>HG995251.1:3755000-5005000 GCA_905332985.1 Mimas tiliae
CTGATCCATGCCTTTTTGCAGTTTTTATTCATGTATTTTCGGTGTTTACTTATTAGTTTTAATCTAATTTTGACAATATTTGATAAAGATTTTTTTACACTTTAAAATATTTAACATTTTAAAAACTACATTTAAAATGTAAAAAACATCATAAGACTTTGAATAACTACTTATAGAAATTAAGTATACGCAAGCCCTCCAATTGGAGCCATGTTTATGATCATCACTTATAAATCAATGTACTCGTATGAAACACATTTGCAATTTTTAATTGCAATGCAATTAAATGACATTTCACACTTTTTCAAGTAAACACATCACACTTAGCGAATTTTGAGTATGCAATGATTGGACATTTACCTTCTGTAAGTAGTTATTCTAAGTCATAAACATTAAAAATACAATAATAATTTTTATTCTTCTTATTACTAAATAAAATACACTCAACAGTCAAACCTTTAGTTCTGACCACACACAAGGTTAACCTCTATCGTGGCTATCAGTAACTACAAAGGACTTACATCCACAACATACAGAATAACATTTGTCTCAGTGCGCGAATCGAACCCATGGCCTCCCTTTTCGCAACCCGTTATTCAATCGCTGCGTCACAAAGGAGAGAGCCATAGAATTACTTAGAGAGAGAGGCAAATAAGTAATAGAAAAGTAATCAAATAGTCTTTTCCAACGATAACCATTGTGGTCTCCCAATTTCGGTCCCAATCGTATGCAAAACCAATCTTCCCATTCGGGGATTGTAATGAGGTGAGGCAGGCACGGATCCAGAAAGAGGTAACGGGTGCTATTTTTCTGATTATGTAAAAACTAAAACACTTTCCTACAAATTACCATTCCCCGTAAATCGTACAGTAATTATGCCCTTCGCTTAAATAAACTAAAATTGCTGCCGTCCCCTCTTTGCGAAATTCTGGATCCGTGCCTGAGGTAACGTCCAACCGGGATTGTGATTGAGATTGCGAGGTAATTCCGTCGACTTCTTTTATTAAAGCGCATTTCCCCGGAATCGATCAGGGTCGAAATGGAATCTCATCTCCGTATCCGTTCCCTTCATTACCGCAACGTTTGTATACAAAATTGGGTCCAAGTTTGTAATGGATTTTGAATAGACGTCGTCGGTGGGATCGTTCTAAATTTTGGGTTGTTATCAGCGATTTTACGTCCATGTTTTTATTCGTAAGCTATTAGAAGTACTTTTTAGTTGACTTCAAAAAGCAGGAGGTTGTAAGATTTCCAAAATTGAGACTGTTAGTAGTACTGGTGATTACGGACACGATACCGCTAAAAAAATCGCGAAATTAATCAATATAACTCATAACTACGCCAATAGTTGCATTGATTTGGATTATTCTTTTTGTTTCATAGAGTTTTTTTTGTAGTGGTTTCATATAAAATTGGTTAAGATCTGATGATGGAGAGAATAGTGCTAGAGAATATTGAAAACTCTTTAATGGAAAATAGCAAGTGCATCGCCATTCGGGTTTTCACCTCGTTTTGAAGTTTTTATCTTATAATTTATTATTTTTTGTGGCTATTTATTGATGTTATTATTTTTTATTAGCTAAAATTCCTTTACTGTTGATTTTTTTTATTGAATGTAACATTTATATAGACGGACTTAACTTAATTTACCTGCCATTTATTTTAAGATTTCCTAATTATGTTCCAAATTCCCACTCAAAGCTGAATAAAATAGATGAGTGGTTTGACATTTTATTATCTACTATACTAATCAGTAAAGTATGTTTACTTGTGTTATAAACGTACCGGGTCTCGGGTTTGATCCCTGGGTTGGGTATTGGGTTATTGTTTATATATGGGGAAAGAAATATTTGACTGCCTCGGTGGCGTAGTTGTAATGCCTATGCGTTACGACTAAGACTCACGCTGAGGTCTCGGGTTCGATCCCCAGGTAAAAGTGATATTGGGTTTTTCTATTACGATAAAGCTCAGTATCAGCCCGGTGTCTGGAATTGTGTCCGGTATGGGTATAGGCTCGCCCCCTATCACATCATGGGGCGGAAATAAACTCGTCGAAATGTCGGGGTACTGGTTACACCTTTGCTTACCCCTACAGAAATTGTTATTATTATATACATACATACATGTAGTATGCATGTATATAAAATTGTCTACTTAGATTACTATTATTTAAGTCAAACCTAAATATCACTATATCCTAAGATATATAGCTGCCTTACTGCAAGAATTTGCGCCACATGAATCTAATAATTAGAATCACGGTAGTTTCAAGCCCTCATTGCCTTTGTGTTATTGCTGTCACCGACTTGTGCTTTGCTTTCTGCGGTAGTTCCCACGGTACTGATTACTAAGGCGAACATTATGCTTTGTCGAGCATGATTAACTGAACATAATAATGGATCGCGAATACATGCATTATTAATATCTATTCAACCGACATAAAAAAGAACGAGATTTTCAATCAGACTTTATTTTTCAGGTGCTAATGGAACCCTCGATCCCTCGTATGCGAGAGACCGTCTGGGTAGGTTTTATTATAGTATAGGCCGGCAAACGAGCAAGTGGGTCACCTGATGGTAAGTGATCTCCACCGCCCATGTACGCCCACAATACTAAAAAGCAAGCTGCTTCTTTCCGCCGGTTTTCTGTGAGACAGTGGTAACGACCCGGACGAGCCGTAGACAAAACTGTCTACCACTTTACTCTAAACTGTCTACCTGCGTGGCTCTACCACTGAACCATCGTACCATCAGTACCATCGCTTTGTTTATTTCTGACGCCAAGCAGCAGTGTGTTCCAAAAATGTAAATAAAAATAAACGGAAAGAGCAACCATTACAATATTACTGTACCTTGACTAAAGGAAGAAACTCGTGAATATAAAGATTTATAAGGTTTTCATTTTCTTATATTGATTTCCTACTGAAACTATACTATACCGAAATTGAGAAGTAAGAGTTGTAAAATAATTTACGTTACAGTCGGTATCAGGGTTTTTATATTAATAATAAAATTAAACTAATTACCCTCCTTGCAATCAATATACAAAGTAAAAAGAAGTTTTATTAATGATTTAATCTTCGTACGAATAGTGATTTCTTCGGTTTACGCGAATATTACACATTGAAATAAAAATAGTTTATACGGTTTATACTAGTTTATACCAACTGCCAGACCTCAAGATACCGTGAGCTCTTTCTGCGTAGATCGGACTAGTGTCAACTAACTTTTTAAATAATTAAAAATAAATGTATAATTTTAAAATGAAGGTAGCCATTGTAACATTAACTTTTCGAGACGACCTACACCTCAGTCTCTCCCGTGACCACGAAGGCTGAAAAGCTTTCGAAACGTCGGGACTAAAATAAAAATTAAACCGCGATAAAATCCGTATAAACTAGTTTTATTTCAATTCGTACGAATAATTATACGGTGTTATATTCTCTTTGATTAGTAATAACTTCTTAGTCTGTACCTACGTCATATCAATGTACGTCATATTCTGGACAGTCAAATGTCAACGATAGATCAAAATTTACAAAAAAATAACCAAACTGAAAATTTTGCAATGGCTGCAGAAGGAAACCTTATGCAAAGCTACTATTTATACTCTGCTATACTGGCGCTGAAGTTACTGGCCTTAGCCCCACTAGCCCAGATAGTATGCAACCCAGAGAAGGTCCAAAGGGCGAACATAAGTGATTTGAAGAACCTAACTCCGTTCTGGCTTGTGGCAGGGTTGTATATGACAACGTCTCCTGATGAGCAGACAGCGATTACACTTCTGCGTTTGTTCGTGGCAGCTAGATTCGTGGCAGCTGTTGGCTATGTGCAGAGACTGCCTCGTATGGCTCTGGAATTGGCGTTTTTCGTATCATTTGCAGTAACGAGCTTTATGGGTGCATGGGTGGTCTACACTTATAGAAATGCGATATGAATACTGTTGGTGAAATTAAAATTGATTGCGCATTGCTCCCCTTTTCGATATAACAATTATAGATATATTCTAAAAATGATTGATATACGTTATAACTTCAGAGGATTTATGGTTGTTTTATATTGCCAAATCAGTTTCAGTGGTTAGTAATATTGATTGTGATATTATTCCAGTTTGTAATTGGATATTTTTGTGCTGCTTTTTATGATGATTTATGATGAATACATAAATAACAGTTTTGTACTTCATATTGTTAAACACTCGGCGAATATTAACTATAATTTATTCTTCATAAAATGTATATTCATTAATTAAATAAATAAATAACACCCAACAAGTACAAATTGTATCAGAAATAGATCACTTTAGTTCCAGGCTAACCAGTTCCGCCCATGGTACTAAGATATCTTTCACCGTGGGTATCAAGAATTAATAGACATCCAGGATTTTTTTATGGATCACAAAATCGTTTATCTGAGTGGTTCGAATACACAGCTTTGTGAAAAGCACAACAGTATAGGATGAATTTGAATACATAACTTTTTTTTTATAGTATAGGCCGGCAAACGAGCAAGTGGGTCACCTGATGGTAAGCAATCTCCATCGCCCATGTACGCCCACAATACAAAAGAATTATGGGCGCGTTGCCGACCTTAAAGGAAAGGGATAATATGGGATTTGGAAGGCGAGGGGGATTTGGGCCTCCGGATATCTCACTCACCGTACGAAACGCAGCAGCAAGCTGCTACTTTACGTCGGTTTTATGTGAGACAGTGGTAACGACCTGGACGAGCCGGCCCATTCATGCTGTAGACAAAATTATCTACAGCGTGGCTCTGCCACTCATGAAAGGTACAAAATGAACACAAGACATAAGCCAGACAACAAAAATTCCACAACATCCTAATATTATTACGAAACTAATTACAAACAAATTCGAGAAGAAGTTACGTAAATTGTTTCATTCATTATTACATCAAAAGCAATTGTAGCGAGCGAACACAAGGGCGTTCGCCACTTCCCGACTTTTACAAGATTTATTAATCTGTTACAACTTTAAAATTAAATTGAGTTGCCTGGTTTCGCAGTGCCGTAGATTCGGCAGGTTTGGATGTCTTTGAAATACAAATAAATACGGTAGGTACCCGTATGCTAGAGGCTGTCTGGGTTGGTACCACCGCTTTGTCTATTTCAGCCACCAAGCAACTGTGTGTAAACACTGTTGTGTTTCGGTTTGAAGGTCATTGACGCTAGTGAAATTAATGTGCATTAAGGGAATTGACAAATTATGTCTTGGGGTAACGAACACAGTCCAGTGCCATGCAGTGCTTTGTAATTCAAATTTCTGTGTGGTGTAGTTTCTGTTTATTGACAGGCGTGACGCTTACCATCCGGCGAGCGATTTGCTTCGTTTCGTTATTTAAGCAAATAAGATAATAAATAGTGGCTACAGCATGGCTCTGCCACCCAGTTAATCATCATCAGTAGTACCATCATTGAGTATCATCCGGAGGCCCAAATCGCCTTGATTTTCCTTAATCTTCATAGTACGAAATAGCAAAGGATATATATATCTGATATCAGTATTGAGCCAAAAATGTGTTTCGCTATTGGTTTATGTCTTGGTGTTGTTGTACCTCAAGTCTTTTGTAGTTCCTGATAACTAGTATACTAAAAATCCATCTAAGTATGGTGTCAGTGTTTGTACTATGATATTTGGGGGTTTTTACCATCCCAATCGTATAAACAGAACACACAACACCCCACAAAACCTAGAATTAAAAAGCACTGCTTTACATTGTGCGCTCATCACTCTGAGACAAGATGTTAAGTATCATAATGCCCAGTAATTTCAGTGGCTTTAATGCCCTCCAAACCGAAACACAACAGTGTTTCCACACTTAGTTGCATGCATCTGCTTCAGGCCATAAATACTTCATTATTACTCATTTATTACTGAGTTTTTACGCTTCAACACGGAATTTTTAATAGAATTTAATAAATATACACGATACTGCGAACTACGATACCTATATTGCATTTAGTCATAATATTTTATACACATATTCACTCACGCCTGTAATCCCCGAAGGGGTAGGCAGAGGTGTGACCATTACACCCACATTTCGCCGAGCGTAACTCCGTCCCACGATGTGATAGGGGGCGAGTCTATCGCCATACCGGGCACAAATTCCAAACACCGGGCTGATACTGAGCATTCCGTAATAGAAAAACCCAATTTACCCGACCGGGGGATCGAACCCGAGACCTGAGCGTTCGCCCCAATCGTAACGCGTACACATTACAACTGCGCCACCGAGGCAGGCATAGTATTTTATGTATATTATAATAGTAAAAAAGAACTAGGCAAGCATATTTTTGTCGCACCATAAAGCTGTGTAAACAGCTTCCGGCTCATGTGTTTGCCCTCATATATCCTTTAAACGAGGTGTGAGGTATTTATGCAGGTCGACATACCGTTGAAAACTGTTGAGAGCCTATAAATCTTTACACTACTATAGTTTTTCGTTGTTTTCAACGCGATGTGTAGCCACGCTGTAATTGGTTTTGTATACAGCATGATTGGTTCGGTTTACTGACGTGCTGTAGTGGCTATTGCGTGTATATACGGTGAGGTTTCCAGAGGTTTAAATTTCACCCCTTGTTGGTAGGCCATATATTAATAATATTTCTGGTAATGTGGGTGTTCATGGACAATACTTGCTATTAGGCGGTTGACTTATTTCTTTGCTGGCCGTTGGTATAGAAAGTCACCATAAAGATGCTAGCTACTGTGAAGTGTATTTTAAGACTAGTATAAATACGCACTCATACGCACTCACGCCTGTAATTCCCGAAGGGGTAGGCAGAGGTGTAACCAGTACACTCACATTTCGCCGAGCGTATGTCCGTCCCATGATGTGATAGGGAGGAGGCTGACGCTGAAGTCTCGGTTTCGATCCCCGGGTCGGGTAAAACTGATATTGTGTTTTTCTATTACGAACTGCTCAGTATCAATCTGGAGTCTGGAATTGTGTCCGGTATGGCGATAGGTTCGCTCCCTATCACATCATGGGACGGAGATACGCTCGGCGAAATGTGAGTGTACTGGTTACACCACTGCCTACCCCTTCGGTGATTACAAGTGTGACTGCGTATGTATGTATTTTACCATTATTAAAAACGTTAGGATATCTAAAATTGGTTATATTAAATAAGTTACTTGCATAGACAAGTATGTACTTTTTGCTACAGAAAAATGCGTAAAAAGCAATTTTCCTAAGTAAATGTCTACTCGGTGAGTACGCGAATTAATTTATTTTAATGATGCAAATACTATGTCATTTCAAATGGCAAACATCTTGAAATGTTTAAACTGTAAATTCAACTGCTTTTTTCTCTCTTTCGTTTTTTAATAATTTATTTTGCGTTCTAGTGGATAAAATTAATTACAACAATAGTATTAATCAACTCCCCAGTGGGGTTGACGTCAGGTAGGCGGCCGATTGTAAAAACTACAAGCCAAACTTTACTGTAACATGTGTTAAAGCATATTGCGCTGACCCCACTGCGAGTGGGATAAGGACAGGTGCAATAAGAAGAGTACTTATTTTTTTATTTTTTTATTTATTAACTCTTTATTGTACACCATTTGCACGGATATATACAAAGGAAAGTAATATAAAAAGTGTGTTACAATAGGCGGTCTTATCGCTAATAGCGATCTCTACCAGACAACCTTAGGATGGAATAGTGGCAAAAGAAAGTAATAAGTGGGGGTGTACATACTTATATATAAATATATATATAATGATTATAAAAATAAATAACAACTTTTGAAATAATAAATAACAATATTATTACATTTAAAATAACAATGTGTATATACAATATATGTGAATGCAATAAATCAAACAAACTATTGTTGCGACGAGAGGTAAAATAGTTGCAGCTGTCTCTTGAAGCTACTTAGTGATGGAGCTTGTCGAATAGACACCGGCAAAGCGTTCCACAGACGGACAGCTTGAACGGCAAAGGAACCATCAAAGAAAACACTGCTGTGTGCCGGAGTCTTCAGAGCCAGATTCTCTGACGATCTTAAAACATGCGATCGCGGTAGACCGCTACTAGAGTACTATTGAACTTAAAGGCAGACTTCTGATGGCTGTGTCTTTTTTATTAGCCTTTTTTGTACTGTCTGCTATGTACATTTATGGGAGACTTACTTCGATAGCGTAACTAACGCATGGACGTCACTGGCACCTTTAGTGGGGACGTGCGCAGTCCAGTGCCATGCAGTGCTCTGTAATCCTGAGTTCTGTATGACGTTGCTTGTGTTTACAGCTAGGTGTGACGCTTAAAATCAAGCGAGCTACCTGCTGGTCTCTTCATTAAGGAAAATAAAAAAAAACAGCGGCACTCCGGGAGTGCCGACAGAAGTGAAAACTTGAATTATTTTATATATAGTTATATTATCAATGTATTTCAACCCAAACTCAATTCTCGTGGAGACCGGGCCAATATATGTAGATTTATATACTGAGGTGTCGGTAACAGTGTCGCGAGTTCAATGCTTTTTTTCCCATCGCAAAAAATGCCCAACGCGCCTTTAGAAGTTTTCACTTAAAAAAACTTTTTGGAGTGATAGAAAAAAGGGACGTAATTTCAGCCTTTTATCCTACCGCGTGAGTCGTATATCTCCGAAAAGGTCTGAAAGGTCCTATTTTCGCAGTATTTAGAGGACCGATTCCATCGAAAGGCCTATGTAAATTAGATTTACTTACCCAAAGGTTAAGTTTGTCTTTAAAATTTTTGAGCAGAAGCTCTGACGGAGGTGAGAGTCGTGTGTTTTTATTATGGGTAATGAATAATATAAGTACGTTGTTTTTTTTTTTAGGAAAACCTACAGCTAACACAATGTAGATATCATGTTATTGAAGTAACACTACAAAGGCATTTATAGGTTTTCACGGATATTATTGATGATACTTGTTGATATTAGTTATAAATTTAAACACATGTTTCTATAGCATGACAGCTTCCGTGGTGCGTCTGCGAAGCGAGAGGTTGCGGGTTCGATTCCCGCACCGAGACAAAAATATGTGTGATCCACAATATTTGTTTCGGGTCTGGGTGTTTTCTTCAAAGAGGGGTTGACGTCAAGCAGGCGACTGGTCTTAAAAACTACAAGCCAAATCTTTCTGTAACATTTCCGTAACGACCACACTGTAAGTGTGATAAGGACAGGTATAAGAAGATTTTTTTTTAGCAGAGGCTGGTAAACGAGCAAGTGGGTCACCTGATGATGAATGATATCCATTAACCGATTGCTAATATTTTAAACAGTTGTGAAGTGGTAGAGTAACACTATAGATAGTTTTGTCTCTAGCATGAATGGGCCGGCTCGACCTGTTTGATACCACTGTCTCGCAGAAGCCCAACTTTAAGTAGTAGCTTACTGTTGGTTTTTTGAGAATGAGATATCCGGAGGCCTAAATCCCCCCTTCTCTTTTCAATCGCTTAATTATCCCTTTCCTTTAATGTCGGCAACGCGTCCATAATTCTTCTGGTACTGTGGGCGTTCATGGTTGGCGATCACTTACCATCAGATGACCCACTTGCTCGTTTGATAGCCTATGTCATAAACAAGTACAATTTACATAAATATTAAAATAACAGTTAAATGGTTATCTAGTGTTAAATTAATTGGAAATATATTGGAACAGACAATTGAACATTTTACTCAGAGCAGTATTGTTGGAAAATCGGAGCGTCTTCGTAGAAGCTCCTTTATATTCCGTGAGACGGTTCAAAAGAGGTTATTTATATCTAAAGAGGAAACGCACAGATTGGCTTATTTCATTGAACAGTATGCACCGTTGCATTTCAAATCCATTTACCTACTGAAATAGTAAGATTTTTGCTGTAGTATAGTATAGTGAGATGTTGTCCTTCAAACTAGAACACAACAGTGCTTACATACTGCTGCTTGACGACAGAAATAGACAAAGCAGTGGTACCAATCCAGATGGCCTCTTGTATACAAGGGACTTCCCAACTTGTTGATCCACCAACTTATCTGTCCCTCTACTACTATTTAGCATTATTATTATTTCAATGTACCCAACTTTATTCGTTGCGGGGATTAAGAAAATTCAGCATTCCCATAGAGTCATTGAGCTTCACTGCTCGGTGTCAACAAAAATGCGTGCCACTGTCAATTCCTGGTGCACAAAATTTCAGTGACGTGTATGTGGGCGGGTAAGTCTTTACCCAACTTTATTTTCTTAGACACGCTCAATGACCCAATAAAAAGGTTTTTTTAATTATTAGCTTAAGTGACGAAACGAACGGAAGGCCAATTCTCGTAATTTTAAATGTTCTAAATATCATTCCGATCTAGTCTCAGCGTCAAGAAAGTCGCAAATGGCATTCTCTTAAACAATAATCAACGTCAAATGCACCTAGCATTAGCAGTAGCATTATACCGTTTTGGTTTCAGTCAACTTTTATTCTACATTCAATCTCATTACGATTTATGTTCACATTTGACGTTGATTATTGGTTTAAGAGAATGACATTTGCAACTTTCTTGACGCTGAGACTAGATCGGAATGATATTTTGAACATTTAAAATTACGAGAATTGGGCCTTCAGGTCGCTCGCCTGATGGGAAGCGCAAACCTGCCCATAAATAGAAGCAAACCCACCCAGAACTTTACAAAGCACTGCATGGCATTGGACTACGCTCGTCACCCCGAGACATTAGATGTTAAGTCTCATCATGCTCAGTAATTTCACTGGCTTCTATGTCCTTCGAACCGAAACACAACAGACTACAACTGCTAATAATGTTATTTTAAAAAGTAATTCCGTATTCTATTATATTTTTGCTAATTCAGTTATATTTTAATGCCTAAGCCGCTGAATCGACTTGAAGCAAATTTTATTTTAGAAATAGATTAAATATTGAGTAGAAACCTATATACCTGGACATATTAATTAAAACCAGGCTTATCTGTTACGAGTACATAAGTAACTTGATTCTACCAGTGGATCTGTTGCAACGATTCAGCACTAAAATAGAGGATATTAGCAGTGCAGTATCAATTCGTTAGATATTCATGAGTTTGATCGCATTTGCAAATGTGTCATTATATGTATAGATATACCAAGGTAAGTGTGAAATAGCAGTGATAGCTCAGCGGGGAGGGTATGAACTGTCGAGACGAAAGTCGCAGGTTCGTAACCAGCCCCAAGAGCATGCACTTCTGACATTTCTAACTTACGTGTGTATTCATTGTTAATTATCGCTTGCTATTATGATGCAGGAAACACCCCGAAGAAAGCTTCATACCTGAGAAGTTCTTCATAAGAATTTGGAAGGTATATAAAGTCTGCCAACCCGCATTAGGCCAGCGTAGACTAAGGCCTAACCCCTCTCATTCAGGAGAGGAGGTCCGTGCCCAGCAGTGGGACGTATATAATATAGGGCTAGTATTATTAAGTGTGAAATGGCAGAAAATGGAAATATAAACAGTGTACCCCATTTAGTGGAATTATGCCTCCCGCTGGTCTGTAAATTTTGCTATATAGTGGCTAGTGGATGTTTAAGTTAATTATAAATAAAAATAAAATAAATACACCCAACAGTCACACACATAGTCCTGACCCCACACTAGGTAAACCTGTGTCGTGGGTATCAGGAACTACGAGGGACTTGCGGTTAGTTAGTGTTTATAAATGTACAGACGATTTTTTAAAATAAATGTCGATGCTTATTTATTTTATTTTATTTTAAAATACACAATACAGATTACAATTATTGCAAAGATATGAGATAAAATTGTACAGTTATGAACTAGATTGTAGTCCAAAAAATATTTGTACATAGAAAAGTAATTTAGAAGAGTGTTAGACGTTACAAATATTTAGAATTGCATGAAAACAGAATAAGTTACCAATAAATAAATTGCTAATTGAATGAAGTTGTGTTTGAGGGAACGAGACTCGGTGCTGGTGGTGATGAGTCCGGACCGGGTTTGGGATAGAGGACATCCTTTAGTGTTCTAATGTACGATGCAAATATAGGAGTGAAGATATCGAGTTTTAAGTTAGTGTTAGCCAATTCATTAAACTGACGAGGACCATCCGGACCAGGGGATTGTAAAATGAAATATTATTTTTATCCTGAAAGTTACTTTTATAATTTTGTTATTATTAAATAAATACACCCCACAGTCACACACATAGTCCTGACCCCACACTAGGTAAACCTGTATCGTGGGTATCAAGAACTACGAGGGACTTGCGGTCCCACAACACCCAGACCCGATACAAATATTTGTGGATCACACAAACATTTGTCTCGGTGCGGGAATCGAACCCACGGCCTCTCGCTTCGCAGCCGGCTACTCGCCCGCTGCGCCACGGAGGCTGTCAATTGTCTGTATTGTTTTGAATACAAAAATATTTTCTAAAAAATATGTTATGTGAAAGTGGAAACCAGAATATAATCCGTTCAGGCGATGCAGTGTTCGTGGAAACGTGATATTACTAACCAACGTTGATGGAATAAGACCTTTAATTTATTAATGTCGTGAAAAATAACTCACATTTTATTACAAAGAATGATTTACGAGAAGTTGGTAGATAATGAGGCAAAAAATTATTACCTAATAAATTGAAAAGGTTTTTAAAGCGGTTTCCTTTTGTCTGTGTTGTAGAGGAAGAACAGTATTCGATACAAAGCTTCACATAACAATGTACCCGATTCATCATTGCATTGCAAACATCTTTAGAATGTCTTAAGAATGCCTGTCGGCATTTTTCTAAGATAACATTGTTTTATAACAAGCTTTATAACAGCAATAGTTTAGCGGGGATTGGTATAGACTGTCGAGACGAAAGTCGCAGGTTCGAAATCAGCCCTAAGAGACAACCTCTGACTTTTCTATGTTTTTCTTTATATATTTTTTTTATGTGTGTATTAAATGATAATTATCGCTTGCTTTAACGGTGAAGGAAACATCGTGAGGAAACTTGCATACCTGAGAAGTTTTTTATAACAATTTCGAAGGTTTTAAGAAATGACTTAATAACAATTAAAGTTTAGGGATAACTCTGCGGCCGTTACATTTTATCTGATAAATAACTGTAATTAGGAAATTGAAAAATGTACCCTTAATATTATACTTCATAGAATCAGCGATGATTTATTTTAAAATCGGAAGCCACGCACCTGCCCGATATATTTTCTCATAGAAATTTTATTTATGATGTCATTTGGTTTCACGCCTTTGTGATTTTTTGACAAATAGTTGTACCCGGTCACTTTAGTGATATAATATATCATAGGCCGCACGCTTATTTCATTCGGCTGACGTTTTTATTGTTACCTAGTTTTTGGCGACAATTCTGTTTGGGTAATAAAATCGTGTCTAGAATAGGTAATATGCTGGTTGTCCTTCTTTTTGGAACTACGGTAACACGGGCTGAGTATGAATGCAGGTGTATAGGAAGACTACAAAATTTAATGCTTACAGCCCACAGGGCGGAAAGCGTCGGTCAGTAGTCGGCGTCTCCTTCCTCGTTCCTGATCCCGTTCGGCGCTTTTCTTCGGCGACATGACTCATTCGCAGAAGGACTCCATTGCACGCGACGAACCCCGTCTGAACTGGTTTACCGGAGGCTCAAAACTTTCCCGATACCCATTCCTTTCCTTTCAAGTCGGCAATGGGTCCATGATTTTTCTGGTATTGTAGATGTTCATAGGCGGTGAAGATCACTAACTATTATGTGACCCATTTGGTGTTGATCATTGCTATTTTTTGAAATAAAACTAGTTTATACGGATTTTATCGCGGTTTAATTTTTATTTTAGTCCCGACGTTTCGAAAGCTTTTCAGCCTTCGTGGTCACGGGAGAGACTGAGGTGTAGGTCGTCTCGAAAAGTTAATGTTACAATGGCTACCTTCATTTTAAAATTATACATTTATTTTCAATTATTTAAAAAGTTAGTTGACACTAGTCCGATCTACGCAGAAAGAGCTCACGGTATCTTGAGGTCTGGCAGTTGGTCTTTTGGGTTCCGATTTAATTAAATGTATAATTGGATCCCAGGCTTGTGCAAGCTTCCAACCATCTTCTCTATTGAAATTTGGGTGTTTCTTAATTTCAATAGCCTCGCGAATCATCCTAGGTAGGAATCGGTGTTCTTTGGCAAGGATTTGTGGTTTGTCAAATCTAAGGTAATGTTTGGAGCCTTCATCCGATTTCATTTGTCCGATCGGACAAACTAAAAGATAAAATCCGTATAAACTGGTTTTATTTCAATGTGTAATATTCGCGTAAACCTAAGAAATCACTATTGCTATTTTTTGTTGATAGGCAGCGGCTTGGCTGTGCTCTGGCATAGCTGAGGTCCATGGGCGGCGGTAACCATCAGGTGGGCCGCCTGCTCGTCTGCCTATCAAGGCAATATATATATATATATATATATATATATAAACAAAAAACAAAATCTTAATGATATCAACTCTAATATATAACGTGATTTAAAAGCCGGGTTTGTTTTACACTGTTACAGACACCCTTGTTAACAGGGTCGCGTACAGATTAGGAGCATCCATGTGTCGACCCCATAGATAACAATGGGTTAAAATTAAAGCTATGACAAATTATGACATTTTTTTTGTGTCGGCGGCTAGGGTTTTTAGTCATAAATCTCTGTGGACTTAAATTGTTTAAAAAGGTAACAAAACATAAGCTAGTGGTGCTTATATTCCCAAAGGGGTATGCAGAAGTACAACTAGTATACTCACGGTTAGTCGAGCATATTTCCGTCCCATGTTGTGATTGGTGCCCAACCTAACGCCATAGCAGGCATAAATTGCAATCCCTGGCAATACTCGGTCACTTTTCACGTTTTTTTAAATATTTTACTACCACGGTTTCTCGTATGAGAGAGGCCATCTGAGTAAAGTAACTTAATAAAATGAAAATAGCCTAACAACGATGAAGCCTCTTAATCAAAAAGGCGATTATCTTCAGTATTTTATTTTGCATAAAGAAATAAATCTGATACTAAAAGATAGCATGTGATTCTTTTTTTGGTCAGTATTTTACTCCAACTTAAAAAAATATACAATTTACCAACCCAAAAAACATCTCATCAAATACCTTCGGAGAGTATAAAAATCCTGATTACGCATACACCTTTATGAACGTTTGCGTTACGTAAAGAAAATCCTTTGCAATGAAGATATTTAAGCTCGTTTGAACTCCTTTAGGCCCGAAGCTGCTTTACAATTCAAATGTTATAAAAGCTTTGAGCGTGGTCGAGGGATACAATGTATCTTAATTATTTCATTTGATGCATTTTTTTATCACACTATTATAAAGAGGAAAGATTTGTATTTTTGTATGTAACGAATAAACGTAAAAGCCACTAGATAGATTTCAAAATTTCTTTTGCCGTTAGAAAGCTACATTATCACTGAGTAACATAGGCTACTTTTTATCCCGAAAAGGCCGTCCACGCGGGCGGAGCCGCGAACAAAGGCTAGTTATTGATAAATGAAAATGCAATTACACGTTAAATTTAAACGCTACATTTCCCGTTTTTAGGGTTCCGTACCCAGATGATTACAATGGAACCCTAATTTGGGTTCCATTGTAATTTATTGAATCCATGAAATGTTATACATAATTTAGATTTAGTCAGTTTTTAACCGCCAGTTCGGAATGCTGTTTCGCTAGAGAAGAACGGACAAGAAACTCTAACGTTGCTAGTTTATACGGATTTTATCGCGGTTTAATTTTTATTTTAGTCCCGACCTCAAGATACCGTGAGCTCTTTCTGCGTAGATCGGACTAGTGTCAACTAACTTTTTTAAATAATTAAAAATAAATGTATAATTTTAAAATGAAGGTAGCCATTGTAACATTAACTTTTCGAGACGACCTACACCTCAGTCTCTCCCGTGACCACGAAGGCTGAAAAGCTTTCGAAACGTCGGGACTAAAATAAAAATTAAACCGCGATAAAATCCGTATAAACTAGTTTTATTTCAATGTGTAATATTCGCGTAAACCTAAGAAATCACTATCTAACGTTGCTCTTTTCTAAACTGATTTACAATATTTACACTACCTATATTAATGCAGTTTATTTTGAGTTAGAACAGCTCAATTTATGCCAATGAAGTACATTATAACATAACCTAATGATTATTGTGCATGGTCCCCATAATCACGATAAATAAATTAAGACTATGAAGTAAAGGTTATAACAAAAAATAACATTTTGAGCAGACCAATCCTCAACAGTGGACCCAATCCAGCACTTACTCTGTCTATCTTACACTTGAACGGCTCTATCTTCTTAACTATAATGATAGCTGATTTTTTATAGAATACTAGGCTTTCTACATACCTGAGAAGTTCCTCATAAGAATTTCAAAGGTATGTGAAGTCTGCCAATCCGCATTAGGCCAGCGTGGTGGACTACGGCCTAACCCCTCTCATCTCAGAGGAGGCCCGTGTCCAGCAGTGGGACGTATATAATACAGGGCTAGTATTATTTTACTAAGTTTTGCTCGCGGCTCCGCCCGCCTGAATAGACTTTTTCGAAATAAAACGTAGCCTATAACCGTCTCCAGAGCCCCATCTAACTCTACATGAAAATTCATCAAAATCGGTTCAGTGATTTAGGCGTGAAAGCGTAACAAACAAATATATTTTTTTCATAAAAAGTATCCTACGAGTATGTTACTTCTTATACCTCCTAGAATATGTGTACAAAGTTTCATGATGATCGGTTAAGTAGTTTTCGCGTGAAAGCGTAACAAACAAACTTACATTCACATTTATAATATTAGTATGATGTGTATTTTTATATCATTAGGCTGATATATTAACAAATAATGAAAACAGAAGGTAACTGCAGATACCTGGGTGCGCAAGTGACTCGCACTTGGCTGTTTTTTTTATATAGCATAGGCTGGCAAACGAGCAAGTGGGTCACCTGATGGTAAGTGATCTCGCCCGCCCACATGCGCCCACAATACAAGAAGAATCATGTTGCCGACCCTAATGAAAAGGGGTAATTAAGGAAGGGGAAGGGGATTTGGGCCTTCGGATCTCTTACTTACCGTCTCTTATCGTCCGAAACGTAGCAGCAAGCCGCTACTTTAAGTTGGTTTTCTGTGAGACAGGGGTAACGACTCGGTCTGGTCGGCCCATTCATGATGCAGGCAAGTTATCTACAGTGTGGCTCTACCACTCAAATATTGGATCGAACATTTGCAAATCACGCAAACATTCTCAATCCGACAATTCCACTTACTTTGGGTTAACATTTACAATTATTTTCCATCCGCGTGTCACATTTCAATATTAAATACTTCAGTTTATGAAATCAGGTCGCATAATTTAGTTCTGAATATAAAAGCGTACTCTCGGACAAAACCTTGAATCGCTTCACTTGAGCGCTCGAGGTGCAAATGAAATGCTTCAAATACTCTCATAGCTAAGGGCACGATCACAATGCACTTAGCTGATGACAACTTTGATAAAACTGCTTTTATGTGGTACGGACTGGTACGAGACTATGTCGCCCACACATCCGCCACTGTAACTCCTGTAAGCCAGGATCGACAGTGGCACGCATATTTTGACACCGAGCATTGAAGCTGGACGAGTCTCTGGGAGTGCGAAGCTGTTTATCCCACAATGAAATTAATCAAATAGTAAGCATACCATCTCTCCATAGCAAGCGCAGATACAATATAATGAAATCCGTGAACAGCCTCCGTGGCGCAACGGGCGAGTAGCCGGTTGCAAAGCGTGAGGCCGTGGGTTTGATTCCCGCACCTGGACAAATGTTTGTCTGATTCACAAATATTTGTCTCGGGTCTGGGTGATGTGATACCGCAAGTCTCTCGTAGTTATTGATACCCACGATACAGGTTTACTTAGTGTGGGGTCAAGACTATGTGTGTGACTGTTGTGTGTATTTACTTATTATTTATTAATTTAACTAAAGGATGTCTTAACCTGAAATGTAAGGACATTTACAACTGGAAAAGCCAGATGTAAAGCACCATGGGTGTTATTTAATTTGTCCTATCATGCGTGATGTCAAACTTGATATGCACGGAAATTCCTCCTAGTCTCCACAAGATCCATATAGTATACAACTCCAGATGTTATTTGCATACTATCTAGCATAATGTTGCACTCATTATGACGGAGACTGTTAGATATTTACTTAAAAATATAATATTGTATGTCCATCAGCGCCCTCTGTATAAACTATTGTCATTTATGTCTATGATTGTATCTATGATGTTGTCTATGGCAGTTCTAAAATTACAGTTGATTCCGAACAGTGTTTTTATTAGATACTACATTCCCAAAGGAACTGCGGACTGTTCGTAATCCCTGTCAGGTGTAGAGCATGTGTGTAGTATTTTAGGTGTTAGTCGTTTGTTTGCAGCCTCGCCCAAATCGGAGGTATTTCCACTATTAATAAGAACGTTAAAATTATCCATGGGAACATTGAAGCCAGTGAAATTACGAAAAGTAGAATTAAGAAAAATCCTGCGATAATCGATTCTTTAAAAATATCAAAAAGTAAAATAAAATATGCCGTATTTTATTTAGTACAAGCTGTTACCTGCTCGCGTAAATGTCTTTTTGAGCCGTTAAAATGTGATTGATCTACAGACATACAAAGTTTAACATTAATAATATACAAAATGACTACTACTGCTCCCCCTTCCTCTTTCGGAAGTGGAATATGTGTTTCATTATTTTTAATAAGCAATATTCGTTACCAATTTCACTGTCGTATTCCGTTCCATAAGTTTCATACAAAGTTCATACCCTCTTACCCCTTTATAACCTTCGCGCAAGTGCAAACAATAAGTTAGAAAAGTTTGATCGCAATAGGATGAACGGCATGGCACCGCATAAAATACGAACAATAGATTTTTATATATAAAATCAAAATCAGTGTGTCAAAATCTTTATAACTGAAGACTCTTCACCCCAATGCCTTCAGTGGTTTCTACAAGGTATTTTATCAAAATGTGTTCCGACCCGAATTTGCATGACCTTTTTCATGGACGGAAGTGATTTTTAGTTAAATCCCTGCAAGGGTTATTCATTTTATTTGGTGGTAGGTCCGTATGATGAAGGTGGTGGCAAAGCGTTTGGTAAGCGAGAGGTCGCCTGGGTAGGTACCACCGCTTTGTCTATTTCTGCCGCCAAGCAGCGGTGTGTAAGCACTGTTGTGTTCAGTTTGGAGGACATTGAAAGCAATAAAAATACTGGGCATTATGAGACTTAACTACTTATGTCTCGGGACGACGAACGTAGTCCAAATGTCATGCAATATTTTGTAGTTCAAAATTCTGTACGTTGTTGTTTCTGTGCCTGCCTCGGTGGCGCAGTTGTAATGCGTACGCGTTATGATTGAGGTCAACGCTGAGGTCTCGGGTTCGATCCCCGGGTCAGGTAAAAGTGATATTGGGTTTTTCTATTACGATATGCTCAATATGCCCGGAGTCTGAAATTGGCACCGAGGCATAAAAATAAAGTTATTATATGACAGATTTGTCTACAGCCCGAATGGTCCGTCACGATTGGGTCGATACCACTGTCTCACAGTAAACTGAAAGTAAAGTAGCGGCTTGCTGCTGCGTTTCATACGATAAGTGAGATGTTCGAAGGCCCAAATCCCCTATTTATTTATTTTTATTTATTTGTATTTGTATCGCCAACGCAACGTACATTAATTGAGTACAATATTAGGTATCTTACAATAGTAGTCTTAAGCTAAATGTCGTTACAATGTGAGGCGAACACGGCATGCATATTAACAAGAACAAAAGAACTTATAGAAATAGGATATAGTAAAAACATATCAATAATAATGAAAAGTTACTTTTTATAATAATTTATCTGATAGTTGGTGTTGCAAAATGGCGTTCCGGAATTTAACTTTACTTTGGGAGAATATGTCTATGTCACTTGACGTATGCAGTAAATTATATTGTTTACAAATTCTATTAACAGGACAATATAAGCCTAAATTTGTCGAAGAGTAGCGTATGTTAAAAGGACCATATTTATTCAATCTAGGAAGCCTTACAGGCATCTTAATATTAAATTTGCTTGTTATCTGTGGACAGTCAACAAGTCCATTGAATAGGCTATGCAGAAACATCATGTCTAACAACACTCGTCGATCATATAGTGAGCTCAACTTAAAATGCATAAGTCGGTCTGGGTAGCTAGTAATTTTTTTGGCTAGATGACAACTGTAGCAGAGATGCCACAAAAATCTTTTCTGTACGCGTTCTAGATTTTTTATATAAATGTCATAGTGTGGACTCCATAGTAAACTGCAATACTCCAAACCAGATCTAACTAAAGACTTATAGATTTGGATTTTAGTTACAGGATCTTTAAATCCTTTACAGTTTATTCCTTACCTATCCCCAAATTTCCCTTTCCTTTAAGTTCGGCAACACGCCAATGATTCTTTCATTATTGTGGGCGTACATGAGCGTTGGAAATCACTTATTATTAGAACCACTTAGTCGTTTAGGGCCTATACTTCTTTTTTTTCCTGGCGTTATCCCAGCTCAATGCCAGGGTCCGCTTCCTCCATCATGATTTTACAATGGATTTGGTATTATGACTGCCTCGGTGGCGCAGTTGTAATGCGTACGCGTTATGATTGAGGTCAACGCTGAGGTCTCGGGTTCGATCCCCGGGTCGGGTAAAGTGCTATTGGGTTTTTCTATTACTATATGCTCAGTATCAGCCCGGAGTCTGGAATTTGAGCCCGGTATGGCGATAGGCTCGCCCCCTATCACATAAGGGACGGAAATACGCTCGGCAAAATGTGGGTGTACTGGTTACACCTCTGCCTACCCCTTCCGAGATTACAGGCGTGAGTGCGTATATTGGTATTTTGTGGGGCACCCCACCATCTGACCGCAACGGGAACTAACGGAACGGTTTCGTCATTGCATTATTTGTTAATCGGCAGATAAAAAGTAAGTTTATTAAACCACTATGCAATACTTCTATTCAACTTCGATGACATGTAATTTTTGCATTTTTTGCGTACACGTCAACTATTTCTTGTCTAAAGTGTGTTTTTGTGTGTGTGTACATTTACTAACAACAAAAATGTTTGTTCCTGTGAAACTACACAGATTAAAAAGAAAAACTAAAATTGAGACTTTGATTCTACTTTTATAATATTACGTTAGTTTTTTACTTTTAAGAGGTTCATACACAATAATTATTATTTAATTAACCGACTTCAAAAAAGGAGAAGGTTCTCAATTCAGTGCGTCTTTTTTTTAATGTATTTACATCGTTTTTTTCGCCAACTGTAGACCGATTTTATTGGAAAAATGTCATTCGATAGAATTTAGCTGCGATGTAGTCTCATATAAATTTGGTTAGGATCTGATGACGGAGTACGAAGTAAAAAAATGAAACTCCTCAACGGACAACAGTACACTCGTCGCGATTGGTTATTGTATTGGAATTTACATGCTATTGCTGTAACTACCAGCTAATATACAAATAAAATAAGTTTTAACAAAACCTAGAGACCTACTTCAAAATAAAAACACACAAAAGACAAAAATAACAATTTCTTTAAGTCTCTTTGGAGTCAGTGAATTTCATTTGACCGGCATCGACATAGGCACCGACTATTTCACATACCTTCGAAATTCTTATGGAAAACTTCTCAGGTATGCAAGTTCCTCATGACGTTTTCTTCACCGTTAAAGCAAGCGATAATTAGCAATTAATAAATACGTGGATGCGGGCTGCTCAAGACCGGGATGGATGGCGCTCACTTGGGGAGGCTTACATCCAACAGTGGACGACAACAGGCTGAGATAATAAATAAATACGTAACTTGAAAAGTCACATGTTCACGCTCTTGGGGCTTGGAAACTGCGGCTTTTGTATCGACAGTCCGTACCACTCCCCACTAAGCTATCGCGTGGTTATAAATACAAAAAATATATACGTCGAGCTTAAGAACCTCCTCCGCTTCGTTGTCGGTTAAACACAGAAATCTTTAGGTGGAGGAGGTGAGGGTTGGAACCTTCCAATAAATGGAGAGTGACGCATGA
Source organism: Mimas tiliae (assembly GCA_905332985.1). NCBI lineage: Eukaryota > Metazoa > Arthropoda > Insecta > Lepidoptera > Sphingidae > Mimas > Mimas tiliae. Next base: position 3,777,113 of record HG995251.1, read on the forward strand.
TGCAACTATGGTGTCAGAGGTTATGGTGACAAGAACTGTTTGTAATGACGTCATTATTTGCTTTGTGGCCACAAGTGCGTCACTCCATTGTTAAGTCAACGCTGACGTAGTTAACTATTGATTTAGAAAACAGGATATTACGGTACTACAATGTAAATTTTGCGCTTTGGTGATCTTCGGTTTCTAAGATTTAGTTAAAACTAAATATTAGTATATGCAAACGTCTGGCTTTCCAAGCCTCGTCCAGCATTTAGAAAAATAAGTATATATTCTAATGATAAAAGTGCTCAATATTGGATCATCGCATTTTACGTTTTCCTAGATAAATGAAGATTACGATTTAAGATTAGCACCCGCGTGAATGGCCCTTTCCAGGATAAAAAGTAATAATAATAAATAACTACACCCAATATTCACACACATAGTCCTGATCCCGCTATAGGTAAACCTGTATCGTGGGTATCAGGATCTACGAGGGACTTGTGGTCCCACAACACCCAGACCCGAAACAAATATTTGTATTGGTGCGGCAATCGAACCCACGGCCTCTCGCTCCACAGTCGGCTCTCGCCCACCGCGCCACGGAGGCTGTCAAAAAGTAGCGTAAAGCGTATGTCTTAATCCAGGTCATGGTCTACCTGTGTACCAAATTTCATCCAAAACCGTTCACCTGATGGTGAGTGATCACCACCGCCCACAATACCAAAAGAATTATGGGCGCGTTGCCGACCTTAAAGAAAAGGGATTGGGAAGGGGAATTTGGGCCTCCGGATATCTCACTCTCCGAACGAAACGCAGCAGCAAGCTGCTGCTTTACGTCGGTTTTCTTTGAAACAGTGGTAACGACCCGGACGAGCCGGCCCATTCATGCTGTAGACAAAAGTGTTTACAAAACACCTATTAAGGCGTGATTGACTAACAAACATCCAAATTCACAAACGGCCAAACTTTCACATTCACATCTTGCTGGTGTGTTTTGTGAGTGACACTTCCACATTGTCTAAACGTCAGTGAATGTTTATGGCATAGTAGCTTTTATTTACTAATACATTTAAATCTCAAAGTTGGCGGGCGGGTTGTATGTCATTAAGGTAGAATTCTGCTTGTTTTTTTTCGCGCTTCCCTTAGGAACGGCTCCACAGAACAAAGGTTAACCTTAGAAAAAAAAACAAATACGAGTCGTTACAGTGTTCCCGGTTGAGTCGGCCCATTCGTGCTGTAGGTATACAAAGTTGTCTATAGCGTGGATCTACCACATAAGGAATATCGTGTAGGCACATTATATTTAACGAAAAGCGGTTCGGCTCACCAGGATGAGCAACAATTAAAATCTACAACAGATTACAACCCCGTATGAAATATGAACGGCGTTAAATTATTAACAAGGTAAGCCTAAGTATTATTTCATTTCAAGCATCATAAATTCGTTTGGGATTAAACTTGCATTTCTACCATGTGTTATACAGGACACTGTAAACTGACTTGTCTACAACATAAATAGGCCGGCTCGATCGGGCTGTTACCACTGTCTCACAGAAAATCGACGATGAGTGAAGTATCTGGAGTAAGGTATCATATACCTATGTGCAATGGAAAAAAGTTAATCGTCATATATAGACACACTCACGTCTGTAATCCAAATAGGCAAAGATGTACCCAGTACCCTATATTTAGCCGAGCTTATTTCCGTCCCATGATGTGATAGGGGGCGAGCCTATCGCCATACCGGACACAATTCCAGACTCCGAGCTGATACTATGGCCGAACGGGGTACGAACCCGAGACCTCAGAACAGTAGCCGTACCGCGTACGCATTATAACTGCGCTACCGAGACAGTCCCACACTTAGTCGTCATCAAAATCTGTATTTTAAATATGCGTTAATTGCTGAAGCGTATAAATTAAATTGTAATGAACATATTTATAAGCTCACGCACAAGTAGCAAGATGTGCACAAATGAGTTGAAATATCTATAAACGTGTATTCGATCCATTACTATCAAAATCACGTACACACATACCCCCATTTCGGGCATCTCTTTCAAGATATGCCGTAGTATTTGTTGCTAAATTAAATTCTAGGGCCTTCTGAACCCATTCTCGTGTTCACATAACACGTATCGTGGGGACAATTCCAGAACTTAGTACTTAGGTATGTACTAGACTTATTTTACTTTGTGAAAGTCAGGTAAGAATTAAGTAAGTTTATATAACATAAGCTCACAACTTTATGAGTAGGCACAGGTCCAGTGGCGGATCCAGAATTTTGGTTTAGGGCGGGCTTGACCCAATATTACATACATACATACGCACTCACGCCTGTAATCCCCGAAGGGGTAAGCAGAGGTGTAACCAGTACACCCACATTTCGCCGAGTGTATCTCCGTCCCATTATGTGATAGGGGGCGAGCCTATCGCCATACCGGGCACATATTCCAGACTCCAGGCTGATACTGAGCATATTGTAATAGAAAAACCCAAAACCACTTTACCCGACCCGGGGATCGAACCTGAGATCTCAGCGTTGACCTCAATCGTAACGCTTACGCATTACAACTGCGCCACCGAGCCAGTAAATAATGTATTTAAAATAAACTTATTACACTTGTCTACATCATGTATGGGTCGGCTCAATGGTCACTTACCATCAGGTGACCCACTTGCTCGTTTGCCGGCCTATACCACAAAAAAAATCTTATTCAAATTAAATACGTGCAATCTTTCGATACGAGTATAAAAAGACGGCAGATACGGAACTGATGGACAGCGAATCGATGGCTTCCAAGTTGGCCTAGTTCCGCTTCGGCGTAGCACTTAGGGTGGGTAACACTTGGTTGTTGCGAAGCAGCAGCTGGACATTCCCAGGTCTTCACGTACTGTTGGTATATTGTGTCATCGACTCCTGTGGTGTGTGATCACATAACAGACCGACCATTGTTATATTTATCGTTTTTTTATTTATATATTTAGGTTTACCAAAAGACAATATATGTATAGAATTTACCAACATTAAAATAAATGTTTTAAATTGTATTTCTTACCCCCAATAAAAACATGTGTGTGTGTGTTTGTGTGTGTGTGTGTGTGTGTGTGTGTGTGTGTGTGCGTGCGTGCGTGCGTGCTTTCGTGCGTGTGTGTGTATCATTCTCTGTGGCTTTGTGGCACCTAGATGGATTTGAATGCATTATTTTGTTTGAAACATGGTTTATGATTTATAGAGATGGTTCTTAAGTATGTTTGATTAAAATCTGTTCAGTTAGAAGTTACAGACGTTTTAGTAAATGACTTCAGAGAATTTTAAAGGCTATGTTGTAGGAAAACTCATTATGAACTTAAGTATCTTTCACTTAACTATCTTCTTTGTCAGTTTCACGAAAGATTCATATTCATAGAGACAAACAGCTTAACCTTCAGCTTCTCTATAAGAATTTCTAGGGAAGGTGAAACCCTCCAACCTGCATTAGGCCGTGTTAAAAAAGGCTATTCCCAGCAGTGAGACGGTATATAATACAAAGTGGAATAAAAATTTAAATATAAAAAACATTAATTTTGTTAAAGACTGGGAGATAAACGGCAACTTTTAAACTCTTAAAGATAAAGAATATTGAATTTATATCACCTATTTCAAAGATATTTATCAAATTAACTTTAAGTGCTATTTAAAAGTAAAATACATCGGTGAAGATGCCTTTGCGAGAGCGTTTTGTTTAAATAAAAAGTATTTTTAAAACACATTAATAGCGTATCAGATGATATAAATTTTCGCAGAAAAGTAATTGACATTAGTTTGACAATATCAGCACAGCTTCTAAAATATACACCTGAGACTGTGTTTGTGTGTATTTGTTTAAAAAAAGGCCCAAGTGTATCACAACAGACCGTGGTCCACAGACCACGCACAGTGAAATAACACTATATACGGATTATATTATATTGATGGATTATACGGATTTTATCGCGGCATAATTAGTCTCTCCCGTGAGCACGAAGCCTGAGAAGTTTTCGAAACGTCGGGACTTAAGTAAAATTAAACCGCGTTAAAATCCGTATAAATTAGTTTAATTTCGATGTGTAATATTCGCGTAAACATAAGAAATCGCTAAATATTCCATATTTCAAAAATTATATAACTTAGCTTATTGACACTAATTTTCGTTGGAAGTAACTTTTATGTTATACTACCTTGCTTATTAGGGTTGGAGTGCCTAAAGCATTCGCCCGAAAGTCCGGTGTCGCTGACTAAAGCCGACTCTCGTCAGGCTATCAGCAAGCGTCCATCTCAAAAAAATAAATAAAAAAATACCTTGCTTTATTAGAATTTCGTAGTTTAAAAGTCAGAGGGATACCACATTTTTCACGACTTTGGACACGCATATCTCACAAAATAATGATAATTTACAATTTACAAGGTGGAAGGTCCCTCGTATGCGAGGCCGGCTGGGTTGGTACCACCGCTTTGTCTATTTCTGCCGCCAAGCAACAGTATGTAAGAACTGTTGTGTTCCGATTTCAAGAACATTGAAGCCAGTGAAATTACTGGGCATTATGAGACTTAAGACCTTATGTCTTGGGGTGACGAGCGCAGTCCAGTGTCTCGTCATTCAAGCTAATAAAAAAAACAACAACATTTAGCACCATCTATATCATTTTTAAGGACCTATCCAATGATACTATACATGCCTATATTATGCAGTGGGGAAGAAATCATCCCTCAGTTACACATATGGAGAGCCACTCCAAAAAAAAAAACATATCACCTATGTGTATTCATAGAATACACCTACTATCCATATAGTACCTACTTATAATCTCCAAGTGAAATGGCTGGGACATACGGACTAACAGACGGACATGACAAAATTATTAAATCAAAAAATTTCTGAACATGAAATACTTAGATAGGTGTAATAATAGATTTAAAAGAGAATATGCAATAAAGACATAAGCTCTCACGCATGTAACCCCGACGGGCTATCTGCATCTACTGTTCGCCGACCTTATTCCCGTCACATGATATGATAAGGGGCGAGCCCATCGCCATACCGGACACAAATTCCAATTTCATACCTTCACTAACATCCAAACTCACATTTATAATAGTAGTACGATAGTGGGATGAAAGATAAGCCAATAAATAGCTCGTAGTTAACTATACTAATATTATAAAGAAGAAAGATTTGATTGTTTGTTTGTTTGTTTGCCATGAATAGGCTCCAAAACTACTAAGCCGATTTGAAAAATTTTTTCACTGTTGGGAAGCTACACCATCCCTGGGTGACATAGGCTACTTTTTATCCCGGAAAAGGCCGTTCACGCGGACGGAGCCGCGAGCAAAGGTTAGAAACTCATAAGTTAATATTCTACTTTTTACTTCACTTAATAACATTCATCCGTTTCGAATTATAATTAAACTGTATATCAGAACACAGTGTTTCAATGTATCAGGCTCTGAGAAAGTACTAAGGACATTAATTTTAATTTGTATAAGCGTGTCACGTAGAAAACTAAGATTAATATTGCTGATTAGTTTTCTAGACTAAATTGTGATTAAATTGAGAATCTAGGTATTTTTACCATGCTGTAATTTAAGTAAACTAATAACAGTGATGAGTTTTTTATTTATAAATTTATGACGTACTAGCTTTTGCTCGCGGCTCCGCCCGCGTGAATAGACTTATTCGAAGTAATAACCGTCTCCAGGGTCCCATCTATTACTACATCAAAATTCATCAAAATCGGTTCAGTGATTTAGGCGTGAAAGCGTAACAAACAAATATATTTTTTTTTCATAAGAGTATCCTATGTTATGCTTATACCTCCCTAGAGTATGTGTACAAGGTTTCATAATGATCGGTTATGTAGTTTTCGCGAAAAAGGAAGTGTAACAAACAAACTTACATTCACATTTATAATATTAGTATGATTGCTTCGATTTAGTTTTACATCAGCAAAAGTGGCATATCCCGCATGAGCCGCGCTTCCGAATTCAATTCCTTTTTCCATCTGGACGCGCGGCAAGATTTTAGGTCTTAAACTTAAACCGACACTGGATACACTCAAGTGAGTTCGGTTTGGATTTTTAAAAGTACATTTATTTGCTCTTGATATTTTGTTTATTTTAACAATTACATACGCACTCATGCCTGTAATCATGTCCTTCTTCAAACAAGGCTAAAAAAAGTATTTCAACGATAAGCAACGACTTGGATGTACCCCTGGCATTGCCAATGTCTATAGGCGACAGTGACCACTTACCATCAGGTGGGCCGACAGCTCGTTTGCCTTCGATAGCCAAAAAAATGGAGTCGATGGAATTAATCATTGACTACTACGCTGCCACTGCTTTTTAGTTTTTCATAATACAAATACTTTTAACCAAGATCTAAGTAGTAAGTTCCTCGTATTCAAGAGGCCGTCTGTGTTGGTACCATCGCTTTGTCTATTTCTGCCGTAAAACACCAGTGTGTAAGCACTGTTATGTTTCGATTTGAAGGATATTGAAGCCAGTGAAATTACTGGGTATTATGCGACTTAACATCTTATGTCTCTCAGTGACGATGGCAGTCCAATGCCATGCAGTACTATGTAATTTAAAATTCTGTGTTGTGTTGCTTCTGTTTATGAGCAGGCGTGGGCGCTTACCATCAGGCGACCGACCTGCTCATCACGTCATTCAAGCTAATAAAAAAAGATTTATCGGATCGGATACAGTTTAAATTAAATAAAAATCCCAAGGGTATCCTGCCTTCAAAATATTATACAGTTCAACATAATTTCGAAATATTCCCCCAATAGCCCCCAATGATGCGATATCTTTAACAAAATATAATTTGTTCGCCTTTATTTGGCGTTTAATGCAAGTGTTCGACCTTCGAGGAAATGCCAAATGGTATACCGCCCAAATTCTACTCCTTTTGGTGTTGTGCCAGAGCCTTAAACTTCGAAGGATCTATTGCAATCGAAATTGGATTTGTTCCAAAGCCTTGTACTTATATTTCTGTTAGCTTAGGCTTTCGTAAATATATTCATTATTTGTAGGCGTTAGAGCCACGCTTTAGTCTTGCAATAATAATGGGCCGGCTCAGTTAGGTTATATTTTTTTTAAGCTTGAATGACGAGACGAGCAGGTTGCTCGCCTCATGGTAAGCGTCACGCTTACCCATAAACAGAAGCAACAGCACACACAGAACTTTAAATTACAAAGCACTGCATGGCATTGGGCTGCGCTCGTCACCCCGAGACAAGTTATTAAGTCTCATAATGCCCAGTAAGTTCACTGGCTTCGATGTCCTTCAAACCGGAACACAACAAAGCGGTGGTACCCAACCCAGATGGCCTCTCACATACGAGGAACCTACCATCTTGGTAAGATCTTAGCTGTGGTAACTCTGCTTTATGCAACAGTTACATGAACTCTTGAATATAATGTGGAGTAGGTAAGGTAATGTTGAAATATTCCCTTAAAAGTTGTTTTTTTGTAAATCCTAGAATGACTACTAATCTTTTGACGTACGATTATGACATCAAACACGGAGGAGATTCTCAATTTTTTTGTATATTATGAATTTATGTAATAGGATAGTTGACTAGATTTTTTTAATTATTTAAATCAATAAGTTACGTTACTCAAAATCTATTACAGAAATAATTTTATTAATCGGACCAAAAATAAATAAGTTAGAAGCCATTCAAATCCTGTAAAAGGGGTAATTGTCAAATGACAGACGACGCAAACTTTGACGTCTCTGTGTAAAATGTTCATTATGGTACACGCGTGCAAGCGAGATAGTGAGATATCCCTACTACGTATCCACTTTTCCTCATACCAACATTTAAAGTCATAACTGCGGGCACATTTCTGAACCAATTTGGATTGTGTTTAAATAAAAGGGTTTCTTTTGCGTATCATTTTCTGTTGCTTATAAAATCTTATATATAAAATTCTCTTGTCACAATGTTCGTTCCCATACTCCTCCGAAACGGCTGGACCGATTTGTTTGAAATTTTGTGTGCATATCGGGTAGGTCTGAGAATCGGCCAACATCTATTTTTCATCCCCCTAAATGTTAAGGGTGGTCCACCCCTAAATTAATGTTTTTATTTTTTAGACAACATTTTTTGTTTTTATTTTTTTATGATACAGCATTAAAAAATACATACAACCCTACATTCCTCTACGATCAACCCCTATTTTTTAATAGCGACATTAGTATTTTTGTCAAGCGCGTTTCTCACCGGGACTCGCTTGATGCGCCCACTAGGCTATTTTAATCCTGGAAATAGGCATTCACGCGGGCGGAGCCGCGGGCAACAGCTAGTAATGAATAAAATTCAATATAGGAAACTACAACTACCCTATTGATGATTCTTCAAGAAGAAACTCCACCTCTAAGGGGTTGAGTTTCTCAGAGAAACAACTCTGGTTTTGAAGGTGTTCGTTGGCAGCAGTGATTAATTATATATCATCAGGTGACCCACTTCCCCGTCTAAGCATGGTTATTATACAGCTACTAGGTTTTAGGTCCTTCGTATACAAGAAGTTGTCTGGATAGGTGTGTAAGCATTGCTTCGTCCAGTTTTAAGGACATTAACTCCAGAGAAATAACTGGGCATTCTGAGACTTAACATCTTATGTCTCAAGGTGGTGAGTGCAGTATCATGCACTCATACTCATACGCACTCACGCCTGTAATCCCCGAAGGGATAGGCAGAGGTGTAACCAGTACACCCACATTTCGCCGAGCGTATTTCCGTCCCTTATGTGAGCCTATCGCCACACCGGGCACAAATTCCAGACTCCGGGCTGATACTGAGCATTTCGTAATAGTTTTTCTATTACCAATACTACTTTACCCGACCCAGGGTATCGAACCCGAGACCTCAGCGTTGACCTCAATCGTAACGCGTACGCATTACAACTGCGCCACCGAGGCAGTCAGTATCATGCAGTACTTTGTTATTCAAATTGTTACTGTTTATCGACAGGAGTGGCGCTTACGACCAGGCGAGCGACCTGCTCGTCTGGTCATTGAGGTGAATAAATGTTTGATATGAAATTTATTCTTTTGTTTATGTTTCATGTGACGTGATTTATCGACAGCCAATTTTTTTCAATGAAATTATAACACCTCGTGCTCTCTCCCATGGTAACTCATCAATCAATGATACAATCTAATTTCTCCATTCGAAGCCAAATGGATTTGTGACTGACAATAAAAAGAAATAACCACGGACGGTCCTGAAGCTTTGGCAATCAAATTAAGCTTAATTGAAATTTTGGCTCTCGAATCAAACGAACCGCCTATTGATTAAATGCGCAAATATTTTATGGAAGCCGATCTACCTACTTTAGATTTCGTTTTTGTTTACCTTTTTATTAGTATAGCGAAGCATATTTTATTGTAGGTACATTGATATTCTGTTATAAATGAACAGTTTCTATGAATGGTAGAGTCACGCTGTAGACACTTTTGTCTATAGCATGAATGAGCCGGCTCAAGCGGATCGTTACTACTGTCTCACAGAAAACCGACGTAAAGTAGCAGCTTGCTGCTGCGCTTCGTACGTTCGTAAGTGAGATATCCGGAGGCCCAAATCCCCTTCCCTTTCCCAATCCCTTAATTATCCCTTTCCTTTAGAGTCGGCAACGCGCCCTTGATTCTTCTCGTATAGTGGGCGTTTATGGGCGGTGGAGATCACTTACCATCAGGTGACCCAGGTAGTTTGCCGGCCTATGCTATAAAAAAACTAGTTAGACTAAATCCGAGTCTAAGATCGGTGAAACAACAATGACGATCAACGAAAATGTCCTAAAGGTTGTAACTATCATTATGGATAAACATACTCAAGCCTGACATAAATACAGATAGATAAATAGATAGAAACAAGGATCAAACTTATCTATTACTAGCTTTTAGCTGGAATAAAATGTAGCCTATGTTCTGATCCTTGTCATAATCTATCCGTGTGCCAAATTTCATCAAAAACCGTTCAGTTGTTAAGGCGTGATTGACTAACAAACATCCAAATTCACAAACTCACATACATACAAACTTTCACATTTGTAATAGTAGTAGGGTGTCCGGGTTAAACAACAAATACGAATTTCAATCACAAATTCCAGACAGCTTCAACCCCACACTTTTTAAAATTATGTTTCAATTACATTATTTGGCATAAAAGCCAGTTGAAAACTCTTTTAAACTCTAATTCCTTTCGTAAACACCTTTCAGAAACCACTTCCTCATCTCGCGACTTTTAAATGAAATTTTCTTTTATTTACCCACATTTCAGGAAATACCTTTATGCCCGTAGTAGCGCTTTGCAAACAACCACTACTACGGGTAAGCATTGAGAAGAGAAGCTGATGTTAGTTCTTCTTTACCTGATAAAATCAAAATTATATAAAATTGTTATATTAAATTTATATACATGTATACATACATACGCACTAACGCCTGTAATCCCCGTAGGGGTAGGCAGAGGTGTAACCAGTACACCCACATTTCTCTGAACGTATCTCCGACCCATGCTGTGATATCGCCGAGCGAGTCTATCGCCATACCGGTCACAATTCCAGACTCCGGGCTGATACTGAGCATTTCGTAATAGAAAAACTCATTATCACTTTTACCCAACCCGGGTCTCGAACCCGAGAACTCAGCGTCAGCTACTGTTATAACGCGTACGCATTACAACTGCGCCACCGAGGCAGTCAGTAAATTTATTTATATAGTGATTTCTTATGTTTACGCGAATATTGAATTAAAACTAGTTTATACGGATTATATTGCGGTTTAATTTTTATTTTAGTTTCCTTTCGAAACGTCGGGACTAAAATCAAAATTAAACCATGATGTAATCCGTATAAACTAGTTTTATTTCAATTTATTTATTTCTTTAGGAAGAAAAAACAGTTATACAGTGTATCATTTACAAAAGTGAATTAAATAGCTATGAAATATTAATGTACAACCTACCACATTCTTCATATTAATGTACTTCTTAAAACTACTTAAAACATTTTGTAGGTACTGTGATTTTGTTAGGTGAAGCGTTGTCTTCCCTTCACCTTCGTAACTGCCATAGGTTCTCTATTGAATTTCCAGAATTGGTAATATTGGAGTCATCATTGTAGCCGTGGGATGTCTGGCAGAGTATAATAAATTCTACATTATTTAATCTCAAATGGTGTCATTAATAACCAAACTTTTAGAAAAGGGCGAACTTGAAAGGAAAAAAGAATAGAAAGATAAAGGAGGATAAGAATTTTTACCTTGCCCCGTCAATTTAGTGTCGATACATCAGAAAAAAAGCTTGAAACTTGAATCAACAAAAGTTGTATAGTTTCTATTGATCAGCTCGATTAAAGGTCTGTTCAGACGGTTTAAATCGTACGCGATTTAACAGTTGATCAAATAAAATTGAACTGTCAGAGCCCGCTATAACACTTTGTTATCAAAATTTAATTGCGTGCTATTTAAGTGTCTAGCCAAAAGACAAGAACTTTATAGGATTACCTTCCTGTCAGTTCGCCTGTCAGTTTATCAGCGTGTCAGTCTATCCCTCAAGACTCTCTCAGAAATTGTTAGAGATATTAATTATAATTCAGCTAAAGTAATTTCATTAATGTTTTGTAGTATCTATTTCCATTTTTTTCATATTACCATATTTTTATAATCCAATGAAGAGGCGAGCTGATCGGTAAGCGCCACGCCTGCACTGCACTGCGCTCATCATTCGAAAACATAAAATGTTAAGTCTCATAACGTCCGTGCCCAGCAGTGGAACAGTATAATACAGGGCTAATAATATAATTTTTTCCGAGATAAAAAGTAGCCTATGTTCTAATCCTAGTCATAATGTGACTGTGCGCCAAAATTTATCATTCAGGATTATTTTTTTCCATTTTATTTCTCTTCTGCCTACTCCTTCAGGGATTACAGGCATGAGTGCGTATATATGTATGTATTATTTCATTAGGCTGCCTTGGAGGCGCAGTTCTAATGCGTAAGCGGTACAACTGCTGTCTGGAAGAGTCTGGAATTGTGCCCGGCATGCTGATAGGCTCGCCCCCTATTACATCATGGGACGTAAATAAGCTCGTCGAAACGTAGGTGTGCTGGTTACAACTCTGGCTACCCCTTTGGGGATTACAGGCGTGTGTGCGTATGTCTTATTTCACCAAGAGTCGAACTCGCGTCAGCCTAACATTGTCGTAGCATTGTGCGTGTTGCCAACTAAGCCGTGTATATTTGAAGTAGTATAAAAGTACATACATACGCACTCACTCATCATAATAATATTATAAATGTGAATGTAAGTTTGTTTGTGACGCTTTCACGCGAAAACTACTTAACCGATCATCATGAAACTTTGTACACATATTCTTGGAGGTATAAGAAGTAACATAGGATACTTTTTACGAAAAACATATATCTATTTGTTTGTTACGCTTTCATGCCTAAATCACTGAACCGATTTTGATGAATTTTGATGTAGAGATAGATGGGACCCTGGAAACGGTTATAGGCTACGTTTTATTTTGGAAGTCTATTCACGCGGGCGGAGCCGCGAGCAAAAGCTAGTATTTAATAAAAGTAATATCGGCTTTATAGTTTACATAGCTAAATCCAAAAAATAGAAACACATTTGGATAATATATTGGATAAAATGATATTCAATATGAAACAATTTATGAAAGTAATAACCGTTTATGTTTGCATACAAGATATCATGTTTTATAATACTACTATTATAAATGTGAAAGTTTGGATGTTTGTTAGTCAATCTCGACTTAACAGGTGAACGGTTTTGGATGAAATTTGGCACACAGGTAGACCATGCCCTAGATAAGGACATCCTCCTCCTTGCGTCGATTCCCCAATGCTGGGGGTCGTGACTCATCAAGGAACCAACTTCTTGCGTACGATGTTGTGCTACCTGCTCCTGCTTTCAGCTATATGAACCGCTTTGGCGACATCCATGTTGAGTGTGGTGCGGATCTGATCAGTCCAGCGCATTGGATTCCTTCCTCTCGACCTCTTGCCCTCCATTTTCCCAGTGACGATCAGCTTTTGGAGATTACCACTGGGCCTGCGGGCAATGTGTCCGAAGAACTCAAAAATCCTTCGCAGGCATATGTTGGAAATAGGCTACTTTTTATCATGGAAAAGCTTATTCACGCAGGCAGAGCCGCGAGCAAAAGCTAGTTTTTAATATCAGAGACAAAGCCGTCAATAAAATTTATTTATTTACTCTAAGACATCTTTGGCTCTATTTAAATAGTTTGTTAGTATTTCTTTAAAATTGATTCATGCTGTTCTGCTGCTAGAGATTCAGTCACATTATTTTTGTTCATTAACCTTAATGACGAGACGGGCAGGACGCTCGCCTGCTCATAAACAGTTGCAATACTGAAATGCTGAACTTTAACAGTGGTAACAACCTGATTGAGCCAGCTCATTCATGCTATAGACAAAAATATCTACAGCGTGTCTTTATAACTTGTTGTGTGTATTCAGTATATCTAGGTACTACGCATTAGAAATACGACATCTTTAATAAATCCACATTAAAGGGATAATGACTTAATATCCTCCGACAGCCTCCGTGGCGCAGTTGGTGAGTAGCCGGCTGTGAAGCGTGAGGCCGTGGGTTCAATTCCCGCACCGAGACAAATGTTTGTGTAATCCACAAATGTTTGTTTCGTTTCGAGTTTGGGTGTTGTGGGGCTAAGTCCTTCGTAGTTCCTGATAGCCACGATACAGGTTAACCTCAGGGGTCAGGGACTACGAGTATGTGTGTGACTGTTGGGTTTATTTATTTTATTTAATGCATAACTGCACATAAGATGTTAAGTATCATAAGACCCAGTCATTTCAATATTCGGCTTTTACTAGCACATACTGACGAATACCTATGACCTCTGTATTGACTCTGTTTTCACAAATAATTCTTTTCTGCCTGGCGTTATCCCGGTATGCTGCCAGGGTCCGCTTTCCTATCATGGTTTGGTGGTAAATTTTGTATTACGTGGGACGACCCGCAGTTTTACTCCACTACCCGCAATGAGAACCAAGTTTCGCCATTTTCCTCGTCCGTTAATCAGCAGATTGTACCATGTGCAGGTAGGCTTTGGGCCTAAGATGACGGTGGCCCACTTACACGCCGGTTTTTCACAAATACTTATAGTAAAATAATTTAATTTCATATTGAGACATTATATATTGCTATTCCTGTAATGTTTAGTCTGCTGTAAAATTTAAATAAATAAATAAAATTTCCAATATGGAAATAAAATAACATAATGTTTAACAAAACTTTGAAACCGACTTCAAGCAATAGCATGTAAATTCCAATACAATAACACAATTGCGACGAGTGTACTGTTGTCCATTGAGAAGTTTTATTTTTTTTCTCTGTACTCCGTCATCAGATCTTAACCAAATTTATATGGGACTACATGGCAACTATATTCTATCGAATGAAAGTTTTTTCAACAAAATCGGTCCACAATTGGCGGAGAAATCGAATAAAAATAACGCGCCTAATTGAGAACCCCCTCCTTTATTGAAGTTGGTTAATGAAATGTTATACAACTGCAAAAAAATAAAATGATAATATTTATAAAATAAAATGTATTTTTCACGTAAAATGGCATGGTAGTAACAAATAATAATTATAAAGCTCTAGCCACACCCGAGCAACCATGCGCAGCGAGGAAGAGATGGGCGCGAGCGTTTGTCAAACTAACCTTTCATTCAATTCGAAAATTATTTGTATGATAATGATGATAACGTTTTTGTAAGTGATAGAGCCACGCTGTAGGCAGTTTTTTCTACAACATAAATGGCTCAATGGGGTTATTACTACTTTTAAGGAACAGCTTGCTGTTGCGTTTCGTCATACGCATCGTTATCCTACTTCCTACTAATATTATAAATGGAAAAGTTTGGATGTTTGTGAATTTGGATGTTTGTTAGTCAATCACGCCGTAACGGCTAAACAGTCTGGGATGAAATTTAGCATACAAGTTGACTTTAACTTGAACTAGGACATAGTTTACTTTTATCTCGGAAAAGGCTGTTCTCGCGGAAGGAGCTGCGAGAAAATGCTAGCCGTCTATAAATGCTCTACTGAAGACGCCAGTGATGCTATGTGTATTAGTGACGGTACCGCCGAGTGGTCCTCCATAGGTTTATGTAGTGCAAAATGCAAATGTGTAGACGCGGCGTTAATGACGCTCGCGTCTGACGCTTAACGTGACCATAAGAAGTCTGCCTTTAGACATGAGTTATGTTCAATCTAAAAGTATTATTTCTATGCGCATCTATTTACCAAGCCAGCTGTTGCTGTGCGAACGTTGAACTCTAAATAAGGTTTTATTAAAAAAGGTCTCGGTTCAAAATTCGTTTTAATACTCACGCCTGTAGGCAGAGGTGTAACCAGTACATCCAAATTTCTTATCGCCATACCAATTTCAGACTCTGGGTTGATACTGGGTATTTCGTAATAGAAAAAATCAATATCGTTTTCATCGACCCGGGTTCGAACCCCAGACCTCAGAACAGCAGTCGTACGCCTACGCACGACAACTGTGACATTTGCTTTAATGAGCCATCATTTTATGTTAGCATTTTTTCAACGGAACTATATTTATTTATTTATTTTATTATTTATTTATATTAATGGCACACCAACAGTTAATAGACTATATTTCTAGAAGTTATAATATAGATACAGACTAGTCTACTCACTAATTATAAGTGTGAAACAGCATATATATGGTTTACATATGCGTTATCAGTTTTTTGGAAAATGAAAATATATTTGTTATCTCATCTCTAATATTAAGACATAAAAAATAAAATAAGGACATTACAATACCTAATTAAATTAGATCCGAAAATATTTCATTTACGTCACTACATGTAGTAAGGGCAACACATTTCCCATTTACTATGAACTTCTCAAATTGTTCGCCCCTTCACGTCGTCGCATGTCGATTCCTCTCTACATATTATTCGGATGGTGTAAACATACCTTAATGCCCAATGTAGGGACCCATGTCACACGTCACTATTTGCCTTTATAAAATTTATATAAATATGGCATATTTTTATCATTCGAATGCCATCCATTTGGTCTTTTGTCAGGAATTTTGCGTTTTCGGGTTCTCATATTTGATGTATAATGTATACTAATGTATAATGTATACTAACTTTAATGTGTACTACTAGACCGAATGTGCGGTACAAAGTTATTGCGCACTAAGTTACGGTCAATTGTTTACTTATTTGGATCGCGAGAGAATAACACAAACAGTGTCATTTGAATAACCGCGAGCATTTAATTCGATAAACTAACACGAAATCGATTATTGTGACCCATAAAACGTTGTCATTATTTACGTGTATTATTAATTAGATTTAAATTTATTTTAGATAACGAAACTATATTATATATTGACGTTCTTCCAAAATGGGATTTATTGCGAATAAACACGAATACTAAACAAAGCAGCTGTCTGAATATTTCCATCTCGCCTACTCTTGACTAGAATTCAGTTATTCACACTTCAGTAGCTCCCCTGTCCCGCAACCTCACCTTAGGCGTCACTCTTGCCTCGCTGGCCGGGATAGCGACACAATTTTACTTCTAAACAGCCCGTATACTACTAGACGGGTTGTTTAGAAGTAAAATTGCGTCATAAATCGCGGGAGCTTGACAGCTCACAAACAGGGAGCGCTATAGGGGTTCTAGTTGAGAGTAAGCGAGATGGTAATAATGAGTTACGGTCAATTGACCGCAACTTAGTGGTACAATTTCTATTTACCGCGCAACTTGTCTAGTAGTATACATTAAAGTCTTTGGTCTACAGTATTAAAGTCTTTGGTTCCCATAGTAAATAGTTCTTATGAACTTAATAGGGACTTAATAAAGTTAGTATTGCTTTATGCCTTGTATCTTCCTTAAAGAGAAGGTCATACATAGGCAGAGGTGTAACCAGTACACCCACATTTCGCCTAACGTATCTCCGACCCATAATGTGATACCGCCGAGCGAGTCTTTATGACTACGCTACACCTGATGGTAAGTGTAGCGCAATCCATGAACACTGTCGACCAACAATAGACACTGAATCTATCGTAGATCGGCAGAATTATACCGGCCTGCTTAGTTGCTTCTTCATACTCCGTTTAAAGGATCCCATATTATAGGAAGGAGGAAACACGTGCGCCGGCAAGCTATTCCACAGCTTTATGGTCCGACAGAAGTAAGATTTTACGAACCTCTTGGTCCGAGCCGAGATGGAAGAGACCACGAAGCTATGGTTTCGCAAGCCAGCACGCGTGGTTCTGTTAAGGAAAGGTGAGGAAGGAATAAGGTCAATAAATTTTTTAGAGCATTCACCGTGATACAGATGATAAAAGACAGAAAGCGAGGCAATGTCCCTACGCAGCTGTAGTAAATAAAATAAATAAATAAATAAATACACCCAACAGTCACACACATAGTCCTGACCCCACACTAGGTTAACCGGTATCGTGGGTATCAGGAACTACGAGGGACTTGCGGTCCCACAACACCCAGACCCGAGACTAATATTAGTGGATCACACAAACATTTGTCTCGGTGCGGGAATCGAACCCACGGCCTCTCGCTTCGCAGCCGGCTACTCGCCCGCTGCGCCACGGAGGCTGTCAATTATTAGTGGCTCTAAATTTTTTGTGACGTCTGCATCATTCACAATGCGGACCGCCCGTCGCTGCAATCCGTCCAAGGCATCGAGCTAGTACTTTGCGGAACCGTCCCATAGGTGCGAACAGTATTCCGCACCCGGCCGTGCCTGCGCTTTGTATAAGCGGTAAAACTGGCCGGGTGTAAAAAACCTACGCACCTTGTTCAGGATTCCGACCCTGCGTGATGAGGTTGATATTACGCCCTCGATGTGGTTCCTTGGATTCAGATCGCAGCAAATATCCATGCCTAGGATATTTAGGCTAATCCGCATTGCTAGCGGGATACCCTGAAGATTAGGGAGGGGAGAGAACGGGGATTTTTTGCATGAAACGCGCACACCTGGGTTTTCTTGGCATTGAACTCAACCAGATTCTTGGTACCCCATTCCGAAATGAGATCCAAGGTTCGGTTAAGCTCAATGACAAGATTCTCTCGCTGCCTCTCAGTGACTTCCCGGCTACCAGGAGGCTTACTGCAGTAACGCCAATGCACAGTGCTGTCATCTGCATAGCAATGAATGTTACCAAGTGATAACATGTCATTGATATGCAGAATTAACAAGGTGGGCGAAAGCACAAAGCCTTGTGGGACCCCGGCATTCACTGACATGGGCTGCGAAGCGTGCTCTTCAACAGTGACACGCATTCTACGCTCATGTAGAAAGCCAGAGATCCACTTACACAGGTTGTCGGGAAGCCCATACGCCGGAAGCTTGGAGAGGAGGCCACGGTGCCAGACCCTATCAAAAGCCTTGGCAATGTCGAGACTTACGGCTAGAGCCTCGCAATGCCTGTCAACCGCCTCCCCCCAGCAATGTAACAAGTTCGCTAGAAGATCACCCGTTGATCGTTTAGACCGGAAGCCGTACTGCCGGTCATTGATCAGCGAGTGATCGTCCAGGTAGCGGACCAGCTGCGCGTTGATTATCCGCTCCATTACTTTGCACATCACTGAGATTATGGCGATTGGACGGTAGTTGCTAGGGTCCGATAGATCACCCTTTTTTAATACCGGAGAGGATGGAAGATCGGTATAGGCGTGTCAGTACAGGAGACAACTCCGCCACACACTTTTTGAGAACTACCGCTGGGATACCGTCCGGGCCACTGGCTTTGCGGACATCGAGCGACTGCAGTTCACGCCGAACATCACAATGCCTGATTCGGACATCCGACATTGAGTGTCCGCAATCAGGCACCGTGAGTCGCAGTTTATTGCCATCGTCGAGCCGCGAATTAGCCGCAAAGAGATTTGCCACTTTGCCAGCAAGGTGGCTTTCTCCTGCGGCCCGTGAGCAAGCGATCCATCCGGATATCTCAGCGGAGGTAGTCTATCGCCATACTGTGGACAACTCCAGACTCCAGGCTGATACTGAGCATTTCGTAACAGAAAAACCCAATACCACTTTACCCGACCCGGGGATCGAATCCGAGACCTCAGCGTCAGCCTCAGTCGTAACGCGTACGCACAACAACTGAGCCACTGAGGCAGTCTCACATACGAATATACGTATTTATTAAGGCTTTAAAACTAAATTATATTCACATATAATTATACTATACTTATAGTAATAAATTCTAATAGAGACTATTTAACTGGCAGGCCATTCGCTGTCGGGAGCAAAGATTAAATTTTAAAATTATTGCAGCCAAAGTGTACTTTTCATGTGCATTATTCAATGAAACGGCTATGATAAAAACTGTTAACAAAGTTTGTACTGAGGGTGATTAGCAGTTTATTAGTAGAAATTAAACACAAGTTGCATACTTTATTGAATAATTACAATAATTGGAACATGCAGTTGATTGTCACTTAACTATATGACTCTCCGGTCGCAATGAGTACTTTATGTCTAATATTTTTATTAATATTTTCTATTTTCACACTTGTTTTTTAATTTACTGTCAAGTATTAGGTTATTATTCCTTTAATGTGGATTTATTAACGATGTCGTATATCTATAATGAGTAGTAATTAGATAAACTAAATACTCACAAGTTATAAAGTCACGATGTAGCCATTTTTGTCTATAGCATGAATGTGCCGGCTCAATCAGGTTATTACCACTGTCTCACAGAAAACTGACGTGAACTGACTGTTATACCCGATTAATGCAAGTAAAATGCATTATTGGATAAAAACCCGCTTTCCCTATAAGTGTCCTCATGTACTTTTGTGGATAATAAGTACAGCCACAGGGCGCGACGCGTCATCCAGATTCCAGTCATTTCTAACACCTTTTCGCGCTCACTATACTATATATGTACTGAAACGAAGGTCGACAACAGCCCACCAGTCGGAAGCGTATCTTGCAGAGTATGCGGTAGACTTTGCCGCTCTAGAATTGGCTTATACAACCACGAAAAAAAGTGCATATCGATGATTAAATCGTCTGAAACAGTCGTATAAGGCCAATGCCTTATACGTCTATGTATATTATGATAGCGGGTATCATCATCATTGGATGATGATACCCGCGTATGCCAGTTTCGGTGTGTTGTCTATTTCCATTATTAATTACTATTCCTATTGATTTCTTAGGTTTACGCGAATATTACACATTGAAATAAAACTAGTTTATACGGATTTTATCGCGGTTTAATTTTTATTTTAGACCAACTGCCAGACCTCAAGATACCGTGAGCTCCTTCTGCGTAGATCGGACTAGTGTCAACTAACTTTTTAAATAATTAAAAATAAATGTATAATTTTAAAATGAAGGTAGCCATTGTAACATTAACTTTTCGAGACGACCTACACCTCAGTCTCTCCCGTGACCACGAAGGCTGAAAAGCCTTCGAAACGTCGGGACTAAAATAAAAATTAAACCGCGATAAAATCCGTATAAACTAGTTTTACTATTCCTATTTTAAAAGTGTTAATCTGATTTATATATTATAATGCATTCTAGTGAGCGAAATAGTATTTTAACAAGGCCATACCAAAATTCCGTATAACAGTACGGTGAGTGAGATATTCGGAGGTCCAAATCCCCTTCCTCTTCCCAATACCTTAATCATACTATGTCATTGGACAGCCTCCGTGGCGCAGCGGGCGAGTAGCCGGCTGCGAAGCGAGAGGCCGTGGGTTCGATTCCCGCACCGAGACAAATGTTTGTGTGATCCACTAATATTTGTCTCGGGTCTGGGTGTTGTGGGACCGCAAGTCCCTCGTAGTTCCTGATACCCACGATACAGGTTAACCTAGTGTGGGGTCAGGACTATGTGTGTGACTGTTGGGTGTATACCTTGAAATAAAACTAGTTTATACGGATTTTATCGCGGTTTAATTTTTATTTTTATTCCCGACGTTTCGAAAGCTTTTCAGCCTTCGTAGTCACGGGAGAGACTGAGTTTCAATGTGTAATATTCGCGTAAACCTAAGAAATCATTAATCATACCTTTCTTTTAAGGACAGCAACGCGTCTTCAAGTATTATGGATGTTCATGGATGAGCGGTGGATCACTATATAAAAAGTATAAAAAAATCAGCTATTTCCTTGATTCGTTCAAGTTTATTGATTAAATTATACGAAGGTAAAGAGACAGATCAGTCAGTTGTTGCGTTCCTATCAAGCAATCCGTCCGAGCTAACTTAATCGGCCTCCATCGACGTTGATAAATCCATTACTCAATATAAACAGAAAATCGCTACATTTTCAATGTTTGCTTTGCAAACCTCCCTTTTCTTTTCCAATTATAATATAAATCGCGAACAATAAAATCTCAAATTCCAGACTGATTTTCCATAGATGAATGTTTTAACTATTATACCAGCCCCGTTGGTTGGGTCAAGAGTCAGATGCAGAAGGTAAGGCAGCATTATTTGACACGGCACGCATTGTAAGAAGCTACTTACTTTGGGGCCCTAGCCACCAGTAGCTAGGGTCTTAAACATCCCATTTTCTATATTTTTAAATGTTATAACTTAAAAAATTCAAAAAAATGCTGTAAGTAAGAATGTTTATCAGCCCTGTACTATATTGTCTCACTGCTAGGCACTGGCCTCTTCTAATAACGAGAGGGGTTAGGCCTTGGTCCATCACGCCAGCTTAGTGCGGATTGGGGGATAAGAACCTTCTAAATTCTTATGGAGAACTCTCAGGTATATAACTTCCCTCATGATGTTTCCTTCATCGTTAAAGCAAGCGATAATTAACAATGAGTAGGCACATACGTAAATTAGAACATGCTCTTGGGGCTGGTCCCGAACCTACTACTTTCGTCTCGGCAGTCCGTACAAGACTGAGCCATAACTGTCTATATGATGTATAACTTTATTATTTTTGTTTATTTATGTTTACATCTACATTTGTAGAAGCGTAAACAGATGTGCATCCACCTTTCGCCGAGTTTATTTTTGTCCCACGATATGATATCAAGCCTATCACCATCCACGTCTGTCTAACAGAAGCAAAACCACACAGAACTTAGAAAAGAAATCACTGCATGGCACTGGACTACCCTCGTCACCCCAAGATAGAAGTTGTTAAGTCTCATAATGCTTTGTAATTTCATTGACTTCAATGTCCTACAAATCAAAACAGAACAGTATTTACATACTGCTGCTTGGCGACAGAAATAGACAAATGGTGGTACCAACCCAGATAGCCTCTCGCATACGGGGCCTACCTTGATTTACTAAGTTTGGCTTACGAGTATAACTGACTTCAAAAAGGAGTTGGTTAAATTTGCATATTTCAAAGTAGACTAGGAACATGTAAACACATCGCTGTAATTGCAACTTGCGACGTACAAAGCAACAAAAAATAACGTTTAACATTTTGAAGTCGGTTTCTAGGTTTCGTTAAAAAACGTTATTTTATTTTTCAATTTTTAGTGGTAGTTACAGCAATAGCATGTCAATTCCAATACAATAACACAATCGCGACGAGTGTAAATTGTTTACTCCCGTCTCCGTCGTTAGATCTTAACCAAATTGAAATGGGACCCATCGGGAAGCACCAGCTTTCAAATCAAAAAAGAATCCTCAAAATCGGTTCACCCAATCGAAAGCTTTGAGACACATGAGAAACATAAAAAAGTCAAATTGAGAACCTCCTCCTTTTTTGAAGTCGGTTAAAAACTAATTCAATCCAAACCCGGAGAATTCACACACACGTTTTTGTATGCACTGTATGTTCTATAAATAATTCCTCGCAGCAGCTCGGGTCCGAGAAGTTTTAAGTTATCGCTTCGTGAAACTCATCGTCATGAAGGAATAGAAATAACAATTTTCATTCCACGATGCTTCATTTTCAAAACCACAGTGCAATTTGTGTTTGTAAAAGTGTGTCTCCACTGACAAACTCAAATGTGGACGGCTATAGTTACAAGGTCCATCGCTAAAATGCGAAAGGCAGTTTTTTTTAATACGTAATAGGCTCGCGTTTGGCCACTATCACGCTTGATGGTAAGCGATGATAAGCCCACATCATCGCTCATAATCATAATCATCGCGTACTTTAAGTACGCTTGACTAGCAAAAAACCGTCTGGGTTGGTACCACCGCTTTGTCTATTTTAATTAATTACAAAGCACTGCATGGCATTGGACTGCGCTCGTCAACCCGAGACATAAGATGTTAAGTCTCATAATGCCCAGTAATTTCACTGTCTTCCATGTCCTTCAAACTGGAACTCAACAGTGCTTGCACACTGATGCTTGGCGGCAGAAATAGACAAAGCGGTGGCACCAATCCAGACGGCCTCTCGCATACGAGGGACCTACCACCTTGTAAAAATGACATGAAAGGACGACCGACGTTTAAAATACGGGCAAAATTTACTGTCGTAAAATTCAGGTAGCGTTTTTCGTTAATGTCCCAAAGGTGTCTTTACCAAAATTTATATTACATGCGCACGACGCACCATCCGCGGTCTATAGGGTGATATCAATCTTTATGTTTCTTTCGTTTGGAAATTTTACTTACTTACGAGCTTAAGGAGCTTAAAGCTTTAACAATGAATACACACGTAAAAAGTCAGACGTGCATGCTATTGGGGCTGGTTTCGAACCTGTGACTTTCTCGGCAGTCTGTACCATTCCCGTCTGAGCTATCGCTACTATAATACTTAAGATTAAAACGCAAGTGAAGTAAATTCTTCTCTAACAATGGTAAGTGGAATCATTTTTCCACAACAAAAGCGTGTTAAAATCCTGAAAATTAATTCTTGCCGCAACCTTTCCATTTTTTAGTGGCCAAGCCTTTCAGTGTAACGTCATGATAAGGTAAAGTCGCTAATCAGGCCTCTCTTCTCGCTTTTTCTTCTACTTATACTATGTAAGTAAATTTTTAAAGTTAGAGTGTGCGGTTTTATCTGTTTTGTAGTTTAGGTTTGAAAGCTTCTTTAATAGGTTATGTTTTTACCCAACTGCGCGATAAAAAGAGTTTTTTTATTAGTTTTAAATGACGAGACGAGCAGGTCACTCGCCTGATGGTAAGTGTCACGCGTGCCCATAAACAGAATCAACAACAACCAGAACTTCGAATTATGAAGTACTTCGGTATGGCGATAGGCTCGCCCCCTATCACATCGTGGGGCGGAGATACGCACGGCGAAATGTGGGTGTACTAGTTACACCTCTGCCTACCCCTTCGGGGAATACAGGCGTGAGTGCGTATGTTTGTATGAGAAATAAAAAATACTTAATTTGAAACTATTCTGAAGCATTTACATAATGCTTTAAGCGCTATACTCCAAATGAAAAGCCAAAGTTAAAGTCCTGTATTCAGTTTATATCAACTTTGTAAACTGGCATAAATGATTTACATTATTCAGAACTCTACAGCGTTTACGAGTAAGCTACAGCTTAGGGACTGCTCCTATTTTAACCCATGGATTGCCACAAGTAAAACCTATGTTAATTAAATGTAAATGTCTAGTCTGGTCTACATAATCCTAACTAATATTATAAATGTGTATGTGAGTTTGTTTGTTACGCTTTCATGTCTACATTGCTGAACCGGTTTTGATGAATTTAGGTACAGAGAGTAACTTGGAGACGGTTATAGGCTACTTTTTATCCCTGAAAAGGCTGTTCACACGGCAAAATATAAATTTAAGCGCGTAAGTTACATTAAAAAGAAAAGTTCTATGAATATAGTTATAAATCAACTTAATAATAAATACAATAAACTTGAACAATATTTACATGCATAATATTTAAAATATAAATTTAATAAAACCTCCCCAGAGGGGTTGATGGCGGCCCGTCGTAAAAATTACTAACCAAATCTTTCTGTAACATGTGTAAAAAGCATCTTGCGTCGACCCTGTTGTCTTGGGGTGACGAGCGCAATCCAGTGTCACGAAGTGCTTTGTTATTTAAAGTTCTGTCTGTGCTTCTGTTTATGAGCAGGTGTGGCGCTTACCATCAGGCGAGCGACCTGCTCGTCTCGTCATTCAAGCTAATAAAAAAAACATACTTATGCACTCACGCTTGTAATCCCCGAAGACGTTGGCAGAGGTGTATCTAGTACACACACAAATTTCGCAGAGCTTATTTCAGTTTCACGACGTGATAGGGGGCGAGACATTAACCAATCACCAATCCGGGCAAAATTCCAGACTCCGGGCTGATACTGAGTATTTCGGAATAGAAAACCCAATATCACTTTTACACGACCCGGTGATCGAACCCGAGACCTTAGCATTAGACTCAGTCGTAACGCGTACGAGGTACTGCGCTACCGAGGCAGAGTATGTATGTTCTATGTATTGATGTAAGTTTATATATCATATCGCTATAAGTGTATTGCTTGGGGTGACAGCAAGCCATGCACTGAGGTGTCAAGAAGTTTCCGCTTGTGATATGAAACACCATTCAGTCGTAATGGGGTTAATTAACTGTGCAGATTAAACCCTACCCATGAGTTCAAGATGGCGGGAATATTATGCATGAAACTATGTGAATTATATTTCTTCTGATATAATCCGACTATAGTGATTTCTTAGGTTTACGCGAATATTACACATTGAAATAAAACTAGTTTATACGGATTTTATCGCGGTTTAATTTTTATTTTAGTCCCGTCGTTTCGAAAGCTTTTCAGCCTTCGTGGTCACGGGAGAGACTGAGGTGTAGGTCGTCTCGAAAAGAACAGGGTGTATACAAAATAGATTGTGACTGTGGGCTCTCCTATATCGGGCAAACTAAAAGAAGCATATGGACCCGCGTAAAAGAACACATAGTTGATGTTAAACACCGACGCTCTACGAAGTCTGCAGTTGCTGAACATTCAGACGAAGGCTCCAAACATTACCTTAGCTTTGACAAGCCATAAATCCTTGCCAAAGAACACCGATTCCTACCTAGAATGATTCGCGAGGCTATTGAAATTAAGAAACACCCAAATTTCATTAGAGAAGTTGGTTGGAAGCTTGCACAAGCCTGGGATCCAATTATACATCTAATTAAATCGGAACCCTAAAGACCAACTGCCAGACCTCAAGACACCGTGAGCTCTTTCTGCGTAGATCGGACTAGTGTCAACTAACTTTTTAAATAATTAAAAATAAATGTATAATTTTAAAATGAAGGTAGCCAATGTAACATTAACTTTTCGAGACGACCTACACCTCAGTCTCTCCCATGACCACGAAGGCTGAAAAGCTTTCGGAACGTCGGGACAAAAATAAAAAATAAAAATTAAACCGCGATAAAATCCGTATAAACTAGTTTTATTTCAATAATCAGATTACTTCTGGCTTTTGGAAAGTAGTGTAGAATAGGACACGAATTTTAAATGAGATTGTAAGAGTAGACCTTTTTTGTACTGAGCTAGTAGAGAAGGTCCCACTTCAAATGAGGCGAGGCGTCTTGAAGGTCACTCGCTCGTTCTCACTCTTTCAGGTACGCAGCCCGCATCATGGGAGTAGTAAAAGAGAAACGGGACATAAAATTTGAGCTGCTCTTACATTATTTCGCTATGTACGGGACAAATGTTATGGCTCTTGTATACCCTACTCAACACCATTGGCAAGACAAACTAGTGGTGAATGGTTCAAACTGTTGTTAACCTCCAACAGTAAAGAGGGGTATTAAAAAATTCAATATTCTGTCTATGTGTACGTCTGTGGCATCGTAACTGTCAAATGGTTTGATTCTTTCTTTCTAAACTAGTTTATTCCGGTTTATTCGGATTTTATCGCGCTTTAATCACTAATTTAGTCCCGACGTTTCGAACGTTACTACTACGATGATCTTTCTGCGTCTGTCTACTAGTGTCAACTAACTTTTTAAATTATAAGTAATTACATTGACTCTCATGTCTCCCTCAATACGTCAAGCCAGCACTTTTAGGGCCGTCCATGGGATTGTACCCTTGATATGATCTGGTTCAGGTATTTACATACGGTATTTTTATTGAAAGCAAGATTTATGACTATCGCGATTTGTATTTGTGCGGGTCACTGAGTCAACTCGTGACCACAGCAGATACAACTCGGACAAAACGTCGGGAAACAAATAAATAAACAGGTATCTATACCTTCAAATACAACGCGATTAAGACCCGCTTAAATTATTATTATAGAAAGTTTAGCTAGTTTAATCAAAGTGGTTCTCTGCTGTTGGAAGTAAATCTGTCCAGCATTTTAGAAGTTACGACAAATAAATCTAAAATCCATGAGTGTAATGAATTCCGTCAGAGCGCGAAACGATTCCTATCCCAGATAAAACTCAGCCAAATATAAAAAGACAGAGAGGTGTGAATGAGTATCGCCTTTGAGCGCTGACAGCGATGAAAAGGTCATTTAGAGACGTGGCTTGCCTGAATCCGATTATTCAATCGGACACAGGCACTCGGTACCCGAATTAAGTAAACTGGACCGGCCGTGGATTTAACATACGTATAAAAAAGGGGAATTCACGTCAAGGTCGTTTTATAAATACACCGGCAAACGAGCAAGTGAGTCACCTGATGTGAGTAATCTTCACCACCCATGAACACAGAATCATCGATGTTTTGCCAATCTTGAGTGGTAGAGCCACGCTGTAGACACTTTTGTCTACAGCTTGTATGGGCTGGCTCGTCCGGGTCATTACCACTGTCTCCCAGAAAACCGGCGTAAAGTAGCAGCTTGCTGCTGCGTTTCTTATGGTGAATGAGATATCCGGAGGCCCAAACCCCCTCCCCTTCCCAATTCCTTAATTATCCTTTTCCTTTAAGGTCGGCAACGCACCCATGACTCTTTTGGTATTGTGGGCGTACATGGGCGGTGGAGATCACTTATCATCAGGTGACCCAATTGCTCGTTTGCCAAACTTTAAGGAAAGCCAAACAAATTTCACTCACCGTACGAAACGCAACAGCAATTTGGTACTATGTGTTAGTTTTCTGATTGCCTTGGTGGCGCAGTTGTAATGCGTACGCATTACGACTGAGGCTGATGCTGAGGTCTCGGGTTCGATCCCCGAGGCGGCTAAAAGTGATATTGGGTTATTCTCTACCCAGTGCCCAGTATGGCGATAGGCCCTACCACGTGGCCCCGAGATACGCTCGGCAAAATGTAGGTTGTATTGGTTACACCTCTGCCTACCCCTTTGGAGATTATAGGCGTGAGTGCGTATGTATGTATTCGGTGTTAGGTCATCATCATAACTCTTTTGTATTTCCGAAATGGCCGATGATTGTCGAAGTGCATAGTTTTGCTCGTGGTAGTGTGTGTAAATATTTTTAAACGGTTATATTTCTTAAATTTCCGCGTTGAATGTCGACCGATTTTTATGAAACATTTTTATTCGATTGGGTTTACCTGCGATATAGTCCTTCATTCAGGCGAAGACACGGTAAAAGGGTACCTATATTCGGAAAACATCTATCGAGAGATAGATGTTTTCCTTTATTAAGAGTTGTAGGCAAAAATGGAACCCTTATAATTTCGTCATGTCTACTACTATGTCCGTCTGTCCGTCTGTCCGTCTGTCCGTCTGTCCGTCTGTCCGTCTGTCCGTCTGTCCGTCTGTCCGTCTGTCCGTCTGTCCGTCTGTCCGTCTGTCCGTCTGTCCGTCTGTCCGTCTGTCCGTCTGTCCGTCTGTCCGTCTGTCCGTCTGTCCGTCTGTCCGTCTGTCCGTCTGTCCGTCTGTCCGTCTGTCCGTCTGTCCGTCTGTCCGTCTGTCCGTCTGTCCGTCTGTCCGTCTGTCCGTCTGTCCGTCTGTCCGTCTGTCCGTCTGTCCGTCTGTCCGTCTGTCCGTCTGTCCGTCTGTCCGTCTGTCCGTCTGTCCGTCTGTCCGTCTGTCCGTCTGTCCGTCTGTCCGTCTGTCCGTCTGTCCGTCTGTCCGTCTGTCCGTCTGTCCGTCTGTCCGTCTGTCCGTCTGTCCGTCTGTCCGTCTGTCCGTCTGTCCGTCTGTCCGTCTGTCCGTCTGTCCGTCTGTCCGTCTGTCCGTCTGTCCGTCTGTCCGTCTGTCCGTCTGTCCGTCTGTCCGTCTGTCCGTCTGTCCGTCTGTCCGTCTGTCCGTCTGTCCGTCTGTCCGTCTGTCCGTCTGTCCGTCTGTCCGTCTGTCCGTCTGTCCGTCTGTCCGTCTGTCCGTCTGTCCGTCTGTCCGTCTGTCCGTCTGTCCGTCTGTCCGTCTGTCCGTCTGTCCGTCTGTCCGTCTGTCCGTCTGTCCGTCTGTCCGTCTGTCCGTCTGTCCGTCTGTCCGTCTGTCCGTCTGTCCGTCTGTCCGTCTGTCCGTCTGTCCGTCTGTCCGTCTGTCCGTCTGTCCGTCTGTCCGTCTGTCCGTCTGTCCGTCTGTCCGTCTGTCCGTCTGTCCGTCTGTCCGTCTGTCCGTCTGTCCGTCTGTCCGTCTGTCCGTCTGTCCGTCTGTCCGTCTGTCCGTCTGTCCGTCTGTCCGTCTGTCCGTCTGTCCGTCTGTCCGTCTGTCCGTCTGTCCGTCTGTCCGTCTGTCCGTCTGTCCGTCTGTCCGTCTGTCCGTCTGTCCGTCTGTCCGTCTGTCCGTCTGTCCGTCTGTCCGTCTGTCCGTCTGTCCGTCTGTCCGTCTGTCCGTCTGTCCGTCTGTCCGTCTGTCCGTCTGTCCGTCTGTCCGTCTGTCCGTCCTTATATCATAGCTATTTTGCTCGGAGACTATTATTCTTTAAACTTGCGCCATGTCGGATATGCATTATGAATCGCGAAGTTTACCGCACTTGGCTTGAAGCCAACACTCTGTGAACGTAATTGGGCTCAAAATATTCCTACTTAAGTAACTATGAAAGTTAGTTTTGGTGAGTGCTTTTTGCGGCTAAAATACTTAACCGATTCTATGGAAAAATGTAGATTGGGCAAAGGATATTAGAATTTTTCATTCAGAAAAATTGTTTTTTTATAGCATAGGCCAGCAAACGAGCCAGTGGGTCACCTGGTGGTAAGTGATCTCCACCGCCCATGTACGCCCACAATACCAAAAGAATCATGGGCGCGTTGCCGACTTCAAAAGAAAGGGATAATTAAGGGATTGGGAAGGGGAGGGGATTTAGGCCTCCGGATATCTCACTTACCGTACGAAACGCAGCAGCAAGCCGCTACTTCACGCCGCTTTTCTGTGTGTTATATATGACACATATTATTACGTAACACACACGTTTCTCTCTAAACCTGAATCAAACCCACGACCTCACATCTGACAGACTGTCCCTTACAGTACCTCACAGAGGCTGTCAAAATAGCTTTTATTTATTCATATTTCCTAAAATAATTTTCCATAATCAACCCGCCGCTTTACCGCTCCCTTATTTGTATTCGCAAATGGGCCCGACATAATCCGATTTGACATGACTGAATATTTCATCAAAACGAATTGTATGAAATCGATTCCGCTTTGACAAAATAAATATGCCGGAAGATTGTTTATTATAAAGTTTTCGTACATCTTCGTTGTTGAGGCGCGGTCTAAGTATGACGATTCTTAAGCATTTTCATATGATTTGACGTTTCTGAAAGAGGTTTAGTGGGTTAAACTCGAATTAGGATCTTCGTGCAAGTGGGCCTTAATAATGATAAACTCTACCTGGGATTCAAACACAGCATCTCACTATTTGCACAGCTGTACTACGCTATCACTAAACCAATGAGGTATCGTTTTACGCAGAAATAAAATACACGCATGTAAATTATACTTATTAATGCATTAACTTCTCCAACTTTAACTAAGCGTTAAAAATTTCCTTAGTAAAAATTTTACGCACGTGTGGGCTGGTACTAAGAGCTTCAATTAAATACAATGAAACAATTAACTTAATTGCTGATATGATCACAGAGAGCGTAACTGTTCGTCTTTTGCCTCTCGTGAGTACTTACCATTAGACTAACGTAGAATAATTACGTTTCGAGGACTCTTTTTATCCGACTTCAAAAAAGAGAAGGTTTTCAATTCGACGCGAAGTATTTTCATCTTTTTTTACTAGCCTGAATGACAAACGAGCAGGTGGCTCTCCTAATGGTAGGCCTGCCCATAAACAAACAAAACCACACAGAACTTTGAATTACAAAGCACTGCATGGAATTCCATCCAATGGGAATGCGCCCGTCACCCAGAGATATAAGATGTTAAGTTTTTTTTATAGTTGGACGGCAAACGAGCAAGTGGGTCACCTGATTGTAAGTCAGCTTCATCGCCCATGTACGCCCACGATACTAAAATAATCATGGGCGCGTTGCCAACCTTAAAAGAAAGGGATTAGTTAGGGATTGGGATGGGGAGGGGAATTTGGGCCTCCGGATATCTCACTCACCGTACGAAACGCAGCAGCAAGGTGCTAATTTACGCCGGTTTTCTGTGAGACAGTGGTAAATAATAATGCCCAGCAATTTTACTGGCTTCATAGTCCTACGAACCGAAACACAATAGTGCTTACACACTGCTGTTTGGCAGTTGAAATAAATAAAGTGGTGGTACCAGCCCAGATGGCCTTTGGCGTACGATTGACCTACCACCTAGTAAGTATTAAAAAGTTTGTACGAAAAGACTCGGTGCGCATGTCCAGCTCGCACTTCACCGATTTTTTTATATTAGTAGGTATACAACGATTTATCCCCCAGATGAGAACATATTATGATGATTGTTTTATTCAATGCGTTTAAATTGCAATTTGGTCCCATATAAGTCTCTATATTCTTTGAATTATGACGCAGTAAGGATTTGTTAAAACTACTCGATAATACTGAACTACTACTTAACTACTGAATTAGAACTGATTGCCTCGGTGGCGTAGTTGTAATGCGTGTACGCGTTACGACTGACGCTGATGAGGTCTCTGGTTCGATACCCGGGTCGGATAAAAGTGATATTGGGTTTTACTAATATGAAATACTCAGTATCAGCCCGGAGTCTGGAATCTGTGCCCGTATGGCGATAGGCTCGCCCCCTATCACATCATGGGACGGAGATACGCTTGGCGAAATGTGGGTGTACTGGTTACACCTCTGCCTACCCCTTGGGGGATTACAGGCGTGAGTGCGTATGTATGAAGTAGAAATGCAGAGCTGCTCACGTGGTAAAACTAATCTACCGAGCAACGTCAATGGTATAGAGAGTTCCACCCGTGTTTACTTTACCGTAATAGTTCGTACGTGAGTCGGTTGCAGCACTTTAAACTGCTTTTGTTTTAATTAAAACAAACTTTTCCTGCATCTTCCTGTGTGGGGTAATGCTAGTTTCAACTTGCTAGAATCTTGCCCATTTTATGTTGACCCCCGTGGTGTCTATAGTGTAGTATGGAGGGGTCAGACAGTCAGATTTTGGTCAAACGTATCTTATTCTTACTGGTCGTACTAGTATTATAAATGTGAAAGTTTGTATGTCTGAAAATTTTGTTTGTTTGTTAATTTTTTTATTACTAAATGACGAGTGTAATAGTTACTTTATTGAGTAATTTTACATCGGAAAAAGCATATATAACATTTAATTTACCTTCGCTTCTCACACGCTTATATCTGCAGATTACATACGAGTATATTTTGTAAACAAATATAAATTTGCTGTAAATATATACTTATTTGGAGCCAGAATATACCAGCTTATGTGTGGTTTTCACAGATAGGGACAATTCTATTTATGGAAACATGTGAATAATAGAGTACCTACATTAACTTCAATTTGGGCAATCCACGCTCTTTATATCTTTGAAAATATACTGTTTATTTAGAGAATTTTGTCTATTTATGTCTATAATTCGTTAACCTTACCTGTCCTTGAGTATCATTAACTAACGCCCGGTTTCCGAAAGGCTGATCAATGTTAAATTAACTAATCAAATGTCAAATCTCATGTCAAGTCGAAATTGAGTTGCTAGAAGCGTGATCAACACCTTTGATTTACCGAAAAATATGGTGCGCCATTATTTTACTGCCCTTAAATCACGACTTGGGTTCGCGCAAAATGTTTTTGTCCGCCAATCCCTCTTTTCAACTGTCATCCCTAAAATTATGCTTTTATTATTCAAAAAAGTTTAACAATAAATTTAGTTTACCACATTTCGAAATAACTTTCATTTTTTATTTTTAACCTTTCAAAATGTAACCTTTTCTTATGATTAATGATAACCTGTTGATGAGCATCTGACGTTATACAATAACAAAATACCAAACGAAAAGGTGTGATGCAAAAAACCGCATATACATTTTAGGTTTACCTTTATTTGCCTGAAGGCACGACGAGCAAGGTCGCTCGCTTGATAGTAACAGCGTCGACATATAATAATACCAGCCCTGTATTATATACGTCCCACTGCTGGGCACTGGCCTCCTCTACTGAATGAGAGGGGTTAGGCCTTAGTCTACCACACTGGTCTAATATGGGTTGGCAGACTTCACATACCTTCGAAATTCTTATGAAGATCTTCTCAGGTATGCAGGTTTCCTCACGATGTCTTTCCTTCACCGTTAAAGCAAGTGATAATTAACAATTAATATACACGTCACAGGTGTATGCACTTGTGGCTGGTTTCGAACCTGCGACTTTCGTCTCGACAGTCCATACCACTCCCCGCTGAGCGATCACTGCTAGCGTCGACATGCTTCGAGTGTAATTGATCAACTACTAAATCGCATTTGAAACTTCTGAACCACAAGTCTGCGGGGTCAGAATGTGGCGTAAAACACGACACGAACGATCGTGCTCTTTGATTGTGATTGGTCAAGAGATCAACGTGTGACGTTACACGATACAAAGCTTAGACGATGCGATGGAACGTTTTATTTTTGAATTTTTGCATTCTAAGGGGGCTGGACAGAGTTTCAATCGAATTGATCAATAAAAAACATACACCATTAAAATTTGTTGATTCAAGCCAATTGATCAATTAAAATCGAACCATGTGAACCCACCACAAGCCACACCTACCCATAAATAGTAGCAATATTACCTAGAACTTTGGAGTACAAAGTACTGCACTGCTCTGCATTCTGCTTATCAATCAAACCGAGGTATAAGATGTTTATAATGACAGTCATGACTCTGGTTTTAATTTCCTTCAATCCGGAACACAACGTTGCGTAGATACTGGTCTGTAGCTGCCGAAATAGACAAAGCGGTGGGTGGTACCCACACATAATCTTGCACAGGAGAGGTCATCACTTAATAATACAATGATGTTACAAGTAATATGCTTTACCACTATACACATATACGCACTCACGCCTGTAATCCCCGAAGGGGTAGGCAGAGGTGTAATCAGTACACCCACATTTCGCCGAGCGCAGCTCCGTCCCATAATGTGATAGAGGGCGAGCCTATCGCCATACCGGGCACAAATTCCAGACTCCGGGCTGATACTGGGGTATTTCGTAATAGAAAACCCCAACACTACTACCCGACCCGGGGATCGAACCCGAGACCTCAGCGTTGGCCTCAATCGTAACGCGTACACATTACAACTGCGCCACCGAGGCAATTTACCACTATAATATTTTATATTGGTAGAGCCACACTGTAGATAGTTTAGTCTGTACTATGAATGTACCAGTTCAACCGGGTTGTTACCATCTCACAAAAAACACACGTGAAGTAGCAGCTTGCTGTTGCGTTTTCTACGGTGAGTGAGATAGCTGGAGGCCTAAATTCTCATTTCGTTCCCAATATGTCATCATCCCTTTAAAGTTTCTTCAAGTATTCTGGGTGTTCACTTACCATCAGGTGACCCACTTGCTCAATTGCCGATCTCTGTTGTAAAAATATTAAAGATAATATCTAAATTACTTTATATGCTTTGGCGATGCCTAAATATTTGCAGGCGCGGTGTAAAACCACACGCCATAGTGCGTGACCATAGACGCCCTTGAATAGTAAACAATGCTGACCCCATATAATGTGCCTGCTACCTGGCTATCTTACTTCCTACTTATATTATTATTATATATATATAATATATAAGTAGGACTGCCTCGGTGGCGCAGTTGTAATGTGTACGCGTTACGATTGAGGCCAACGCTGAGGTCTCGGGTTCGATCCCCGGGTCGGGTAGTGGTGTTGGGGTTTTCTATTACGAAATACCCCAGTATCAGCCCGGAGTCTGGAATTTGTGCCCGGTATGGGATAGGCTCACCCCCTATCACATTATGGGACGGAGATGCGCTCGGCGAAATGTGGGTGTACTGATTACACCTCTGCCTACCCCTTCGGGGATTACAGGCGTGAGTGCGTATGTATGAGTGCGTATGTATATATATATAATAATTCCTCGGTGGCGCATGTTGTAATGCGTACGTGGTACGACTTATATGCTGAGGTCTCGGGTTTGATCCCCGAGTCGGGTAAAAGTGATATTGAGTTTTTCTATCATGAAATGCTTAGTATAAACCCGGAATCTGGAATTGTGCCTATGTGATAGGTCACATCATGGGACGGAGATGTGCTCGGCGAAATGTGGGTGTACTGGTTACCCCTCTGCCTACCCCTTCGGGGAAAATAGGCGTGAGTGTGTATGTATATATGTATAATATCCTAATCCTACTACAATTATAAATGTGATAGTTTGGATGTTTCTGAGATTGTGAATTTGCATGTTTGTTAGTGTAGACTTGGCACACAGGTAGAAAATGACCGGGCTTACGACATAGACTATTTTTAATCACAGAAAAGGCCAATCACGCGGGCGGAGCCGCTAGCAAAAGCTAGTATATACATATATTATAAATGTGAAAGAGGCGAAAGAGGTGTGTCAGGATCGTAGCTTGTGGTACTCAATAGTCTCTGCCTACCCCTATGGGACATAGGCGTGAGTGTGTATGTATGTATGTATGTGAAAGTTTGGATGTTTGTTAGCCAATCACACCTTAACGGCTGAATAGATTTTGATGAAATTTGGCGCAATGATAGACTATAATAATAATAATAATACACCCAACAGTCACACACATAGTCCTGACCCCACACTAGGTAAACCTGTGTCGTGGGTATCAGGAACTACGAGGGACTTGCGGTCCCACAACACCCAGACCCGAGACCAATATTTGTGGTTCATACAAACATTTGTCTCGGTGTGGGAATCGAACCCACGGCCTCTCGCTTCGCAGCCGACTACTCGCCCGCTGCGCCACGGAGCTGTCCTATGACTTGGATTAGGACGTAGGCTACTTTTTATACCACGAAAGACCGTTCACGCGGGCGGAGCTGCGAGCAAAAGCTAGTACTATGTATATCCTATCGACTATAAAAAAATCATTATAACTAGTTCTCATTTGGCGGGGAAATTACGAACATACATCAGTCTCCGTGGCACAGTGGGTGAGTAGTTGGCAGCGAAGCGAGAGGCAGTGGGTTCGATTCCCGCACCGAGACAAATGTTTGTGTGTTCCACAAGTGTTTGTTTCGTGTCTGGGTGTTATGGGACCAAAGTCCTCGTAGTTCCTAATACAGGTTTACCTAGTGTGAGACTATGTGACTGTTGGGTGTCTTAAATTATTTATTTATTAAAAAACATCCAAATCAGTCCACATTTGATGGAGTTATGCGGATTACATACAAACATATGTCGCGTCGAATTCAGAACCAAAAAGAAAGTTAACCGTTCGATACGAGAACCTTTCCTATTCTTTGTGCATACTGCCCTTGGGCCAATTGCTTTCATTTTACAACCGGAGCGCCATATGTGTTCGTTAACCTGTTTTTATTGGATAAAGTCACAGAGGTTAACTACTTCTGTCCGTTGGGAATAAGGGCAAGTTATTTATAAACTATTTGCTATGAAATAATTTCCCGACTTTATTGTTGATTCAGGTGATATGTTCACGCGTGGTTTTAATTATTGTTAATTGACTCACGCTGTAGACAGTTTTGTCTACAGCATGAATGGGCCGGCTCGTCCGGGTCGTTACCACTGTCTCACAGGAAACCGGCGTAAAGTAGCAGCTTGCTACTGCGTTTCCTATGTTGAGTGAGATATCCGGAGGCCGAAATCCCCCTCCCCTTCCCAATCCCTTAACTATCCCTTTCCATAAGGTTGGCAACGCGACCTTGATTCTTTTGATATTATGGGCGTACATGGGCGGTGGAGATTACTTACCATAAAGAGACCCACTTGCTCGATTACCGGCCTATAATATATATAAAAAAAATATTTCTTATCAAAAAGATTAAAATATTTACCACGTGATTTTAATTAAAAAGCCTATAAATAACACTTACCGTTCCGGGAAATAGGTATAATTTAAAACACATTCTGTCGTTGCCATGGTATCTCACCAATTTCCTGTAATGTATGATTTATTATCGTATTTCAAAGCTGTTGTAAAGTGCGCGTGTGTTGGGTTTCCACGCCATTACCGACGTACGAGCTCGATCAAGGATGTGTTTAAAACTGATGCTGAACTGCTAGATGAGCCAAAAATGGCGAGCAAACGCAGAAGTGGGTCACCTGACATACATATGACACATGACTTATACCTTATAAATCCCATGTCCCATGATGTAATAGTCTATCGCCATGCTGGGCACAAATTTTAATTCCATTTATTCATGAGCAATTTTTCGAATCGAAAATCACAGACAGCAGTTGCCCGACCTGGAAATTGAATCCAGGACCTCATGGTCCTCGGCCTTAGTACTCTACCAACTAAAGAAATGAGGTGATAGTAATTCAAAGTTCTTAGTATTGTTGCTACTGCTTATGAGCACGCATGCTCGTCTCTTCATTCAGTAGTTACCTATATTGAATTATATGTGTTAAAGCAACAGAAAATAATACTCAAAAGAAAGCCTTTTGTTAAAACATAATTAATATCGGTTCAGAAATGAGCCTGCAATTATGACTTTAAATATTGGTATGAGGAAAAGTGGGTGCGTAGTGGGGATATCTCATTATCTCGCTTGCACGCGTGCACCGTAATGGTCATTTTACACGGTGACGTCAATATTGGCATCGTCTGTCATTTGACAATTACCCGTTCTACCAGATTGGAATGGCTTCTGACTTATTTATTTTGATTTATCGGATTTATGAGTATCTTTCTGCAATAGGTTTTGGGTAACTTATTCATTTAAATTATTAAAAAATCAAGTCACTACCCTGTTGTATAAAAAATCGCTTCCAGAATTTCTACATCACATAACAAAGACTTAGCAGGAGTTGCGTATTTTCAAAACCATACGAGCCACAGGTTGGTTGTTCAGCAACTGGCAACTAATTGCTTAGTTTGCTTCCCTTTACACTGCCTTGGGATTGTTCTGTTAGGTATATTTGGGAAGTTTGAACATGGTTTAGTAAAGTTTATGCTTTTTTCTTACCAACCATTTTTTTTTTGTTGTCATGGCAAACACCACGTCTGCCCATAAAGAATATTAACACAAGAGCTTTGAATTACAAAGTATTGTATGGCACTGCTTTCCGTACGTCACCTTGAGACATAACATGTTGAGTCTCATATCACCCAGTAATTTCACTAGCTTCAATATCCTTCAAACCGGAACACAATGTTGTTTACAAGCTGTTACTTGGCGGCAGAAACAGGCAAAGCGGTAATACCCACCCAGGCAGCCTCTCGCATACGAGGGACCTACCACCTAGTAAATGAATAGAGGTGATGATGTTTATTTTGAGTGACAGACCAGGCTTTGACAACCGATAATTGATTACATATTGATACTAACTCGTATTACTATTTTTAAGTTTTCAGGCACAGCCTTGTTTTAACCAATAAATACAATAACGTTTCATTCCATTCAAATAATTATTAAAATCGTATTTTTCTTAATACCATAATGTAAAGCCAATAAAAAAATTATTTGACGCTATACAGCGTGGCGCACGGTGCGGTATGCCTACTGAGTATTGAAGCGCGGTAATGCGTACGGGTCATTGGCCCCATTTAGTATTAGTACGCTTTACATTGCGGGCTTACAAAATGGCAAGCAAATAGCAAAAGAATAGTGTTTTCCGTTTATGTTAAGGTAATGTTTTATTACCTCCTCCTTACACCCGGTATAAGACAGATAAATTTTAATTATGTATAATTTGCTTTATCGAGACCTTTAAAATAGGAACTAGGAAGGAAAGAGGTCGTTACCGGCAAACTGTTCCACTAAAGGTGCCGGAAGGGCAATTTTTAGTTCGAGGTGTGCAGCATTATACGAATGATTTGTCTATCGCGATAGTATGGCGGCCGTTTCATAATATTCCTTGAATCCAAATTAATTAATGTAAAAAAATTAATTGTAAGGGCCACCAACATCTTATGTCCAAAGGTAACTTCACCTGCACGTGGTCCACTCTGCTGATCAACGGACGAGGATATGGCGAAACTTAGTTACCGTTGCGGCTGCTGGGAGTTAGACGGCGGCGTAACCGTAAATATCGGTCGTGCGATATTTCGGCTATGACACCTTTTATGCATTTTGCATAGAAAGTAATACATTGGAAAATATTTAAAAAACCGGCCTAGTGCGTGTCGGACCATGCACAATGACGGGTTCCGTAGTCTGTATGTAATTTTAAGGACCTAAAAAGTCTTCAGCCCTCAGTTACATGTATGGAAAGCCACCCCCAATTCTTTTTCTTAATTTGATAGACGGACAGATGGAAATGACGAAATTATAAAGGTTCCGTTTTTGCTATTTGACTACGGAACACAAACCTTATCAGGATTGGCTTTGTACTTTACATAGTGTTGAAAATAAATATAAATAATCTCGTACAACATGAAGGTGGACCCAAATTTCAATGTCATCTATTTTAATCTCGATGTCCGGTACAGGTTCAGTCAGACGTAAATTAAACAGCGTTCCAATACCGAATGTACAGCGCGTTATTCATAGGAATTACCGAGGTAGGATTCGAAATTATTTATTTTGGAAACGAAATATTTGAAGTTATTTTATACTAACTTTTGATTGCGGCTTCGCCTTTGAATAACTTTTGGCGATAAAAACCTATGTTCTAGTCGAGGATGACCCCTTCATCCTCTTTCTGAATTTAAAAACTTCATCGGATTTTTTTCAGGCGTTAATTTATGGTTGATCAACAAAAACTCCAAATTCATAAACTCACAAACATCCAAACATTGATTATCCTATTTCCTGCTAGGAAGGTTTGTGAATTTGAACGGTTTAGGATGAAATTTGGCACACAGACAATGACCTGGATTAGGGCATAAACATACACCTACGTTTTATCCTCAAAAAGGCCATACACCCGGGCGGAGCTGTGAGCAAAAGCTAGTAAAAATAACAAGACATTTTTTTATTCTTTTTTACGGCACAGGTTGGTAACGAGCAAGTGGTTCACCAGATGGTCAGTGATCTCCACCGCCCATATACGCCCACAACTCCAAAGAATCATGGGCGCGTTGCCGACCTTAAAGGAAAAGGATAAAAAAGGCATTGGGAAGGGGAGGGGGATTTGGGTCTCCGGATGTCTCACTCACCGTACGGAACGCCGCAGCAAGCTGCTACTTTACGTCGGTTTTCTGTGAGACAGAGGTAACGACCCGGACGAGCCGGCCCATTCATGCTGTAGATAAAGGTGTCTACAGCGTGGCTCTACCATTCACAAAAGTTCAGCTGCATTTAGTTTTCTCTTCCTGTCCTACATTAAAATTATTTTCTATAAGGTAGGTTGTATAATTTTTGAGATATGGGATATTTTCGTTTACACTGCCGGAACCCTTATTATTGGTCGGTTTTTGTATTACATTCACTAGGCAGAGGAAATTGGGAGCCCACGTGTTTTCAGTGATCACAATTTCACGAAGTCTATACAATTTTCAATTCGAAAACCTAGCTAACATCGTGTAGCTTCACAAGAATTTTAATAAAAAACCAGGTAAGTACGAGTCGGGCTCTCGCACTGAGGCATCCGTACATAAACCATTTATTTTTTGTTTTTGTTATTTGTTAGGACATCGGCCATAATAACACCTTTTTTTATTACTAGTGTTAGAAGTTACGTGAGACGAGTATTATTTTATTAATACCAAACGACAGTAATCACTTTAACTCATAGTTTATTGGTTACATTTTCAATGTTACTGCTTTACAAACCACAACCCCATGTCAGGATTCTCTAGATACCGTTATCTAATTATAAGTAAGACAACTAGCACCGAATAGTAAACCAGCATAGCTACCGCGTAATGAACTCTTGGACTATCTACTGAGCACTAATCTTAATGAACTGGAGACTGTCCGACTGACTGCGGGCAAAAGACCTCCAGTTATGGCGACAACCTCTTTTATACCATTTAACTACCCTTCCACAACTATATCGCACCATTATTATTTCAGTGTTGCTTTCTCAGACACCCTCAATACACAAATAAAAAGAGAACAATCTAACACTAGCCGGAATTACGAAACGAGCAGATTGCTCTCCTGCGAATAATCAGACACAACACCTTAACTTTGAATTACAAACAACTGCATGGTACTGGACTGCGTTTGTCACCCCAAGACAAATTAAGCCTCATAATGCCCAGTAATTTCACTGGGTTCAATTTCCTTCAAACCGAAAAACAACTGTGCTTTCACACTGCTGCTTGGTACAGAAATTGTCAAAGCGGTGGTATCAAACCAGACACCTCTCGAATCGAGAGACCTATCATTTTATAGAAGTGTATAGTGTATTTTCTGTGAAAATACTCGTATTGGTGGTCTATTTGTTACAGTTCATAAAACCACGTAGACTTAGTGGTAGGGTTTGATTGGCATTATTTAGTTACGGAACTCTAAAAAAGTAGGACAGAGGTTCGGACCGACGGATAGAAAAATAGACAGACATATGACGTAGGCTTAGTAATAGGATTCCATTGGAATTATTTAGGTTCGGAACCTTAAAAAGGTAGAACAGACGGATAGACAAACAGAAATACAGAAGACGTAGGCTTAGTAATATAATTACATTGGCATAATTGGGGTACGGCACCTTAAAAAGGTAGAACAGACGGATAAACAAACAGACAGGTAGAAGATGTAGGCTTAGTAATAGGATTACTTTGACATCATTGGGGTACGGCACCCTAAGAAGGTAGAACAAAGGGATAAACAAACAGACATACAGAAGGCATAGGCTTAGTAATAGGATTACATTGGCATAATTGGGGTACGGCATCCTAAAAAGGTAGAACAGACGGATAAACAAACAGGCAGACAGAAGACGTAGGTTTGGTAATAGGATTACATTGGCATAAATGGGGTACGGCATCCTAAAAAGGTAGAACAGACGGATAAACAAACAGGCAGACTGAAGACGTAGGTTAAGTAATAGGATTACATTGGCATAATTGGGGTACGACACCCTAAAAAGTCAGAACAGACGAATAAACAAACAGACAGACAGAAGATGTAGGCTTAGTAATAGGATTACATTGACATCAAATGGGGTGCGGAATACTAAAAGGTGGGACAGACGGATAGACAAACAGACAGGCACAAGACTTCTAGATTGTATGGGTATCATTTATTTGTGGAACCCTAAAAAGGCACCCGTCCTGCTGTGCATCATTTGCATAATATGTAATAAGCACTGTAAATTAGAACCAGAGCAAACACATGCCTACTACAAGTTTTGTTCGGACCTTGATTGTTACAGCAATTTGGGTTAAAATAAGTACCCAGTTTTACCTCATTTGCATGTGGGAAAATAAGTTTTCAACCGACTTCAATAAAGTGACCGTTAAAAATATAAATTAGATAAAAAACATCTGTAACTTTCAAATGACTGAATCAAACAATGTTAAGAAATATCCTTATCATTGACATTAAATAAAATAATTACATTACTCTTTATTTTAAAAGATTTTAGTTACATTTTAAATATTACATTTACAAAAGAAAACATCACCCTCCAATAGCGAGGCCTAGGACCCAAGCCACCCCAGATGGTGGTTAGGACCCCAGAGTGAGAAACCTCCTCACAATGTGTCCAATAACACCGATTTCTGCCTTTTTTATATCATATGCCGGCAAACGAGCAAGTGGGTCACCTGATGGTAAGTGATCTCCACCACCCATGTACGCCCACAATACCAAAATAATTATGGGCGCGTTGCCAACCTTAAAGGAAAGAGATAATTAAGAGATTAGGAAGGGGAGGGGGATTTGGGCCTCCAGATATCTGCCTCACCGTACGAAACGCAGCAGCAAGCTGCTACTTTACGTCGGTTTTCTGTAAGACAGAGATAACGACCCGGGCGAGCCGGCCCATTCATACTGTAGAAAATAGGGTCTACAGTGTGGATCTACCACTCACAAAGCGAGGAGTCCTCACACTGGGGTCCTAACAACCGGTGACTTGGGTCTTAGGCCTCGCCATCGGAGGATGTTGTTTAATTTATATTATTAAAGAGTACTGAATATTTTCTCTAGGATTTTTTTGGGTAAGACCAACATGGTTCCCCTCGCGGGTTGTGGGACGACGGATCGCAACTATAATACTAAAATACAGTCAAATCAATGGCACGAGACGGCGGACCATGGTAATACGCCGGAATAAGCCAAGCTAGATAGAAAAAAAACCACTAAAGGATTTAGTTTTGTTCCTATTGAAGAAAGACA
This sequence comes from Mimas tiliae, assembly GCA_905332985.1. Taxonomy (NCBI): domain Eukaryota; kingdom Metazoa; phylum Arthropoda; class Insecta; order Lepidoptera; family Sphingidae; genus Mimas; species Mimas tiliae. The sequence continues at coordinate 3,820,822 of HG995251.1, forward strand.
TTAGCTATTATGATTTTTTTATTACCGTCTGGTGATTTGTTATTTGTAACACGTGGTGTTGCGATATAATTTTAATTCGGAAAAGCCCAGCTGCACGGTTTTTTATAACATTAATCTAATATGGGGTTCTCAAAAAAAAGACCATTTAAAACCTGCTCTGAGTAATCACTTGCGTTTTTACTTGGAGCGTAATAAATCTAGTATAATAATAATAATACTAGCCCTGTATTATACTCGTCCCACTGCTGGGCACGGGCCTCCTCTACTGAATGAAAGGGGTTAGGCCTTAGTCCAGTATCTAGTATACCTATATTTTAAAGATAGCTAAGGGAATACAAAAAAAGAACATGGTTATTTTGAGCTACGTTAAATAATATTTTTTGAGTCAGTTCCACTGTCTTTTAAATATTGTCCTCATATATATAAGATAACTAGAACGATAACTCTCATAATATGAATCTGCCAAAATATGGTTTCACTTTCTTACACATGTAAAGGTAACACTCAATACGCAAAAATTAATGAACGTTCATAAATAAAAGTTAGTCTAAATATTAAGTTTCTAAATAGAGATACGACGTTCTGCATCGCGGAAAAATTAGACGTATTAAGTGTCACGTAGAGATCATGAATCAATATTCATGAATTGATGAATGAGCGAGCTCACAGACTTTTATAGCCCCGCCCACTTGTACAGATTTTTGGTGAGGTCATTATTTTGCTTAAGTTACGTTTCTTGTCATCTTATTTCGATGATTATCTCCCACATAGCGCATTAAACAGCCAAGTGTTTAAATATTTCGGTTCGATGTCCGTAACTAAATTACTTATATTTGTGTTGACTTCATCTCGACAGTTGGCACCTGCCATCGTTACTCCTAAATAGGTTACAGCATCAAATAGAGTTAATATCTAGGAAATTTGATTTCAGAGGAACTAGAAACAATTTATTTATTTGTTTAAAACTTCGTATACATAAAATGACTACCTCAGTGGCGCAATTGTAATGTGTACATGGTATGATTGATGTGCTGAGGTCTCTGGTTCGATCTCCGGGTCGGGTAAAAGTTATATTGGGTTTATCTATTACGAAATGCTTCGTATCAGCCCGGAGTCTAGAATTTGTGCCCGGTATGGCGATAGGCTCGCCCCTATCCCATCATGGGAGGGAGATACGCTCGGCGAAATGTGGGTGAACTGGTTACACCTTTGCCTACCCCTTCGAGGATTACAGACGTGAGTGAGTGCGTGCGTGAATTTCTGTTACTCGTAGGTACCAATGATGATGTTAGGTTCTAAACAAACAAATATTACAAACCGATGTAGCAGATTGTTGTTGCGTTTCATACAGTGAGTGTGATATCCGGAGACCCAAATCCTCTTCCCAATCCCTTAATGATTATTTTTTCGCAACCGTGATTCTTCTGATATTGTGGACGGTGACCCACTTACTCGTGCTGGCCTTTGTCATAAAAAGGGAACATATTTACGAGCTCACGTATACTAGAGATGTACTAGAGCCGAACTATATTTATGAATGAAGTACTTATATTATTTCAATAGCGTCTTCGAAAGGGATTTGGAATATGTATTTATACCAAAGCTTATTTTACTGAAAGGGTTCTGTAGGTTATGGATTTGCTATATCCGAGTGCAAAAATGGAAATTGCGGTTTTATACCGCACCCAGATAATATTTATCGGGGAACAAAGACTCCGGATTTTTTTTATAGCATAGGCCGGCAAACGAGCAAGTGGGTCACCTGATGGTAAATGATCTCCACCGCCCATGTACGCCAACAATACCAAAAGAATTACGGGTGCGTTGCCACCTTAAAGGAAAAGAATAATTAAGGGATTGGGAAAGGGCCCTCCCCTTGAATTAGACCTCCGGATATTGTTCCACTTCTTGGCAGTATGTACCTTAGCGGAACTATAGCAAAACCGAATGGAACCGTGAAGTCACTTTCCTTTCCTTGAGGGTCGGTCGGTAGGTCCCTCGTATGCGAGAGGCCGTTTGGGCTGGTACCACTGCTGTGCCTATTTCTGCCATCAAGCAGCAGTGTGTAAACACTGTTGTGTTCCGGTTTGAAGAATGGAAACCAGTGAAATTATGAGACTTAACATATTATGTCGAGTGACAAGCGCAGTCCTATCGGACTGTCGCTATCTATCTATCCCATGCAGTGCTTTGTAATTCAAAGTTCTGTGTGGTGTTGCTTCTGTTTATTGGTAGGCGTGGCGCTTACTATCACCTAAATTCTCTAATAAAAAAACCAGAGGCCCAAATCGCCCCAACTGTTCCCACAGTCCTATTTCTTTCCTATAAGGCCCATGATGCTTCTGATATTGCGAGTGTTTATTGGTGGTGGGAATCACTTGCCTTCATGTGACCCAATAGCTTGTTTGGTCTCTGCTAGTTTTAGTTTAAAGAACTTAGGCTCAAAACTAACAACTGTCTGACCCTGGATATCGAACCCAGTAGCTATATCTGATACGCTGCCATTAGATCAAGGAAACTGTACACTATAATATTAAATGTACAGTTACGTAGATAAAACCGTTGTACGAGATTTAATTTCTAAATTCTGAAAAGCAATTTCCTGTGATTTATTATTGAAAGAGATCGTATAGACTTGTTCTGAGGGAATTATGAAAACGAACCATTAGTCTTTCCTATAAATGTTGACGATTAATTTATTTTGAATAATTAACGATATTAATTGCCAGGTTGACGTCCAAAAGCTTCGATTAATATTCTCTTGTCATTTAATTAAATCGTAAATATTTGCTGATATTTCAGAATATGAAATATTGATTTCTCAATTAATTAAAAATCATTTTCTAATTTATTATCCGCATTTGTTATAACGGATTGAAAAAGTTGGAATTTCGTTTTAATCGTATTTATTTAATCGTCTGAATGACAAGTTGGTCGCTCGCCTGATAGCTAGGAGGCTCTACGTCTGCTCATAAACAGAAGTATCAGTATTTTGAATTTTAAGTACTGCATGATACTGTATTCACTTTGTATGAAGATGTATAGAAAAGTTCGCGCGCGGTGTTATGTCTTGATTGGATGCCTCAAAACGAACCTATCCAATAGTATACAAATCGGACATGACGCTGGATTCACATGTCGCGGTCTCTTGTTTCAGTCGCGCACTTCAAATTAGGCCTTCATACAAAGCGGTCTCGTCGCGTCGCTATCGTCTGACTCAGTCTTTCTCACGCGTCATGGCCTTTCTGCCTCGATCGCATACCTGAAAACGTCCCATAACATATTCACAAGAAACACATCGTCGTAATCCAGGAAATCTTACATCCGCACCTAATCCAGTAACTGAGCTGATAGGCCTGTTTACTTCGAGGGCATTATTATGGAATAATGAATGACCTATGTGCAAAATACTTCATTATGTCTATGGACGAATGTGGTTAATCTTCAATTCAAAAAGTGTACACAATTTGTCTGGATTGTAATTTGTCGGGAATTTGGGCGGGAATAAGCTTGGCGAACCCACCGTTCGTTGTAGTATTGTATTAATGCACCTCTGCCTACCTTTTCGCCAATACAGGTGGAACTGCAGAATCAGCAGCAATTTAATACTTTGGTTTCGACGAACTACAATTTTATTGCTCAAGATTATATCAATTACCGCGCTAAAACTTCTCAAATCTACGGTGCAATCTTAAACGAAATATAAGACTTTGTCCTCATTCAAATTACCTGGTTTTTAGGGTTCTGTACCCGAAGGGTGCGAACGAAACCTTAGCCGTCTTGCTGTCTGTATATCTAGCTTTCCTGCATTTAAAGAGCTCTATCTTTTGAAAAATATGTAGCCAGTCAAAATTTAAACATAATATGTGTAAACAGAAGGACAAATCTATTTAAATAATAAATAAAGTTGATCCCCAGGTCGGGTAAAAGTTATATTGGGTATTGAAATAAAACTAGTTTATACGGATTTTAGCGCGGTTTAATTCAGTCTCTCCCGTGACCTCGAAGGCTGAAAAGCTTTCGAAACGTCGGGACTAAAATAAAAATTAAACCGCGATAAAATTCGTATAAACTTGTTTAATTTAAATGTGTAATATTTGCGTAAAACTAAGAAATCAGTAGTTATATTGTTTTTTTAAATTACGAACTACTCAGTATCAACCCAGAGTCTGGAATTGTGCCCGGTGTACGGGATGTAAATAAGCTCGACGAAATATGGGTGGACTGGTTACACCTCTGCCTACCCCTTCGGGCAATGCCCGAAGGGGTACAGGCACGAGTGCGTATGCATGTATGTACAGAACCCCCGGTGTATGAGTTTGACTTGTTTTTTTCACACCAAATAAAACAGAGACACTGTTAGGATTTCACAAAGATTAATAATATTTCATCGGAAGAGGAAATTTGCACGTTTTTTATTTAAGTCACGAAAGCAGCGCGTGCTACGTTAGTCATCAATGTTATCTTATGTTCCGATATTAGTCAGAATGTTAGTCGTGAAGTTATTAAATTGTATTCCGATGACTGTACAGTAAACCTCGGTTTTAGCAAATAGTTGTGTAATACGTGTTTGTTAGATATTTTTGATATGAGTAAGAAGTGTCATGTTTGCTTTGCGGTTAACATTTAGTTCTTTATTAATAATCTGACTGGGTAAGCCGTGCGAAAGCTTCGCACCGATAGGGGTCAGTAATTAGTTGATTATACTGTAAACAGATGACATTGTTCATTTTTTTTTTTTTTCGACCAAATTTACTTTTTTCTTGAAATATTTATTTATTTTAAGTCAATAGCGGCAAACATAAGCTTTAGTGTATGAATCATTAAATTTATAATAATAATACACCCAACAGTCACACACATAGTCCTGACCCCACACTAGGTAAACCTGTGTCGTGGGTATCAGGAACTACGAGGGACTTGCGGTCCCACAACACCCAGACACGAGACCAATATTTGTGGTTCACACAAACATTTGTCTCGGTGTGGGAATCGAACCCACGGCCTCTCGCTTCGCAGCCGACCACTCGCCCGCTGCGCCAATTTGATGAAGAACTATGGAATTTATGGCATATGGGGTCGGCGCAACATTCACAACAACAACAAATGTATAAAGGCGGCGTCCGCATATATAAAGTGAAATATCCGCGTATATGACTGCCTCGGTGGCGCAGTTGTAATGCGTACGCGTTACGACTGAGGCTGACACTGAGGTCTTGGGTTCGATCCCCGGGTTGGGTGAAAGTGATATTGGGTTTTTCTATTACGAAGAGTTCAGTATCATCCCGGAATCTGGAATTTGTACCCGATATGGCGATAGGCTCGCCCCCTATCACATCATGGGACGGAGATACGCTCGGCGAAATGTGGGTGTACTGGTTACACCTCTGGTCTACCCCTTCGGGGATTACGGGCGTGAGTGCATATGCATATCCGCGTATATAAAGTGAAATAAATAAAAAAACCGACTGAAGTGGTAACTTCCTGTGACATTTCGGTGGTCGGTGAGTGAGATTTCCCAAGGCACAAATCGCCCCTTCCCTTCCAAATCTCTTTCTTTTAATGAGGGCATCAATGATTCTTCTAGTTTTGTGGGCGTTCATGGCGGTGGAGATCACTGACTATTAGGTAACCCACATGATCGTTAGCTGACCTCAGAAATGGTAACTTATTATGAAGATACCATGGTAAAAACTAAGTCTTAATGAATCTCGTCCTCGATATTGTTTGATATGACTTCCGTAATAGGTATTTTTGTCGTATAGGCCGGTAAACGAGCAAGTGGGTCACCTGATAGAAAGTGATCTGCACCATGCTAGAAGAACCATGGACGCGTTGCCGACCTTAAAATAGGGATAATTAAGGTATTTGGGCCTTCGGTGTATTCTCTGTTCATAAGAATCATTTTTTAGCATGTTATCGTGTCTACACACCGTTTAGCCTAGAAAAAGTTTATTATAAAAATGTAACTTCTTTTATTCCATCATTGTAAGGATTTCCCAATTGCCGAATATTTCTTTTAATTTCAAAAACCCGTAGGACCTCAAGTTTTACCTTATATAGAACTTGGTCGAAACGGTTGTTGATTAAAAATAAAACTGGTCAAGTGAGAGTCGGTCTCGCTTATCGAGTGTTCCGTACCATCACTCATTTTTTACTTTGTGTTCTTTTTATTTGTTAGTAATAATAACATACTTTGCGAAAATTTTAATCAATTGAAATACGGTTTACAAACAATAAATTAATTCAAATTAAAAAATAAATATGATTATAATAATAATAATACACCCAACAGTCACACACATAGTCCTGACCCCACACTAGGTAAACCTGTATCGTGGGTATCAGGAACTACGAGGGACTTGCGGTCCCACAACACCCAGACCCGAAACAAATTTTTGTGGATCACACAAACATTTGTCTCAGTGCGGGAATCGAACCCACGGCCTCTCGCTTCGTAGCCGGCTACTCGCCCGCTGCGCCACGGAGGCTGTCAATATGTATTTTTATACTTAGTCCAATTATCGTATGCTATTTTTTTCATTACGTTTGACTATCGATTCTGATATCACAGTCAAAACGCCCAACAGGGTTTTTGTGACATATTGTATACGTACGTACTCATGCTTCTAATCCCCGAAGGGGTAGGCAGAGGTGTAACCAGTACACCCATATTTTTCCAAGCATATCTGGTCCCATGATATGATAGGGGGCGAGCCTATCGCCATACCTGGAACAATTCCGAGCTGATACTGAGCATTTCGTAAAAAAAACCCAATATCTCTTTTACCCGACCCGAGGATCGAACCTGAGACCTCAGCGTCAGCTTCAGTCGAACGTAGCGCGTACGCATCACAACTGTATCACCTAGGCAGGCACTGTAACAATTATGAATCAAAAGAGCCTTTAAAAGGTAGGACTGACAGACAACGTGGTCATATTTATTTATTTTATTTATTTATAATGCTTAATTGTACAGACACTTAGTAAAAACTAAAACGACAAAAACAACTTTTAAACATAGTACAATAATTGGCGGCCCTATCACTCAGGGCAATCTCTTACGGCAACCATACGATAGAGATAAGAGTACGAATAAGATAGGGTTGTCTAAGAGTACATGAAATTAGATTACATACAGTTTACAATAAGAATACATATACCATATTACATCATACACACATACATATACATACATATAATTATTAAATTATTATAGGGATTAATAATAATAGGATTAATAGTAATAGGGGTCCGTACTGGCACCCTTCAGGTATAGATTCCATACCATTCCGTACTATGGAACCCTAAAAAAATACAGAAGCGCAGTTATAACAGCACTATAAATTCTTATCTAATCTAAGTAAAGTTTATTTACCTCTGTGATTCACAGAACCGGATCGAATTAAACCTCGTCGACCTTCAAGCCATTAAGCATTCACACCGTTGTATCAAGATTTTTGTATGTTTATATAAATTTATGATATCTTAAGACATGTCTTTATTATTTTTTTGCGAGATTAGAATATAATGACAGCCTCCGTGGCGCAGTGGGCAAGGAGCCGGCTGTGAAGCGAGAGGCCGCGGGTTCGATTTCATGATCAAAGAGTATGGCTTAAAATTGGTCCCACTTAAATTTTGAGGCAAAATTCCTTAGGGCTAGGGGATGAAATCGGGGTTTAAAGTCTAGACAGAAAGGAAACATTTCGGTATTAATGCATCGATTTAGATAATTCTTTCTTTAAAAGCTGTTGATAAAAACTTTCTAATACCAATGAAACCGATTTAAAATAAAAATGATGAATTTTACTAAACAATAAATCAAGTTCAAATGACTCAGTAGCGGTGCAGGTCGAGTCATATGAACTTGATTTTTTAGAATTCGGTAATGAAGTCTAAGTTTTTAGTTTGCCTTTCCGTGGTTTATGGTTATTTACTGGTTAGTCATTAATATTGATTATTATTCATATGCTAAATTTCACACGCACACGCGTTGACGTCACGTTAATAGTAAAACAATTTAAAAAAAAACTCCATATTAGGTATGTACTATGTACTTATGTACTAAATTTAATAGTTGCAATTAGTTTTTGTTTTTAATGTATGTGTAGAATTTTGAATAATAATAATTATTGTTAACTCCGTTTGCAATGCTTATCTAAATAAATAAATATCGCAAATAGGTATTCCTTGTTAAGTTCACTTATTACGAAGTTTACTTAATACATACCTAATATAGAAATAAAGAAATAAGAAAGAAAGAAAGAGGAAAAAATAAAAACAAATTATTTATACAATTCACAATTCGCATATACCACAATTAAACATGTTTATTTTTATTTTATTATAATTAGAACTACGAAGTTTGGTATTTGTGTGTCATAGCTGTGGCAAGTAGGTGATCACGTACTGCTGTGCAGATATGAGATGTTAATTTTTTTGTCATATTCGCGGTTCAAAACACATTAATCTTATATAGCGAAAGCACCAGGATAGCATAAACGAAAGAAGCCGGTCGCTGGCCTGATGGTAATGCCATAAAGAACCTGGATGTACAAAGCACTGCGTGGCATTGTACTGCGCTCGGGAACCCGAAACATAAGATGTTAAGCCCAAGTGCCATAATGCCCAGTGTCCTTAAAACCAAACACAACAGTACTTATACACTGCTCCTTGGTGGCAGTCAGACAAAGCAGTGTTACCAACCCAAACGGCCTCTTGCATACGAGGGACCTACCATCTAGTATACTATAAACCTATTTATAATACAAGGTACTTTTAGAGATAGGAGTCTTATATGTTAACTTCAAAATTATCTTTAAATTTTTGGGTAAATCTTACTCGAAAATTTTGATACAGGCCCTTACTTACCTTGCTTATTGTACTTAATTTTCAACCAGCAATTTCGTCCTATCACGTACTAAATAAATGAGCTCATGAAACCCTTTAAATATACCTTTATAACTCAACATCAGGCACATTCAGTTATATTGTTGGCTACCTTGGAAATTACTATCGATAAGAATCAGTAAGTTAGCAATTTTGAAAATTGTTTAAAATTTTAAATTATGTTTTAAAAAACATGCAATTTTTACGGTAGTAATAAGTAATATCGAAGTATGAAAACTCAGAAATAAAGCGTACATACATTGTAATAATAATTTTATTTTTCCGAATATTATTTAAACTTTTTTGGAAGGTTTAATATTAAACTATATCTTAACCTTCCACTTAAGTCCAGAGCCAACTTCAGCTGCACGTGATACACTGCTGATCAATGGACTAGGCAATGGTGAATCTTGGTTCCCGTTGCGCTTTGTGGGGGTCAGACAACGGGTCGCCCCATATAATAAAATCAAATCTATGGTATGAGAAGGTGAATTCTGTATTAAGCCGGGATAACGCCAGGCAAAAAGAAAGAGGTGTGCACCCTAGGGTTTTAATCGAACCTGTGACTATCTTGGTAATCCATTCCACTTCCCCCTAGGCTATTGCCGCTTCTTTTATACGAATCTATACTTACAAAAATGATATCTCTATATATTATTTCTCACAGGTGTTTTTGTCAATACGCTATAACTTACATAAGTCTTCATCAAATTTAATGATTCAAACACCATTGTAAAGCTTATGTTTGCTGACTTAAAATATTGACTTAATATAAATGTTCGAAAATTAGAGTTTTTGACAAAAAATATGAACAATTTCAATGCCATCTGTTGTAAGTATAATCAACTAATTTGTTGTATTTACTTTCTACTTTAATATATTACGTAACTAACTAGGTACTATTGGTGCGATTTTTTCTCCTAGTATTACTTATTTCACAAAGAAAACTCAAATCCCACTGTACCTTTATCCCACATATTAATAATCTTGAAACCAACATCCAATAACTGTTCACAGGTTCTGAGAAAAGATAAACCAAGCTCTGACTCTCCCGGGATGCGTGGGACTGTTGCGGACAGAATTACGTGTACATTAAGCGTAGTATACTTGGTCCCATTTTCATGTAGTATGGTTTCAGTAACGTGTAAGTCAAGTAAGTTAACATATGAAAAACTGTCTGCCTCGGTGGCGCAGTCGAATGCGTATTACTGCTGTGCTGAGGTCTCGGGTTCGATCCCGGGTCGGGTAAAGTGATATTAGGTTTTACTATCATGAAATGCTTAGTATCAATGCGGAATTGTAATGGCAATAGGCTTGGCCCCTATCATAACATGGGACGGAAATAAGCTCGGCGAAATGTGGGTGTACTAGTTACACCTCTGCCTTCTGCTTTGCCTTAGTTTTTAACGATTATAGGTTCTCATAAAGTAATATTTTGCTACACTGTAGGACATATGTCCCGACTACGTTGGAAGAGTGATGATTTGGCACTCTATGTATTTTTTTATGATACGGTTTTCCAGTTCATAAAGGCCGGCAAACGAGCAAGTGGGTCACCTGATAGTAAGTGATCTCCATCGCCCATATACGCCCATAATATCAGAAGAATAATGCGCGCGTTGCCGAGCCTAAAGGAAAGGGATAATTGAGGTATTGGTAAAGGAAAGAGGATTTGGATCTCCGGATATTTCACTCACCGTACGAAACGCAAGCAAGCCGCTATTATATGTCGGTTTATGTGAGACAGTGGTAATGACCCGGTCAAGCCGGATTCGTGCCGTGGACAAAACTGTCTACAGCGTGGCTCTACCACTCAAAAATGTTTAAGGATAGCAACGCTATCAATATGAATTCAAAACCACAAAAGTAGCTTTAGTATTAATCAGCAGGCCAATTCTCGTAATTTTAAATGTTTAAAATATCATTCCGATCTAGTCTCAGCGTCAAGAAAGTTGCAAATGGCATTCTCTTAAACCAATAATTAACGTCAAATGCACATAGCATTAGCAGTAGCATTATACCGTTTTGGCTTCAGTCAACTTTTACTCTACATTCAATCTCATTACGATCTATATTCACATTTGGCCTTCAGGTCATGGTAGGTATCTAAAAATATAATCCTCATTTAGTTATGCGCAACTAGCCAATTATAAAACTGATAGCATAATCGCATTCAGGAGGTAATGTATCAACATTAGGTATCCATAGCGGTAAATCGGAATGAATATTATAATATTTCATTTAAATTTTCCGCTATAGATAATGTTAATCAGAATCAGAATCAGAATCAGAATTGTTTATTTGCCTAGAATGTAGGTACAATAATAGGGTGTTAACATAACATTTAGTTCCGTTACATTCTGCCAGGTGGCGTGCAAAATTAATGTTTTTTTTTTTACATGAGCTTACAAAAACATGTATTAATATTCAATACACTATGTTAACCATTAAAATACTAATAGCATTACAATATGTTTTGGTTATATAACAATTATTTAAAGAAGATTATATATTATACTCTTAAGACTTATTAACTACATTATCACATTTAATAATGAATACTATAACATCATTAAAGACTATCATCATTCAAAAAATCTTTTATAGAGTAATAACACTTTTCTAATAATAATCCCGTCAGCCTGTTTTTAAATATTCGTGCGGGTTGATTCTTTAAATTATCTGGTATTTTATTATATATCATTGGGCCCATAGATAAAATGCTTTTCCTTAACAATGCCGTCCTATAACTACCTGTGTATAATAGAGTTCTATACTGAGATCTTATGTATTCTGGGCGAGATCGCATGTCGGCTATTGACGTAAATAATTTTAAGTTTGTATTGACAAATATTGCTATCTCTAATATGTATAAAGATGGAAAGGTAAGTAATTTATTTGACTTGAATATAGGAGCGCAGGATTTTATTAATTATAAATTTATAATAGATAATAAGAGAGTGGTAGAGCTACGCTGTAGACAATTTTGTCTACAGCATGAATGGGCCGGCTCGTCCGGGTCGTTACCACTGTCTCACAGAAAACCGGCGTAAAGTAGCAGCTTGCTGCTGCGTTTCGTACGGTGAGTGAGATATCCGGAGGCCCAAATACTCCTCCCCTTCCCAATCCCTTATTATCCCTTTCCTTTAAGGTCGGCAACGCGCCCATAATTCTTTTGTATTGTGGGCGTACATGGGCGGTGGAGATCACTTACCATCAGGTGACCCACTTGCTCGTTTGCCAGCCTATACTATAAAAAAAATAAAAAAATATATCCTTTTAAAAATTACTATTGCATGTCTGAACTTGTCGACGAGTATTTTTTTAATATCTATAACCACGCATGTTGTTTCACAAAGTAATCCTATTTTGATGACTCTTTATTTTATAGAGTACTAGCTTTTGCTCGCGGCTCCGCCCGCGTGAATACATTTTTCCGAAATAAAACATAGCCTATAACCGTCTCCAGGGTCCCATCTATCTCTACATCAAAATCGGTTCAGTGATTTAGGCGTGAAAGCGTAACAAAAAATAGATATTTTTTTCATAAAAAATATCATATGTTAATTCTTATACCTCCAAGAATATGTGTACAAAGTTTCATGATGATCGGTTAAGTAGTTTTCGCGTGAAAGCGTAACAAACAAACTTACATTCACATTTATAATATTAGTATGATAAAAAATAACCAGGGTAGTACCCGGCGGTAGGTTCCTCGTATGCGAGAGGCCATCTGGGTTGGTACCACCGCTTTGTCTATCTGTGCCGCCAACAGTGTGTGTGAGCACTAAATAGATCACAAAGATAACTTTACAACCAGAGACATTACCGGACCGCAAACAAAAAGCTAAGCAAACTCAAGCAAGCTGTACTGTTATTGGCATAATGACTGAAGTTGGCTGTGTAATGCACCGTGTTATAGTTGTAGAAGATTTGGCACGGATTCTAGCATTGCTTTTACTTGTATGAATTCAGGAGGCCGATTCTCGTAATTTTAAATGTTCAAAATATCATTCCGATCTAGTCTCAGCGTCAAGAAAGTTGCAAATGGCATTCTCTTAAACCAATAATCAACGTCATATGTGAACATAGATCGTAATGAGATTGAATGTAGAATAAAAGTTGACTGAAGCTAAAACGGCATAATGCTACTGCTAATACTAGGTGCATTTGACGTTGATTTAAGAGAATGCCATTTGCAACTTTCTTGACACTGAGACTAGATCGGAGTGATATTTTAAACATTTAAAATTACGAGAATTGGCCTTCTGTATTGTATGCTACTTAAGTGCACTTGTTGTTCTTTGTAATATCGGTTATGAAATTTTGTGGAAGCTTATTGTTTGTGCCGTTGCAGTTAAATTGTTTATCGGAAACTCAAAATACAATTCTGTAGTCGGTTGTGTTTGTGGACATGACATGAAGTATGCTATTTAAAAAAAACGTATTATCAAATCTCTTAGCTTGCTATTTTTTTGTGAATACGACAGTAACAATTACCAAAAATTATTTTTTTACTAGCCCTTTATAATACATGTGCCACTGCTGGACACGGGCCTCCTTTACTGAATGTGAGAGGTTAGGCCTAAGACCACTACGCTGACCTAATGCGGGTTGGTAGACGGTAGACTTCACATACCTTAGAAGTTCTTATGAAGATCTTCTCAAGTATGCAAGTTTCCTCACGACGTTTCCTTCGCCGTTAAAGCAAGCGATAATTAACAATTAATACACACATAACTTAGAAAAGTCAGAGATGTATGCACTTGGCACACACTTTCGTCTCGACAGTCCGTACCACTGAGCTGCTATTTATATTATAAAAAGTTACATACACACTCACGCCTGTAATCCCCGAAGGGGTAGGCAGAGGTGTAACCAGTAGGTACCCCCACATTTCGCCGAGCGTCTCCATCCCTTATGTGATAGGGGATGAGCCTATCGCCATACCGAACACAAATTCCAGACTCCGGACTGATACTGAGCATTTCGTAATAGAAAAACCCAATACCACTTTACCCGACCCAGGATCGAACCCGAGACCTCAGCGTTGGGCTCAATCGTAACACGTACGCATTAAAACTACGCCACCGAGGCAGTCAAATAATACATACACCCAACAGTCACACACATAGTCCTGACCCCACACTAGGTTATCCTGTATCGTGGGTATCAGGAACTACGAGGGACTTGCGGTCCCACAACACCCAGACCCGAACCAAATATTTGTGGGTCACACAACGGTTTATCTCAGTGCGGGAATCGAACCCACGGCCTCACGCTTCGCAGCCGGCTACTCTCCCACTCTGCCACGTAGACTGTCAGTGCTAAAATGCTAATTCTGATCATACAAGATTAAAATAAAAAACAAACTTTGACTTATGACTCTGCGTTTTTTTTATCAGTGGCCGGCAAACAAAGCAAGTGGGTCACCTGATAAGTGGTCTCCACCGACATGAACACTCACGCTACCAGATGAATCATGAATGTAGTGCCGACCTTAAAGAAAGGAAATAGGGATTGAAAAGTGGAGGAGAATTAGGTTTCTGGAAATCGCACTTACCGTACCAAATATATCAATAAGCTACCATTTAATGCTGGTTTTCTATGAGACAATGGTAGCCAGAGCCGGGCCATTCATGCTGTAGACGAAACTGTCTACAGCGTGGCTTTAATACTTAACAACTACTAACATAAATACTGTACGAATACCATAAACAGCTACTAACAAAAGTAGATTGTAATAAGTTTGACTAAAGGGATCAAAGATTCGGTCAGTTTGTCAGTCTGTATGTTTGTATATCTATCTACGGCATCGTAAGTATACCTAAGAAATTAAACCCTTGAAAACCTAAGAAATGGCCCCTTGTTATATAATAAATTAAATAAACAAATACACATATATAACCTTAATTGTAAAAAAATTAAAAACAATATTACTTCCTACCTGTCTAGTTTAACCTATGATGAAACGGAATTGCTCATAACATCTTCATATTATTAATAAAGCTCACACTTCTCACAACATTGAGTGGAGAAAACATATACAATTATATACAACATAATCTATACGCACACGCACACACGCACACACACGCACGAACACACAACTACACTCTCATACATACTTAATCACTTCTTAATTTATCTTTATTACTCCTTTATATTCCTATTGTTTGTATAATTTAAATTTATTTAGCTTGAGCATAGTCAGTGAATAAATTTGTACACCCTAAGGGCTATGGGCTGATGGTCCTTAATACAGGTTACTGTGTAACCTAGCTAGGACATCAGATGCTGTTAATTTTGTTGTATCCACTGTTTTATGCCCAAATAAATATTATTATTATTATTATAAATCGAAATCAAGAGCCATGAAAAATGAACTAAAAAAAAAAAAAAACCAAAACAAAAACCAAATCTGCGGGGAATACCCATCACATCGGTTGTAAGAAGCGATTACTCGAGAGTACGTGTAATTATGATTCGAGCCTCGACCTTCGAGAAACGTTAATGATATAACGAGTTTTGTGCGCAATAGCAATATATTATAACACTACTTACTTTTAGAGTGGTAGAGACACGCTGTAGACAGATTGTCTACAGCAGGAATGGGCTGCTCGGCCGATTCTTTACCATTGTCTCACAGAAAACCGATGCAAAATACCTTGCAGCTGTGTTTCGTACGGTGAGTGAGATACCGGATACCCAAACCCTTCCCAATCCCTTATTAATTCCTTTTGTTTAAGGTCGGCATCGCAACCAAGATTCTCCTGGTATTGTCGGCAACGGGCCCATGATCCTTCTAGTATTATGGGTCTGCATAAGTAGTGGAGCTAGCTTCCCACCAGGCGACCAACTTGCCTATGCTATAAAAAAACACATGTTTTATTTTATTAGCTTGAATGACGAAATGAGCAGGTCGCTCGCCTGATTACGGATTACGTACGTTAGTAGTTGTTAGCAAAAAGAACATAGATCTCTTTTGAACGGGGCATTAAATTAATTTTCAACTCATTTTCCGCTATAAAGTTTGATGGGAAACTCCTATGAAGTTTTGACTGTAGTTTAATAGCATGCGATGTGGTTTGGCGTTGCTAGGGAAAACCAAACCTTTCAAACAAAATACTAATAATTTATTTTAAGTTTTTTTCTTTCGTTCTGCCTGGCGTTATTCCGGATGAATGCCAGGGTCCACCTTCTCATACAAATTTGACGGTATTTAGTATTATATAGAGCGACCCGCTGTCTGACCCTCACAAACCGCAATGGGAACCAAGTTTCACATTGTCTCGTCCGTTTAGTAGCAGAGTGTACCACGTGCAGCAGGCAGGCTTTGCACCTAAGATGTTGGTGGCCCACTTACATTTATGTAATAACTAGCTTTTGCTCGCGGCTCCGCCCGCTTGAACGGTCTTCTTCGGGAGCATAAGTCTTCTAGGCCATGGTCTACCTGTGTGCCAAATTTCATACAAAACCGTTAAGCCGTTACGGCGTGATTGACTAACAAACATCCAAATTCACAACCTCACAAGAACACAAATATGAAAACTTTCACATTTATAATAGTAGTGGTTTTTTTTATTGCCTACATACGCATTCATGCCTGTAATCCTGGAAGGGGTAGGCAAAGGTGTAAACCCACATCTCAAGCGTATCTCCGTCCCATGATGTAATAGGGGGCGAGCATATCGCCATCCCGGGCACAATTCCAGACTCCGAACTGATACTGAGCATTTCGTAATAGAAAATCCAAATATCACTTTTACCCGAACCAGGGATCGAACCCGAGACCTCAGTGTCAGCCTCAGTCATAACGCGTACGCATCACAACTGCGCCACCGAGGCAGTTTTGCTTACAGCCACAATAAATACTACCTTTTTACTTTCATTTAAAAAAAACAATTGTGTAAATAATTTTCTCATACCTGTGTCATATAATGACGTCAATGGTCATGTGTTTACAGTATTTAATTGCGTAATTCTTCCCTTATAATGGACATAGTTTCGTCATGAAATCGTAAACATTACGTATAAGATTGTAATAGGAAACTTGAACAAACAAACATGTCATTACATGTATATAATTTAGAAAAATAATGTACGTAAGTTCAAAATATATAAGGAAATTTATAGTGCAATTATAATTATAATATTTATTGAGCAATAGGTGTACAATTTCGCCTTAAGAGGAACATATTAATATTTACAGCCTCCCTGGCGCAGTTGGCGAGTAGTTGGCTGCAAAGCGAGAGGCCGTGGGTTCGATTCCCGCACTGAGATAAATATTTGTGTGATCGACAAATATTTGTTTCGGGTCTGGGTGTTGTGGGACCGCAAGTCGCTCGTAGTTCCTGATTCCCACGATACAGGTTAACCTAGTGTGGGGGTCAGGACTATGTGTGTGACTGTTGGGTGTATTTATTTCTTAATTACAACATATAATAACTATCTTATTATATTTATGGCAATATTAAACAGTGGGAGCCAACTAAGAATATGCTTGTATCTTGGAGCCCAGATTAATTAATAAACTGTTTGGTCAAAAGGAAACGTAACAGTGCTTACACACTGCTGCTTGGCGGCAGATATAGTGTGTGACAGAGTGGTCGCACCTACCTACACTCATTTTTTGTTTTTTTTTTAGTAATTGAAAAACTTTGACAACTGCTGCTTCGAGTTGATGCAGCAACCTTGAAATTCTTTATTTATAATGTATTCTAATAATTATTATTTATATCATATTGTATTTTATATATATTTGCGAAAATATTTATCAACCTTAAGGTTTTTTTTTTTTTAACGGGTAATTAAGGGATTGTGAAGGGGAGGGGGTTTTGGGCCTCTGGATGTCTCACTCACCGTACAAAACGCAACAGCAAGCTGCTACTTTACGTCGGTTTTCTGTGAGACTGTGGTAACGACCCGGACGAGCCAGCCCATTCATACTGTAGACAAAAGTGTCAGAATATGCAACGAATATAATATTATGAAAAAAAATGTAGTAAATCTAGATATTTTCAATGATATGATTGCTGTGTATAAAAGTAAATTGTTGAAACATCTTCGTGGAAATGGTCAGTCCTTTTAATTTAGTTTAGTTTATTTGTATGTTTTAAAATCATTATTTTTTATACTTTTGTACCTGGTGAATGCTGCGTATACCTATAATGGGCGTATATATCGGCTATAAGACCTTAAGTATTGTCTAGTTTATAAAATTGTAGAATATGTATGCTGTTGGTGTACCTAAAGTAAATAAATAAATAAATAAGTGTCAACAGCGTGGCTCTACCACTCATAACTTGAGGCCGGCATAATTCTGCTGATCAGGATGCAATGTCTCTTGACAGCCAATATTATATTCGGACTGTACTTAATATCAGAGTGGCGAATAACTTGCGAGAACGTATTCGTATCGAAATGTCAAAAATGTGTTTGAAACTTCATACAAATGTTAGCGTTCTTGATTCGAATACTTATTCGTAAGTTGTTTGTGCCTGCCCCTCAAGTCCATTGTAGTTAATTTGCCGTACCACGATAAAAACTAACCCACCAGCCCGCCGCCAGCCTTCTGTTAAAAATACTTGTGAAACCTAGAAATTCATTGAGTCAACCGAGATGCATGTTAATTAGATAGAAAAAGAGTTGTAGGAAAAGTTTTTAGTCGGAATGGCTAATTAAAATTTTCAGTAAGCTTCCCCAGCCATGTTCAGAATGCAACAGAATTCAGAATTGTATTTTAAATATTATTATTATGATCACTACAATATAGGACATAGGCTACCTTTTATTCTGGGAAAAGACATTCACGCGTGTGGAGCCGCGAACAAAGCTAGTTAAGAATGTACAGTGTGCAGCGTGTACATGAAAAGGTTGCGCTTCATCTATTGTCGTTTATCTGGACTATTAGGCCCCGTATTCATAAACGTTACTATGAGATCTCATAGTGAGCGCGAACACATAGTGACGATTTCTCTAAACGTCATTGGTTAGTTTTTGGCGCTAAATTGAAACAGACCAATCATGCACACAGAATTGGACACTTGGCAAAGAGCTTACATAAGTGTTGTTTGTGAATATGGGCCTTAGCCACGCGCCATTGAAGTGCAAGGCATGACGCACAAGATGTTTAAAAACATTTCAAAATAGTGCGTGTTTCTATGCGCAAAATGTTGTTTGTGCCCTACAGGAATATTACGTCATTTACATTGTCTGGCTACGTCACGGGTGTAATTAGCAAATATGTTGTGTGTAAGTGGGCTAGCAACATCTTAGATCCAACCTTACTGGCACGTGGTACAGCTTATTAAGGAACATGGCAATGGTGAAATTTGGCCCCTGTTGTGGGTTGTAGATCGAAACCGTGGGTTAGACGGTGGGTCGCCCTACATAAATACCAAACTAATCGTCAAATCCGCCATGCCAGGATCCGCCTTCTCATCATGATTTGGCGCCAACCCGACCATCAGTTCGGATTCGGCAAAAAGAAAGAAAGATTGGCAAATATGTTGAGTGTCATGTATTGAGCCTTAAATGTTGCCTTAAAAGTGTTTTGAGTGGTAGAGCCATGCTGTAGACAGTCTTGTCTACATCACGAATGGGCCGGCTTACCCGGGTCGTGACCAGAAAACCGGTGTAAAGTAACAGCTAGCTGTGTTTCATACGAATCAAAAACTCAAACACAAATTATGATTGCTCGACCTGCCTCACGACCTAGAGGCTACCTTTAGACCAATGAGGCATCGTTTTTAGTTCATCATTGTTTAAAGTCAATAAAAAAGAGAGTAATACCAGACTTACTTTTCCAATGAATCTAGTTCCGATATGATGTAATCATTCTACGAACAGATTCCTTTATAGTACAGGATACGGAACTGAGGTCACGTGGTTGACATTGTGAATAACAATAATTAACATTACCATTATCGACGAGTTGCTCAGAGTATTAAGTATATTATATATCCGGTTAACATATATTTTTATGTCACCTATACATATCACAAGGTGGTAGGTCCCTCGTATGCGATAGGCCGTCTGGGTTGGCACCACCGCTTTGTCTATTTCTGCCGCCAAGCAGTGTGTAAGAACTGTTGTGCATAATATGTGTGTCAGTTTAGTGTAATCATTAATCTTATAGCCATTTAATCACTAACTCGGC
Organism: Mimas tiliae; assembly: GCA_905332985.1. NCBI lineage: Eukaryota > Metazoa > Arthropoda > Insecta > Lepidoptera > Sphingidae > Mimas > Mimas tiliae. The sequence goes on from HG995251.1 coordinate 3,840,872, forward strand.
AGTCTCGGTGACCCAGCGTACAAACAGCCAGCTGAAAAACAAGAGACCGCGGGTTCGATCCCCGCACTAAGACAAATGTTTGTGACAAATTTCTATCGGGACTGGGTTTGTGGAATCATAAGTCCCTCGTGGTTCCTGATACCTACGTAATAGTTTAACCTAGTATGGAGTCAGGGTAATATGATGCACATCATGTTTCGCAACGTTGCACAACGATTCATGTTCATGTTGTTGAACCTAACTGTTGCATGAGGTCATTTTCCGCATTAACGTGTGTTGTGCAATGTTGCTAAACATCTTGACTGTGAGAATCAAATATAATGATTTATGTCTTAAATTTCCAAGTGGCAGAGCCACACTGTAGACAGTATTTCTACAGTATGAATGAGACTTGACCGAGTTTTTACCACTATTTCACAGAAAACTGACGTAAAGTAGCGGTTTACTGCTGCGTTTCGTACGGTAAGTAGGATATCCGGAGGTTTAAATCTCCAACCCTATCCCATTCCCTCAATTATCCCTTTTCGCTCAGCGACGCGTTTAAGATCCTTCTAGTGTTTAAAGCGTTCATGGGCGGTGATTACTTACCACCTAGTAAATTGATTGATATTATTTAGTTTAATATTTTAATGCACTTGTGTCTGGTTGACATTACCATCCAACACCTATTATATTCACAAGTATGTGTGTGTTTTGTTTGTTTGATTTCTTGATTATATTTTTTTTCTGTCTGGTGTTATTTCACCTTCTCGTATCATAAATTTAATTATTTTTGTTAAGTTTTTTTACACATTGTAAGTAATTCGTATCGAGTGTGCGTAAATTATAGTAAACTAGCTGTCCCGCGCGGTTTCACCTGCAACTACAGAAGCGCCACCTGCCGGGTCCAATTGTGAATCTAAACCATCCAGGGCGCCACCCAACGCATACAAAAAAATCATTCAAATCGGTCCTGCTGTTTAGGAGGAGTTCAGTCACATACACACGTACAGTAGAATTATATATATAAAGATATGAATACACCACTCGTTGTTCCTGTCAAAGTCATTGTAACAAGCAATCTATTCTGTGTCAGAGGTTTTAATCAAGTGAATTTTACGCTTCATCGTTTGGAACAAGATTTAATAGGATTACCAAGAATACATTAAAGCACAGCGATATTTGTGACATTGGTATGACTGATGACGAGACGCTGGTGGGAGTGGTACCTAATAATTTTATGGCCTACTGGATATTGACCACCGTACGTGGTGAAAAACCCACCATAGTGGCTCGTTCAGGCGAGTCGCGTTCCAGGGTCGGCCTGTATATACCCAGTAACGCCAGGTTGGTATTATTCTGGCGACAGTCAAGAGTTGCAATGTCTTTAGTTGGTCACCATTATATTTGGGCTGCACTGTTAACCATCAGGTCTGTGCCAGGATAAAAAAAACCATTTTGACGCACTGAGATATATAGATGTACCAAACTATCTGTGAATTGAAGAGCGTCGCCCTTTTTACTTCAGTATTTTACGAATAATCATTCATTATGAGGGATATTTCAGATGTTATGAAACACATATTTCACATTAGGTAGTTCGTTTATTCTCAGCACAATTACAGAAATCATAAAATAACTTTAAGTATACCAAATAAAATATACCGTCAACGTCAGCACCATTTCTTTAAAAAAATCGCCTGGATATCTATGAACTATCCAACATGATCCGAAAACGTAGACATGTTAATTTATTTGTTTAGTAGATGAACACATTCCTTTCGAGTAATTAACTAGACAGCAAAATTGACACGCTGGCGGCGATTCCAACTCCACAAATCTAGGGATAATTTCACTAAGTTGGAAACACTCTCTGTAGTTCCATTTTCTGCCATTTTACAATTACGTCGGTCCGTATATAAGCGTGGACGGTTATCAAATGTTACAACTAATTAGTTTGGTATTGTGATTTGTGGCTGTTTATGGGCCGTGGAAATCACTTACCATCAGGTGACTCACTTGTTCGTTTACCGGAATTGACTATAAAAAATCGTAGGACTCCGGAATCTCACTGACTAGAAACATCAAACTGCCCCTTCACATCAGTCTTTAGGGTTCCATATCCAAAGGTAACCAACAGAACCTACTGCAGAGCTTACGCACGCCGTTTGTCTGTCTTACCTTTAAAATGCTTCTTTGAAAAAGGTTACCGGTTGGAAATTTCACAGAATCTTTCTTTCTGCCTGACGTTATCCCGGCTTATTGCCAGGATCCGCCTTCCTACTTAAACGCTTCCACTTCGCGCGATCTTGAGAATCTTCCATAGTGAGGCCTCTCATGTCTCCCTCCAATACGTCAAGCCAACGCTTTTTGGGCTGCCCGCGGGTTTGTAGTCCTGGTACGATCTGGCTCAGGCATCCGCGACCGCGAATGTACACATTACGTATACGATCTAGTCGTGTAACGTTACACATCCACCGCAGCACCTTCGTCTCCGCGACGTGGATCTCCTTGATATGGCGCCCGAGGACAGGCCACGTGTCACACCCATACAAGAGCACAGGCCGAATGATGGAAATATTTCACAGAATATTGCAATAATAATTTATACGGATTTTATCGCGGGTTTTATTTTGGTCCCGACATTTTGAAAGCTTTTCAGTATTCGTGGTCATGGGGGAGACTGAGGTGTAGGTGTTTTGTTCTCTAAAGCTCACGGTGTTTTGAGATCTGGCAGTTGGTATAGGATAAAATCTGTATAAATTACTTTTATTTCAAGGTGTAATATTCGCGTAAACAAAAGGAATTACTTCACAGAATGTGTTCCTAAAGAGGATTTCTTGGCAAATATATAATTTATAAAGAGTAAAACAAAACTCGAGTGTGGGTACGGAACTATCAGTGCATGAGTTCGACTCGCACTTTGCCAGTTTTTTCTGAGATTGTGGCACCAATCTACCCTCGTCGAGCCAGTCCATTCATGTGACAGATAAAACTGATGACAGCGATACTTGCAGAAAACTCGTTGACATCCTGTTTTAGAATCACATTTGACATTGTACATGCATAATGTTCATAAGATCCTGTTTATAAGAATAATAGTAGTTAACAATAAATTCCGGGTTTCATATTAATATTTAGTCTAGTCTTTAATCTGTTACTTTATCAGTTCATGTTTCTTCCTGGGTTTGGATAAATGTAACGTTACCTATTCATAATGTTGACTAGTTTATTTCTTTAGCAAGGTCGATAAGTGAGACAGCTATTGACTCAAATTTAGAAAGTAATGTGCCCTTCGAGTTACGAGTAAACAAAATAATATTCATAATTGAATAATTTTTCGTACACTATTTACCAATACTTTATGTAAATAAAATGGATATGAATATAAAGGAATTTAAAAACAATGAAATCGGAAGGAGAGAAAATGCAAAATGCAACATCGCAACATATTTCATAGAATTATTATATTCTAAGCAATTATTAAAATGTTGTGATATAATTTAAAATTAAAATAAAAACTAATTAATACGTTTATTTTAAAGGATGATATTTATTCAAATAATATTCTGTGTATCTGACGTAATTATTATGTTGTAGTTAATAGTCGACCAATGATTTATCAAGATCTAGAAATCTGCACTGAGTCTAATGTATAGAAAAAAGATTTACATTCATGGGAAGGTATTGCATATTGTAAATGAGTATGTTATTGAAACAAAATTAGTAAACGTATTTATCTTAAATAAGTTACTTTTCAGTTATTGAATAATCACATAAATATCAAACTTCTTTTTTTGTAATGTTTGATTTTGACTCTGTTTTGTTTTGTTATTTTAAATAAAATTAAAAAATATTAAATAAAATTCGCAGGTATTGGCGAAATGTTGTGAAATGCGGCGTGAACTGTAACATTAAAATAAGTTACAAGTGAAGGGAGTTAAATTTGCCTCAATTAAAATAATTAAAATTCCTTTAAAATGATACAACCCATATCACATTTCTGCCACATGGAAAAGACAAGGAAATCAAGGGCTCACGGATTACTCATGCTTTTTATGGAATTTCTCTAATCAATGGTATTTATAAGCCAGTGTGCCGGTATAAGCCAACACTATCCGGTTGACTGACCATTCATCTCTGAAACGCCAGTGAGCACAGTCGCATCATGTACGCTTACGTCTTTTTGTTATTGTGCATAGTGAACTTGGGTGACCTCAGACGGCTCTACTATCCAGACACCAACGACCCAAATGCCATTCGCTTCGAAGGTCCTACAAACTACGAGACCAGAAAGGCCATGCATTATGATGCCAGAAAAACACACGAGAATGAAATTGACGATGACTTCGAAATTGATGTCAGGTTCGGGGACGACGGACCTTCTGAAGACAGAAGTGCAGTGATTTACTTCCCAACTGATTAGGGAGAAGTTTCGTCATGTTGGTTACAAGTTGTGATTGTGCGGTGCCATATTTAATAATTAGGAAAGTTGAAGAGGTGTATGGTATTTCTGGATGGAAATATATGCTCATTAGGTCACCGGTCTTCAGTATGTTTATAATTGATATTGGCTAGTAAAATAACACGTAAAATTTCGTTTTGATGAATGTTCAATATTGGTATGTTAGTGATTTTAATTTAATATTTTTATTTTTTTTTATATTCAATAATCATTCTGAAGCTATTCAAATTGTCCTGATAAATGTAACGCATTATTTTCTTAATGTGTTTATATAACTGGCCATTTTATATTTAAAACATAATATTTGCTCATAATTTTAACTTAGTTTTTCTTATAACGGGTTCACACAGGTCGATTTTAATTGATCAACTGTCAAATAGCATCGCGTTTCAAACCGTCAGAACAGACTATAGATCGAATTGATCAACAAAAACAGTTATATATATATATACAGTTTTTGTTGATTCAAGTAATTTGATCAAGTAAAGTAGAGCCATGTAGACCCGCTAATAGTTTGTGTAAGTATTTACGCTTAATAATATATAGGTACTTGTTTCTATAATTTCATTAGATTGCGCTTTTAATATTGTTTACACAAGTATTATATAATAACCATGATGAAGTCTGTTATGCATAATTATTTATGTATTTAATATTAGGAAGAGATATAAATCTTTGTGTATAATATTCGTACGACCTTCGAGATTATAAACTTTGACATTATGCAGTGTGTGAATGTTTATTTATTTTATTTATATAATTGACTAGCCAACAATTGTTTGCACCAATACAAGTGCAAATAAAATTCAATAAAACTTATATAAATAAACCTGTTTCTTTCGAACGTTCGGATTTCGGAATATAAAAAGGGACAAAAACTAGCTTAAACATTGTGCTCTTTTTCCTTGATATTGTACAATCAATAATAATTGAAGTAGTCCATACAATATACATAGCTGTTTCCTCGAATAATTTGATAATGTTTAATTAAGTTCTAACTATATTTAACAGTATTTTGTAAGTCGGCAACGCGTCCATAATTCTTCAGCTATTGTGATTCATCAGCGGAGATCACTTACCATCAGGTGACCCGCTTGCTCGTTTGCCGTGCTCTTGTATAAAAAAATGAAAAGCTACAATTATTTTGCATATTGGTTGAAATGTTGTGTAAATTTAAAATTAATCCAATTTATGTAATTAGCTTAGTTTATAGGATTATTACTAAAATATTTTGTGATATTGAAATATAATTAATAATGACAGTTTTATAGTCTGCTAGTGTAAGTTTAATTGTTTTTGTCATTATTTCATTTCTACGTTGATAAGATAATAAAATTAATTTGTAAAGTATATATTTGAGATGTTTTATTGCAATTTAATCATTGGTTTAAAAAATAGCGTTTTATTTGTGTTCAGAAAAACGCTCTAACTTTTCAGGGTTAAACAAACAGGTAAATAATTAATAATAGATCTTGAAACTGCCGTTCTATAGAAAAGAGTTAAAGTGTCTTTTTTCTCACACAACTTAATACCCAGGGATAAACACTACCCAGGACAAAATGCCTTTGAAGAGTTTATTGCCTACCGTCCAGCCGATTTCTTAAAATTTTCTGAATTGCCAATGCGCTGGTAAAGATGCATCGATATCATGTGTGGGTACAAAAGATGGAGAACGAATATTTTAACTATTTTCGTACGGAACGGCAATTTCATAGGTAACCTACGATTTATTGCAATCGTTTATGATGTAATCAATTAAATTGTATAAAATTAATCGATTAATTTCGATCTGTTGTCTCTTTATTCTAGAGGCAGTGTACTTGGTTGAGAAACAGTGAGGTCCCAGGCCAGGCAATCACAATTTGTAGTTTTGATTCTAAAAATCACAAATGATATGCAGGTCAGAACTTGTCCCCTGTATGGTGATTAGCTCGACCCCTATCACACCATGGAAGGGAAATAAGCTCGATGAGCCTTGCATGCACTAGTTACACCTCTGTCAACCCCTTCGGGATATATATGCGTGAGCTTATACGTATGTAAATTTTCAACTGCAATACATTGTTTGTTTTGACAATCTTTCCGTTCACCTGTCCCTATCCCACTCGTATTTTAAATCGGTGCTTTGACCATTATGGTCGATTTATGGTAGAAAGTATCTACTCAAAATTGGTTTAGCTTTAGTTAGCTTTAGTTTAGCTTGTTTTGAGTCGGTTTTATTTTGTTTTGTCAACAACAAAAAAAACTATTTTTCGTGAAACAATCCACAAAATCGATCGATTTTTTAGTCTCATCCCCTTGAGAGTGGAGTTCCTATATGAAATTTAAATTAAAAAAATACATACTACATTTGGCGGAGTTTTGAGTGGTTATACATAAAACAACAAATTAAATGATTAAAAAAAGAAAGAAACTTCAGACTTTTTTCATCGGTTATAAAGACTTAAGTCGCGAATAAAAGCTAGGTACGTATGTCTATTATGTTATGCATCATAGCTATAGTTAATTTAATGCTGAACCATTTTTAAATACCCATCATAGCCCTTTTTGATTTTTACATTTTGCGCCTCACATAACGCTCTGCGGTTTTTATGGATGTCATAAAATACATTTATGCGCTCAGAAACTCATAAAATCGGCTAAGCGTGAACCTTTGGTTCCAATACGGGGGCGGTGATGTGTCTGAATTTATTTCCGAAGATAGCAGGTGTGGTGATTTCTTAGGTTTACGCGAATATTACACATTGAACTAAAACTAGTTTATACGGATTTTATCGCGGTTGAATTTTCATTTTAGTCCCGACGTTTCGAAAGCTTTTCAGCCTTCGTGGTCACGGGAGAGACGTGGTCAGTAAGATAAAATCCGTATAAACTAGTTTTATTTCAATAGCAGGTGTGGTGAAATAAGTTTTAAATAGTTGGATGAGCTGGAGTTCATTTATCCTTACTACTTAGGGTTGCAGGTCGCCCGTTGGATGGGAAGCACCACGCCTGCCCATAAACAGAAGCCATACCACACAGAACTTTGTTTTACAAAGCACTGCGTAGCGTTGGACTACGCTCATCACTTCGAGGTATAAGATGTACTATTGCTTAGTGGCAGAAATAGACAAAGTGATGGTAAGTACCTATCACTTTAGGTAGGTCCCTCGTATGCGAGAGGCCGTCTGGTTTGGTACCACCGCTTTGTATATTTCTGCCGCCAAGCAGTAGTGTGTAAGCACTGTTGTGTTTCGGTTTGAAGGGCATTGAAGCCAGTGAAATTACTGGACATTATGAGACTTAACATCTATGTCTGGGTAAAGAGCGCAGTCCTATGTCATCCAGTGTTTTGTAATTTAAAGTTCTGCGTGGTGTTGCCTTTGTTTTCGTGGCGCTTACCAGGCGAGCGACCTGCTCGTTTCGTCACTCAAGCTAATAAAACAAAAAACAAAGTACACAAAAACTTACAAACTCTTTTAAGAACCTTCATGTCAATATTACATACATACATACGCACTCACACCTGTAATCCCCGCAGGGGTAGGCAGAGGTGTAACCAGTACACCCACATTTCGCCGAGCATATCTCTGTCCCACGATGTGATAGGGGGCGAGCGTATCGCCATACCGGGCAGACTCCGGGCTGATACTGAGCATTTCGTAATAGAAAAACCCAATACCACTTCACCCGACCCGGGGATCGAACCCGAGATCTCAGCGCTAGCTTAATCGAAACGCGTACGCTTTACAACTGCGCCACTGAGGCAGTCATGTCAATATTAATCATCGTCGGTCGTTGTAATGCATTTTACATAACATATTGTTTACATTCAAACAAATGGTTGAACAGTCGACAATACCGGTTGTTCAAGGTTATTGTGTATGGTATATGATTATTTTCCTCAACTTTAGAGTTCCGTACCAATACGGTGCCACGGAACCCTATAACTAGAAAGAAAGGCCCAAATTACCCTCCCCTTTCCAATCCCTAAATTATCCCTTTCCTTTAAGGTCGGCAAGGCGCCCATGATTATTTTAGTATTGTGGGCGCACATGGGCGGTGGAGATCACTTACCATCAGGTGACCCACTTGCTCGTTTGCCGGCCTATACTATAAAAAGCACTCCATGGTACTGGACTGCACTCATCACCCCGTCGTTTTTTATTATATCCATCAAAACATTTTTGCTTTGTAAATTTCTACCAGCTAGTTATTACGTATGGTTCAGAAGATAGTCTATAGGACAGACTGACAGACGCGACAACGCGGCGTAGGCTCTGTAGGCCTAGTACGAGTTACAAATACGTGCACAGTTTTCGAATTCGTATAAAATTACTACCGCCGAAGTGTCAAACTAGTAATTAAAGTAAGTAAGTAGTAAAATGAAAGAAACGTTTGAAACTAATTTCATATTCGACTAATGTGTAATAAAATTATCCATATTAATAATTTTAATTTATCATGGACTGCCTCGGTGGCGCAGTTGTAATGCGTACGCGTTACGATTGAGGTCAACGCTGAAGTCTCGGGTTCGATCCCCGGGTCGGGTAAAGTGGTATTGGGTTTTTCTATTTTCGAAATGCTCAGTATCAGGCCGGAGTCTGGAATTTGTGCCCGGTATGGCGATAGGCTCGCCCCCTATCACATAAGGGACGGAAATACGCTCGGCGAAATGTGGGTGTACTGGTTACACCTCTGCCTACCCCTTCGGGGATTACAGGCGTGAGTGCGTATGAGTGCGTATGTAATTTATCATAGTTCCCACTAGTGGCTACTGATACTTGACGTATGGCGAGAAAACGAAAACTATCGTCGTTTTATAAAACTATTAAAACTTACTGTAATAGGATACATACCCTCTGGGTACAAAGCCCTAAAAATGGTCAAAATACTGACCGAAAATGTCTGTAATTTTATTTTTACGTCATGGGATCCCATAGCTAAAGGACACAATAGTCGTAACATGAATGTTTTATTTTATTTCATAGAATTCAGTGGATTATCGGGATAGTAATAAAATGAAAGGTGGGCGAAGGGCATTTCTTGCAAGCACATCTATAGTGGTCCGTAATATTGTAAACTCAATGGTGGATAGCTCAGCATAGATAGTGGTGGAAAGCAGTGATAGCTCAGCGGGGAGTGGTATGGACTGTCGAGACGAAAGTCGCAGGATCAAAACCAGCCCCAAGTGCATACACCTCTGACTTTTCTAAGTTATGTGTGTATTAATTGTTAATTATCACTTGCTTTAACGGTGAAGGAAACATCGTGAGTAAACCTGCATACCTGAGAAGTTCTTTATAAGAATTTCGAAGGTATGTGAAGTCTGCTAACGCACATTAGGCCAGCGTGGTGGACTTAAGCCTAACCCCTCTCATTCAGTAGAGGAGGCCCGTGTCCAGCAGTGGGACGTATATAATACAGGGCTAGTATTATTATTATTATTAATGGCGGATACACACCACGTGAATATCGTAGGACAGATGTTTTTGAAGTGAAAACTTCTTTAGGCGCGTTGGGAATTTTTTGAGATGGGAAAAAACCATTAACTTCGCAACACCATTACCGACACCTCTGTATATAAGTATCTACATATATTCACCGTTTACACGAAAGTTATATACTATAACTATATATAATATAAACATATATTTTGCAGTCCAGTGTCATGCAGTGCTTTATTTAAAGTTCTGTGTGGCGTTGCTTCTGTTTATGGGCAGGCGTGGCGCTTACCATCAGGCGAGCGACCTGCTCGTCTTGTCATTCAATCTAATAAAAAAAAAAAAAAAAAATATATTGTGTATATACGAGTACGTAAAACATAGATATACTCGTACGTATATTCATGCCGGAACTTTTCGAAAAGAAAAAAACAAAAAAAACGTTTCAAAAAATACACACGTAATTGTTCAAGTATTCTCTGTTGTCGGTACTCCCGGAGTGCCACTGCTTTTTAATAGCCTAAGTGATGAAACAAGCAGATCGTTTGCTTGATGGTAAGCATAACGCCTGTCCATAAACACAAGCAACACCACACAGAACTTTAAATTATGAAGCATTGCATGGCACTAGACTGCGCTCGCTACCCCGAGACATAGGATGTTAAGTTTCATAATATAATTTATAATAAATATGCAATTTAATTTGACCCGTAGCGACACAGGCACCGACTCTAAAGAGACCTATAGAATTTGTTACTTTTGACTTTTCAGTGTTTTTATCTTGGACTCGGTTTGTTAAGTTTTGTTAAACGATATTTTATATACTGCGCGTTGGCAACAGAATACGAAAAGGAGTACATATACGCAGTCTATATGTTATCCTTCTTCCATGAGCTCGACACTAGAGTTTTAAGTGGTAGAGCCACGCTGTAGACAGTTTTGTCTACAGCATGAATGGCTGGCTTGTCCGGGTAGTTACCACTGTCTCACAGGAAGCCGGCGCAAAATATCAGCCGTCGTAGCAAGTGATCCGGAGGGCCAAATCCCCCTCCCCTTCCCAGTCCCTTAATTATTCCGTTTCCTTTAAGGTGGGCAACGCGGTGGAGATCACTTACCATCAGGTGACCCACTTGCTCGTTTACCGGTCTATGATATAAAAAAAGAGAAGCGCTGCCTCGCCTTATTAACCTCTACTCGCACCTCAAGGTATAGCATAGCACATTTACCGCACCATTTCCTCGGTAAATCTCGGTTTGATTAAATTAATTGTTTTCATATTGTAACAGCTGGTTGAGAGATTTCTTTATGGAAGATGCTAGAGATTGGGGGGAAGTTGAAGCGCCAAGCCGAAATAAACTATTGGGATGGTTGTTGGGTGGTCGTTAATTAAGATTGAAGGTTTACAATTTTATATGTTAACCAGTTTTGAAAAACTGCGAAACTCTTCCAAACTAGTCAAGTACGAGTTGGGCTCCGAGAGTTCCTTATCACACCCTGAAAAAATATAACTTGTTTTTTATTGAGACATCCGCCATACATGGAAAATAGAGTTCATTAAAGTTAGGACAAGCAGACAAGATGACCTAGACTTAGAAATGGGGGTCCTGTGGGCACGGAGCTTAAAATTGACGGAATTCAAATATGATGTCAGGAATAATTATTTTTTAATAATTGCCGCATTCATACCTCTTCGTAGCTGCGCTTACACTTCGGGGTCACCTAAAGAATAGTACGGGGAGCTTCTCTTGTTCGAAAATACCTTCATAACCTGTAAACAAGCCGTTAACAAGCTGCAATTGCATTGAAAATACTTATTCTCTCAGAAGGGGCGTTGAGGCGAGGCAGTGTTGGGGTGATATGTATGCGTCAACCCAATACTATAGCGGTGCGGCAATAACTAGAGCGTGCGGCCTCGGCGTGAGCATGTCCGGTATAATGTGAACTAATTGAAGGACATTTGCATGGATCTTAATTTACGCTCATATGGATTATGCTATCATATATAGAATATGCTTGACAGCCTCTGTGGCACAGTGAGCGAGTTGCCGGCTGTGAAGCGAGAGGCCGTGGGCTCGATTACCGCACCGAAACAAAATGGTTGAATAAGAATTTCGAAGGTGTATGAAGCCTACCAATCCGCATTAGGTCAGTGTGGTGGACTAAGGCCTAACCCCTCTCATTCAGTAGAGGAGGCCCGTGCCCAGCAGTGTGTGGACGTGGGTAATATGGGACATGGTATTAATGAAGTTCATTGCAGAAACAATTACTGTAACAGCAGTAGAAATTATTTGGTAAATGCACAGCTGATAAAAGCAGGCCTATCGTCACTCTGACATCATACAATGCAACCTTCCCTACTCTATATTATAAATTACCTGTATCACAAATGATAGGGCAAAATTGCATCAAATCGTCGACCTATAATTGTGATTGTTTATTAGTTATTTAGATACCTATACATTTTAATGTTGTAGTTTTTTTTGTAATGTTTTCACATGATATTGAGTTTAAGATTTTCGGTGAGGTCACCGTGAAGTACACTATAAATTTCGATGAGAAGTCAATTAGTAGCATTTCACTTTGAAATACCATATATCTTCTCATTCATTTTAATTCAATACTTCAAGCCATTTTAAAAGATGGCCAGCCAGTTATAGTTGGACTTATATTTTATTCAAATATTTTTATGAAACAAAAAAAAAAAAATAATAAAATTAAAAAAAAAAAAAAAAAAAAAATTAAATTTTATTATATTATGTTACGATTTATTATACGCTCATAGACTTTGTTGTTCAACTGATTTTTAAAATATTTTTAAAAATCTTTTAATTCGAGGCTTCAAGCTATTTCTATAAAAAATGGCAAGTACTGTAGGTCTACTACAGTACAATAATCCATCCGTTTTCCATTCAGAGGTAAAGAACCCTGAAAGCTGAATCGCGTAATAGCTAATCCTAAACAATAATTCTCAATCAGTTTTTTATTAACAAAACGATTTCCCGTAACGAATACACCGAAATAAAAATGTTATTTTGTCATACACAAAGCAGTTGAATAGATTGCGGCTATTTTTCACCACTTACCCAATTAGTTTCCAGCTGAGAGTTAATAAAATGTTCTCCGTTTGGGTAACGATGTCATTCGTCTTGCTAACTCAGTACTAAGGTTTACGCGCTTCGATGTTCAGCCAGATTGCCTTATAAATTTCAAAATCTGTACCCTAGTTTAGAAAATATGAGGAAGAATAAATCTTGAAATCTAAACTTCCAAAGAAAATAATTTATGGCTATTTTTTTACAGCAAAGGTCAGCAAATGCGGACACGTAATGTCCTGATAGTACACAACATAGTACATGCCTCGGTGGCGCAGGTTTTTTTAGGGTTCCGTAGCCAAATGGTAAAAATTAAACATTTATAATTACGTCATATTGTCATATTTACGTCAGCCTATTAGCACTATATAGATGAAATTTGAGAGGTAGGTGTATTCTATGAAGCACTACATTGACTGCCCCGTTGGCGCAGTTGTAATGCGTATGCGTTACGACTGAGGCTGACGCTGAGGTCTCGGGTTCGATCCCCGGGTCGGGTAACAGTGATATTGGGGTTTTCTATTACGAAATGCTCAATATCAGCCCGGAGTCTGAAATTGTGCCCGGTGAAAAGGTTTTATTTTAATGAAAGGCATGTGCATTCGCTTAGCGAGTTTATTCAGTACTGAGTACTTCTTACTTATAGCTAAAGTACCTTAAATGTAATACATGTTATACTTATGCATACTTGAATAATACACCGGTATGGCGATAGGCTCGGCGAAATGTGGGTGTACTAGTTACACCTCTGCCTACCCTTTCGGGGATTACAAGCGTCAGTGCTTATGTATGTATGTATGTATGAACATACACAACACAATAAAATATTCTTTACATCGCGTACGCTGCGGAACTTAATGACAATAGAGCAATGTGATGCACTACAATTTTATAGAGGACATCAATATCTACAAAAAAGTCCGCGATACCATATGTCTAACTATTACAGTTATGTCACAATAACTACTTTTTTATAAAAAATATGGGTTAATTACCAAGCTATTTTAAACAATACAGTACTATTATTATCCAATTAAATACATCAGATACATTGTGCATTTCATATAGATCAAAATTGCCCTTTACAGCATATCATTAAAATGAATATCTTAGAAGATATCAGAGATTTAAAAAGCGGGGGCAGAGCGGCTGGCGGGCCGTACGTCCGTCCCGGTGACCAATCATCAGGTGACCAACTTGCTTTTTGGCCGGCCTATGCTATAAAAAACGCGTTCGCGTTAATGGAACGCGGGTGCGTAAGGGGTAAGTCATAGAGAATAAGGCCCTTGGTAATCTCAACATAGATGATTAATGATATTCCATTTGTTTGGAGGTAAACAAGGGGGTAAAACACGAAGATTGCCACTTGACATCAACATGCCTGTACAAAGAGTAGTGGCTCTCGACTTTCGGCTTACGATTGATACTCTCAGCCCGATATAACATTTAGTAGTATTTTATTGTTTGCGGAGATAAAAGGGTTTACATGATAGTTGAGTAATGAAATCAAATTATCAAAGGATTTTGTTATGGATAAAAGGTTGCAGTATCTTTTAAACACTACTAGCTTTTCCTCGCGGCTCCGCCCGCGTAAACGTCAAATGAAATTGGACCAACTGGGAAGAAAAAGAAAAAAAAAAGATTTCTCGAATCAGGCCCGACGTCTTCGAGTAATCGGGGAACATACATAAATAAAAGATTCCGACGAATCGAGAACCGTCCTACTTTTTTGAAGTTGGTTAAAATATCCCATATCTCAAAAAAAAACGCGATTTTCGACACGCATATCTCACAAAATAAAAACTTATATAAAAAATAATTTAGCAACCTCTATATCGTTTTAAAGAACCTATCCAATGATACTACACATACCCAAGTGCAATAAAAAAAACCCTCAGTTGACACCCAAATATATATGGTTTTCTTAATTTTACAACACCTTTGTGCAGGGGTTCGTAGAATACACCTAAATAGTTGTGACATACGGACGGACAGACCGACAATATGATTTAAATATAAAGTTTCAATTTGGCTAGGGAATCCTAAAAAACAGTCGTTTAACAAAATGTCATCTATGGACGGGAGCCTTTATTCATCAGTCGAGTTGTTTATTCCACCATTCGTGGTAGATCTTTGAAAATTTTATTTATTTTTATAAATTCATACTCATCTCATTTCCTATTATATAAAGAGTATCACCGAACATTCCGATGTATTGAATACAAAGAGCGAGGATGTTTCGATTCAATTCTTTCATTATCTTTGAATCTTGTCTTTTATTAAGGAAGTATTTTATGATCGCCATAATGGAATTTCGAAACGCAACTGTATCTAGATTTTCTGATAGAGAATATATTATCTATCAAGTACAAGATTTTTAATAATGCTGTCGCACTGAAGTTGGTTTTTAAAGTATAACTGCTAGAATGTGCTAGTCAATTACCGGTCCGAGTCACTTCAATTGCGCAGTAATTATAAGCAGGGAACTGACGTTGAATGGCACTTTTTCTGTTGCATTTACTGCCACTGCGATAACCCTAAGCCCAAAAATCCCTTCATCCTCGTCCTCCTCCTTGCGTCGATTCCCCAATGCTGGGGGTCGTGACCCATCACGGAACCAACTTCTTGCGTACGATGTTGTGCCACCTGCTCCTGCTTTCAGCTATATGAACCGCTTTGGCGACATCCATGTTGAGTGTGGTACGGATCTGAACAGTCCAGCGCATTGGATTCCTTCCTCTCGACTTCTTGCCCTCCATTTTCCCAGTGACGATCAGCTTTTGGAGATTACCATCGGGCCTGCGGGCGATGTGTCCGAAGAACTCAAAAATCCTTCGCAGGCATATGTTGGAGAGCCGCGGCATCTTGTCACGTTTGAGTTCCTCGAGGACCGATTTGTTGGTTCTAAGCGCCGTCCAGAGAATCCGAAGCATCTTTCTCCAGCACCACATTTCGAAAGCATCTATGCGTTGGCGGTCTCTAGCTTTCAGTGTCCACGTTTCCGCTCCGTATAGGAAGATGGAGAAGACTAGTGTGCTGACGAGTGTCATTTTTGTCTTATTACTAATGTTCCGATCTTTCCATATCCTATCGAGTTGAGACATTGGTGTTTTGGCAATTCCAATTCTTCTGCGAACCTCGGCTTCACAAGATCCGTTGCTGCTAATGCTAGAGCCCAGGTAAGGTACATCCTCGTAACCATCTTTAATTTATATATGCAGTATATCCGCCATGGATATCTTGATGCCTTTTTATCCTGATATAGGCAACATACCCATGGCTCTTGATGCCTTTTTTATCCTGATGTAGGCAACACACCCATGGCTCTTGATGCCTTTTTATCGTGATATAGGCAACACACCCATGACTCTTGACACCTTTTTTATCCTGATGTAGGCAACACACCCATGGCTCTTGATGCCTTTTTATCGTGATATAGGCAACACACCCATGACTCTTGACACCTTTTTTATCCTGATGTAGGCACACACTCATGGCTCTTGATGCCTTTTTTAATCCTGATGATAAGTATAGTGAAGTCCAAATATAATATCGACAGTCAAAGGACATTGCGTTCCTCGAAGGTCGCCAGGATTATGCCGCACTAAAGTCGCTGGATATACACTGGCTAACCGTGGAACTAGCCACTATGCTGGGTTTGTTACTATGCACCTTGTGAGGATTTATGGCCTATGAAAAACTCTTTCAATCTGGTGACTTAAGCGAGCTTGTATGCATACATTTGGAGATATTTTAAAAGTATTTCGAGTGGTAGAGCCACGCCGTAGACAGTTTTGTCTACAGCATGAATGGGCCGACTCGTCCGGATCGTTACCACTGTCTCACACGAAACCGGTGTAAAGTAGCAGCTTGTTGCTGCGTTTCGCACGGTGAGTTAGATATCCGGAGGCCCAAATCCCCTCCCCTTCCCAATCCCTTAGTGATCCTTTTAGTATTGTGGGCGTACATGGGCGGTGGAGATCACTTACCATCAGGTGACCCACTTACTCGTTTATGATATAAAAAAAACAAAAAAAAAATATGCTCCTATCATCGATCATTAAAATTTAGATTAGTATCAAATAGGTCAGTATTAACTTTGAAAGCCTACTTGACAATTGAACCATTGTACCAAAGTGTAAGTGTAAGTGGGCCACCAATATCTAAGGCCCAAAGCCAATGTGACCTACACGTGGTATATAGTCTGTTGATTAATGTACGCAGCAATAGCGAAACTTGGTTCCCGTTGCAAGCTGTGGGGGTCAGATGGTGGGTCATCCTATATAATACCAAATACCGTAAAATCTGTGGTACGAGAATGCAGACCCTGGCATTAAATCGGGATAGCGCCAGACAGAAAAAAATGACCATAAAAAAGCAGGGTATTACTCAAGGTGACGATGCGCAATACAATACTATGCAATACTTCATATTTCAAAGCTCTCTATGCCTATGGGCTTGCACACTTATCATCGAGCGACCTCAACCCGTTATTCAGTTGTACACATAATATCCAAAGACTTTAATGTATACTACTAGACAAGCTGCGCGGTACATAGAAATTGTAACACTAAGTTGCGGTCAATTGACCGTAAATCAATATTACCATCTTGCTTACTCTCAACTAGAACCCCTATCGTCCTCCCTGTCTGTGAGCTGTCAATCTCCAGCGTTATGTGACGCAATTTTTCTTCTAAGGGGCCATCCATAAATTACGTCACACGTTAAGGGGGAGGGAGGGGGTCGAAGAAGTGTGACAAGGGGCGGGGATGGGTTGCAAATTTTGTGACATCACAATTTTTCAAAATATTTTATATCTAAATATTACAACACTAAATTTAAACTACATACCTACTAAAGAATAACATAAAAATAATTGTGACATCACACTAGGTAGGGGAGGGGGGTCTCACAAATGTGACCAGCTGTGACAAGGACGGGGGAGGGGTCAAAAAATCATGAAATTCGTGTGACGTAATTTATGGATGGCCCCTAAACAGCTCGTCTAGTAGTATACATTTAAATCTTTGAAAAACTCAATTTATCTTGATCTCAACTTTAATAATAGCTACAATAGAAGAATTACGACAGGCAACCTGAAAAAAATCGAAGCAATCTCTTTCGAATATAATGGATGCGGCTAATTTCAAGGGCTGACAAGATTTACTGGTATCGATACATTGTTCCCGGAAATTTCGGTTACTATGGTAGAACTCCTCGCGGTACCAAGTGCTCTTAAGCCAACGGCTTTCACTTCCGATATTGCTTGATATTGATCCATTATGGAGTTGTTTATGAGGAGTTTGGTATACTTTGGGGCCACTTTTCGATTATAGCAAACACATGCTGACCTTTTATCATATTTCTAATGTACCGTTTCATATTACTTACAGAAACGCGGGCCATAGTAGACAAAAGGTACTCTACTTTTTAACCGACTTCAAAAAAGGGTGGTTCTCAATTCGGCACGTTTTTTTATTTTATTTTTTGGCTTTTTGGTGGAGCATTCGATGTACATACATACATCGATTGCTCCACCAATTGTGGACTGATTATGTAGGAAAAAAATTGACTCGATAGAGTTTAGCTGCGATGTAGTCCGATATCATGTAAATCTGATGACAGAGTACGGAGAAAAAAAACAACTCCTCAACGGACAACAGTACACTCGTCGCGATTGTGTTATTGTATTGGAATTTACATGCTATTGCTTTACATTGAAGTCAGTTTCCAAGTTTTGTTAAACGTTACTAGGGGCGTTGGCCATGTTTTTCCACAAAACATAAAATAAAAATAATATGAGACATATCTTACTTTCTTCCTCACATTATTCTGCATTGATTGGTATCGGTCTCGACCTCATACCCCCAGCGGTTTCAGAGGAGATAGCGTGACAAGCTTTTGGCAGCGGCGGCGGCTGCGCCAGTTACTTTTTTTTAGAATAGAGAGATATTATTGCCTACTATTGTCCGCGTTTGTCTCCGCATGCTAATGTATATAGAAAGATTTTTGTATTCAGCCGTAGATGTATGTGTGGTAAACAAGGTTTCTTTTCGTGCGAAGCTCCACTTATATTACGCGCCGTTTAACTGGACCAATAGAAATAAAAATACACAAAACGACCCAACCCGAATTCAAATTCAAATTTCCATTCGAATGTTCGATAACCTGCGATCAGCACCTGTCTGTTACGTATCCTTCTCGGCTTACACTTATCTACATTTATTGCGGTCGTAAATTGTGAACACACTTACATTTTGAATATATATATATTACGAACAAATATCCGATGCCAGCGGTTTTATACTGAGTTGTTTTGTTTAGTGATGATTGATGAGTTCCCTACATCTGAGTCTGTTGATATCTTTATTTTTTATTTTTATTAGCTTAAATGACGAGACGAGCAAGTGGGCTCGCCTGATGGTAAGCGCCACGCCTGCTCATAAACAGAAGCAACGCCACACAGAACTTTAAATAAAAAACACTGCACGACACTGGACTGCGCTCGTCACCCCGAGACATAAGGTGTTAAGTCTCATAATGCCCAGTAATTTCACTAGCTTTAATGTCCTTCAAACCAGAACACAACAGTGCTTACACACTGTTGCTTGGCGGCAGAAATAGACAAAGCGGTGGTACCAACCCAGCCAGCCTCTCGCAAACAAGGGACCTACCACCTTGTAAATCACTTTGATTTGTAATTCAAAGTTATGCGTGGTGTTCTGCGATTCAAAATTGGATACCTACTTTTAATATCAGCTTTTAGTTTCCTTGAATCAGTTTTATTTTACTTAAAAAGTTGTTTATAATTTTTTAGTAACAGAAACACCAAAATCCTTGGCCCATGACGAAGTCTAAGATAGATAGAACACTTTATTGTACACCATGCAAAATATTACAGTAAAAAAACAATAAATTATTAAAAAATTTAACAATAGGCGGTCTTATTGCTAACAGCGATCTCTACCAGACAACCTTACGATGGAGAAGATTTCAGAGAATAAGCAGTATATCCGGGTTTATTCTTCATCGTTTTATTCTTACATCCGCGATTTCAACCCCTTAGGGTGAAATTTCATCTTGAAATTTAAATGTGACTACCATCTGAGTAAACCCTATTGAATACAAAAAGAAATATCCAAATCGAGCCACATTTGGCAGACCTATATGTGAATATCCGTGTGGATATAGCCGCCGGGCGCAGTGGGCGAGTAGCAGACTGTGAAATGTGAAGCCGCGGGTTCGATCCCCGCACCGAGACAAGTATTTGTCTAATCCACAAATATTTGTTGAGACCGAAAGTCTCTCGTAGTTCCTGATACCCACGGCACAAGACTCGTATCTTGCTGTGGGGTCAGGACTATGTGTGTGACTGTTGGGTATTATGTATTTAATATAAAATTCCGCCAAATACTTACTCGATGCCTTGGACGGATTGCAGCGACGGGCTGTTCGCATTGTGAATGATGCAGACGTTGCTAAGAACTTAGAGCCGCTGCAATTACCATTACACATTGCCTCACTTAGCGTTTTTTATCGTCTGTATCACGGTGAATGCTCTGAAGAATAGTTTGACCTTATTCCTTAACAGAACCACGCGTGCTGGCTTACAGAACCACAGCTTCGTGGTCGCCTCCATCTCGGCTATAGATAAAAAGTTCGCAAAATCTTACTTCTGCAGGACCATCAAGCTGTGAAATAGTTTGCCGGCACACGTATTCCCTTCTTACTATAATATGGGGGCCTTTAAATGGAGTGTGAAGAAGCAATTAAGTAGGCCGACATAATTTTGCCGACCTACGATAGACACATCCGTTTGTCGTATAATATACAAACGAATTGATCCATCTGTTTATTCTCGTCGTTGAAGAACGTCGTAGATTGTGGATAATTTCTTCTTACCTTAACTATTACTGACGGATTGAAACAATACAGTCGAAAATTATTAAATTACTCGTGTTTTCATTTTTTCAAGGAAATACAAAATAAGGAAAGTGAAAGTAGGTGGTTTTTGTTAAATTTTTCGCTTCTTAGCAGTGTCAAGATAATTTTATAAGACACAAAACGAAACAACGTGATGATTTGTTTTATAAAGTGTTTCATAATAAAGAATTTGATTATGTTTTCATTACAGATGTTTGGAGTGAAGTTTGTTATGAAGTATACTAGCTTTTTCCCGCTACCACTGTCTCACAGAAAACTGGCGTAAAGTAGCAGTTTGCTGCTGCGTTTCGTACGGTGAGTAAGATATCCAGAGGCCCAAATCCCCTGCCCTTTCCCAATCCCTTAATCCCTTTGCTATCAGGTCGGCAACTCGCCCATGATTCTTCTAGTATTTTGGGCGTACATGGGCGGTGGAGATAACTTAACATCAGGTGACCTACTGGCTCGTTTGCCGAACTATGCAATAAAAAACAAAAAAAACTATCTGCCGAATAGTCTCGGTGCCATGAAGTGACCATGACTTTAAAAAAACGCAATATTTTTCTTTACCACTTATGGATTTATTTCCATGATTCTTTCTAACTAATCAACACTGTTGAGACGTCACAGGCTGATTTGTAGAAAGGTAGGCTGATTGGCAGGTGACGTAGTTGTAATGCGTACGCCTTACGTCTGAGGCGGACGCTGAGGTCTTGGGTTCGATCCCCGGTTCGGGTATATTGGGTTTTTCTTTTACGATATGCTCAGTATCAGCTCTGAGTCTGGAATTGTACCCCGTATGTCGATAGGCTCGCCCCTTATCACATCATGGGATGTAGATACGCTCGGCGAAATGTAGGTGTACTGGTTATACCTTTGCCTACCCCTTCGGGGATTACAGGCGTGAGTGCGTATGTATGCAAATAAGATATACATACAATTAATAAAATATATGTATGACATAAAATACAATAGTTACTGTAACATGATTAATAAACTATTTCATTTCATTTCAACAAAATAAACTCTCGATAATAACGTACATTTTCTTCGCAACTTTCCAGTACAGTTTAGTTGAAATAGTAGTAAAATTTTATTTCCAGTTTCTTAAACGAAGTACTTTAAATGTAAGTGCAGTCTTTAATTCGCACACAACGTTACTGGTGCACCTGACGTGTACCAATTAAGTTATTTAGAGTTCCGCAAAGAATAACTGCAGTTTCACATTTTTACTCTTTTCACCATCGAAATAAGATAACTAGAACGTTAACTCTCATATGAATCTGCCAAAAATTACGGCTCCACTTACTTACACGTGTAAGGGTAAAATCACAGGTAACACTCATACCAGCAACAAAAATTAATGAACGTTAAAAAACAACTTCGACGTTCTGACTTCTGCACCGCGGGGAAACATTAAACGTATTAATTATGCACATGCTTTTATAGCCCCGTCCCCTTGCACAGAGTTTTGGTGGGGTTATTTTTTTGCTTGAATTACGTTTCTTATCATCTTATTTCGATACTTTTCACTCTATTTTTTGCGGTTATAAATAACATATAACATGACATTAACACACACGGCCTACTGAGGAGTGAAACTGATTACCGAGAAAAGTCGCCGTTTCGATCCCAGCTCCCAAGGCACACCCCTCTAACTTTTACAAATTATGTGTCAATTCATACTTATTTTTATTTGCTTGAAGAAAAGCAAGTCGCTCGTCTGATGTTAAGCGTCACGCCTGCCCATAAACAGAAGCAACGTCACACATAACTCGGTTTTACAGAACACTGTATGGCACTGAACTGCGCTCCTCATCCTGAGACAGATGTTAAGTCTCATAATGCCCAGTAATTTCACTAGCTTCAATGTATTTCAAACCGAAACAGAACACTCAATAGTGGTTACACACTGCTGCTTGGCGGCAGAAATAGACAAAGCGGTGGTACCGAACCAGACGGCCTCTCGCATACTAGCACCTTATTATGTAGGTATCGCGGAAATCGTAAGTAAATCTGCATGCTCTATAATTTTTTTAATGTATATATGTGGAGTCTTCTAATAGGCATCAGGCCAAAAGAATAAAGCCTAACCCTGCTTATTAGAAGGCCCGTATCCACTAGTAATATAATATTCAAGAATATAGTTATTATTCAAAAAATACCCAATGGAACCACGTGTTTCTTTTCAACTATTTCACGAGTGTGCGGGCTGAAATTTCTTTAAACCTTTCCAGTTTCCTTAATGAAACGGGACCATCTGGATCAGGCGTGCAATAAAATTGGAACACAACACTACTTACTAATAGCATTATTACTAACTGTTTGCGGCTAGCAAAGAGTCAGTGCTGCCACAAAGTTCTCATAACTGTAGGCCAATTCTCGTAATTTTAAATGTTCAAAATATCTTTTTTTTTTATAGTATAGGCCGGCAAACGAGCAAGTGGGTCACCTGATGGTAAGCGATCTCCACCGCCCATGTACGCCCACAATACAAAAGAATTATGGGCGCGTTGCAGACCTTAAAGGAAAGGGATAATAAGGGATTGGGAAAGGGAGGGGGATTTGGGCCTCCCGATATCTCACTCACTGTACGAAACGCAGCAGCAAGCTGCTACTTTACGCCGGTTTTCTGTGAGAAAGTGGTAACGACCCGGACGAGCCGGCCCATTCATGCTGTAGACAAAATTGTCTACAGCGTGGCTCTACCACTCAAAATTCCGATCTAGTCTCAGCGTCAAGAAAGTTGCAAATGGCATTCTCTTAAACCAATAAATAATCAACGTCAATTGCACCTAGCATTAGCAGTAGCATTATAACGTTTTGGCTTCAGTCAACTTTTATTCTACATTCAATCTCATTACGATCTATGTTCACATTTGATGTTGATTATTGGTTCAAGAGAATATCATTTACAACTTTCTTGGCGCTGAGACTAGATCGGAATGATATTTTGAACATTTAAAATTACGAGAATTTGCCTTCTGATATTTATTACTAATTTCAATGTTTCAATGTTGACTGCCTCGGTGGCGTAGTTGTAATGCGTACGCTTTACAACCGAGGCCCAGGTCTCGGGTTCGATCCCCGGATAGAAGTGATATTGGTTTATCTCTTACGAATTGTTCAGTATCAGCCCGAAGTCTGGATTTGTGCTTGGTATGGCGGTAGGCTAGCCGGGATTCAGCGCAACCACGAAGTTGTAATTTTTTTACTAGCCTTGTATTATATACGTTCCACTGCTGGGCACAGGCCTCATCTACTGAATGAGATGAGTTAGGCCTTAGTCCACCACGCTGGCCTAATGCGGGTTGACAGACTTCACATACCTTCGCAATTCTTATGTAGAACATCTTAAAGCAAGTAATAATTAACAATTAATACACACGTAACTTTGAAAAGTTAGAGGTGTATGCTCTTGGGGCTGGTTTCGAACCTGCGACTTTCGCCCCGACAGTCTATATCACTCCCCGCTGAGCTATCACTGAAGTTGTCATAACGGCTTTTTATTACTAATTTCAATGTCTCATTCATACAAGTTACAAGGTGGTAGGTTGCGGTATTGTGGTGGTAGGTATGCGAGAGGCCGTCTAGGTTGGTACCACCGCTTTTTCTATTTCTGCCGCCAAGCAACAGTGTGTAACCACTGTTGTGCTCCGATTTGAAGGACAGAAGCCAGTGAAATCACTGGGCATTATGAGACGTAACAACTAATAGGATTCTTTTGACACCCGTTGGTTCCGAAACCCAAATAAAATACTAAAACGTATTTGTAACATGGGGTCCTTTAAACGGAGTGTGAAGTAGCAATTAAGCAGGCCGGCATAATTCTGCCGATCTACAACAGATGCAGTGTCTGTTGTTCGTCGACACTATTCTTGGATTAAGCTGCACTTGCCATCAGGTGAAGCGTAGTCACTTTGCCGAGCCAGGATAAAAAAGAAATGTTTTTTTTTCTGACTATTCCTTAATCACCTACTTCTCTTTAGTCGTAAACTACTGCATAAAATACTTAACTTTTAACACCACTTACTCTATTGAAGTTTCTAAGTAGTTTTTACGTTATGCTTTTTCAGTTCCCGCTCTTGTAATCTACTTAGTACTTGGAGTCTTATAAAACTAAATACGTTCCGGATTTAAGAACAGAGATTTAAACTTCTAGTACCGTTTTTGAAGACTACGCGAGTAGGATATTTCATTTTATCTTTTCTGTCGTAAAGACTTAAATATAATAATATAAATAATAATATATACATATGTTATTATATAGGAATTATGTATTTTCGGTTATTTTCTTTATCTATGTGTGACGTGTTTTTTGATTACAAATAAAGTTGGAAAACGTTATTAAGACACTTTTGACTACAGCATGTATGGGCCGGCTCATCCGGGTCATTACCACTGTTTCACAGAAAACCGGCGTAAAGTAGCAGCTTGCTGCTGCGTTTCGTACGGTGATTGAGATATCCGGAGGCCCAAACCCCCTCCCCTTTCCAATTCCTTAATTGTCCCTTTCCTTTAAAGTCGGCAACGCACCCATGATTCTTTTGGTATTGTGGGCGTAAATGGGCGGTGGAGATCACTTACCATTAGGTGACCCACTTGCTTGTTTACAGTCCTATGCCATAAAAAAAATGATTAATTGAAACAGAATTTAAATGGTCACAGATAAATATATATTTTTCTATATAAGGCATTCGTTGCATTAAGTGCTTACAAAGTGCAATTAATTCGGTGCTTTTGTCCATAGTTTGCATGTACAGATTAAAAATATGGTAATGACATCCTTTGAGGGTTTATCCTATGCCAGACTGATTAAACTTGCATATCTCTTGATTTGCATAGACTTTGAACAGACTTTGTAATACGATGTTCTTATATTCTTTGATATTGGACGAGTGTGTGTTTATTAAAAAAACTTCCAAATCGGTCCATCCGTTCAGATGCTATGATCCCATAGACAAACACATATTTATACCTCCTCCTTTTCCGTTGTTTAATAAGACATTGCTAGAGGTACTACCACAAGCCCCAACTTCATTTTCTCTTCCTCGAAGGTCGACGATGCATCTACAATTACTCTGGAAGACCGGTATCGTGTTCATAGGTTGCTATGATTATAATGCGCTATTATATAAGGGAGTTATTTACGGAAGGTAAATGTCCAAACAACGCAACTCGCATAATTCTGTAAAACAATATCTGGACATTAAAAGAGGCCATAACCCATGAGTTTGTTTCGGCATTTCTTCTCATGGCTAGCCCCGAAATGCCGTTGTAAATGTAATGTAGCATAAAAAATGATTGACATGTTAAAGTAAAATTTTTAATCCTATTTACAGAATAAATGATTTGGATTTGAATTTAACGCATACTCACAATCTTAAGTTGAAAATTCGCTATGTGTGATGTGTTTACATGTAAAAGAAATGTCAACTAAAATGTATTTTCTTAAAGATTTAATATACAAACTACTATCACCATACTAATAACTACTCACAGGTATTAGTATGGTGATAGTAGTTTGGAGGCATACATATATGCCTCCAAATTTATAGTTCGTTCGTTCTATTGGAGCCATAGCTCCAATAGAACGGTTCAAATTTCCTGCATGTTTCTGCTTATAGTAGATATTAAAATTTTCGCAGTATTATTTCTTTTTCGTAATATTTTCTATTTTTAAGCTGAGACAACCCTATTGAAGCTACAAATTGTCATAAAACATTTAGGAGCGCCTTTAATTTAAATCTCTCCTAACCAATATGAATGTATTAATTAAATGGGTAATTTAATAACAGCTGTTTGTGATTGACAACTTGTTGATATAATTAACTTTAGTATTGTTCTCAAGGAAGTGACATTGTCTTATTGAGAATAAATTTCTTTAAACCTTAAACCTTTTGTTAGAAATGTGTATTATTCCATCATACGTTAATAGTTACTTACTCGACCTACTTTATCACGTGCCCATTCCCACGATAACTCAACGCAGTGAGTCGCAACTTCGAAGCCGATTTAAGCCGATAAGTCGATCAGCATACATGCTGATCCGGGTTTAGAAACTTTTTCTTGACATTTTGGATGTTTTCGGATTTATAAACGCCGGTACGATGTGTTGACGTTCGCTAGTTATATGGCGCTGGTATAAATGCTTTGGGTTTGGCTGAATGTATTTTTCTTAATATGACTCACATGAGCATTAGTTTCGGTGCATGGATTTTACCTTCGTTCTCATTTATTAGACGATTGTTGCCCCTCTGCTCTACAGACGCTGTCTGCATGTATAAATTCTGATTGTGGCTAAGAGATGCGAAATTGGTAACCATAGTAGTGAAATTCATGTTATCTGTATTCTGTTTACTAGATGATATTAAATTCCATATTAATTCGAGACTGCCGGACTGCCTCGGTGGCGCTGTTGTAATGCGTACGCATTACGTCTGAGGCTGACGCTGAGGTCTCGGGTTTGATCTCCGGGTCGGGTAAAATAGTATCTTGTTTTTCTATTACGAAATGCTTAGTATCAGCCCGGAGTCTGGAATTTGTGCCCGATGTGGCGATAGGCTCGCCCCCTATTACATAAGGGACGGAAATACGGCAAAATGTGGGTGTACTGGTTACACCTCTGCCTACCCCTTTACCCGACCCGGGGATCGAACCCGAGACCTCAGCGTTGACCTCAATCGTAACGCGTACGCATCACAACAGCGCCACCGAGGCAGTCAAACAAACATCCAACCTTTAACATTTATACTAGTAGTAGGATATAGCCAGTAAATAATATCAGCAAAGTGCTATCCTATTTCACTCCAACAAATAGAACATACTCACAAAATGAAATAAACTTTCGGTCTACTTTTTCCTTATGAAAGGTTTGTATTGTAGATATATTTCGGTTAATCTATCGGAGACAAATACGATCATTGGATTGGAATTGT
This sequence comes from Mimas tiliae, assembly GCA_905332985.1. Taxonomy (NCBI): domain Eukaryota; kingdom Metazoa; phylum Arthropoda; class Insecta; order Lepidoptera; family Sphingidae; genus Mimas; species Mimas tiliae. The sequence continues at coordinate 3,868,692 of HG995251.1, forward strand.
TCGTTTATAGGGTTCTGTAGTTAAATGGAAAAAACGGGACCCTTTTAATTTCGCCTGTCTGTTGGTATGTCACATGAATTTTACTCGGAGACTATTTAGTGCTGTGTGTACTGTGCATTCATTTGGATGGTAGGTAATTTTTTTTTAAGCCCTCATTTATTCCTTAATAACTACTATTTTGAGATTATTTTTTACATTACATAGTCACTTAATTAATACATACAAAGGTGTATAAAGAAAAAATACACCTTGAGTTGATAAGAAAAAAGGAATTGTGATGCCTATTCATAAATGTTTTTGAAGGATGATTTTTTTTCCATTGCTCATCGGCATCAGTGGATAGATCACAGAGGATTATTTTAGGTACCTTGTACCTGTTTAAAACTATGAACGTTACTACGGAACCCTTCACTGCATGTAGCCTGACACGCACTTGACCGGTTCTTTTTAAGAACAGGATATTACGTAAATACCTTATAACCGGATAATACACAAAAAAAAACAATTCGGTATATGATGATAAATTATTATTTGTGCTGTCTTTAATGGACTTTTATTTTTTAACATCTAAATGCCTGTACGAGCACTTGGCTCGCTTGATGGCAAACGCGACGCCTGCCCATAAATAGTATAAAACTACTTTAGAAATTTGAATTACGAAGTACTGTGGCATTTTATATTGTAAATATACATACGCACTCACGCCTGTAATCCCCGAAGAGGTAGCAGAGGTGTAACCAGTACACCCACATTTCGCCGAGCGTATTTCCGTCCGTTATGTGATAGGGGGCGAGCCTATCGCCATACCGAGTACAAATTCCAGACTCCGGGCTGATACTGAGCATTTCGTAATAGTAAAACCCAATACCACTTTACCCGACCCGGGAATCGAACCCGAGACCTCAGCGTTGACCTCAATCGTAACGCGTACGCATTACGACTTATATTGTACGTAGGCATATTGTAAATAATGTCGTGAATTGACCTACGGTTAAGAATATGTATTTATTTCTACATTGCTGTTCGAAAGATACTCGATTCGTTTCGTAATTAATCTCAAAATGTAGACACAAACGAAAGTACATCAAGTCTTTTACTACTATAACCAGTCATTCTGCGAAATAAACAGCTAGTAAAAAGTTATTGTTAATACTATGGTAACTGTAATTGACGCTCACGAAATGTGAAATTGTAGTACTTTACTCAGTTAAATTGTGAAAGACCTTTTGCTAAGGTACTTAGTTTACGAATTTAATATTGCTACAATTTTACTTTTAATTTTGATGCATACCGCTTGTCAGCCTTCGTGGCGCAGTGGGTGAATGGCCGGCGTTGAAGCGAGAGGCTGCGGGTTCGATTCCAACACCGAGACAAATGTTTGTATGCTCTACAAATATTTAAATAAATAAATACACCTAACAGTCACACACATAGTCCTGACCCCACACTAGGTAAACCTGTATCGTGGGTATCAGGAATAACGAGGGACTTGCGGTCCCACAACACCCAGACCAGAAACAAATATTTGTGGATCACACAAACATTTGTCTCAGTGTGGGAATCGAACCCACGGCCTCGCGCTTCGCAGCCGGCTACTCGCCCGCTGCGCCACGGAGGCTGTAAATTTGTTTCGGTTCTGGGTGTTTTCTCCCCAGAGAGGTTGACGTCAGGCAGGCGTCCGGTCGTAATAACTATAAGCCAAATGTTTCTGTAACATATTGTGTTAAAAGTATGTTGCGCTTACTCCACTGCGATCTTCATTTTCAGTGACTGATCGGAACCCGATGGTCATTCATTGAATATTCGTACTAATTCGTTAAAACCGAACATTGCCGATGCGAATAATTTATGTCGTCAAACTATATTTACGAACTTTGAGTGAGGTGCGTTCCAAATTTACATTTGAGGTGGAGTTTCTAGTATAAAATAAATAAATACACCCAAAAGTCACACACATAGTGCTGACCCCACACTAGGTAAACCTGTATCGTGGGTATCAGGAACTACGAGGGACTTGCGGTCCCACAACACCCAGACCCGAGACCAATATTTGTGGATCACACAAACATTTGTCTCGGTGTGGGAATCGAACCCACAGCCTCTCGCTTCGCAGCCGGCTACTCGCCCGCTGCGCCACGGAGGCTGTCAAATCAGTATCTATTGTTAAGTATGATGTAATACTTACTATGTTCATAAATTATGATATTTGCCTTTTAATAACTACTTATATAAGATAGATGTCCAAACAACGCATACTCACAATCGTAAGCTGAAAAATTGATGTGTGAATTTTATTTACTTGATAAAGAAATACATACATGAGCACTCACGCCTGTAGTCCCCGAAGGGGTAGGCAGAGGTGTAACCAGTACACCCACATTTCGCCGAGCGTATCTCCGTCCCATGATGTGATAGGGGGCGAGCCTATCGCCATACCGGGCACAAATTCCAGACTCCGGGCTGATACTGAGCATATATACTATTTATACAATACTATTTATACAGACCCACGCATCATTACTAGTATTTTCAATAACTACTATATTAATACAGTTCATAACAACAATAACTTAATAAATAATAATATAAATAATAAAATAAAAATACCTCTACATGAAAAGACAATGTTTCTTACGCCTACTGACGAATCACAAGTACTTAAAACTATTAATGTATTAAAAAATAAAAAGTCAACAGGATACGATTCAATCACAACCAATGTTTTAAAAAAATGTGCAATTTACATAGTTAAACCTTTAGCCCATCTAATTAACTTAAGCATTGAACAAGGTATTTTCCCAAATAAATTAAAATATACAATTGTAAAACCACTTTTTAAAAAGGGCGACTCTGATAAAATAAATAATTACAGGCCTGTCGCGCTAATTTCTATATTATCTAAATTATATGAAAAGATAATTTATGATAAAATCTATAATTTTGTTATTTTGAATAAAATATTAAAAGATGAACAGTACGGTTTTAGGAAGAAATGTTCGACGACGCTAGCATGCTTTTCATTGATTAAAATCATTACGGAGTCTTTGAATAGGGGTGAATTCGTTGTGTCACTCTTTTTGGATATGAGTAAAGCTTTCGATTTTGTCTCGCATGACATACTAGTACACAAATTATACAATTACGGACTAAGAGGAAAAATATTAGATTGGCTTAAGAGTTATTTAAATGATCGCAAACAATGTGTAGAATTAACTAGACTTACAAACAAACATAAGACAACATATAGATCAGATTATGAACGAATCCATTATGGTGTACCACAAGGCAGTGTACTTGGACCACTTCTGTTCCTACTATATATTAATGATCTTCCAAACGCAACTAGGCATGACTGCATTTTGTTTGCTGACGATACAACAGTAATAATAAAATCAAAAGATAATAGTCAAATAGAAGAAAATGTTAATACGACAGTTAAAAATATTACAACATGGCTTAGAAATAATAATTTAAATATAAACATTGACAAGACCAAAATAATACATTTCAAAAATTACAATAGTAAAACACTTGACATAAATATCCAATTCGAAAATAAAAAAATTGCACAAACAGATGACTCTATTTTTGGGATTACATATTGATAAATATCTTAATTGGAAACCACACATAGAACGCCTGTGCAATAATTTAAACAGATTTACATTTGCATTACATAGATTAAGAAACATAGTCTCTAAGGAAGCTGCTGTGATGTCATATCACGGGTATGTCGTTTCATCACTGAGATATGGTCTTTCTTTGTGGGGTAACTCGGTTGATATCCAAAAAGCAATTGTAGTCCAAAAAAAAATGTGTAAGAGCCCTTTGCAATGCCAATATTATGGATAGTTGTAAACCATTGTTTAAAGGATTAAAAATATTGCCCCTTCCTTGTCTGTATATCTATGAGATATCAGTTTTTGTAAAGAAACATTCTTACTTATTTCCTACAATGGAGGATATGGGGTGTAAGAGTGCAAGATTGAAAAATAGACTGTACGTACCATTACAAAGGCGCAATATTTTTATAAAAAATGCTCATTGTATGGGCATAAAAATATATAATCATTTACCAGTCGAACTAAAAGAATCTGAATTAAATGTATTTAAAAATAAATTAACTCGAATACTACTAAATAAGTTATATTATAATCTAAATGATTTTTTTAATGATAGAGATATTGACATAGAACAACTTTGACATAAACCATTTTTAATAGGCGTTAAACAAACCATGAATATTTTGAATTCTAATTAGTTAAATTTATGACATTTTTAATTTATAAGTAATATTAATATTTGCACGTCAAGAATGACAGAGTGTGCGATTCTACTTATCTAAAATTATAACATCTCCATGTAACCACATTCTTGCAAATAAAAGTATCATTCAATAATTCATTCATTCATTCATTCATTCATTCATATCGTAATAGAAAAACCCAATACCACTTTACCCGACCCGGGGATTGAACCCGAGACCTCAGCGTAGATCTCAATCGTAACGCGTACGCATTACAACTGCGCCACCGAGGCAGTTATTTTGCTATATGCAACAAATGTCAAATGTCAACAAATGTAATCAATCTTCAACACGGAAAAAGCGGGCGGAACCGCGAGCAAAAGTTTGTTGGTAATATAAAAAATCTTGGTAATATGTTTATCATATTAACATATTGTAGCCTGGTCTTGCAAATACCCATTAATTTTTTTACACCCCGATAAAAATTATGCGTGTTTTAAGTTGAAGGGGATGTTAGTAGTTATAAAGATAATTAATTTCACTGGCTTCATAATCCTAAAAAGTTTCGCATTAAACGCTACGGATTAGTGGTTGAAATAGATAAACCGTGGTACCAACCCAGACGGACTCGTGTGGGAGACCTACCACTTAATTATATGCTATACTTATTGTATAAATATGTAAATAATCATATTCAAGGACCGGATTTCTTAATTCCATTATAACCTTGGTTAAGTTAACGTTTATTACACTGAAGGCAATCTACATTACGGTCATGATAATATTTCGTTTCATACGTAACAACGTTAATGGTTTTGTTAAAATATTCACTCGTTTTGAGCATATTCTTATTACTACATACTGTAAAATTAATTTGTTGAAATGAATTTGTTTCTTTAAATTTTAACTAGCTGTCCCGCGCGGTTTCTACAGCAGCTCCACCTACCGGGTCCAATTGTGAATCTAAACCATCCAGGGCACCACCCAAACGCATTCAAAAAAATCATTGAAATCGGTCCAGCCGTTCAGGATTACGGGCGTGAATGCGTATGCAATCCCAATCCCTTTCCTTTAAGGTCTGCAACGCACCCATGATTTCTTCTTTTATTACGGGCGTACATGGGCGGTGGAGATCACTTACCATTAGGTGACCTACTTGCTTGTTTGCTGCAATATATATATTAAAAAAAACACATACCGTCAAATCTATGGTACGAGAAGGCGGACTCTGTCATTAAGCCGTTTATTATTAGCATTAGCTTTGACAGTGAAGTAAAACAACGTGAGGAAATATGCATATCTGAGAATTTACAAGCTGTTAGGTCTCTCGTATGCGAGAGGCCGTCTGGGTCGGTACCATCGCTATTTCTGCCTGTGTAAGCACTGTTGAGTTTCGGCTTAAAGGACATTAAAGCCAGTGAAAATACTGTGCTTTATGAGTCATAATAATCAATGCCTCGGGGTGACGAACGCAGTCCAGTGTCATGCAGTGCTTTGTAATTCAGAGTTTTGTGTGGTGTCTGTTTATATACAGGCATCAGGCGAGCGACCTGCTAGTTTCGTTATTCAAGCTATAGTAAAAAAATAAACCATATGAATTTCGAAGGTACGTAAAGCTTACCCACCGGCATTCGGCCAGCGTAGTAGACAAAGTCCTAACTCTTTATTATCAGAGGAAGCCCGAGCATTGTGACAATGTCTAATGAGCCAAAAAAAAACAAATATTCTCCAATTCGCGTAATTTATACTTCTATCTGTGTGTTGTTAAACATACACATAAAAAAAGTTTTCTGATAATTAAATAACTGTCAAATAAAAAAATAAACGCGTTGAATTGGAACCTACTCCGATTATTTCATCGGTTGAAAATCATATTTTCATCTTCTCTTTCATGTCTTTTACGCTGGATGAGGCAAGTATTTTTTTGACTACTCCTAGAAGCAATGAAACAAACTCAAGGGCCATTTTTTTCTCTATTAACTCATAAAAACCCTTATAATCGCTTCCCGCTATCATCAGGGCCATACCATACTAATACGGCTATAAAAGACGTAATTAATTAATGAAAATACAATGTTACATTGAAGTAATTTGCCTGTTCTTAGCAATAAAAAAATAATTCCTCCGCCTCGTTCAGTTATAGCTGAATAAATAGAGCAGTTTATTAGATCGTTCGACACCTTTGATGTTATAGCGTGATAATAAAAACATTTTATGACTGACTTCGTACTTACGGGGAAAATGTCAAATTATTTAATTATGAAAAGAAACTTTCTTTCTTTTATTAAATGCATTATTTCATAAAAGTGTTTTGATTTAATTCCTGACTTATACAATAGTTTACTAGTACCAAAATAGATTAGATAATTGAATGATTATAATAATTATAAGAATACATTTTTTAGATTTTTGAATGATAAATGTTATTATGTTATGGATTATCTTAATGATGTTAAAATATAGAATATGATTAGCTTTCTGTTTAATACTACATATTATTATATCTCACACAATTGTATGCCAATATGGCGGGTCATAGCTGTACAAACAATTCAATGTAATAACATAAATAATTCTACCTATGTACTACAATACTATAAATAAATACACATTTTTAATAATAAAGATAATACACTAGCTTTTTCCAATGAATACGAGTATTTGCGTAGTTTTTTATACACTTCAGCAAACGAACAAGTGAATTACCTAATGGTGTGTGATCTCCGCTGCCCATGAACACACACAATATTATAAGGATTTCGGATGTGTTGCTGGTCTTAAATAAAAAGAACGACGATTGGGAAGGGTACGGAAGATTTATACCTTCAGAAATGCAACTTACCGTACGGAAACACAACAACAAACGTCCACTTCCCGTCGGTTATCTGTGAGACAGTATTAAGAACCCAGGCGAGCTAGCCTATCCATATTGTAGACAAATGCCTACAGCGTGGGTCTGCCAATTAAATTATGTAATCGTAATGTGATAGAGCCTCCGTGGCGCAGTGAAGTGAGAAGCCGCAGGATCGATACCCGCACCGAGCCAAAATGTTTGTGTGATCCACAAATATTTGTTTCAGGTCTTGGTGTTTTTTCCTCAGAGGGGATAACGTCAGGCCGCCGGTCGTAAAAACTAAAAGCCAAATCTTTCTTTAACATGTTGCACCGACGTGATAGAGGGACAGTTAATGGCCATATTGATTCCAATTCCGAGCATCTCATGGTTGTGTATTGAATTGAATAATTAATACAAACTTTGATTGCCTGATCTGGGGATCAAATCCAGTCTCTCGCCGGTTTCATAAGACCAATATGACGATGATATTGAAATGAATGATAATTGAAATTCAAACAAACCTACTAAGGACGAAATAATCTCAACATCCCATCTCGGTTCGCATTCAAATTCAAAATATACTTTACAGTGTTATGCGCTACAAAAATAGCTCCACAGACCGCTGATAAATACAATTCGCGATTCGGAATGTACAAAAAATTGATAAATGTATCGGAAGTGAAAGTCGTTTCGATGATATATATCTTTAGACAATCGACTGAACCTTTCTATAAATATTGTGGTTTGTTTATAAAATCGGTAGCAGTTCCATTATAAAAGCTATACTCGAACTGTAATGAATTACAATAAACCTTCATTCAACCCCCATAAAATCGAATATCGAATATGGGAGAATCATTTATCCATAATTAGAATCATCGTCATTTCATCATTTTTTGAGTGGTAGAGCCACGCTGTAGACACATTTGTCTACACTACAGCATGAATGGGCCGGCTCGTCCGGGTCGTTACCATTGTCTGACAGAAAAGCGACGTAAAGTAGCAGCTTGCTGCTGCGTTTCGTACGGTGAGTGAAATATTCGGAGGCCCAAATCCCCTCCCCTTCCTATTCCCTTAATTATCCCCTTCCTTTAAGGTCAGCAACGGGCCCGTAATTTTTTTGGTATTGTGGGCGTACATGGGCGGTGGGGATCACTTACCATCAGGTGACCCACTTTGTCGTTTGCCGGCCTACGCTATAAAGATAATATCTATATATATAAATATATGACAATTTAAACAAAGAAAAATATCTAGTCTTTATCACCTAGCCAGATAATACTTAAACTTCTGCTAAAGAACTGGGGAAAAACTAAAAAGAAAATTAAGTTTGTGTGCTGCCTTAATGAGGAAAGTGAGACTTGTCTCAGAAGTTACTCTTCGTTTAATAAACCAAGCTGTTCCCTTCTATTTATGAAACACCCCGTCTCAAGCCGAACAGAAATTACAGCGGATAGTTTCTTCATAACTATTTAAAGTAGTTTAAAATTGTTTATAGGTAAACCATTCAATATAGTATTAATTGATCTAATTTACCAGTATTTTTTTGTTTTAATTCAATGTTATCTTGCCCGTTAAGAAGAAATTATTCGACAATTTAGATTAACGCCTGGTTTCTGAAAGGCTGATCAATGTTAAATTAACTAATCAAATGTCAAATCTCATGTCAAGTCGAAATTGAGTTGCTAGAATCGTGATCAGCACCTTTGATTTGACACACATGTTAGCTAACATAACTTTCAAATTAATATGAAAAATCGTATGTCAAACGGTACTAAAGAGAGATCAAATATTGTTATTTTTTTCACTAAATAATGTTTCAGCAACTCGAATTGATTTGACATCGCTGTCAAATCAAAGTTCTATGTTGATTTGATCAGCCTTTCAGAAACCGGGCGTTAATGTTTTATAATAATTAATTATGTACGTATAGAGCAACGTATAACCGCTGGTAAAGAAGAGTTAGTTAAATCTTTCAATAAAATCGGATATATGATAACTTTAAACTCATCTAACGTATCACCAACTTCCTAAACAAGGTGGGCAAAGAAGCTTCGAAAGATTATGATATAACAAAAAAACTGACATAAAATTAACTATGACTGCCTCGGTGGCGCAGTTGTAATGAGTACACGTTACGATTGAGGCTAACGCTGAGGTCTCGGGTTCGATCCCCGGGTTGGGTAAAGTGGTATTGCGTTTTTCTATTACGAAATGCTCAGTATCAGCCCGGAGTCTGGAATTTGTGCCCGGTATGGCGATAGGCTCGCGCCCTATCACATTGTTAGACGGATATACGCTCGGCGAAATGTGGGTGTACTGGTTACACCTCTGCTTACCCCTTCGAGGATTACAGGCGTGAGTGGGTATGTATGTATGTAAAATTAACGGTAATATAGTAAAATAAAAAACAAATGTAATAGGAAACCATGCAGCACTCGTACGAAACGGCTTACTCATTAAGCTGCATGATCAAAGGAACGTAAATCAAACATTTTACCAGAGAGTTCTAATGAGAGGAATGAAATCAAAGGTACAGCCACTTTTAATTTTAAATCGCATAACTGCCGTTTAGCATTTCTTCTTTTAGCTAATCGACTTCCAAAAAGGAGTTTCTCAATGCAGCGCGTATATATATTTTGCTTTTTTATGTATCAACATCGATTTCTCCGCTAATTGTCGACCGATTTTGTTGGATTAAATTTATTCACATTATTCTAATCTGTTGTTCCCTATTTTGAATACAGCTTAACTTCTAGCGGGAGGGTATTAATACTTATGCTACATATTAGTATACACTATCTTATAGCGGCCGACAGCCTCCGTGGCGCCAGTGAGCCAGTAGCTGGCAGTGAAGCGAGAGGCCGTGGGTGCGATTCCCACACCAAGACAAATGTTTGTGTGATCCACAAATATTTGTTTCGCGTCTAGGTGTTGTGGGACCGCAAGTCCCTCATAGTTCCTGATACTCACGATACAGGTTAACCTAGTGTGGAGTCGGACTATGTGTATGACAGTTGGGTGCATTTATTGGGTGTATTTTTATATACTTGGTAAAAACTCTACAGTGGCTCGTTCCAGTAAGTAAGGCGTTGTATATTTAGTCACTCTAGGCCGGCGTAATTCTAGCAACCTTTGAGGGTGGTGATTCGAAATGAGCAAATTGATCATCTGATGGTAACTGCATATACAACATTGCCAGATGAATTAGGGATGAGTCTCAACATTTATGAAACAGAATAGGGATTGACAAGGAGGGCAAAGTGAGCCTACGGAAATGTTACTAACTGTACGAAACGCAACACCAAACTGCCACTTTACATCAATACTTTCTGAGACAGTGGTACAACTTCAAGTTGAATAAATAAAACATCAAGTTGACGAAAATGTATGACATGAATGTGGAAGATGCGAAAGAGATGTGTCAGGATCGTAGCTTGTGGCACTCAATAGTCTCTGCTTACCCCTATGGGACATATGCGTGAGTGTGTATGTATGTATATGCATCAGCAAAAATCACAAAGATATAATTTAAAAAAAAGCAACATTAACCTCATCCGCCAGCATTGCCTTTCAAACGACGAATTTGCATTTCAAAAAGAAACTCATCATTCAAGAGGTTCTATAACAAAGAAATAATGCTATCTACTGAACCGTCGTCAGCTCTTGTATTAATTACAGATCTAGGGTAACTTCAGTAGGCCAATTCTCATAATTTTAAATGTTCAAAATATCATTCCGATCTAGTCTCAGCGTCAAGAAAGTTGCAAATGGCATTCTCTTAAACCAATAATCAACGTCAAATGTGAACATAAATCGTAATGAGAATGAATGAGATTGAATGTAGAATAAAAGTTGACTGAAGCCAAAACGGTATAATGCTACTGCTAATGCTAGGTGCATTTGACGTTGATTATTGGTTTAAGAGAATGCCATTTGCAACTTTCTTGACGCTGAGACTAGATCTGAATGATATTTTGAACATTTAAAATTACGAGAATTGGCCTACACGTTTAATGTCTCGCTACAAGTTTTCGTAGGGCATATTTCAAAAAGGTGCAATCACAAAACAATTTTCTTATTCATCAAGCTTTGTTGCAAGTCAAAACTTCGCTACAAAGCAATTACATTATGTAAATGGTATTCTTTATTTTGTTAAAGCAGCATTGTTCGTTTAGATTTTTAATGAAATTTTCTGAAGTCTGACTTTGTTTTATGTTCAGTGCAGCTCAATAGCAATCAAAAGAACTAGATATTCTTAGTGAGTGTACGAAGATATTCCCATGATAGCATGGGGCTTTTAGCCGACCAAATAATCGGGTGTGTTTCTTCAGATTAAGTCTTATTGTATTGTCTTTTAAGGAAGTGAGGATAAGCCCTTACGTCAGTGTACAAAAACGAAGGCCAAAATATATTTTTAATGAAAAAAACATATATTGATACATCTTTTTGCCCCAGTTTTTTTTATAGCATGGGCCGGAAAACGAGCAAGTGGTTCACCTGATGGTAAGTGATCTCCACCACCCATGTACGCTCACAATATCAAAAGAATTATGGGTGCGTTGCCGATCCTAAAGGAAAGGGATAATTAAGGAATTGGGAAGGGGAGGGGGTTTGGGCCATGCCAAAAGAATTATGGGAGCGTTGCCGACCTTAAAGGAAAGGGATAATTAAGGGATTGGGAGAGGAGGGGTTTCCGGATATCTCATTCACCGTACGAATCGCAGCAGCCAGCTGCTACTTTACGCCGGTTTTCTGCGAGACAGTGGTAACGACCCGGGACGAGCCGGCCATGGCTCGGTCGTGGCTCTACCACTCAAAAATTGTACTTATCATAACAATTTTAAAAAAATTGATCACCTCAGTAGTAGTTTAGTGGTAGTGTATTTATACTGAGAAACAAGTGAGGACCTCGTTTCAAGTTACTCCAGGTCGAACAATCACAATTTGCGTTTGAGTGTTTGAGTTTGAAAAATTCACACATGAGTTGCCGAGATGGGCATTCATGCTTGATATGGCGATAGGCTCGCCACCTATCATATCATGGTCCAGACATAAAGTCAGTGAACCGAAGGGACTAGTTACACCTCTGTCTACCCCTTCTAGGATACAGGCGCGAGATTATGCAATGTTTTGTCAGGCAATTAAATAAATATTAACATACTAAATATTTCCGCTTCAATATTTCATCAAATGATATAAAATTGTGAATTTGCAAAACTTGATTGGCACGTGGCCATTAGCCTCGAGTCAGCTGAATATAAACATTTAAATCATACATAATAAATCATATCAAGTATGCCAATCATTCCCAAAGGTTCTTGGCTCAAATTCAAACATACGTTACAATAACTTATTCATGTTGGATTTTTGATTCGCCACTCGTGGCTATAACAAATTGAGGCATAAAACACGCCTGACGTATTAACTTGCCGTTGCTCTTAACGTTCTTAGAGAACGTGAGTTGTTTTTGTTTCTTCCTCGAAAAAATCTTTATTTCTAAATATAAAACGTATTACAGAAAGGTATTATTAAATTTAGCAGTGATAGCTCAGTGAGGAGTGGTATGGACTGTCAAGACGAAAGTCGCAGGTCCGAAATCAGCCCCGAGAGCATACCTCTGACTTTTCTTAGTTACGTGTGTATTAATTGTTAATTATCACTTGCTTTAACGGTGGAGGAAACATCGTGAGAAAACCTGCATACCTGAGAAGTTCTGCATAAGAATTTCAAAGGTATGTGAAGTCTGCCAATCCGCATTAGGCCAGCGTGGTGGACTAATGCCTAACCCCTCTTATTCAGTAGAGGAGGCCCGTGCCCAGCAGTGGGACGTATATCAGGGCTAGTATTATTATATTATTTATGGTTAAATTTAAGGGTCGTTACGTTGACACTGAGTGTTTATGTGCCGGATCTTATAAAATCTAGATAATTTCACGAAAATTTTTATCACTCGTTTATTACGATCGATAAGATCGATCACATCCCTATAAATTGAGTGAAGTGTGTAAGTGTATGAGTGACTACCTCGGTAGCCGGTGGCCGTAGTTGTAATGCGTACGCGTTACGATTGAGGCCAACGCGGAGGTCTCGGGTTCGATCCCCGGGTCGGGTAAAGTGGTATTGGGGTTTTCTATTGCGAAATGCTCAGTATCAGCCCGGAGTCTGGAATTTGTGCCCAGTATGGCGATAGGCTCGCGAATGTGGCTTTACTGGTTACACCTCTGCCTACCCCTTCGGGGATTGCAGGCGTGAGTGCGTATGTATGTATGAGCGATAACAATGCTGGAGCGAGACAAACGCTCAGCAGTTTATCATTTAGTGATGCCCAAAGTTGCAAGTCGAATATCGACATGTCCTTCATTCGATAAAAAACTCACACGAGCCGCCACATTCATGTTGTAGCCAAAACTGTCTACAGCGTGGCTCTACACCTCAAAAACTCTCGATCGATTACCACTGTCTCAGAAAAAAACTCACACGAGCCGCCACATTCATGTTGTAGCCAAAACTGTCTACAGCGAGGCTCTACACCTCAAAAACTCTCGATAGATTACCACTGTCTCAGAAAAAAACTCTCGATCGATTACCACTGTCTCGGAAAAAAAACTCACACGAGCCGCCACATTCATGTTGTAGCTAAAACTGTCTACAGCGTGGCTCTACACCTCAACAACTCTCGATCGATTACCACTGTCTCAGAAAAAAACAGACGAAGTAGCAACTTTCTGTTGAGTTTCGTACGGCGAGTTACATATCCGAAGGCCCAAATTCCCCCAATCCTTACTATCTCTTTCATTTACGGCCATCAACGCGTCCATGATAGTTTTGTTATTGTGAGCGTTCATCGGTCGTGGAGATCACTTACTAATTACTATCAGGTGACTCACTTGCTCGTTTATCGGCCTTTGCTATAAAAAAGAACTAACAATACCCTTCGATTTAGAAAAAATAACATTCGTTTACGAGAACATAATTCATGTAGCATTCAGGAAACGGAACTTCGGGGAAAAATAAATAGAATAAACCGATTTTATGTGTCGATGTAAGGCAGTTTTATGAAGGTCTTCGGGCACCGTTCGAACTCAAATGCTGGATTTTTGCTTAGTTAGCTTATTTAGACGCAGTGTGTTGTGAAATATTGCTAGGTGAACAGTAAAACTCAAGTGCCAATCAGTCTGACGTATTTTTGTTATTCGATTTTATGTTATACCAAAAGCTGGCAGTTTATTTGCGACTATCGTATTTTCTATAAGTAAAAATATGCTCCATTGATTACATGTACTGACAATACATGTGTAAAATAAATGTCTATTTATTATATTTTCTTATAAAAATACACACAATTTTTGTTTATATACTTACACAATTTATATAAATCTACATTGTCTCGTCTCTGCATTACCTGTAGTGTAAGGTCACTATCACTTTTTGTTCAAGATAAATTAAAAATAAAAATTAAACCACGATAAAATCCGTATAAACTAGTTTTATTTCAAAGATAAATTACTGCGTCAGATTATTCAATAAGTTTAATACTCTTTACACATTAAATGCTAAATTATATTATCACAATTTATTGCACTTGGTATGATTAATCATAATTCTAACTGCACTTGGACAGCGTTTCCACGGAAGAGTACTAAGCACGACTAAGTCCTCTCAAATAATAACACACCCTCTTATATACCTCAGAAAATCATCTCCACCATGTCTCAATCTAATTATCTACCCGCTTTACATAGTTATTTTCCTGAGTACCTTCACTAACATCAATTTCGTTGCTATTATTAATATGAAGGTAATAGTAGGTTAACTGTTATCCTGTAACTGTTATCCTCGGCGCTTTTATACATGCCACTAAAGACTTTGGTATTAAAGTCTTTGCATGCCACCTATTATTGGTAGGTACTTATGTAGTTTAAAAAATGAAAACAATTGTTGCTGTAGGGATAACAGTAAAAATTAATGACAATTTATTGGACAATATTTTATTGCAGGAATAACGGAAAGATCACTAATAATTTTAGAACATTTTCAGGAACTACTACCATCATATTTCACATCGAAAGATGATTAAATCATGTTAGGGACATTCGCGTCGCAGAAATGAAGATGTTGCGGTAGATATGCAACATTACACTATTAGACCGTATATATAGGACATTGAAGCCAGTGCAATTACTGGGCATTATAAGCCTTAACACCTCATATCTCGGAGTGACGAGCGCAGTCCAGTGCCATGCAATGCTTTGTAACATTAATTTCTGTGTGGTTTTGGTTCTGTTTATGGGCAGGCGTAGTTACCATAAGCCGAGCGACCTGCTCGTTTCGTTATTAAAGCTGAAATATATAATTGAAATATGTAACGTGTATATTCACAGCAGATAATCTATAAGAATGTGGCTTAAGGTGGTATGGTGAAATACGTCAGGCGCAAATGCCTGTCGTATCGTACCACTGGGGCCACGTTTCTGTAGCGGCTCCAAAAGGCGAAAGCTTGATATCACAGAAGAAGACATGAAAGCTAGTAACCCCACTACATATGATGCTCAAGACCAGGCAAAGTGGAAGCGACTAAGCCCTGGAAACAAGCTAGAAGGCAGACCTTGGCAACAAGCAGTGATGACGCCACAAAAGATTACAATTGATCAAATATAGGTCAAAGACTTTAATGTATCCTACTAGACAAGCTGCGGGGTACATAGAAATTGTACCACTAAGTTGCGGTCAATTGACCGTAACTCAATATCACCATCTCACTTACTCTCAACTAGAACCCCTCTCGCGCTCCTTGTCCGTGAGCTGTCAAACTCCCGCGTTATGTGACGCAATTTTACTTCTAAACATCCCATCTAGTAATATACATTGAAGTCTTTGAATATAGGTATAAAAAGTTCTCGTTAGTCACACAACACTCCTGTATTTTGACCTACTGACTGTGTAACACTAAGCAATACTATAAACTACTATGACATTTTTTTTTATAAAATGACGGCAAAGTATGACACGTAAAAACAAACGATCATAGAAAAAGCAATAACATCTTTGCAGAGTCAAGTCTTCTATAAAAACGTACAGCAGGAAGATCTTTTCAAGGATACATGCGTGATGGTATACAAATTGTATACATGATTTTATTGTACAATATCCCTTTCACCAATATTCCAAATAAAGTTACTTTGAGTTTTTTCTCTTCATATTCCGTACCGCTCCGTAACTCTTTAGCACGTATTAATATTTTATGGTTTCGGTCGTCAATATTCTGAATGTTTATAGGTTTTGTTTATACACCTTTCTAGGTCAAGTTATGACAGAATCTAGTTTAAGGGAGTTTTGGCGGGCATTCTGATGAACTCTTGAAGTATGGTTGATCTCATATTTTATTTATTTTAAAGTTTTGTTTTTTGTATAAATGTGGAGTGAATTTGTGTAATAAACATTGATAGTGATGGAAAGTGTATGGAAATATTGAAATAAGTGAATTTAGGTGATTTTGGAACATTGATTGATCGACCTTGGTCGTTCGGTCCGTTTCTCATACATACATACATACATACATTTATTTAAAAGTGAGGATCATATGTTTATGATTAATATGGTGAGTAGTTATTAGTATTGTGATCGTAGTTTGGAGCCATATATGGTTCTAATTGAACGGCTTAAATTTCGTGCGTGTACTTAGTTTTTACTCGTATATGTAGTTATTCTAATGCCCGGTTTCTGAAAGGCTGATGAAATCAACATTCAAGTAACAGAACTTAGAAAATATTTAATCTCTCTTTAGTACCGTTTGACATATAATTTTTCATATTAATTTGAAAGTTATGTTAGCTAACATGTGTGTTAAATCAAAGATGTTGACCACGCTTCTAGCAACTCAATTTCGACTTGACATGAGATTTGACATTTGATTAGTTGATTTAACATTGATCAGCCTTTCAGAAACTGGGCATAAGTATTGTATCTTTTATGTAATACAAATTTGAATCGACAATATATGTCCATTTTCTGGTTCACTTGAAAGGCATCCCATATCAGTCGACCGACTCCAAATAGTTTGTGTACTGCGCTGGAATAATAGGATTATAGTAAATGGAGACCTTCATACCGCTTTAGAGGACATGCATCAACTGTACCGAACAAAAAAAATATATTTTCGTCCGATTGATTCTGTGGCCGCGTACTTAGGACGAGAAACCGGTGATCCAGTACAAGAGCAATCACAATTTGTGTTGTTATTGAGTATTTCGATTCGATAAAATCATAAAATATAGAGAGAGAGAGAGTGAGAGAGAGATAGTGAAGGAGGCCAAAGAGGTGAGCAAAGATCGTAGCAAGTGGAAATCCGTTGTCTCTGACTACTATTTATGGGCCGGCTCGTCCGGGTCATTACCACTGTCTCATTGAGTGGTAGAACCACACTGTAGACACTTTTGTCTACAACATGTATGGGGCCGGCTTGTTCGGGTCATTACCACTGGCTCACAGAAAACTGGCGTAAAGTAGCAGCTTGCTGCTGCGTTTCGTACGGTGAGTGAGATATCCGGAGGCCCAAACCCCTCCCCTTCCCAATTCCTTAATTATCCCTTTCCTTTAAGGTCGGCAACGCACCCATATTTTTTTGGTATTGTGGGCGTACATGGGCGGTGGAGATCACTTACCATCAGGTGACTCACTGGCTTGTTTGCCGGCCTATGCCATACAACAAAATATATCTCTATGGGAAACAGGCGTGAGTCTATGTATGTATGTAAAATCATATATACATACATACATGTAAAGGGTAGGCAGTGGTGTAACCAGTACACCCACATTTCGCCAAGCCTATTTCCGTCCCATTGTGTAATAGAAATAAAATAAGTTTCAACAAAACTTAAAAACCGGCTTCAAAATAAAAACAGAGAGAAGTCAAAATAACAATTTCTATGGGTCTCTTTGGAGTCGGGCACCGGGCAGTCGGTTTTTAAGTTTTGTTCAAACTTATAAAACTCTATGGTATATTTTTTTCCCAAAAAAATCGGTCCATAATTGGCGGAGACATTGATGTACATACATAAAAATAAAACGCGCCGAATTGAGAACGTCCTCCTTTTTTGAAGTCGGTTAAAACCCCAATATCACTTTTACCCGAACCGGGGATTGAACTCGAGACCTCAGCTATGGAGTTATAACGCGTACGGATCATTTGAAAATCAGCGCTCCAGTACAGTTAAACTTGTATTGCAACATAGAGCCGAATAGAAAGCACCTTATACTCGTAGGTCCTCCAATGATTGTTTTGTTATTATTCAAGCTAAGTTTTTTTATAGCATAGTCCGGCACACAATCAAGTGGGTCTCTTGATGGTAAGTGATTTCTACCGCCCAGGAACGCCCACAATGCTACAAGAATCAGTTTGTAAGCACTGTTGCGTTTCGGTTTGAAGGACATTAAAGCCAGTGAAATTGTTGGGCATTATGAGACTTACAACTTATGTCTCGGTATGACGAGCGCAGTTCAGTGCCATGCAGTGTTCTGTAATCCGGAGTCCTGTGTGACGTTGCTTCTGTTTATGGGCAGGCGTGACGTTTGACATCAGGCGAGCGATCTGCTCATCTCGTCCTTCAAGCAAATAAAAAAAAAAGAATCATGTTCGCGTTGCCAGCCTTAAAGGAAGGGGAGGGGGGACTTGGACTCCAAATATCTCACTTTCCGTACGAAACTCAACTAGCAAGTTGTTGCTTTATGTCGGTTTCCTCTGAGACAGTGGTAACGACTCGATCCAGCCGACCCATTCATGCTGTATACAAAACTGTCTTTAACGTAGTTCTACCACTTTCACTCACCTTCTTTCTATATATCTATTGATCTCATCGCAATTTATATCCATCAAGGTTCTCTACTCAACGGTGCGTCGCTTTGTTTCCCAAAACACTCCATCATACGAAAGTATCAAATTGTCGACACATTATGCCTTCCCCCACTTTGGTTAAACGTTTCACATCTCCATAAAGAATTTATTTTTACGAGCTACATTAGCACCGACAGCTCAGCAGAGAGTGGTACGGATGTCGACTGTCGCAAGTTCGAAACCAGTCTCAAGAGCATAGACCTCGGACTTTTATAAGTTATGTGTGTATTAATTGTTAATTATCGCTTGCTTTAACGGTGAAGAAACATCATGAGGAAACCTGCATAACTGAGAAGTTCTTCATAAGAATTTCAAAGGTATGTGAAGTCTGCCAACCCGCATTAGGCCAGCGTGATGGACTAACCCTAACCCCTCTTATTCAATAGAGGAGGCCCGTGCCCAGCAGTGGGACGTGTATAATATAGGGCTAGTATTATTATAGTGATTTCTTAGGTTTACGCAAATATTACACATTGAAATAAAACTAGTTTATACGGGATATTTTAGTCGGGACTAAAATAAAAATTAAACCGCGATAAAATCCGTATAAACTAGTTTTATTTCAATAGTATTATTATTATATGAGGAATCACTGCCTCGGTGGCGCAGTTGTAATGCGTAAGAGTTACGATTGAGGTCAACGCTGAGGTCTCGGGTTCGATCCCCGGGTCGGGTAAAGTGGTAAAGTGGTTGGGTTTTTCTATTACGATATGCTCAGTATCAGCCCGGAGTCTGGAATTTGTGCCCGGTATGGCGATAGGCTCGCCCCCTATCACATAAGGGAGGGAAATATGCTCGGGGAAATGTGGGTGTACTGGTTACACCTCTGCTTACCCCTTCGGGGATTACAGGCGTGAGTGCGTACGTATGAGGAATCACTTCCATTTATTCGATACCCCTTATAACCACAACGATACAAACTCGAAAATAAACAATCGTAGACTCGAAAAAAATATAAATTATAAACCAACAAGTCAGCTTTAAGCCTTTAGGGATCCAGGTCTCACACAACTAAGTTACATTCAGTCCTAGGTGATGTCTCAGCATTATTTTTGTAACAAAATCCATTTATGTGAGACGACCGTGTAATTACATATTACCTGATATCTGACCGCAATATCTGTACGAAATACACAAGCCCATGTGGGACATAATCGAAAAGATATAATACAGCTGACCCAGGAGCTCTGCGTAGTGTAGACCACGAGATTTTAGTGGTTATGCAAAAAATGAAACAGGGCAAATAAGTCTGAAAATATTATATAATTATATATAAAATTCTCGTGTCACAATGTTCGTTCCCATACTCCTCCGAAACGGTGGGACCGATTTGTATGAAATTTTGTGTGCATATCGGGTAGGTCTGAGAATGGCCAACATCTATTTTTCATCCCCCTAAATGTTAAGGGTGGTCCACCCCTAATTTTATTTTTTAGACAAAATTCTTTGTTTTTATTTTTTTATGATACAGCACTAAAAAATTCATACAAACCTAAATTTTCAACCCTATACGATCAACCCCTATTTTTTAATAGCGACATTAGTATTTTTGTCAAGCGCGTTTCTCACCGGAACTCGCTTGATGCGATCACCCCCGTATTAATTCTGGAAATAGGCATTCACGCGGGCGGAGCCGCGGGCAACAGCTAGTTTACATATATAATAGTTTAGTACGTATACTAGCCATCGCAAGAATAACATTTATATTACACTATCTGTCCCGGTTTCTCCCGCAACTACAGAAGCTCCACCTACTGGTTACAATTGTGAATCTAAACCATCCAGGGTGCCACCCAAACGCATACAAAAAATCATTAAAATCGGTCCAACCGTTTAGGAGTTCAGTGACATACACACGTACAGTAGAATTATATATATAAAGATATTGCTTATGCTAAGATGAAACTCTAAAGAATAGCTTGAACACCTCAGTTTTTTTTACAAAAATTTAAATTTTAGTTTTTGGTGAATATGATTTAATGACGAGGATTCACTACAACGTGATTTTATTCTAAGTATGTGTTTTTTTTTTTATTTTCAGGTAACTACTAGAACTATTGTATGTAAAGTCCAATACAAAAAAATATCACTTATGTCACATATCTTGTTATTCGTCGACGAGTTTACTTTTTACTTCGCATTCCGTTATTAGGCCGTAGCAAAATTTAAGATTACATCTCAGGTAAAAAAATTATTAGCGATCAAAAAAAAATATTTATAATGTCCACACTCGACGGAAAAATCAGTGTGTACACATGAAAAAAATGCATCCAATTGAGAACATTATTTTTGACGCTATTTAACCAGCTAAAATATGTACCTAAAGGCTTAATGGTCTCTTGATATTATTTTCGTCGCTGCCTCTTATAACTTACACTACAGTTGAACTTTTTACGAGCCCAAACAGAAGGACTATGTCGTCAAGTTCCAAAATAGACTTGTGTTGGTATTTTTTGATATCTTCTTTTATCAATATACTTACCTAGATTAATTTTGTTGCTACAACGTTTTTGCAGCGTATAAGCAGTGATAGCTCAGCGGGGAGTGGTATGGACTGTCGAGACGAAAGTCGCAGGTTCGAAACCAGCCCCAAGTGCATACACCTGTGACTTTTCTAAGTTATGTGTGTATTAATTGGTAATTATCACTTGCTTTTACAGTGAAGGAAACATCGTGAGGAAACCTGCATACATGAGAAGTTCTTCATAAGAATTTCGAAGGTATGTGAAGTCTGCCAACCCGCATTAGGCCAGCGTGGTGGACTAAGGCCTAACCCCTCTTATTCAGTAATACAGGGCTAGTATTATTATTATTATTTATTTTAAATAATAAACTGCCTCGGTGGCGCAGTTGTAATGCGTACGCGTTACGATTGAGGTCGACGCTGAGGTCTCGGGTTCGATCCCGGGGCGGGTAAAGTGGTATTGGGTTTTTCTATTACGAAATGCTCAGTATCATCCCGGAGTCTGGAATTTGTGCCCGGTATGGCGATAGGCTCGCCTCCTATCACATAAGGGACGGAAATACGCTCGGCGAAATGTAGGTGTACTGGTTACGCCTCTGCCTACCCCTTCGGGGATTACAGGTGTGAGTGCGTATGTATGTATTTATTTTACAACGTGTTTATAGTAGCCTGAATGGAATGAGCCGGTAGAGTACCTCCCCGTAGAACTCTGAATTACAATTTCGTAAGAGGCGACTATTAAGGGCCATCGGGGATCGTTGGCGCGTAGCATGAGCTGTAGTAGCGCCCTTTGTACACTTGTACATGCGTCTAGTGCTGCATCCATGCTTCGCCTATTTCCATCCCATGATGTGATAGTCGGCGAATCTATCACCATACCGTATTCAGTAATACAATTTTCAATCCTAGGTAATGTATGTGTGATTTTTTGAATCGAAACCTGAATCACAAATTGTGATTGCCCGACCTGGGAATTCAACCCAAGATCTCACGGTTCTCAGCCACAGTACCTACCTACCTACCTACAGCCAATAGCCCAATGAGGCGATTACTCGAATATGAGCGGTAGAGCCACGCTGAGTGGTAGAGCCACGATGTAGACACTTTTGTCTACAGCATGTATGGGCCGGCTGGTCCGGGTCGTTACCACTGTCTCACAGAAAACCGGCGTAAAGTAGCAGCTTGCTGCTGCGTTTCGTACGGTGAGTGAGATATCCGGAGGCCCAAACCCCCTCCCCTTCCCAAATTCCTTAATTATCCTTTTCCTTTAAGGTCGGCAACGCACCCATGATCTTTTAGTATTGTGGGCGTACATGGGCGGTGGAGATCACTTACCATCAGGTGACCCACTTGCTCGTTTGCCGGCCTATGACTTAAAAAAAAAAATGGTAAAGGTATTTTTATTTGAAAATGATGTTATTGTTAGATTATTATTAGATAGGTAGGCTGCGGCTTAGCTGTGCTCGGGCATTGTTGAAGTCCATGGACGACGGTAACTACTTACCATCAGGTGGGCCGCTTGCTCGTCTATCTGGGCTATAAAAAATAAGATTTTAAACTATATTTATCCATCAAAATATTTATCTATATTTTTACATACACACTCACGCCTGTATTCCCCGTAGGGGTAGGCAGTGTTACTAGAGACTATACCACCCACACCACACGTATACAGTAGGCCTAGTACGAGTTACAAATATGTTCACAGTTTCGACTTCGTATAAAATTACTACCGTCGAAGTGTCAAACTAGTCATTCATACGGTAATAAAGTAAAGGAAATAATTGCTTAAAAACAAATTTCGTATTCGACTAATGTGTAAAAATTAACCATATTATTAATTTTAATTCATCATAATTCCCACTTGTGGCTACTGGTACTCGACGTATGCAGAGACAACGAAAACTTTCATCGTTTAGGAAAACTATTAACACTTGTACTAGGCCTACACGTTGCTCACGATGTTTCTTTTAACGTTAGGCCGCATTAGGTCAGCGTGGTATACTAATGCATAACCCCTCATTCCCCTTATTCAGTAGAGAACGCCTAGTTCAGTAGACTATTATGATATAAATATGGGTTCTAGTAATCTTCCATAATTAATGTTAATCAGCAGGCCAATTCTCGTAATTTGAAATGTTCAAAATATCATTCTGATCTAGTCTCAGCGTCAAGAAAGTTGCAAATGGCATTCTCTTATACCAATAATCAACGTCAAATGGACCTAGCATTAGCAGTAGCATTATACCGTTTTGGCTTCAGTCAACTTTTATTCTACATTCAATCTCATTACGATCTATGTTCACATTTGATGTTGATTATTGGTTTAAGAAATTGCCATTTGCAACTTTCTTGACGCTGAGACTAGATCGGAATGATATTTTGAACATTTAAAATTACGAGAATTGGCCTTCAGATCTAATTCAAGCTTTCGGTGCCATCTCAAGGGAAAAAGTAAACAAAAGATTCAGTTATTTTTTATTAAAATCCAGGAGAAAAGAAAAACAAACCGTAAATCTATTATCCCTTTTAAATAAGGGCTCAAATTATTTTAAAGGGATATTTTAAACCAACATCTAGTGCCCTTAATTACAGTGCTATAATTAATATGTGAATAAGTTATTCTAATTATATACTATTTACAACGGACAAAGATATGTATTTATTTACAGAGTAAATGATTTATTTTCGTTGGTATTTTTCTTAAAGTTCAATTCTATTTTATAAATGTATTTATTCACACGCAGAGTGCTATGCACAAGATATATACAATAATCTCACAGAATCACATAATGTACTAAAATTTATATGGAATATACATTTAATTTAGTATACAACTTAGCGATTACATAGTATAGTTTTCGAATTTACAACCTACGTTCTTGAATCATTCAGTAAGTTATAGTAAAAAAATGTTAAGATATTCATTCTTTACTGTCATCTTATTCTATGAATAGTATTTGAAAGAATATTAGATTTTTGAAATATATATATCAATAATGCTATTGAAATGTGCAAGACAAATCAGTGTACCTACACGAGATACGAATCCAAATTTATTATCTTTTCCATTTTCATAACACGAACTTTTAACTTTGTTTACTTATCTATTTGGATTAAATTTAAAGACCATTATCACTCATAATATTCTACGTTTTACGATTAATGATTCAAAATTTGAGCAAATCAGCGGCTTTAGCGTAAAATTCTACATTAAAACGTTATCTTTGGCACATTTCATACTTTACGACTTTATACACAGTAGCTTCTTGAATGCTCGCCTGAAGTCCATATTAAAGATAGTATAAATAAGAGGATTTAACGCTGAGTTGACGTAACCCAGCCAAGTAATGAAGTTAATAAACTTGTTTGATAAACAACAGCTAGCGCAGAAAGGAATGACGAGGTAAATGACGAAGAAGGGGAGCCAGCAAACGACAAAGACTCCCATTATGATGCCAAGGGTCCTCGCCGCTCGTCTTTCTCTAGTCAGCGATATTCTTTGCTTCTCTTCTATAAACTGGTAAACGGTATTTTGCTGATTAGTTCTCTGCCGCTTTTGAGTCTTCACTGGCGTGGACTCTGTGATTTCTATCAAATTATCCTCATGAGTTTCTTTAGAATTGCTCTCCGAGGATGTGTTTCTATTTTCAAGGTTGTCTGCCATGTCAGTAACAGAGTTCTCGTTTGATAGAATCGGAATTATTAGTTTGTTTTGCGACTTATCGTCTTTACTCCAGTAGCGTCGCTTCGGCTTCTTCTTCGGAGTCAATTTCCTAGTTCTCTTCATCTTTTCATTATCACCTACTAAGCGAGTGCTACCCTGATGTTCGTTATGGTTGGCTTCAGAACTGACAGAATCTTGGTCATTTTGATCGCTGTCTTTCGGCGTAAATTTATTTTGTCCACTCGATATGGTACTTATTTTAGTCGCTTTTGCGCGGTCTCTCAGCCTTTTCTTAGTAGCTAAGTATATTTCGAAATAAACTACAGTCATTATTACTAAAGGTATGTAGAATGATCCAGATGAGGAGAAAATTACAAAACCCGGTTGCGAAGTCAGACGACAAGGCGTGTCGGGTTCGAATACTTCAGGCCAGTCATTCCACCCAAGTAGGGGTGGCGAACTAATGATTAGAGATAGCACCCATACAACTCCAATCATGAAGAGCACTCTCTCTAAAGTTCTTTTTTGTGCGTAATTTATAGGATCAGTTATCGCCCAATACCTATCAAGAGCTATAGCGCAAAGATTTAATATTGATGACGTACAACACATTATGTCGCAGGTTAACCACATTTTACAGACATATATTCCAAAGACCCATTGTCCGAGAATGGAATATGCTACGTTTAAAGGCAGCACCAGTATCGCTACAGTCAAATCCGCGACAGCTAAAGAGACAATAAAAAAGTTCTGTACGATTCTCAGAGGTTTGTATGTAAACACACTGAGTATGACCAAAATATTTCCGATTACGGTGGATATTATTATTAGGGTGAGCACAATTGCCGTGCATATCGCTTCCCATTCCGGCACAGCTAACGTTATACCGAAGCTGCTTGGATATTTTGGGTCGTCTGCGACGGCGCAAACATCTTTTTCGTCTTCTACGATGTCGTATAGCTCTGTATAGTTAAATGCCGTGAAGTTAGCGTCGAGTTGACTGGGTGTTTGTCCCATTTTCGCGTTATTATACTACATTTCACGTAGTTTCATCTGTTTTGTTGATGTTGGAAATGGTCTCAAAACATTTTGTCAAGAAGCGTCGGCAGGAGCTTGTGGTTTTTTCTTTTTTGTTTTCTTCAATCATTTTCTCGTAGGACTGTTTTCTGAAACAACAATATAATAAATTTACTGACGCGGACGTAATAGCAGGTTTACACGGTTCTATTTTAGTTGACCAACTGATTTGGATTAACAATAACTGTATAGTTTTTGTTGACCAATTCTATTGAAAGTGTATTCAGACGAGGATCTCGTTATTATGGAAAAGAGTATTAAATATATATATTAGGTCCTAATGTAATCTATCCAATTTTGCCCATTGCAGCAGTGTATATCTTCCCCGATTTCAAATCTTAAGATTGAAATATTGTATTGAAATTTAAATGAAATTGACTGAAGTATACACGATCACATAAAAAAGCATCAGTCTTTAAGAAAATGCCAGAAATACCCAAAATATTGTTGATATTTATAAGTGTTCATTTATGTATATCTTTTTACACGTAAGAATGTTAATTAACGAAATGTTTTATATATTACTAACTTTTGCTCGCGGCTCCGCCCGCGTAAACAGCCTTTTCCAGGACAAAAAATAGCCTATAAGCGAGATAAAAAGTACCGTCTCCAATGTCTCATCTATCTCTTTATAAAAAATCATCGAAATTGGTTAAGCGATTAGGAGTGAAAGTGTAAGAAAAAAAAAACCTACTTTCACACTTGTACTATTATAGTTAGGAAGCTAGGGTTGCACCAATCATCGGTTAAACTTAAAAATTATTATAACAAACGATAGTTTGCGTTATTCAAAGGCTTTATATTTTTTTCAGTCTATCAATATGTCAAAATATGTAGATGTCGTCAGTTATTATTGCTTGTTTCAAGAACTTTGTCTTTAACCGATGGTTGGTGCCATCTATACTAAACCATGTATCGTATGTATGTTACGTTAGTTTTTTTTATTCGTTTTTGAGTAATTACGGGTCGAAAACAAAACATATTTTTTTAAGTCCGTATTAAATATATCTATTCTCCCCAGAGGTGTGACGTCAGGCAGGCGGCCGGTCGTAAAAACTACAAGCCGAATCTTTTTGTAACGTGTGAAAAAAGCGTGTTGCGCCGAACCCACTGCGATAAGGGCACGTGGAAGAAGAAGAGACTAAATATATCTATGCTACACAGTGTCTTCCAGAGCATGGATTCAAGTAATGTTGTGGTACTTAAGAACACATTAAGCAAATGATAGCTACAGAAACTATCAAAACATAATAACTTACCTCCTCGAAATCTTGTCTAGGAACTCCCATTTGTGTAACTTGTTCATTTTTTGAAGCGTACACGAATCTGTAATAAAGGAGAATATATCACAGTCAGTCAGGTATGAAAATAAAATATATTTTTACGAGGCAGTGGCGTTAGGACGCGATCATGTTGTACGTCAGAGAATTTTATCAAAAACCAGCACCGAGCGATGTGAATAATATGTTATAAGAGCTAAGGATGTCGTTAGTTATTGTTCGAAAATATATATATTTGCAGAAAAATTACAAGTTCTAGTAATCTCATCAATATAATTATCAATTGATACAATACAGTTACCCATACATTATGTATATAATTTGTAGTTTGCGGAGTAATTAAATACGCCATTAAATAATTTAATCTTGATAATCAAAATCAGATTTTAAAATGTGATTAATAATTATTTATATTATTTTATTTTATAATGTTTATTAATCGTAAAATTAATTCCAATTATTTTAATAAACACAATATTAAAATAGTATAACCAATTCTAATTTCACTGGTGAAAATAATAATTTTAATTACGCAAATATTGCGTAT
The DNA here is from genome assembly GCA_905332985.1 of Mimas tiliae. Lineage (NCBI taxonomy): Eukaryota > Metazoa > Arthropoda > Insecta > Lepidoptera > Sphingidae > Mimas > Mimas tiliae. The sequence goes on from HG995251.1 coordinate 3,896,702, forward strand.
ATCACTGATTTTCGTATTAAAAGATTAAACTGTTAAATGACAATGTTTATTTAATCTACAATTTATAATGTGTTATTTGTTATATCAATAATACTTTTATTTTTTTCTGATTATTCCTTTGTTTTAGTGTAGGAAATAAAAATAAAATACACTTATAATCAAATTTGAATTAACTTTAATTGCTTAGTTTCAGCATAGGAAAAATAGAATTTAATGTTAAAATAGTAGAAAGCTTCAGTGGCGAAGTTGTAATGCGTACGCGTTACGACTGCTGTGCTGAGGTCTTGGGTTTGAACCCGGGTTCGGATAACAGTTATATTGAGTTTGTCTATTACACAATGCTCAGTATAAGCCTGGTATGGCGATAGGCTCGCCCCCTATCATATCATGGGACGGAGATACGCTCTGCGAAATGTGGGTGCACTGGTTACACCTCTGCCTACCCTTTCGGGTATTACAGGCGTGAGTGAGTGTGTACGTAAATAGTAATAAAGCTTCTGATATCTAACAAAGATATATGGTAGAATGTAACGTATGGTCATAGTGAACCCAATGACATCATAACATCACAGAAAAACAAACAAACACTCGACTCCTGTAAAGTTTACTAAAATTAAATTCTTTTTTTTCAAATCAGCCTAGGAAAATTGTATGTAACTACGCAAATATGAAACATTAGTGTAGGTACATCACTGACATTTATGGTATAATAAATTACATTGAAGAAGATGTACGACGTAGACGGTTTCTATCCAAAAAAACAAATCCTTCTTTGGATAGGAGATTAGCCTCAAAATGTAGACAATACGTGGAATATGAAACTACGTAGCATAAGTAAGATTTCATTTTATTAAACTTTTCTGTGAAAAGAATATTAAAATACAATGCATAAATAAATTGCATGTACAACATTACTAGTGTTTACTCGCGCCTCCGCCTACGCGCATGTCTTTATTCTGAACAACCCCTCTTTTCTTACTTGAAATGTGTTTTTTTTTTATTAGGTTTACTGACGAGACGAGCAGGTCGCTCGCCTGATGGAAAACGCCATGCCTGCTCATAAACAGAAGCAACGTCACAGAGAACTTTAAATAACAAAGTACTGCATGACACTGGACTGCGCTCGTCACCCCGAGACATAAGGTGGTAAGTCTCATAATGCCCAGTAATTTCACAGGCTTTAATATCCTTCAAACCGGAACACAACAGTGCTTACACACTGTTGCTTGGCGGCAGAAATAGACAAATCGGTGGTACCAACCCAGCCGGCCTCCCGCAAACGAGGGACCTACCACCTTGTAATTAGATTTCCAAAAATCCTTTCTTAGCAGGCCCCAAACTATCATACGACCAAATATCCTAGCTTTGCGATTGATTATCATTATTCCTTATTTCCAAAATCCCCTGGATTATCCCTTACCTTTAAGGTTGACAACACGCCCATGATTCTGGTGTAGTAGGCGTATATGGACGGTGGAGATCACTTACCATCAGACCCAATGGCTCATAAGCCTGTGCTATCAAAAAAAAAATTGTAATCAACTTCACAGTCGTAGTCCGTTCCATAAACAAAGTTTAACCCCCCTTTTCACCCTTAAAATGTTAATTTCCAAAAACCTTTCTTAGCGGGCCACCTATATTACACAATTTATCATCTAATCAAACATGATCTTTAGTATTTATTTAGATATTCCCAAAAATATACATATAGATAAAACTCCGTTGCGCAGTGGGTGAGCCGGTTGCGAAACGAGAGGCCGCGGGTTCGATTCCCGCACTAAAACAAAATTTTGGTGTGATTTTACACAACATTGATTTTTTTGATAATTAATTGTTTCGGATCTGGATGTTGTGGGACTGCGAGTCCCCCTCGTAGTTTTTGATACCCACGATACATGTTAACCGAGTGTGGGGTCAGAACTATGTGTGTGACTGTTGGGTATATTTATTTACTTTAAAATTGTATTATTATTATTTTGAAAATTAATTTTATTACATTTAGTGTAAATAGTTAGCTACCAAAACATATTCTCATAACCGAATCCAACCACATAATAAACCGAATAAATAGGGAGTAAAACCATAACTTCTTAATTTATTGCTATACTTGAGAACTCGAGAGTAGTTCGGTAGACGTTTATTATGATATTTATAAAGTAAGTGAAAATATAATCTTTGCTTTATTTTTTTATGTTTTATAATATGTACCTGAAGTGACTGTTAGTTTGCAACAATAGTTTTTTTTTCGTTGTGTAGTGCCTTTTCACTATTCTTAAGTAATTGCCTCGGTAGCGCAGTTGTAATGCGTGCGCGGTGCGGTGTGTCTCGGGTTCGCTCCCCGGATCGGGTGAGAATGATATTGGGTTTTTCGAAATGCTCAGTATCAGCCCGGAGTCTGGAATTGTGCCCGGTTTGGCGATGGGCTCGACCCCTATCACATTATGGGACGGAAATAAGTTTGGCGAAGTGTGGGTGTGTTTGTTGCACCTCTGACTACCCGTTCATGAATTACAGGCGTGAGTGCGTATTCTTAAGTTATACATGCTGAAGTGATTATACGGGTATTTATAACATCCTATTATTTTTTATATACACTTGCTCGTTCTCTGGCTTCAGTTATAATGCTGCTAATAACTGCTAATAAAAATTCAAACTTCTTATTGTTGTAGTCATAAATAACATTCAAATAAGTCCCAATTAAGTAAAAAGGCTTTAACTCAGGCACTCTTCATGATGGTGACGTAAAGACTTATGACGAATTATAACAACTTTCCATTTATTCAAATTCACAGTGAAATAATTTTAACTGGAACACAAACAAGACTTACGTAAAGCGTTAAAGTTAAAAAGTATTATGAACATTGAAGAGAATTCTGGACAGCCACTTAACGTAGCAGTACGCGAGGTTTCTATTAGTTCTTTTATGTTTCTTTAAAATATTTCTTACTGGCATTTCCTTTTAAAATATTTTTCACTTTCCATTGTATAAAATCACGAGGTAAAAGCTTTTGAAAGGCGACGGAAAAGTCCCTACGGCGATCACTTGCTTAGGGCCCCTACGATTCGCTACTAACTTTGAGGCATAAGTTTAAAGCGTTCGGCGAGTGTTAAGTAGCATTTATGGTATGAAAAGAAAAAAAAACATTGCAATACTCTATGAATATTCTAACCTTTAAAAACCCATCTCTTAATTAGAGAAACATCTGTAAATTTGTATGACAACATATTTTCTTTAAACAGATAAAATCCATCTCGATTAAACTAGCTTTCAAACAAGTAAAGTCAGTAAGTTCAGGTGCAACGATGCCACATACCTATACACAAATTTAAACACAAGGAAATACAACGCTGTTATACTTATAACACCCCTCTTTTTTGTCTACGGTTAAAAAATAACACATCATTCTTACAACATTTTGTTACAAATATTGTAAGCCAGTTTCGAATAGGGCAGCAGTAGAGTTTCTCGCCATATCTTGTTTGTCGTGTCCGCCTTCTTAACTGGCGATAAAGTATAAAAAGTCTTTACTCCGCGATCATCTTGTATTGCCGGTATCAAGAACAACGAGAGCCTTTCAGTCTCAATGCTGAAAGCCAAAACAAATATTTCTGGATACCGAACCCACAGCCTCTCGTTCTATAATAAGCTACTCGCCTATTACATCACGAAGACAAAAATCAAATCAACATCCATTTTTAAGTAATTAGGCTGCCAAGGGCACTTTTTCAAGAATACCCACTATTCTGAGAAGAAGCACCAAGGAACTCAGTCGTAGGTTTTTATATTTTGTATTTTTTTTAAATAATTTAAATGTTGGTGTACAGAAATACATAGTTTACTTAATTAGTAGGTACATTCATTCAAAACAAAATTAATTAAATAAAATAAAAAATTAAAATTGATACACGTGCCTATTCCTTTATAAATATATGTTATACTGACTGATTACTGTTACATCCCGTTGCATCTACCAGTAATCAGTCGGTTACAAACACTAGATATAGGAGATCAAAGTATATAAATTCCGCTATCGCTCTTAAAATGTAACACGCATAAGAGTTAGTGCTTTCAATGAAACTACTTTAGATGTGGTGTGAATGACATGAAGTGGTTTACTTAATTTTTCTGTTATATTTCACTTAAAATGTCACCATTTTTCTTCACAAGATATTTTTATGAAATAAGTAAGAATCAAAATCTATTTTCGAGAAAGGTCGACGTATATTTGTTAAAAATATAAAATTTGATAATATGACCTTTTAATTTAATATGGATATCTTACTTTAGCACCTTTATAATAATAATTTATTTCAGAACATGTCCATACAATGTGTTAGTAAACAATTTTAACTTATATCTAATGTTAGTATGTAAGTACAATTCATTTAATTTAATTGTTATTTTACCCGACTTCAAAAAAGGACGATTCTCAGTTCGGGGCATTTCTTTTTTTTATTTTATTTTCTTTACACCTTACATAATGCTGTCTTAATCCAATGGTCTTGGAAGGGACAGTCAAACCGCTCAGCAATAACCTTTAGAACGCTGTTACCACTATTACTAAGGCGCCGCAGCATGGAATAGGCCTTTTTGCGAATAATCGCTTGGAAACCATCAGTCCGCGTTTCCGTAAACATACAAGACGCACTACACCGCCAGGGTAATTGCAACAGCAATCTAAACGCATTGTTGTATTGAGTGCGCTGCGTATAACTCACCCATAGACCGCTCGAGTAGAATGATTGGCAATAAGCTTTAAATAGCGCCACTTTTACTTCACTTGTACAACGAGCATATCTACGAGCGAGCATATTGCTCCTTACAGACAGAGCCCTGCGCTCCCTTTCAATGTCCTCATCATCCCGGAGGTTATTAGTCACTATATGCCCAAGGTATTTAAACCTATTCACCTGTTTTAAAGCCACTCCTTCAAGAAATACAGGAGGCTCATGGGAAGGCATGTAAATGTCTGCCTTAAATATTATAATTTCACTCTTATTAGAGTTATATTTTAACCCATGTGCCCCAGCATACGTCTCACAAATAGACAGAAGCACCCTCAATCCTTTTATTGAGGGGCTCAGCAGCACCATGTCGTCAGCATAATTTATATTGTTGAAGCAAATACCATCAATGTAGCAGCCAACATGTATTTATAATGTTAAAAGTATTGTTAACGTTATTTAAATGTATCTTGATTGGCAATTAAGATAACATTAAATCGCTTTAAGAAAATAAATAAAAATTACTTTACAAGCTGGTAGATTCCTCGTATGCGAGAGGCCATCTGGGTTGGTACCACTGCTTTGTCTATTTCTGCCGCTAAGCAGCAGTGTATTAACACTGTTGTATTTCGACTTGAAGGACATTGAAGCTAGTGAAATTACTGGGGATTATAGACATATCTCGCGGTGACGAGCGTAGTCCAGCGCCATGCAGCGCTTTGTAATTCAAAGTTTTGTGTGATGTTGTGTCTGTTAATGGACGCTTGCTTATCATCATCTTATATTATTTTCACTTGTTAAAAATATTTAATCAGAAATGTTTGGTTAGACAATATATAATATAAATAAATATTACATTAATAACGTAATTAACTAACTTGAAGTTTGCGTTATGAAATTATTCGGCTACATCTCATCTAATGATTTCACAACAGTGTTTCGACTTTTAACTTTTACATTTAATTATGAGTTATGAATGACTGTAATTTCTGACGCAAAATAATATTATTTTCCTTTTTTTAATGAGTTAAATTACTTATTCATTTATTTATAAAATCTGTAAGTAATTAATGTTGTGACTTACACTCACGGCCGTATTCATAAACGTTACTATGAGACCTCATAGTGAGCGCGAACACATAGTGACGATTTCTCTAAGCGTCATTGGTTATTTTTTGGCGCTAAATCAAAACTGACCAATAAGAGAGAGCTTATTTAAGTGTTTTTGTGAATACGGGCTTAATACCGTTCATGTAAACATGTAGCTAGTACTTTCAAAGTAATATGAAACCACATACGAAACTGCTACTTTGATATAAAAAAATCTATGCATCTAAAAATCATTATTTTGGTACTAACATACATTGTTGATGACTAAAAGGAACGAACTTTACAAAATAGTGCACGAGGTGTACAAGATGGTCATTAGTACTCGACGCAGCGGCACCAGAGCGCCTTGAGTGGTTGTTCTTGAGAAATAGTTACAATGTTGGCCAGAGTAATAGTGTGTTTTTTATTGTGAATTAAAATGTAATAAAGGCAGCAATAGCTCAGTGGGGTGTAGTACGGACGGACGGACTGACTGAAGAAAACATCGCGAAGAAACCTGCGCACCTGAGAAGTTCTTCATAAGAATTTCGAAGGTATGTAAAGTCTACCAACCCGCAATAGGCCAGCGTGGTGGACAAAGCCTCACCCCTCTCATTCAGAAGAAGAGGCTATTGCCCAGCAGAAGGACATGTATAAGACAGGGCTAAAATACAAATAGATAATTGTACATCAAAAGTTTATTGTAGTATAATCATGACTATTACTAAGAGTTGATTAAGGACTATTAGTGTAGGTGTAAATGGGTCATTGACATCTTAAGTCCAAAGCCTACTTCACCTGCACGTGGTATACTCTGCTGATTAACGGACCAAGTAATGGCGAAACTTGAGTCCCGTTGCGGGTTGTGGGGGCGGACTTTGGTATTAAGCCGGGATAATGCCAGAAAGAAAGAGTATATTAGCGTAAGTGACGGATATGCTCCCTTCCGTAAACTTTACAATACAAGTTATAAACAGAGTACCTAAATAAATGAGGAGTGATTTCAAAAATGAAGTAAGCTTTTGTAAAAAAATTTTTTTTTACTACAACATCAAATGGTGGCGATATATTATTTTATAGTATTTTGACATTAAAAGTAAGACTTATGGTCCGCGCCAAAATATGGTATGTGATAGCGGGCTCACACGATTCAATTTTAGTTTAGCAACTGATTTCAATCAACAAAATCTGTGTGTTTTTATAGATAAACTCTTTTGAAAGTCTGTTTAGACCGTTCAATTTGTATGCAGTTGATCAGCTAAAATCCAACCGAGTGGACCCGCTATTAGACTTGTACTATGTCCCAATGTTTTATTTTCCCATACAAACAATTGAAAATAGCAAACCAACCAACGATTGTAGTATATGGGGAACCTAAACGTTAAAATAGCAACATTAAATCAATGAAAAGCAAATTCAAAGCGGGTGAGTAGCCGGTTGTGCAACGAGCGGCTGTAGTTTCGATTCTCACAGTGAGATGAATATTTGAATGATTCCTAATAAATCATTATTTTAGGTGTACGTTGTTGTGAGATCATAAATCTCTCGTAACACGATTCAGGCCTCAGGACTATGAGTGTGACTGTTGTATGTAATTTATTCATAATTTTAAATTTAACTGTGATTTATTACAGTATCTTCCATGTTTAAAACATAAAATAAAATAAAATTTTAAAGCGTTTTTAATCGCGATACACTTTTCCATTGAGCGCGCAGTGTACACAAGTGACAAGTGATCGCGCGTGCCGCTGGCATCTCGCATTGTACTCTGACACATGCATTGTGAATATGCGAACAATGTTGCCGTATTTTTATTTACATTTTTAACGTTCCTTATCCAAAGGGTGCAAACTGTACCCTATTATTCAACCCCTTACCCGGGAAATCTATTTACAGATCCCTCAGATTAGTTAATGATGCTAAATGATACAGCCGTCGTGGCGCGGTGGGTAAGTAGCTGGCTGCGAAGCGAGAGGCCGTGGGGTCGATTCCTGCACCGAGACAAATGTTTGTGTGATCCACAAATTTTTGTTTCGGGTCTGGGTGTTGTGGGACCAAGTCCCTCGTAGTTCCCGATATCCACGATACAGATTAACCTAGTGTGGGATCAGGACTATGTGTGTGAATGTTTGGATGTATTTATTTATTTATTTATTAATAAGATACAGTCTTCATGGCACAGTAATTGACTGTGAAACTAGAGCCGTGAGCTTAGCCTTAGATAAATATAAATGTTAATGCGATCCACAAATATTTGTTTCAGGTCTCAGTGTTGTAAGCGCAAGTGTCTCGAAGTTTCTTATACTACGACACAAGAGTTGTATCTCACTGTGGGATCAGTTATCCCACACAGAAACAAACACAATTCTATATCTGTGACTTTTGGTCTACATATTTAGCCATTAGTGTAAATAATAAAATCAATTTGTACTTATAATCTTTGTTTTTTCATATTAATTTGAAAGTTATATTAAGTAACATGTGTGTCAAGTCAAAAGTGTTGACCACACTTCTAGCAACTCAATTATAAATTGACATGAGAATTGACAGATGATTAATTAATTTTATATTGAACAGCCTTTCAGAAATCAGGCATCTATCTAAACATTAAATATGTCATTTAATCAACACAAAAAAGTCCGCTATTGCAGCTAAACATTGACATACAACATTCATAATTCAAATTCACCCAGCTGAGACACAAACAAAAACGAAATCAGCAGACGTTACGATTCAAATCCCACATTTGTTGAACGAAGCCAATTCAGCGAGTGTTCGTATAAAGCACCCCAAATCAGGACCATAAATAATACAAAAAGTTATCATAGTAAAAAAACCAGCTTTACCCGGCAAAAAGGTATGGCAAAGACAAACGTATTCATCCCGAGTCGCGTATGTCTGAATCAACTACATCTACGGGATATTTGGCATTCAAAAGGTATGTTTTATCTTACAATGTAATGTATACTTTACGGGAACAAGACCGTTCCATTTCGAGGAAAAAAGTTTTTTGTGTTACCTCATAACGCTGTCTGTTTGATAAATTGCTTAGTTTTTTATGAATATGGAGATATGAGAGGATATGTAGTCTACTTATTTAGATAGTCACGGCGTGTTTCGCGACGATCAACTAAGGGCTCTTACAGACAGACATATATAATTATGTCGACGGTTATCGTCCACAAATGTCGAAGCTTGAAGTTGTAGCGACTGCTACGGATCGAGGATTAGCTCTGCCATTGGCAAGATGCTGTCCGTCTGTTAGAACCCTAATACCGGGTGTAAGGGCAACGCTTCCGAAAAGCGAAATAAGCAGACTTTTTTTCACGCATATTCTTGTTTGGACCAATGAATACAACGAAGTGTCATTCAATCTTATTTACTTCTAATAAAGTAATCTAAAGCCAATAAAAAACATTTAACGCTCAGAATCAGCTGTGGAGCGCGGCGCACGACACGATATGCCTATTGAGTATTGAAGCGCGGTAATGCGTGTGGGTAATTGACCCCAACTTTGGTATTAGTATGCATTAAATTCGGCCTTACGTTTCCAAAATGGCAAGTAAACAGCAAAAATATAGTGTTCCGTTTATGTTATGGTAGAGTTTTATTATCGTTTCGGCTTCGGAAACGGTCCCTTTATAAGAATCTTTCTTTCAGTATATCAAAGCGTGACTTTTGTACTTGAACGTATTATATGTTATTTAATAAGTATCATTTATTCAGATATGGCAAAACAGAAGCTTAGTGTGATGTCTAAATTTCTTGTAGATAATTTACGTTATAGATATTTTAATGGTTGTTATAAAATAAAATATTATATTTTAGTTAAAAATATTTTAAATCGCTGACCCAACAAAAGTGCTTCAGAAATTCAATCATCTAAGCTTTTGCATATCAAATAAACGCTTCACTCAGAGCATCTTTATACCACAATTCTTATGGTTGGCGTGCCAAAGTCACGTACAGGACAAATTAAATTATGTCGGAAACGATTCTCGTTGCGTAAAATCTAATTTCCTTAAACGCTACTTTTTGCTAAACTTAACGAAATTTGATCAAATTCGCGAAATATTTACATTGGAAACGCCTGGTCTGCCTTTTATACTTTTAAAATTCGAAGAAAAATATTTAAGATTTACGTTTGAACGCTACGAACTTCGTAGTATGTTAGTAGATAAATCTACGAAATTCGTAGCAATGTGCTACGATATTTCTAAATTATCTTGTTCGAGGGAACGCTTCATGGAAAACAAGAGAATGAATGCGTTTTCCGTCAGAACGTCACTTGTAGCGAGATTGACGGTTACAGCGTCGGAAACACTATGAGAACGTTTGTATATATACTCGTATGCCATAGCTCCCATTAATGATTTTCTTCTTTCATTTGCATTTGATTATTTCATTATAATTATTTTTAGATCTTGATAATGTCAAAATGAAATGGATAGGCGTCGTAGTAAAAATTGAATATTTACTTTGTATGATGAAAATTAAAATTAATTAGAATTTATTTTATCAAAGCAAACAACAATAGAAAATGAATTCAAAAGCTGTGCGAACCAGAGACGCAGATTATAATTTATCACTTTTTTACCCTTTTTATAATAAAATGCTAAAAAAAGGACTTTTGAATCAATTGATTGTGTATGACATACATCTAAAACACAAAACATTATTTTTAGTAAATACATCAAATCCGAAGAACATTTCAAGTTGAAAGCCTCGAAGCTTTAAAAACCATAGAAGTAAACTTTAACAAACCGGACAGGTGTTAAAATAACTTTACCAACGTCTGTTACTGTAATTGAAAATCGCTTTATCTCTTGCATTCATCTTTATTTGTTTTATTCACCTCTTTGTCTGACTGTGGGTGTGTATCTGTCTATGGCATTATAGCGCAACGAATTTATCGATTTGAATGTGGTTTTGGTGTGAAAGCTAGTTTAATCGAGATAGTCATTTAAAAGTAACGGATGTTTTTCTGCCGACCCGCATCGACCCGTTTGGGGGACTAAAGCCTAACCCCTCACAATAGTAAAGGAAACTCGTGCCTAGCAGTAAGATAGTATAATATAGGACTGATATTCTTCTTCTTCCACCTGCCCTTATCCCACTCACAGCGAAGTCGGTACAATATGTTTTTTACATATGTTACAGAAAGATTGGGCTTGCAGTTTTTACGACCGGCAGCCTGCCTGACGTCACCCCTTCTGGGGAGAATTCAGGGTTGATATTATTGACCGAAAATTAAAAATAAGTTGATCCTTTAAAACTCTTTTTTATTAACGTTTTATTTGAGTTTACTCATAGATAGTAAATGTAACTTTAATTATAGATATCAGACTATAGGCTAAATAATGGGTGTATAAGAATCAAAGTAAGTGAAAATCCGTTGTCTCTGCTTACCCTAGGAAACAGACATGAGTATATATACAGACTATAGGTTCTAAAAGATTAACCTTAAAGACAAATGGAATGGGACTTGGCATAAAGTTTTCAATTTGTCTACACAGTGAGTCTCGGGAGCAAGTAATAAATAAGAGAGTAGGTAACATAAGTTATCAGTGAACCAAACTGCAGGAGTTGAAAGTTATATTGAAATATATTTCATACTGTAAATGAAAAAGAAATTGCTAACGTTGCTTATCATTTTGTTGCAGAAGAAAATACTGAATTTAATTTTACTGGTAACATATTCAAGTTTCGTTTTTATTTACAACGTGGTGTGAATTGTAAATGTTATTTTTTGTTTATTCTATGACGTCTGCTCTATAATTTTAATTATATGATGGTCAAAACTGGCTCTCTTTAAAGTGAGTTCACGAATATAGTATTTATTTCGGGTCATGGTGGTTATGCCGAAATTCAAAATGAAACAACGAGTTTCGGAAACGTAGATGGAGTATTTGATGAAGTATTAGTAGATGGAGTCGCAAATTTAAGACGGTCATTACAATTATAATATTTAAATATAAATTGCTATTATTAAAATCAAGACATAGTAAAAGTTTGTGTGAAAAGTGATTGAATTTTTCATGAAGTTTTCTAAGAATATATACATACGCCTGTAATCCCCGAAGGGGTAGGCTGAGGTGTAACCAGTATACCCACATTTCGCCAAGCTTATTTCCGTCCCATGTTGTGATAGGAAGCGAGCCTATCGCCAAACCGGACACAATTCCAGACTCCGGGCTGATACTGAGCATTTCGTACCAAATAGACAAACCCAATATCACTTTTACCCGAACCGGGGAGCGAACCCAAGACCTTAGTACAGTGGTCGTAACGCATACGCTTTACAACTGCCTACTGAGGCTTTCTCAGAACTGTTATGTAATTTAGGTAAGTGAAAAAATATCAAAGTAGATAATATTTTTTCCACTTCTTATACACGTTTTTCGCCGCACTTTTATATTAGTTGTAGTAAATATATATTTTTTATAGGCAGCAAGGTTAGCTAACACTTTAAATGTGTGCTCTAGCGCTAGCAAAGTACTTAATAATCTGTATTGACATATTTACTGGAGGTACATTTTAAAACTGTTGCTTTTTTATGAAAAGAAAATATACATTAAAATTATTTTTTATTAAGAAAGTCTTCAAAGAATATCCTAGCCCACATAAGTATCACAGAAGAAAGTATTTTGGTTCTTTTATTTTTTAAATATTAATGAGAAAATCTCAAGATAGCGCCTAAATTGGGGGTCTTCCTGTCCCGAAAACTTTCAAATAAATATTCTATTAGATTACAAGATCGTTCAAGAGGTGTACTGGTTACCTATCGCTACCCCTACCTACTACCTACTACTACCTACCCTTTCGGGGATTACAGGTGTGAGTGCGTATTTACATTTATTACAAGATCGTTCAAAGTCCAAAAAACACGGTTATCCAATGTTATGTTTCCATTTCTCGTATTATTATTATTTTATTAGCTGGAATGACGAGACGAGCAAGCCGCTCGCCTGATGGTAAGCGCCACACCTGCTCATAAACAGAAGCAACACAGAACTTTAAATAACAAAGCACTGCATGACACTGGACTGCGCTCGTCACCCCGAGACATAAGGTGTTAAGTCTCATAATGACCAGTAATTTCACTGGCTTCTATGTCCTTCAAACTGGAACACAACAGTGCTTACACACTGATGCTTGGCGGCAGAAATAGACAAAACGGTGGTACCAACCCAGCCGGCCTCTCGCAAACGAGGGACCTACCACCTTGTAAATAAATTAATTAATAATTATTTTTTTCAGAATCAAACGCAACCAGTTCGATTCTAAAGTCAATAGCATTAGGTATGCTAAAAATACGTAAAATAATATAATTTTCTGCAAAATATTACAAAATATTATTAAAAGAAAGAATTCGTTACTACATATTTACGGACTCACAATATCTTCTCATATTATTTGCCATCAAGAATACAGTCTTCTTACAAAATTATTATAAAATGAAAATAGATACATTTGAAATCCCTGAGTATATTTTTAACATATAACAATATTATCATATGACTGCTTCGGTGGCGCAGTTGTAATGCGTACGCGTTACGATTGAGGTCAACGCTGAGGTCTCGGGTTCGATCCCCGGGTCGGGTAAGGTGGTATTGGGTTTTTCTATTGCGAAATGCTCAGGTTCAGCCCGGAGTCTGGAATTTGTGCCCGGTATGGCGATAGGCTCGCCCCTTATCACATAAGGGACGGAAATACGCTCGGCGAAATGTGGGTGTACTGGTTACACCTCTGCCTTCCGCTTCGGGGATTACAGGCGTGAGTGCGTATGTATGTAACAATATTTTTAAGTCTCAAAAAATTCATACAAGTGCAGTAATAACAAAGCAACCCGTAGGTCAGACATGTGGAATTTTCGGTACGGAAGTTACCTTTTATAGCGTTAATGACGAGACGAGCAGGTCGCTCGCCTGATGCTAAGCATCACCTTCGCCTGCTCATAAACAGAAGAAACACCAGTCAGAACTTTGAATCTATTTCTGCCGCCAAGCGACAGTGTGTAAGCACTGTTGTGTTCTGGTTTGAAAGACATTAAAGCCAGTGAAATTAATTGGCATTACCAGACTTGACAACTAATGTCTTGGGGTGACGAGCGCAGTCCATGGCATGCCTGCATGGCTATGTGCTTTGTAGTTCAAAGTTATGTGTGGTGTTGCTTCTGTTTAATGCCTGTTGTAGCGCTTACTATCAGGCAAGCGATCTACTCGATTTGTCGGTCAAGCTAATAAAAAAAATCGTTTTCCGTTGGTACCTTTGGATACGGAACGCTAAAAATGTTCATCACCTCTGCTCTAAGACGTTGTCTATTTATTGATATGGACCGTAACACATCCCGGGGAATGTTGATTGATTTTGTGACCGGAATCAATTTACAAAGAACGCAACCGCAACCTCTCGGGTCTTTAATATACTTGAACCCTAAGATCTATTATACAACGTGTTACAGAAAAGTGTGGTCAAATTTAAATTGCGTATAGTGTACGATATAAGTATTTCATCCCCTGAAATACCTACCAAATTTGTTTTCATTGCTAAGGACACAAATAAATCATTTTTTTATCGAATGATGTGATCAATTCGAATCAATGAGAATCGAAATCGAAATGAATCAATTCGATATTCAACTTGCCACTTTGGACAACATTAATATACAGCTGATCCGATACGACTGAAGTCATAACCAGGCACGCAGTTGCAAATAATTTATAGCGATGTTAATAATAATAATACCTACACCCAACAGTCACACACTTAGGCCTGACCCCACACTAAGTAAACCTGTGTTGTGGGTATCAGGAACTACGAGGGACTTGCGATCCCACAACACCCAGACCCAAGACCAATGTTTGTGGTTCACACAAACATTTGTCTCGGTGTGGGAATCGAACCCACGGCCTCTCGCTTCGCAGCTGACTACTCGCCCGCTCGCCACGGAGCTGTCAATGATGAGTCTTATGGATCTTAATAAACTAGAGATTAAAACTAGCGCGAAAACTTTAGGATGTTTCGATTTTGATAAGATCCGATACATGAACTCACTGTCAGTTGTTGTCGCGGAATACCGCGAAATATTTTGATTATTTACAATTGTTCATTTAAAAGTCGGTATACAGGAAATCTTATTTTTATTATAAGATATTGTGGGTAGATAAATATTGCAGAAAGTATATTGTTAACGTATTCTGTTAATATTGGTATATTGAGGGTGTCTGAGAGGGCAACGTTGGGTACACTGTAATCATAATGGTGCGATATAGTTGTGAAGGGTGGTTAAATGGTATAAGAGAGGTTGTCGCCATAGCTGGAGGTCTTTTGCCCGCGGTCAGTCAGTTCACTAAGATCAGTGCTCAGTCGATAGTCCGAGTGTTCATTACGCGGTAGCTATACTGGTTTACTATTCGGTTCTAGTTGTTTGAGTTATAATTAGAGAACGGTCTATGGAGAATCCTGACATGGGGTTGTGCGAGTAGACAGTGTAGTTAGTGGTTTGCGTACCTAGTGCGGTAAAGTCTAGTTAAACGGTAAGTGCTAGGCCGACGAAGCTCTTTTCTCTGTAGCGAGTGGACAGTGTGGTTTGTGGATTGTGTACCTAGTGCGGTAAAGTCGAGTTTAGCGGTAAGTGCTAGAACATAATTATGGTGACTAATGTAATATTTCTTTGTGCTTTGATTCTTTCTATATTAGATATGGTTATCCTGCTGCGGCAGAAGTGTACTTCGGTATAGAGTTTCTATGAGTAATATGGATACGAGACTATCCCGCCCACACACCCGCCACTGTAACTCCTGTGCACCAGGATCGACAGTGGCACGCATTTTTGTTGACACCGAGCAGTGAAGCTCGGCGAGTCTCTGGAAATGCTAAATTGTCTTTGTCCCGCAACGAACTTAATCAAATAGAAAATTAAGGAGGAGTTGGAAATAATAATTGTCCACTTCCCTCGATAGCAAAGCGGTAGACAAAATAATGAACTAAGGAGGCATTAACCTCAGGCACAAGGACATTTACAACTGGAGAAGCCAGATGTAAAGCACCACGGATGTCATTAAGTGGGTCCTATCACGCGAGCTGTTAAACTTGATTCCAATAATAGGTATGACAAAAACGCCGAAAAGCACGGAAGTTCCTCCTAGTTTCCACAAGATCCATATAGTATACAACTCCAGATGTTATTTGCATACTGTCTAACATAATGTTGCGCTCTTGTTGCCAGAGACCACACTCCCAAAGAATATGATGTGCGGATTGTTCGTACCGGCAATTAGGTGTAGAATATGGGCACGTAGGCGAATCAACCAACCTAAATGAGAACAGTTTAAACTTAGAGTAATATGGATATCCTGCTGCGGCAGAAGTGTACGTATGTACAATATTGTTGGGTCAGGGTTGACTATAAGGGGAGGTTGGTTACCGGGGCGAGTGCCCATAATTTTATGAGCATACTGCGGTCACTGCCCGGCTCAAACTGCGGTCACTGAGCCTGAGTATTAAACATACACTACCGTATTGTATGTTGGTATTTCAAAGGACGTATAACGTAGGTAATATTTTCTTTTCTTGTGTCAATGTTTTAAAAAACTTTATTTCGCTAACCCAATATGAAAAAAGGGGGTTTCGCGACAGATGTATATAATGACCCTTAAATTATGACCAAATCTTTCTGTAACATTTACTTATAAATAATACTTGCTTTTGCTCGCAGCTCGGTCTTTTCTGGGATTAAAGTAGCCTATGTCCTAGTCAAGGTCTACCTGTGTGCAATATTTCATTCAAACTCGTTCAGCTCTCACGGCGTGATTGACTAACAAACATTCACATTCACAAACTCACAAACATCCAAACTTTCACATTTATAATAGTAGTTATTTTTTTAGCATAGGCCGCAATAGACCAAGTGGGCCACATGATGGTAAGTGATCTTCACCGCCCATGTACGCCCAAAATAGGATGTAGGAAGTAGGGTTGCAATTGCTCTCACCAGAATTGTGGTGCGTTAATTGGATAACAATTAATTAACCGATCGCCATATTGGTCTATTAGCGTCTTAAGGCTCAGAGCCGTGAGGTTCCGAGTTCAATTACCAGATCGGGTAATCACTATTTGTGTTTGAATTTTCGATTCGACTACCACACATGAATTAACCGGGATTGGAATTTATGTCCGGTATGGCGATACGTTCGTTCGCTTTCTGTCACGTCATAGGACGGCAATAAGCTTAGCGAAACGTGAGTTAACTCGTTGTACCTTTGCCTACCGCTTTGCGGATAAAGTCGTGAGCTTGTGTTATGTGTAGCCGACGCAAACAAAATGGATTATATTCTCAAGGACATGTCACGGTGAAATGTTATGAGGTCTCAGAGCAGATCGCTCCTTGACATTAGTTCATAGTATTTAACAACCGTCCGCCATTGAGAGTTTGCCACTCATGTTTTTCACAGTCACGCCTCTTGGTGCGTCGAAATTTCACAAGTGGAGACACAAAGTTTATGGCTATTTAAGTGGTAGTCTAGTAACATTATAGAAAAATAAGATTAATTATTACTTCAAAGCCAGTAACCACGCTGAATTGATATTTTTTTGGGAAACATATTGTATTGTAAAATTTTACGGAGCATTTCATAGGGTCGTTGAATACTACCGATTTTCTGGGAATTTATGGTGATTAAAAAGTCACCCATATACTGCTAACTTTTTATGGCGGCTCCGTCTGTGTGAATTCCTTTTCCCGTGGTAAAAAAATCCAATTCCTTTCAACCAATAAGGCATTAACTAACATCCAAATTCACAAACATCCAAACTAAAAATGTTTACATAAATAACGAAATCATTGCTTTAGGTTAATTCCTTTTAATGATGATATAAAGTATCTAAGGCTATATTGGGGAGGAATAGAATTTTGGACAGATCACATATTCGATTCATTTATGTGGCTAGTAACATGATGGAAAATAAGTACGCACTCACTCACGCCTGTAATCCCCGAAGGGGTAGGCAAACGTGTAACGAAAACACCCACATTTCTCGGAGCGTATTTCCGTCCCATGATGTAATAGGGGGCGAGCCCATCGCAATGCTGATACTGAGCAATTTGTAATAGAAAATCCCAATATCACTTTACCCGGTCCGGGGATCGAACCTGAGACCTCAGCGTCGGCCTCAATCGTAACGCGTACACATCACAACTGCGCCACCGAGGCAGTCGACGGAAAATAATATTAAGGATTACTTCAAAAACAATTTAAAAATAACACGAAGAACACTACCTATTTACTTTCATTACAGGTTACATATAAAACATAAGGCGTGTCGTAATAAGCGTGATTGCGACCTTTTGTAAGTTAATTTAGTTATTCATTATGAGTTGTTATATTAAATTAGGCAGCGCGAGTAATCCTCGGGGAAACTCACTTTAAACTTTGGTAATTTACTGTGTATGGCAAATGAATCTGCATGATATTGTTTCGTTGCTATGCTAGAATTTACACTCAATTTTCCTTACATGTTGTGGTTGCTGCCTGCCTCGGTGGCGCAGTTGTAATGCGTACGCGATACGACTGAGGCTGACGATGAGGTCTCGAGTTCGATTCCCGGGTCGGGTAAAGTGATATTGGGTTTTTCTACCATGAAATGCTTAGTATCAACCCGGAATCTGGAATTGTGACCGATATGGCGATAGGCTCGCCCCCTATCACATCATGGGACGGAGATACGCTCGGCGAAATGTGGATGTACTGGTTACACCTCTGACTACCCCTTCGGGGATTGCAGGCGTGAGTGCGTATGTACGTATGTATGTTTGTTGTGGTTGCGATCACCGACCTGAGGTAGTCTAAGATCCTTTTTATAGTAGTGATACTGTACGAACCATCGTATCACCTTCTTTAATTTATCCTAGGTACCAACTTAGGATAAATTAAAATAGTATTGTAATACACCAGTTTCAATACATTATAACTATCTTATAGTTATGAGTGGTAGAGCCACGCTGTAGACAGTTTTGTCGACAGCGTGAATGGGCCGGCTCGTCCGGGTTGTTACTAATGTCTCACAACAAACCGAAATAATGTAGGAGCTTGCTGCTGCGTTTCGTACGGTATGCGAGATATCCTTAGGCCCAAATCTCCTCCTCTTCCCAATCCCTTAATTATCCCTTTCCTTTAAGGTCGGCAACGCGCCCATGACTCTTATGGTATTGTGGGCGTACATGAGAGGTGGAGATCACTTACTATCAGGTGACCCACTTACTCATTTGCCGGCCTATGCTATAAAAAAAATCTAGTACCTAAGCCCTATTCTAGAAAGATGACCTCACAAAACATGGGTAAGTTTCGCCAGTAGTCCGCTATAGTGGGTGGGGCACAGAGGCCTCCATTCGTCCATCCGTTCCATCAGGTGACCAACATGCTCGTTTGCCGGCCTATGAAATAAAAAAATACCTAGCTTAAAGAAGTTTTTCCAACCGACAAACTTAAAAGAAATCTGCGTTCGACAGCTCGCTATCTATATTTGTCTTGGAAACTTTATTCTAGTAAATATAAAAGACAACTTTATTGCCAACCACATTTATACGTTGGAAAATCTAGTTTCGGTAAATCTTCGGTATATGTAATTGAAATATCAAAGTTTAGCGTGATGTTAAACTATATACTATATTGGGGTTTCGCGTAATTCTATCTTCAAAGATATTTCCTTTACGTTGAAGTAGTATTTCATTGTTGAGACTCTATATCATGCTATCTCTGATTATATCGTTTTGAGTATTGAAGATAAAGAAAATTATAATAATTGTTACCATTTACTTGACTATTTATATCGGATGGTTTTAATCAATTTTTTTTCAAGATGTTATGCATCATTAAAAATAATAAGATACCAAGCCATTTAAAAGAATTAAACATAAGATTATTTAAAATACAATTATATAAATGGCTTGCTGATTATAATTATTATAATTTGCAAGAATTTATGGATAAGAAATTATAATGTCTGCCTACCTGCCTACCTTATAATTTAAGCTAAGCTTTAAAAAAATTGCATGCTATATGTTGTAGCAAAACACCTTTTATACCATGTTTTAAACAAATAAATGATTATGATGATGAAGATGATGATAATGATATCCTTCAAACTGGAACACAACAGTGCTTACACTGTAGCTTGGTGGCAGAAAAACCCAGACGGCCTATCGCATACGAGGGACCTTCCATCTTGTAAATCACTTCAGTGTCGATTTCCGTGTACATTATTGGTCTATTTCTATTTAGCGCCAAAAACTAACCAATGACGTATACAAAAATCGCCACTATGCATTCACTATTAGGCCTCATAGTAATGTCTAAGAATACGGCGGTTAGATTATTTTATATGAACAGTACTAGGACCAAAAACTATTCTTAAACAATCGGTCTCAGTAGTCTTACAAAGACAGATCACTACCTAATTTCACGGCAAACTCGTGTATGAAATTGAATAATCCTGATCGGTCGTCCGTCCCTCATGTCGCAAAAGTCATTAATTTGTCAGTATCAAAGGACCCACAAGAATAATTCCCTTTTCCCTCGATTAATTCGTTCGTCGAGATCTGTAGAAATATGAAATTGTGTGTTCATTGTCGATCTCTTGGGATCACTAGTATTGTGAACCGACTTCAAAAATGGAGAAGGTTCGCAATTCGGCGGGTTTTTTTTTCCTTTTTGTATTTTTTTTTGCTTTTTTTTTAATATAAAATGTTTCGGTTTCTCTACCAACTGTGGACCAATTTTGTTGGAAAAAATTTCATTTGATAGAGTTTAGCTGCGATGTGGTCCCATATGAATTTTGTTAGTATCTAATGACGGAGTACGGAGTAAAAAAATGAAACTCCTCAACGGACAACAGTACACTCGTCGCGATTGGTTATTGTATTGGAATTCACATGCTATAGCTGTAACTAGCACTAAAAATTTAAAAATAAAATAAGTTTTAACAAAACCTACCAACCGACTTCAAAATAAAAACATTGAAAAGTCAAAAATAACAATTTCTTTAAGTCTCTTTGGAGTCGGTGCACCTTTATCCACCACCGGTCAAGGCGACATTTTAGTATTATTCTACTGTACAATGTGTACAATCTTATATTTTAATCCATCGATTTAATACTGACCATTAGGTATGTGAAAGTTTGGATGTTTGGGAATTTGAATATTTGTTACTCAATCACGCCTTAATGGCTAAACGGTATTAAATTAAATTGTACACATGTTGACTATCACCTGGACTAGGACATTGGCAACTTTTTATCGCGAAAAAGCACGTTCGCGCGGGCTAACCAGCAGGCAAATGCTAGTAGTTAAATAAATAACATCCAACATTCACACACACACACAGCCATCGGTATTATAATAAATAAATATACCCAACAGTCACACACATAGTCCTGACCCCACACTAGGTTAACCTGTATCGTGGGTATCAGGAACTACTTGCGGTCCCACAACACCCAGACCCGAGACCTAACACAAACATTTGTCTCGGTGGAATCGAACCCACGGCCTCTCGGTTCGCAGCCGGCTACTCGCCCACTGCGCCACGGGCGTACCCGTGATACAAGACTCGTAAATCTTGTATCGTGAGTATCATGACCTATGAGAGTTTTTTTTTATAAGCGTGAATGACGACACGTGCACGTCGTTCGCCTGATGGTAAGCGTGCCTGCTTATAAACAAAAGTAATATCAATCAGAACTTTGAATTACAAAGCACTGTACGGAACTGTACTGCGTTAATCTTTTTTTAAATTTTTTATTGCTGAGTGACGAAACGAACAGGTCGCTCGCCTGATGGTAAGCGCCACGCCTGCCCATAAACAAAATTCATCATCATCATCATCATCATGTCATCATTCCGAGACTTTAGATGTTAAATCTCATAATGCTTAGTAATTGCACTGGCTTCAATGTCCTTTATACCGAAACACAACAACCCTTACATACTGCTACTAAGCGGCAAAAATAGACAAAGCGGTGGTACCTACCCAGAGGACCTCTTACATATGACAGACTTAGCCACTTAGTAAATGTGTTTCATATTACATACTCAGGCCTGTAATCCCCGAAGGGGTAAGCAGAGGTGGAACCAGAACACCCACATTTCACCGAGCTTATTTCCATCCTTTCATGTGATAGGGGGCGAGCCTACCGCCATACCGGACACAATTCCAGACTCCGGGTTGATACTAATTTCTTACTTTTCGTGATAGAAGAACCCAATATCACTTTTATCCGACCTGGGAATCGAACCTGAAAAATCAGCACAGTAGTCGAAAAGAGTACGCATTACAACCGCTCCACCAAGGCAATGAATGTTTCATATAACCTTTTTGATGTTAATACCTTTGTTCAGACTTTATTTTCTTACTCGTAAGTATTTTATTAAGATTAATGTGCTCGCACCAATTTCAAAGTATTTCAACTTATTGTGCCTTAGGGACTTAAATTTCACTGTAATTCTAGTCTTAAAATGTCGGTTCAGTTGTAGGGTGGATTAAATACCTAATTAGACCTATGTTTACGACCTAACTCTCTAGGGTTGAAGGCAAACGAGCTAATTCATTGCTATTTAAACGGCTTTCTACTATTTTCAAGGAAATTATTCTTTGTTTACTGTTAGATAGAACCAAAGATAGAAATAAATAAATAATAAATACACCCATTAATAACACACACATAGTCCTGATCCCACACTAGGTTGACCTGTATCGTTGGAATCAGAAACTATGACGGATTTGCGGTTCCACAACACCCTGCCCCGAAACAAATATTTGTGGGTCACACAAACATTTGTCTCGGTGCGAGGATCGAACCCACGGCCTCACGCTTCGCAGCCGACTACTCCCCACTGCGCCACGGAAGCTGTCAAATATGAACAATATGAGTTTAATCCTTCGAATTAATCAGCACTCACTTTTGTTTGAGCAATAATTTGCTTATTGTGTTCTTATGGTAACAGAAACAGCGTTCTCAATTTTTTATAGCATAGGTCGACAAACGAGCAAGTGGGTCATCTGATGGTAAGTGATCTCCATCAACCATGTTAGCCGACATTAAAGGAAAGGGATAATTTAGGGAAAGGGGTCTTGGGACTCCGGATATCCCATTTACCGTAGCTAGATTTCCCATGGGGGGAAAAGTTGACTTGTGTCCCAAAAGATGGTTTCCGAACCCTTCTATCTGAATTCGACTTATATTTATTATATTGCGGTATAATTTAGTTAAAAATGCAGAATCCATTATAAAACTACGGTAGTAAAGTATTCAAAATTCTAATGAAACAAAGAAGAAAATTTGCGGCAACTACGCGCCATTAATTAGGATAAAGGGATTGGTAATGCCCGCTCTAGCATTAAACTTGTTTGAATAGCGTATTAAGCTACAGTCGTGTACAAATAAAGATATTCATTTTAAATTATCTATATAATATGTATATTAAAATAATGTTATATATTACATATTAGGTATGAAAGGTTCGACTCTGAAACGTGAGGGCGCGGGTTCGATCCCCTCTACGAGACAAATATTTGTCCGATCCGCAAATATTTGTTTTGGATCGGGGTGTTGTTAGACCGTAAGTCTCTCGTAGTTCCTCATACCCACGAAACAAGACTTGTATCTTACTGTGAGGTCATGGCTATGTGTCTAGACTATTGGGTCCACAACCAGGTCAACGGTTTTAGATGAAATTTGGCACACGCAGACCTGACCTGGAAGAGGATATACGCTACTTTTTATCCTGGAAAATGCCATTCACACAACAGCAAAAGCTAGTTAGCAATTATATTTTTTCTTGGCTTGGCAAAGTGACCTAATAAATAAATAAATACACCCAACAGTCACACACATAGTCCTGACACCACACTAGGTTAACCTGTGTCGTGGGTATCGAGAACTACGAGGGACTTGCGGCCCTACAACATCCAGACCCGAAAAAAATATTTGTGGATCACACAAACATTTATCTCGGTGCGGGAATCGAACCCACGGCCTCTGGCTTCGCAGCCGGCTACTCGCCCGCTGCGCCACGGAGGCTGTCATGTAATGTAAAGTACAGTGCAGTCTTAATATAAAGTCGGCCGCCAAAAGACATTGCGTTATTCAACGGTCCACAGGATTATGCCAGCCTGAAGATCTCATATGGGTTGGATACACAATAATGTAATATTGATACATATTTTTGTACTCAACTGTACCTTCCGTAGCATTGCGTTAGCACTTTTATGTTATAAATCGTAGTGAATACAAAATATATTTCAGAATTGTGGTGATATTTTATCTGCGATTTCGCATTGGTTTTAATATGGCATAGTAAGTTTTTCATTAGAAGATTCGAGCCGTGGGATATCCATTTAGAAAATATATTATAGCTTATTTATTGTCCTTGGAAAATTCTTTGACAATGCACATTTTTAACTCCTAACAAAATGAAGAAACTGAAGGTCACAAGGCCAGGTCAGGAGTACCCTAAACCGACGTGCATGTATGAAATGAATGAATTTAATGAGAGTGAAGGAAGCCGAAGAGGTATGCAAGGATCGTAGCAAGTGGAAATCCGCTGTCTCTGCCTACCCCTATGGGAAACAGGCGTGAGTCTATGTATGTATGTATGAAGGATGTTATAAATGCAACCCCTTTGCCTCTGTGTGTGTTAGTGCATGTATGTATCTTTCTGTTTTGAATATGTTTCTTTTGTTTGAAAACTGGTTTCATCGAAATAGTTCGTACGAGTAGCTATGTTTGAAGAAAGCCGTTTAAAAGTTATAGAATTATTTTACTAATTAATGTTGGGGCATTTTAATATTTGCAATTATATGAACTCACTTTGTATAAAATCGCATTCAAAAAGAATGTTTCGCTATCGCCGGACTCAGTCGCGCACCTCAAAGTCTACCTTTATACTCCAGTACAAAGCTGCGCCGCAAAAAAAGTTATATTTGCTCAGGATCTGTTTACCCCGTGCGAGTTTCAACCGCTATATGAACAAACTTCGCACATGTTCGCATTCTTGTTTGTTGTTTAATTATTTTGTACGCTAATTAGTGGTGGAGTTTAACGCTTACATTCTGTGCTCAGAGATGTTGGTGTACCAGCAGGGAAGATTAAAACAATATTTTAAGAATGCAATGCTAATAAAAAACGGCGAGGAAGTAGAACGGGTAGTGGAGAGTGGTACAGACTGTAGAGACTGAAGTTGTGGGTTCAAAACGATTCCCCAGGGTACATCCCCTGCAAGCATTGTTGTGTTTCGGTGTGAAGGACATTGAAGCTTCACAATTTATGTATCTTCGTGAAGAACGTAGTTCGTGCCGTGCATTGCGTTGTAATTCAAAGTTTTGTGTGGTGTTACTTCTGATTATTAGCTGCGTTCTATGCTAAGGAGAGGGGTTTAGGTCTTATTCCGCCACGCTGGCCTAATGCGGGTTAGTAGACTACACATAGTTTTAAAATTGTTACGGAAAATTCTCAAGTATGTTTGTTGATGTTTTCCTTTACTGTCAAAGCGAGTGATTAACAATGAATATACACGGGTAGCGTCAATAGCTTAGTGGGAAGTAGAATGGACTGACGAGACGAAAGTCGCAGGTTTTTTTATAGCATAGGCCGGCAAACGAGCAATTAGGTCACATAATGGTAAGTGATCACCAACGCCCATGTACACCCACAATATTACCAGAATAATGTGCTCGTTGCCAAGCTTAAAGGAAAGGGATGAATAAGTGACATTTCACTCAGTGTTCGAAACGCAGCAGCAAGCCGCTACTTTACGTCAGTTTTCTGTAAGACTGTGGTAACGATCCGGTCGAGCCTGCCCATTCGTGCAGTAGACAAAACTGTCTACAGAATGGCTTTAGCAGTCAAAAACAAGTACTAGTTCCAAACCCGCCGCAAGAGCATACACCTCGGCCTTTTCTAAATAACGTGCGTATTAATTGTTAATTATCTAATTGTTAGTTATTAAACATCGTGAGGAAATCTGCATACCTGAGAAGTTCTCAATAGGAATTCTGAAGATATGTGAAGTATCCATATTCGTAATAGGACAACGTGGTGGACTAAGGCCTAATCCCTTTCTTTCAGTAGAGTAGGTCCGTGCCCAGCAGTGGGACTTGTATAATTCAGGGCTATTATTAAATGTGATAGCAAAAATTAACACTCAAAATTTGCTACCAACGTCAACTTTCCGCTCATATTGCACTGACTGTAGTATTTTTAATCAAAAATACATAAACTTCAGCGCAATTTACCAATAAATTTATACCAAAATTCACCTTATAACCATGAAATAAAGTTTAAAATTATATACTAATCCATGATTTTCCGTATCTCGTGGATATAAAATTCAAAATGCAGTGGTGTGAATAACAATTTTCCGATAGTAATAAATTATTTTATCTCTACCATAAATGCTGTTAAAATTACACTATAGAGTGAGGCCATAGTGTTGTCTGGATACTTATTTTTGGCTTATTGGGGCTTCTGATAATACGTTATGCATGCTTTTAGGGGTTCTGCATATCTGTGTTCTGTTCATCCAAAAGGATGTCAATTTATTAATTACTAGCCTTTGGTCGCGGCTCCGCCCGCGTGATCGTCCTTTTCCGGGATAAAAAGTAGCTTAAGTTACTCAGTGATAATGTTTATAACGGCAAAATAATTTTTGAAATCGGTCCAGTAGTTTTTAAGTTTATTCGTTACATACAAAATTACAAATCTTTCCTCTTTATAATATGAGTGTAGATTACAATTAATCTAGGTATTACACTAATCAAGCAATTACAAACATAAAAAACTGTACTTAATACGAATGACAACACGGAGTAAATAACTATACACTGTGACCTTCGCAAAATGTTAAACAACAACACTTAATATGGTTCAAATCATCGGGAATAGAATCCTATTAATCCTACGCAGTCTATCTGTCTGTTGTAGGTACCTCAAAAGGACTCTATCACTTGAACGATAATAAATAGTTAGCTGAAATCATAGAATATGGGTTACGGCCATTATAACTAAGCCACCGAGGCAGCAATAATATAAAACAAACATTTTTTTTATGTGTACGGATACGGAAAACTCGGTGCGAGATTTTACTCGCACTTAACTGGTTTTCTTCATATTTGGAATTCGGATTCCTTTTTATTTAGTAGGTATTCCGACCTAGTATCGGGGTCCGTCTTACTACTGATCTCTTCGCTGTCGATTGGTCTTTTGCAACCTCTGGGAT
Source organism: Mimas tiliae (assembly GCA_905332985.1). Classification (NCBI taxonomy): domain Eukaryota; kingdom Metazoa; phylum Arthropoda; class Insecta; order Lepidoptera; family Sphingidae; genus Mimas; species Mimas tiliae. The sequence goes on from HG995251.1 coordinate 3,923,791, forward strand.
GCAACCATTGGCTCTCATTATATTATGTCAAGCCAGCGTTTTCAGGTCATCCATAAGATCGTCGAACGATCGTTACAAGAATTTACTATCAATAAAATGCAAAAGCAACATTAATTTGAAATAAAAGTTAATTAAAACCCGCTAGAATATATATAAAAAGGGCAAGCAAACCTATGAAATATAATGGAAATACTTCAAAGCTCCTATAAAGTTCAAAATTGTTTTATTTTTATTTCCCACGGAAAAAATTAAGGAAATAATATTCCTTAACTGTTAAAAAGGGCAATTAATATTTCACTTTCGTACTTTATAGGAGCTTTGTAGTATTATTATGAGACCATCGAAAATGTCACGAAAACACAATGTCGTTCCGTGTGTTTGATTTTATCTTAACACGATAACAACGAATAAGGCTATTTAGGTACAGTTACGGAATATTATAATGCCAATTTTTTCATGAATATTGTCAGGAAAAAAACATGAAATACAATAAATTGTTTCCGAAATAAATCAATCTTTGTACATGACAGGAGTCAAGTATAGAAGAATAAATAGCTTCAGGTTAAGGAGATTTCCATTTTCCCCGGTACTCCGTCATCAGATCTTAATCAAATTTATATGAAACCAACGTCGGGGTAAACTCCCCTGTGAGTGAGTGGTAGAGCCACGCTATAGCTTAAACTTAACACTTAAACTGTCTATAGACAGTTTTGTCTACAGCATGAATGGGCCGACTCGATCGGGTTGTTACCACCGTCTCACAGAAATCTTAGTTAAAGTAGCAGCTTCTTGCTGCGTGTTTACGGTGAGTGCGGTATCCAGAAGCCAAAATCCAAAGCCCCTTCCTCTCCCTAATTCCTTAATTTTCCCTTTTCTTTAAGGTCGGCAACGCGTCCATGACTCTTCTGGTTTTACAATTTTGGTATATATATATTAGACATAGTTTTAAATTTAATAAAATCTATATATATATATTTTCGGTGTTTTTATTACTATTATTTTGTCAACACGCTAGGTGTAAGAAAATTACAATAATAGTGACGGATGGCTCACTTACTTGACCTCATAAAGTTGAGGCCAAAATATACGAAACCGAATTTAATATAAATACACAAAACTTTTACAAAGTTGTAAAAGTGAACGAGTAATTTTGTTTTCATTTCCCTCACCGAACAACATAAAAAAAAAAATAATAATAATAATAATAATAACAACAAAAAAGCTGTGATAGCTCAGCGGGGAGTGGTATGGACTGTCGAGACGAAAGTCGCAGGTTCGAAACCAGCCTCAAGTGCATACACCTCTGACTTTTATAAGTTATGTGTGTATTAATTGTTATTTATTACTTGCTTTAACGGTGAAGGAAACATCGTGAGGAAACCTGCATACCTAAGAAGTTCTTCTTAAGAATTTCGAAGGTATCTGAAGTCTGCCAACCCGCATTAGGCCAGCTTGGTGGACTAAGGCCTAACCCCTCTCATTCAGTAGAGGAGGCCCGTGCCCAGCAGTGGGACGAGTATAATACAGGGCTAGTATTATTATTATTATATTATTAATAATAACAACATAAACAACATAACAACAACATCATTATTAAAAACTAAAGGGAAAGTGCCGTTGTGGAATGAAGCATTAATGTTATTTCCATTGCAGTTTGTGGCTACACATAAATATTAGTTACTACGGGGGTTGCATTGGATAATCTGTCTTTTTTTTAGCTGGAGTGACGAAATGAGCAGGTCGCTCGCCTGACGGTAAACGCCACACAGAACTTTGAATTATAAAGCACTGCATGCCATTGGACTGCGCTCGTCACCACGAGACATAAGATGTTACGTATATAATGCCCAGTAATTTTAGCTTCAATGTCCTTCAAACCGGTACTCAACGGTGCTTACACACTCCTGCTTGACGGCAGAAATAGACAAAGCAGTAGTGCCAACCCAGACGGCATCTCGCATACGAGGGACCTACCACCTTGTATCTACAGCGTGGCTGTACAACTTTGAAAATACAAACATACATACAGTTCTTTCCTTCCAATATCTTTATTATTCAGTGTATACAGTAAGGTTTAATGTGTGGAATATGTCCTCCAGAGTCATATACTGTTGATACAATAGTAATTGGGGCGAGCCCATCGCCACACCGGGCACAATCCCAAACTCTGTGCTGATGATACTGATAATTTCGTAATGTATAAACTCAATATCACTTTCACTCGAACCGGAGACCGTACCCTCAGCACAGCAGTCGTGCGTCGTCCGCATTACAACTACACCACCGAAGCAGTTCGAAAAATGTTAGTACTTTATTCATTTAGAAGTGTATTTGCAGGAATAATAGTATCCAAAACTATATAATTTTGCATGAAAACATACTGAGATAACTCCAAAATAACTTCCCGAGTAGATTGCTAAATCTAAAATAAACTTTGTACTCCAGTGAACGCGTGTATAAACCGCGATCAAAGTTTATAACTAAAACTAGAAGCAGCATTTTCATCTGCCTTTCACTAGCTAAGTTTATCAGTTGTATATGCATATATATAATACTCGTATAGAAAGCCGACATTTCCATTAAAAATACTTTTTGACTATTTATGAAATTATTACGACTCGACAGAGAAAATATTTTTTATTAACTAGACATTTTTGGTAGACGCAGAAGTTTGTAAACACTGACGAGCGGAGTTCGGTGGCATGCAGTACTTCATAATTTGAAGTTCTGATTGGTGTGGCTTCTGTTTATGGGCACACGTGACGCTTACTACGCTTTCCATCAGGCGATCGACTTGTTCGTCTCGTTATGCAAGCAAATAACAAAAAAAAAACTGACTGAGTTGTGCCGGATGTTATCAAAATCTAAACTTTTTTTTTTTTTTTATCCTGGCTCGGCAAAGTGACTACGCTACACCTGATGGTAAGTATAGCGCAATCCATGAATACTGTCGACCAACGATAGACACTGAATCTATCGCAGATCGGCAGAATTATGCCGGCCTGCTTAGTTGCTTCTTCACACTCCATTTAAAGGATCCCAAGTTATAGGAAGGAGGAAACACGTGCGCCGGCAAGCTATTCCACAGCTTTATGGTCCGACAGAAATACGATTTTGCGAACCTCTTGGTCCGAGCCGAGATGGAAGAGACCACGAAGCTATGGTTTCGCAAGCCAGCACGCGTGGTTCTGTTAAGGAAAGGTGAGGAAGGAATAAGGTCAAACAATTCTTCAGAGCATTCACCGTGATACAGACGATAAAAGACGGAAAGCGAGGCAATGTCCCTACGCAGCTGTAGCGGCTCTTAATTTTTTGTGACGTCTGCATCATTCACAATGCGGACAGCCCGTCGCTGCAATCCGTCCAAGGCATCGAGCAAGTACTTTGCGGAACCGTCCCATAGGTGCGAACAGTATTCTGCACCCGGCCGTGCCTGCGATTTGTATAAGCGGTAAAGCTGGCCGGGTGCAAAAAATCTACGCACCTTGTTCAGGATTCCGACCCTGCGTGATGTGGCTGATATTACGCCCTCGATGTGGTTCCTTGGATTCAGATTGCAGCAAATATCCATGCCTAGGATACTTAGGCTATTCCGCATTGCGAGCGGGATACCCTGAAGATTGGGGAGGGGAGAGAACGGGGATTTTTTGCACGTAAACGCGCACACCTGGGTTTTCTTGGCATTGAACTCAACCAGATTCTTGGTACCCCGTTCCGAAATGAGATCCAAGGTCTGGTTAAGCTCAATGACAAGATTCTCTCGCTGCCTCTCAGTGACTTCCCGGCTACCAGGAGGCTTACTGCAGTAACGCCCATGCACAGTGCTGTCATCTGCATAGCAATGAATGTTACCAAGTGGTAACATGTCATTAATATGCAGAATAAACAAGGTGGGCGAAAGCACAGAGCCTTGTGGGACCCCGGCATTAACTGACATGAGCTGCAAAGCGTGTCCTTCAACAGTGACACGCATTCTACGCTCATGCAGAAAGCCAGAGATCCACTTACACAGGTTGTCGGGAAGCCCATACGCCGGAAGCTTGGAGAGGAGGCCACGGTGCCAGACCCTATCAAAAGCCTTGGCAATGTCGAGACTTACGGCTAGAGCCTCGCCATGCCTGTCAGCCGCCTCCCCCCAGCAATGTAACAAGTACGCTAGAAGATCACCCGTTGATCGTTTAGACCGGAAGCCGTACTGCCGGTCATTGATCAGCGAGTGATCGTCCAGGTAGCGGACCAGCTGCGCGTTAATTATCCGCTCCATTACTTTGCACATCACTGAGGTTATGGCGATTAGACGGTAGTTGCTAGGGTCCGATCGATCACCCTTTTTTGGGATCGGTTGCACGTTGGCCTCTCTCCAAGATTGGGGCACAATACCGGAGAGGAAGGAAGAGCGGTATAGGCGCGTCAGCACAGGAGACAACTCCGCCGCACACTTTTTGAGAACTACCGCTGGGATACCGTCCGGACCACTGGCTTTGCGGACATCGAGCGACTGCAGTTCGCGCCGAACATCACAATGCCTGATTCGGACATCCGACATAGAGTGTCCGCAATCAGGCACCGTGGGTGGCAGTTTATTGCCATCGTCGAGCCGCGAATTAGCCGCAAAGAGATTTGCCAGCAAGGTGGCTTTCTCCTGCGGCCCGTGAGCAAGCGATCCATCCGGATATCTCAGCGGAGGCAGTGAAGGTTGGCAGAAATTAGATTGGATGGCTCTGGCAAGGCTCCAATAAGCTCGGCTACTTGTTGGTTGATCAGCCAAAGCACATCCAATCTTGTTAACGCGCTGTGCATCCGCTCTAACGTAAGCCTTCTTACAGGCCTTGGTGGCTTGGTTATAGGCTGCCTTGAGAGAACTTACATTGGGATCCTTTTTGGCGCGACTCCTGATCCACTCGCGATACGCCGTCTGTTTCACACTAACAGCATCAGCGCATTCGCGATTGAACCAGGAGCGTCCTCGGCCACTTCCGACGACCTCCGAGGAAGGAATGTAGTATTCCATTCCTAATCGGATCTCGTCGGCAATAGCATCGGCACTCGCAGAAGGATCAGTGCCCTCAAAGCAGCGCTGCCGCCAAGGAATGGCTGCTAAATAGTCGCGCATACCATCCCAATCTGCTGACGAGTAGTGCCAGATCCTGCGCTTTACCCTCACGGGAGGTGGAGGCAAAGCACGAAGCACCGACGATCCAACCAGGCAATGATCAGAAGTACCCAAGGGGGCACTTACCGTCACATTGTATCCAGCTGGATGACTCGTCAGCAGAAGGTCCAGCAGTGAAGGCGCATGACCTGCCACATCAGGGATCCTTGTGGGCTGATGCACCAGTTGCGACAAGTCATGAGTCAGAGAGAATGCATGGGCAGCACGTCCAGCATGGTCAGTCTTGGAGGAACCCAGCCACAACTCATGGTGTGCGTTGAAGTCCCCCAAGACCACCAGTTCCGCTGTTGGATACTGCTCCTGCGCGTCATCTGCCGCCTGGCTGATGTAGTTAAACAGCCGAGCTGTCTCGTCATCCCCGTCATGGGATCTGTAAAGGCACGCATAGATTCGGCTCTGCGTGCCGAGATCCACGCGTACCCACAGTGTGGAAAGGGAAGGATCCTCCATGCAGCGCAGACGGCGACAGCAGACATCCGACCGGACATACAAACATACCCCAGCTTTTCGCTTGAAGTTCTCTTCCAACGAATAGCCGGGATAATGTAGGTATGCCGTATCGGCCGGACGACAAATCTGCGTCTCCGTCAGGAAAAGCATTGCAGGCCGGGCCGTCTCAAGATGGTGGTGGCCGGCGCTTAGGTTCGAGTGGAGTCCACGGATGTTAGTGAACTCCATTGTGAACGCGGTGGTGGGGTTGTGCACCGCTGTAAGACCTGTTCTCTTTAATTGCGCTGTCATGTGAAAAAGGAAAAGAAGGGGGAAGAAGCAAATCGAGTGGCTTGCGACATGGCAGACTATTGACCGTGACGGGTACAGAGTCGCATAATAGCCGAAAAGAGGCAGACTGACTCGCCGGACGGAAGGGCCCCCGTACCCTCCCGGGATAGGCCGCCGGGACCCCACATCCGGTGACCAACCGGCACGACGGACCTACCCAAGATTATGCACGGCATGGTGAGGCAGCCTCTCGAGGTGGTTAACCACGATTGGGCCCCTGTACTATACCGCGGGCGGCCAGCGGAACAACCGTTTATACGGGTCTCCCTGGCCGGCGAGTCAATACACCTCTATCCAACAGTGATCCTATATACTCACCCCAGCCAGCAACCATGTCACGTCGCAAGCCTATAGAGAACCGGATATACACTGGCTAATCCTGGAACGCGATCCACATAATATTATGTGGGTCACTATGGCAGGTTTTACACCATGCGTACGGTGGTCGCTATCCGGGCGGATATGTATATCCTACCACCAGCGGAGCGGTTGTTAGCTCATAGATCCCTCGGTCGCCTCTTACGACCCCCTCGGGAAATGTTAGGGGAAGCGGTTTGTATTCTTACGCCGCTGCTTCACGGACAAATTTAAGGACACGGACGTCCTTAAATTTCATGCTATTTTAGCCACTCGTTTATCGCATTCGATAATATCGATTGAAGTGTGTGAGCGACAATGCTGGAGTGAAAAAATGCTCAACTATTTATCTTTTAGTGTTGTCCAAAGTTGCAAGTCGAATATCGACATTCATTCGATAAAAAGAAATGCTTTGATTATGCACTAGAAATGCAATCGAATTTGATACTGGGGGAGTGAAATACTTATATCGTAAATTATGCGTTGCTTAAATTTGACCACACCTTTCTGTAACACGTTGTACAGAAATAAAGAGACTAAGTACATACAATAACCTAAAAGGCAAGTACCACTGAATTCCAGAGAGCCTACTTTCGACTATATTTCACTACTCACTACATTATGCCGACTTAATATCTGCTTCCACGAAATACCTTTCATTTCTCCCACAGATCATATATATAAATAGACATCGCAAGTATTTCAATCCGTATGAAGCCATGTATGTGACATTTTAGTATCTGCTGTAAATCCATGATATGAGCAATTCAGGTCATCAGGCAGGCATATTTGTTAACCATTCTTACATTTGGATAATTTCTTAAGTACCTACTTATGATGTGCTTTTCTAAACTGTCGTTATTTGTACGCACTCACGCCTGTAATCCCCGAAGGGGTAGTCAGAGGTGTAACCAGTACACCCACATTTCGCCGAGCGTATCTCCGTCCCACGATGTGATAGGGGGCGAGCCTATCGCCATACCGGGCACAAATTCCAGACTCCGGGCTGATACTGAGCATTTTGTAATAGAAAAACCCAATACCACTTTACCCGACCCGGGGATCGAACCCGAGACCTCAGCGTTAGCCTCAATCGTAACGCGTACGCATTACATCTGCGCCACCGAGGCAGTCCGTTCGTTATTTGTATTTTATTTATTGGTTTACTTACATATCAGGATATATGCTATGACATCTGTCATTAGCCATATCTGAGATTTGTAAACCCCTGTGTGTGAATTAATATGTATGCTGTTGGTTGGTGTTTCATATTAAATAACTAAATAAATTTCTTAGAGTTTCATAAATAATTTTTCTATATTCAGTAACGAAACATAAAGCATTAGCTGCCTCTGAGTGTGGAAATTATCGAACTCATAAGAATGGCTTAATGTCAATTACAGTTAATTGACATCTCTGAATGCGACAGTGAGTGTGGCTGTTATTACAAGTGACGAGTGACGAGTGTAAATTAAATAAAATAGGTTTTATCACTTCATTGGCATATCTTAATAATGGATCTCATATTTACTCCCGGCACGCGGTTTGAATGACGAGACGAGCAGGTCGCTCGCCTGACGGTAAGCGCCACGCCTGCTCTTAAAAATAAAAGCAACGCCACACAGAACTTTAAATAACAAAGCACTGCATGACACTGGACTGCGCTCGTCACCCCGAGACATAAGTCCTTCACACCGGAACACAAGAGTGCTTACACACTGTTGCATGGCGGCGGAAATGGACAAAGCGGTGGTACCAACCCAGCCGGCCTCTCGCATATGAGGGACCTACCACCTTGTAACATACCTACCTACGATATATACTTGCGATGTCTTAATACTTTTAGTCTGTGAATTCTCTCAAATAAGGACTTATAGCAGCACATTTACGATACAATTTGAAAAACTGTTTAAAATTGTAGTAGGTAATACCTCGACATTAACCATAATACATTCGTTTACATTAAGAAAAATAAAGATGGGTACATTGAAATAATAATGGTGCGGTATAGTATTAGAAGGGTGGATGAATCTTATAAAAGAGGTCGTCACCATAAATGGAGCCCATTTGCCAGTTGCCAGTGCCTAGGGCTCAGTTGTAGTCTAGTTCTTAGTGGTCAGTACTCAGTTGATAGTCCAAGTGTTCATTACGCGGTAGCTCTGCTGGTTTGCTATTCAATTCTTAGTTCAGTCTTAGTTGTAACTAATTAAATAACGATCTCTAGAGTATAATTCTGACATGTGGTTGTGTTCTGCAAAGCAGTAACATTGTAAAAGTGACCAATAAACTATGAGTCAAAGTGAATATCATTGTTTTGATTTATTTAATAATACTCGTCACATGTAACTCCTAACACATAATATAGTTACAGAACAAAATAAGTATATTAAATATCTCGTAAATCACCTATGTTTCAATTTTTCAAAAAAAGTCTCAACAGTTCAGACAGTCAGACTAATGCTGAGGTCTCGGGTTCGATCGGGTAAAGTGGTATTGGGTTTTTCTATTACGAAAATGCTCAATATCAGCCCGGAGTCTGGAATTTGTGCCCGGTATCACATCGTGGGATGGAGATACGCTCGGCGAAATGTGGGTTTACTGGTAACACCTTTGGGGATTACAGGCGTGACTGCGTATGTATGTAAGTCTCAACAGTTATGATTTGCTCACATTTTTTTTAATGTGATTCATATACGATGTACTGACTTCAAGAGCCTTATGTAATATGACAAGTGAGTCCCTTTGATAAGAATAAAACAGTGATATTTATTTTACATATTTCAAAGGAGAGACCGAATCCCCAAGGTCTGTACGCGCTCAGAGATTGAAGCTGTTTAAAAATAATGTTCGAGACACTTTATATATGAAATTAAAATAAAACTGTATAAAAAAGTTATGCAAACAAATACATAGCGTTATTTTTTATAGCATAGGCCGGGAAACGAGCAAGTCGGTCACCTGATGGTAAGTGATTTGGGCCTTTGGATATCTCACTCATCGTTCGAAACACAGTAGCAAGCCGCTACTTTATATTGGTTTTCTATGAGATAGCGGTAACAATGGTTTGTGTCTAGCCGACCCATTCATGCTGTAGTCATAACTATCTAAAACGTGGCTCTACGACTCAACAAACCACTCATTTAAAACTTTGGTCTCATTTTGACCATAGGTGACAGACACTGTTTAAAATAAATCGTGCCTAAGCATGTAAACAAAAAACTCTTGTTTAAGAGGTCACTTCATACAGTTTGAACAAAAATCGTATGACGCGCCCTCGTATATGACGGTATTTTGCCCATGTCGCATGAGAAGCTCTTCAATGTGAACGGGGCTTAAATCGCTCCATTTACAATATTATCGCATCGATCAGTAAGCGCTACGAAATAAGAATGTAATTTGGGCTTACATCAACTAAATTACGCAGGGCACTAATAAATCATTGGTTAACTATACAAGCTGTAATCTTGCCGAAAATCAGAGACGGTGTGTCGTGCAAGCCTAATTTACGACCCGCCGCAATATACTCGACATAAATTGTTTCCCGAACCGCTTTTTTAGTCTCCATCTATTACTAGATTTACGAGTGTTACTAGATTAATTTTGGCATAGGGGAATTTAATTTAGTTTCAGTTGATGTCAAGGGAACACAAAATTATGTAGAGCAAGACTGGGTGTTAAGTACTTAATTTTATTAAAATCGTCTTTGCTAATATATTTTTAACTCCGAATAAATTAGAACGTTCATAATTTGCTTAGCTGTTTTAGGCCAGTGTCCCTTATAATTCAATATACTCATGACATGGCCCAAGCGTCAGAAGAGTCCGAATAATATATATAACAACGGATAAACTACGGTTTTGTTTCTAAACGTGACGTCAGCCTCACTAACTTCATAATGAAATTCATCAGTAATATTTTAAAACAAATCTATCCAAAATGAGAGCTCTACTAAATAATCAATCAATTTATTAAGCTTTACAAACAATAGAACATTAATTAATCAACGCAATTTGAAACCCATCACTAATTAATATTCCATTGCAAGAATACTTTAAGATTATAATTTACAGATAAGCTTCTGATTATTTTTACAAATAAAATGATCAAGTGAGGCAACTGCACCGAGATATATGTTATGGATTGAACCAACCGTCGGTTAATATTAAAGTTATTGTAACAAGGAATTGTTCACGTAATTTGAAGTTGTTTCATGTGTTTTCAGTATTATCAAAATGTCAAAATCTGTAGATGTCGTGAATGCTACAATAATTTTAACGGATATTTGGTGCAACTCACACTAAATCGTAAAAATTACAATAAGTTACAAGAAAATTCTGAAATACCTGCCAACCTAATCGCTATATATAGAATACATATGTAATAGAGTTTCATTAAGGAAATTTCTGTTGAAGAAGGTTTTGTATACGAGCGGTCAGATTATGTAAAAATAGTTGTAATTACAGCTAATTTGTAATTCGTAAATACTACTTCTGTCGGACCATAAAGCTGTTGAATAGTTTGCCGGCGCACGTGTTTCCTCCATCCTATAACATGGGATCAAGTGGGCAGAAGCAATTAAGCAGGCCGGCATAATTCTGCTGATCTACGATAGATGCAGTGTCTGTCGTTGGTCGACATTATTCTTGGATTACGCTACACTTACCATCAGGTGTACCATAGTCACAATGCCGAGCCAGGATTTTAAAAAACTTTGAGATAATATTACTAGTGATTACTTATTCGTTTATATCTATCTATCCGGAGGCCCAAATCTCCTTCCTTTTCCATTCCCTTAATTATTCCTTTTCTCTAAGGTCGGCAACACGTCCACGATTCTGCTGGCATTGTGAGCATTCATGGGCGGTGGAGATCTCGTACCATCAGGTAACCCATATGCTTATTTGCTGGCCTATGCTATTTAACAAAAAAACATACAGTAATATAAGCCTTGTGATGGAATACAAAACGTGACATATTATTTCTGTTATTAAATCTAAACATAATCTTGAAATGTCGTGATTTACATAAACGAGAGTTCTTTTCCTTCTTTTAGCTCGACACCCTCAGTTTATGCTAGTGTTCCACTGCCCCCCTGAATCTAATGCAACGTGAAAAGCCAGCTTTACTACTGCATTTCTTAGGGCCAGTGATACTTCGGAGACCTAACAAATCCCAGTCAAATATTAATGTTTTTCCCTGAAAGTGGAAAGGCACATGCGACTCGTTTTTGTAGATATTCTGAATTAAGGGTTGCAATGCAAATTGGGATCCCGCAATCTCGCGGGTTCCCGCATAATTTGTAAGCCTGCGGAATTATATTCAGCTTGCGGTTCCATCAAGTCGATAACTCGTCGACGAATTGTCAAATCAAAATTCAGTCATATCTGCCGTCTTTTTGCAACATAATTAATGTTGTTTCTTAAGATATATTTTTTTAAAAAGAGGCATAATATTTTTTTATTATTATTTTCAAAGCAGAAATTTCATGATGTTTGTGTGTGCGGGTCAGCACTACGTACAATATACCGAAAAAGAAGAAAAACACGTGCCATTATGGAAAAATAAAATCGCATTTATTTCAATGAATTAAAATGGACATTCTCTACAATTTTTATTATGACTACATTAATTTGTAGTACAATAATGCAACGAGGGCAATTATAGATTTTCACGACAATGCTGTCATTTGTAAAATGGTAAATTGTGTGTTCACAATATTATAAATTAATTATTACTTTAGCTTTATATTTGAGTGGTAGAGCCACGCTGTAGATAGTTTTGTCTACAGCATGAATGGACCGGCTCGTCCAGGTCGTTACCACTGTTTTACAGAAAACCGGCGTAAAGTAGCAGCTTGGCCAGTAGCCCCAAATTCCCTTCCTCTTCCCAATCCCTTAACTATCCCAAAAGCTTTTTTATAAAGTTTTACTTTAACTGCCGCACTCAGTACCCTCTGTACTAAACTTTAATTGCCATTAAGTGATTTCTTAGAAATCGATTATTTCTCAGACACGTCAAATAAAACAATTTCTGTACTAGTATCGGAGCATTTTTTTCTGTATTCAGTAATTAATAAAGCATTAATTGCAGGTTGTGAGTATGAAAATAATCGAATACTAAGAAATTACATGATAACAATTAAAATTTAGTGACATACCTGAGTGTGACAGTAAGCTATTAACTCTATTGTATTATAGTATTAACAAAAATATGTACATATTTTGACAGCCTTCGTGGCGCAGCGGGCGAGTAGCCGGTTGCGAAGCGTGAGGCCGTGGGTTCGATTCCCGCACCGAGACAAATGTTTGTCTGATTCACAAATATTTGTATCGGGTCTGGGTGTTGTGGGACCGCAAGTCCCTCGTAGTTCTTGATACCCACGATACAGGTTTACCTAGTGTGGGGTCAGGACTATGTGTGTGACTGTTGGGTGTATTTATTTTATTTTTTATTTATATCATTTTTTTATTTATCGACATGCTCCCCATATTTTATTTCATTGTGTTGGAATCCTTTTTAAGTACAAGGTGGTAGGTACCTCGTTTGCGAGAGACCGGCTGGGTTGGTACCACCGCTTTATCTATTTCTGCCGCCAAGCAACAGTGTGTAAGCACTGTTGTGTTCCGGTGTGAAGGACATTGAAGCCAGTGTAATTACTGGGCATTATGAGACTTAACACCTTGTCTCTGGGTGACGAGCGCAGTCCAGTGTCATGCAGTGCTTTATTTAAAGTTCTGTGTGGCGTTGCTTCTATTTATGAGCAGGCGTGGCGCTTACCATCAGGCGAGCAACCTGCTCGTCTCGTCATTCAATGTAATAAAAAAAAAAAACTAAATGCGGTGCGGTTTGGCGATGGTCGTGTCAGTTTAGAAATCGCATGGAAATGACACAGTTGCTGTCAATCTTGTGCTGGCTTTGCGTCAGGCCACAAACCACGATTGCACTGCTATTAAATACATAAATATCATATTAATGAATAGAATATACTGCCTCGGTGGCGCAGTTGTAGTGCGTACGCGGTACCGCTGCTGAGCTGAGGTCTTGAGTTCGATCCCTGGGTCGGGTAGTGATGAGTCTGGAATTGTGCCTATCATCTCATAGGATGCTCAGTGAAACTTGGGTACAATACTAGTTGCACCTCTACCTATTTTCTCGGGGATAAAGGCGTGAGCTTATGTTTACGTTTTCAATGCCAGATAATTTTCCATTTGTATGGTATTACTAAGGAGCTGTGAAGACAAATCCCCGCTTCTATTAATGATCAAAAGCTCTTAAATTATATTGACAGAAACATCTCGAAGTTTCCGTCTCAAATACTGCGAAATATTGTATTAATTTGTGAACTAAATTGAATATCAAAATAGCTAATTAATACAAGAAAGTACGTCTTCTCTAAATTAAATATTAACGCACCTTTCTTTTATTTTTTTAATATACAACTAAATAGGGAAACGAGCAGGTCGCCAGCTTGATAGTAAGCGCCACGTATACCATCCAGCATTTTGACGTATAATGACAATAAGACGTGGAATAAATTTTATACACACACACACACCAACAATAAATTGTGGCTAATATTATTAACTAGTTTTTTAGGGTAAAGGCTAAGTGGTGTGGATATGTGCAATGACTGTGGTGAACAGCGTATGGAATCATTCAAATTAGTAAATTTAATTATTTTTTACCAAGTGAGTGATTTTTTTCTTGTGAATACTTAAATATCATATACTTTTCATTGGCTATATGCATGGAAAAGCGAAGACATAATTAAAGAAAAAGAAATTAAATAAAATATATATATATCCACTAATATAAAACATTTGCACCCAAAGAACGTAGTACAAATAAAACCAAGCGCCCGATCTACTGATTAACGGAAAACGCAGTCAAACTTTCGTTAAGTTAGTTTAGTAACTTTCTCTTGATCCTAGCGTAACAATGTTTTTACGTCAAAAACTCCTGCTTAGCATCTTGATTTATACCGTACCCGAAATTTGTCGGCCTCTTAATTAAGACACGCTGATTGGTAGGCCATTGTAAAAAAGTCTTTCGTTCCGATTCAATAGGATTTCGTTGCTTCCGTTAATTTGTAATACAGGTCACAAAGTTAGTCAATCAATTAAAAGGCATCAAATACTGCACGCATAGGGTGATTAATTAGTAAGAAAGAAAGAAAGACAACCAATTTATTTGTCACAGACAACGACACACTTGACAAACGCATGTACAAAATAAATAAAAAAGAAAACAAAACTTAAATAACTAAATATTACGCAGTTGCATGTCGTGATGATTTATAATTTGAATTAATAATTTCTCGCGGCTTCGAACGCCCGTTCCCGGATAACAAGTAGCCTATAGGCTAAGCTACTTGTTTAGCCTATAGACTAGGCTACTTGTTTAGCCTATAGGCTAGGCTACTTGTTATCCCGGAAACTGTGTGCCAAATTTCATTCAAAATCGTTCATCCGTTAAGGCGTGTTTGACTAACAGACATCCGAATTCACAAACTCACAAAACTCCAAATTTTCACATTTATAATAGTAGGATGACATACGAGAAACTCTGTTCATGTAAATGGGCCTTATAGCGTCTCATCTATATACAGTCAAAACATCATTCGAACTGCGGATTTTGTGAATAGTCGGGCCCATCAACGAGACATACTAATAGCTCTTACATCTCAAATCCGGAAGCTTTTAGCCGCCTAAGAGCGAAATCCGGCGTTCGATCCCAATGAACACAACGGCTACTTATCACGAGTACGTGATTTATTAATAGATACTAATTTGTTACATTTGACTGCCTCGGTGGCGCAGTTGTAATGCGTACGCGTTACGATTGAGGCTAACGCTGAGGTCTCGGGTTCGATCCCTGGGTCGGGTAAAGTGGTATTGGGTTTTTCTATTACGAAATGCTCGGTATGTCGATACGCTTGCCCCTATCAAATCGTGGGACGAAGATACGCTCGGCGAAATGTGGGTGTACTGGTTACAGAATATTGGTTTTTATTATACTTTGTAGTTGGTCATAGATATTGTTTGCTTTGGTTGACTTTTCGATGTTCTGTACCGAAAAGATGCCAACGGGACTATATGTTTACAAAAATATACATAAAAAATTATGAACTAATGTTGTGATTCTGCCACTCTATCCAGCAGTGGCTTCCGAACTCTCATTTTAAACGCCAAACGGGTGGCGGATGATCTGATTTTACCGCAACAAAATAAAATTAGTCCAGATGGACTTAGGCAGAACAGACAGTCATACAGACAAACAACCAGTGAGTATTTATGTACCAGATCTTATCAAAACCTAATATTTCACACTAATTTTAATCACTCGTTTATTACGATCGATAAGATCTATCACATCCCTATAAATTATATTAAGTGCGTAAGCGAGAATATCAATGTTGGAGTAGGACAAAAGTTAGCTGCTAATTTAGTGCTGTCCAAAGTCGCAAGGTGAATATCGATATGTTTCTCATTCGATAAAAAAAAGAAAATGCTTTATTTATGTCCTAGCAATGCAATCAGATTTGATATTACTTGTGACTTGTATCGTACATTATGCGTTGCTTAAATTTGACCACACCTTCCTTATGATAAACTAGAAAAGGTTTCTCTCAAGGGAGGTGCCATATTAATTTGGATAAGATCTGTAGACGGAATATGACTTACTAGGGAACATTTGAAAACTCCTCAACTAATATCAGTCGGTTTCTCATACTTACATAAAATTATAATTATTTTTTAAATTAGAAACTAAGATACGCTTTGATTTATTATTCAATATTTAAAATTGAATGAAAAAATCAGAATTTCTTTCTTTTCTTTCTTTCAATTAATAATATTGGAATTGTGAGTGTGTACGATTTCTAATATAAAAGGATAAGAAGTTTGGCAGTATTCCATGAATAGTAATCAATAGAATGGCAGCCATTTGGGACACATGTAAATAATTATTTCGTAGAATAGCTGACGTCAAGTAGGCCGGTCATGAGCGCCAAAATCCCAAATGAGGCTAACGTACAGTACATTATAGGATATATTATTACTTATTTTTAACATTACTAATATATACATACATTCATACACACATACGCACTCACGTAAGTTTGTATGTATGAATAAACAGTACTCCCAGTACACCCACATTTATTAATAGAAAGAGCATTTCGTAATAGAAAACCCAATATCACTTTTATCCCGGGGACCGAACCTAAGATCCACTTACAAGTGCGCCACCGAGGCAGTCATTAATATATAATAATATGAAGCAGTTCTAATAGAGAATAAAATATAGAACTGTAATATTTTATTCTGTCCCACTTTTTCGTCTACTGAGAAGGATTCTGCCTTAATTTTACTATGGAATAATACCCCTCTCATTTATTAGAGGTCCGTGCCCAGCAGTGGGACGTATAATACAGAGCTAGTATTATTATTGATTATCATACACCACGCTTGTTAGGATGGGTCAAGAGTAGGTTAGACTTCGCATACCTTCGAAATTCTTTTTTTGCACCACTCATGCAGATTTCCTCATGATGTTTAGCTTCATCGTTAAAGCGAGCAATATTTTAATAATAAATACACACGTAAGATAAAAAATTGGCAGTTGTAGAGACTCCCGATAGAAGTGAAAACTTGAAATTTCATAATGTTTTAATTAAAATTATCAACATCAATCTGGTTTTCACATCTATTGACACTCCGAGCAACAAGTATATGCATGTTTATATGGTTTTTTAATACTCACTATTGTACTGCACAATGATTCTACAACTAAACGATTCAAATAATAATCAAACAAAACACGGCCGCTGCGCGTCATGAACGCGAACCCATAAGATTTTCCCCTACCAAAAAGTGCCCAACGCGGCTAAAGAAGTTTTCACTTCAAAAATGTCTCATTCTGCTGCAAAGCCACAGTGTGTAAGCACTGTATTGTTTCGATTTAAAGGGCATTCAAGCTTGTGAAATTAGTGGGTATTATGAGTCTTAACATCATATGTCTCGAGTGACGCGCTCAGTCTAATACCATGCAGTGTTTTGTAAATCTTTTGTGTGGCTTCTATTTATGGGTAGGCGTGGCGTTTATCAACATGAGAGTGACCTACTCTTTTCGTCATTCAAGCATATAAAAAACTCTATAGCCACTATTACAGAATAATATTATAGCGAATAGCAATAGGAATAACACACCAGCAGGGTGTCGTTCAGAATAGGGTACTTGACTTGATTATTATTTATTATTCAAATCATTAGGTTACGTTACATAACACCTACTACAGAAACAATTTTATAAATCCAAAAGTAAATAAGTTAGAAACTAGGTATTAAAATCCAATGGAAGGGATGCATGTCAAATGACGGAAACTTTGACGTCACACTGTAAAATAGATATTACGGTGCGTGCGTGCGAGCGAGATAGTCAGATGCCCCCACTAAGCGCCCATCTTTGCTTATACCAATATTAAAATCATAATTGCGGGCTCATTTTTTAACCAATTTTGATTGTGTTTTAACAGAAGAACTTATTTTTCGTATCATTTTCTGTACTGTAAAAAATAATGTAGGTATCATAAAATTCAACATATATATACTCTATTCTGAGTGTCCGCATCTTCGAGATAGAAGCATGGAAACTTTTATATCTCGCAAGGAATTATTGAACATACAAATTTTAAATACCATAACATACAAATTGTAAAAGACTTGAAATCCAATTGAAAATTATAAAGTCAAAAGATTTTCAGTGAGGATAATTAAACGATATAAAATAAATTAAATGAATTTAAATATCTGCACGCGTTTTATCGGCACGAATTAATTTGTTTCCGATTGAACAATATTTTATCACATTAGCGTTCGGATTGAGGGCGATTAAAGTCCTCGATATAATTGAACGATATTGTTGTAATTAAAATTGGAAATAAGGTATATTCATTTATATTGTGTCAAAATACATACGCACTCACGCCTGTAATCCCCGAAGGGGTAGGCAGAGGTGTAACCAGTACATCCACATTTCGCCGAGCGTGTCTCCGTCCATGATGTGATAGGGGGCGAGCCTATCGCCATATCGGGCACAGTTCCAGACTCCGGGCTGATACTAAGCATTTCATAATAGAAAAACCCTATATCACTTTTACCCGACCCGGGGATCGAACCCTAGACCTCATCATCAGTCTCAGTCGAAACGCATACGCATTACAACTACGCCACCGAGGCAGTCAAAATAAATGTGAATAAAAAATGTTAAATCTAATTTGATAGCTATAATAATATGATTGTTTTATATATCTGAGGCTGATAAACGACCAAGTTGATCGACACTTACAATACTAGAAGAATCATGGGTACATTGCTGTCCTCGAAGGAAACAAATAAGTATTGGGAAAAGGGGGAGGAATTTACTTGGGCCTCCAGAAATTGCACTCACCAAACGAAATGCGACAAGAAGCTTGCCACGTCCGTTTTGTATGAAATGGTAGTATTCAATCAATCCTTTTTTTATTTCACATATAATCCACAGAAAACATATTATATTTTGTGAGTTACACTCCAAAAAAATACAATAAAAAGTTACATGAATCATTATTCTACCTGGTGTAAGGGGACCGCTTCTGAAGGTGAAACGGTAATAATACACTACCTTAACATAAATGGAAAACATTATTCTTTTGCTGTTTTGGAAACATAAGCCCGCAATTACATTGCATACTAATACTAAATTTGGCGTCAATGACTGGCACGCATTATCATGCTTCAATACTTAG
Source organism: Mimas tiliae (assembly GCA_905332985.1). Taxonomy (NCBI): domain Eukaryota; kingdom Metazoa; phylum Arthropoda; class Insecta; order Lepidoptera; family Sphingidae; genus Mimas; species Mimas tiliae. The sequence continues at coordinate 3,942,888 of HG995251.1, forward strand.
TAGGCATATCGCACGATGCGCCACGCTGCTCAGCTGATTCCGAGCGGCAATGGTTTTTTTATTGGCTTTACATAACGTTAGTAAGAAAAATATAATTTTAATCATGATTTGAATGAAACGTCATTGAACACGAAACGTCAGTGTAATTATCGATCCAAACAAGTTTGTGTGTTTTTTGAAATTTATGTCTACTTATTTCACGATTTTTTAGTGCTATAGTGTTTGTAATTATCAACACTACCACCTGTCTTCGTTTTTGGAAGCGTTTCCCTTACACTCGGTATTGTTATCTAGTAGCTATTTTAGTATACATAACCAGCATACATGATATATACCAATAAGTATACTAATCATTAGTATTAGTATTATCCGGCCATTTCATGCTGTACGCAAAACTGTCTACAACCTCACTCTACCACTTTTGGATTATACTACTATACAAACAATCTATAACAACACCAAGATCCCTAAGAAAATAGTGGCACCGCACGCGTAATTGCGGTTCTTTTCTACTTCGAACAAACAATTGACTGAGAATGGCCCTCGATCCGGCCGCGGCGAGACGTGATTGGTTGGGGCGACGTCGGTCGCAGGTCCATGCCCATTGATTGCTTCCAAATGAGTTTTTTAAAGATGTATTTAAACGTATTTTTAATTAAGTTTTGTGCAATTTTTTTGAATTCGTAACGTAATTAAAATTTTCATGTCCGCAAATTCCTTTACGTTTTTAATATTGGCTAACTCAGATTTTTTTTCATTAGTATCAGTCTAAGTCATGATCCACCTGTGTGCCAAATTTTATTTATGCAAAACCATTCAACTGTTAAGGCATGATTGACAAACAACCATCCAAATTCATCAACTCACAAACATCCAAACTTTTACATTTATAATACTAGAAGGATTATCCCTTCGAGGACTACAGTCGTGAGTGTGTATGTATTCAACATCAGGTCCAGTGTAGTCACTTCGCCGTGCCAGATTAAAAACAATGTCTTTTATTCCACTTCAATTTATACATCATACATCTTCCTTAACCTTAATTATATTGTCGTCTATCCACATTTGTATTCTCAGTCACTATTAAGGCTGTTACATACACCAACGACCGTGTCGTCTTGTCTTGGAGCTCATATAAAAAAAGCTAAGACGTCGAGGTATCGCGGCTGAGGGTATTACGCCACCTGTCGATTAATTTTATAGCTTAAGTTCCTGCAATTATTCATAGGTGGGTGGATATTTAAGTCACCTCGTCAAGTGACCCACTTTTTTTCTTTTTTATTAGATTGAATGACGAGACGAGCAGTTCGCTCGCCTGATGGTAAGCGCCACGCCTGCTCATAAACAGAAGCAACGCCACACAGAACTTTAAATAAAGCACTGCATGACACTGGACTGCGCTCGTCACCCCGAGACATAAGGTGTTAAGTCTCATAATGCCCAGTAATTACACTGGCTTCAATGTCCTTCACACCGGAACACAACAGTGCTTACACACTGTTGCTTGGCGGCAGAAATAGACAAAGCGGGTGGTACCAACCTAGCCGGTCTCTCGCAAACGAGGGACCTACCACCTTGTCTCACTTACTCATTATTCTGCCAATCTATGAAAACTTTCATATTTAGATAAAATATATTAAACAGAATATCCTATTCAAATAAATCTTTATTTCTTTTATTTGAGTACGTCCTTCATTTAACGAGCTTCCTTTATATCGCAAACATGCTCATTTTTATCATGAGCTTCAAAACAAAACATTGTCCTTTCTTTTAAAGACAATAGAACATTCGAGAGGCTTCAAATAGGTACTCTTGTCTTTTAAACAATGTTACAAAACAAAAAAGCCATTGTCTAGCCTTTTATGGTCGACATAAAGTATGAATAAATATTACTTAGTGGCGAAGGGTGACAGTTATTTACTCTTTGGCATTTAGCCAGGCTTGGAAACGGCCGAAAACGGCTAGTTAAGGGGTGTAAGATATAAATACCATAATTACAGTTGAAGGTTACTTTTGGCTTCTATGTGTTACGGTTAAGAGCATTTACGCACTATATCTGATCCGAATCTGAGAGACCTACCATCTGTTTGTGTGTATGTGGAATTAGAACCACCTTACCATTAGAAGGGTGATCCGCTCATCTCGTCATTCAGTTGTAAAAAACAGAATCTAGTAGTTCCCTGCCAGGGATTTATTAATCTGCCCATCGTTCTTCACGGGTCATCGCATCAACTGATTGACTGAGCCCAAATCACTACCTCAACAAGGTTTCCACTTCGGAAACTTTATTGGAAGTCTCGTATATTGCTATATCCCATTTAAGATTATTTGTCTATCTTCTATCTATCTATGTATATAAAAGCGAAATATCATTCACTCAATCACTGATTCACTGAAATCATATCTAAAAAAATCATTCTAAAGCCAGGACCATGAAATTTGGTCAGATGATAGTTTGTGTAATGTAGAGGCCCACTAAGAAAGGATTTTTGGAAATTTACTCTTTAAGGAGCGTTATACTTTGCATGAAACTTTTTTATACAACGGATTTTTTATCCCAGAAGAAATTCACGCGGGAGAAGCGACCGGCCGCCTGCCTGACATCAACCCCTTTGGGGAGAAAACACCCAAACCCGAAACAAATAAAATATTTGTGGATCATACTAACATTTATCTCGGTGCGGGAATATGCGGCCTTTCGCTTCACAGTCTACTCCGGCTACTCGTCCACTGTACCACGGAGGCTGTCAAGTAATCTAGCAATTAGTGTATTTTAATAATTGAAATATTTTTATATAAATTAGTAGTGTAAGAAGTTTAAGAAGAAGGGAGTGTAAGTGCCCTCAATACCTTAAGTACTTGACGAGGCAATGGTAAAACATGGCTCCCATTACGGGTTATGGGGATCAGACGGTGGGTCACCTCATATAATACCAAATCCACCTTCAAATCATGATGGGAAGGCAGACTGGCATGAAGCCGGCATTGCGCCAGGTAGAAAGAATGAAATATTATTTTATTCATTTGTACAGTACTCTTTATTTTAAAGGTGGTTTAGATTTTTAAATATAACATTACTTAAAAAAATAAAAAAAACATCAAAAAATATAAAAAGTATCACCCTCCAATGGCGAGGCCTAAGACCCAAGCCACCGGTGGTTAGGGCCCCAGTGTGAGGAACCTCCTCACAATGCGTGCCGTGTCCAATAATACAGCCTTCTGCATCTGACTTTTGAACTTCCTTTTCCAACTACCAATTGAGAGCCTCTGAAGATGTTGGTCGAGACTCTTCGGTATCAACCCATGGACGGAAACGACTATCAGGACAATGATTGTCGAGCCGACATCCCACATGTTACTAACCTCGTATGCCAGATCTAGATATTTCGACATTTTATCTTTTTCGGCTTTTACGAGGTTCTCATCATGCGGAATAGTGACATCAACAAGCATCGCCCGGCGCGTCAATCGATCTATTACCACAATATCAGGCTTATTGGCTAGAATAGCCCTGTCCGTAATAATAGATCGATCCCAATAGAGCGTAGCATGACCATTTTCGAGAACTGGTTGGGGGACATATTGATAATACGGCACCTCGGAAGTGACAAGGCAATATCGAAGAGCAAGTTGCTGGTATGATATTGGCTACTAGGTTATGTTTATTATTATTTAGTTATGATTATTCATTTTATTATTAAATTACTTATTTTATTTATTAAATATACATATTAGTAGCAGCTAGTAGCTAGCTAGTAGTTAGTAGCTAACTACTAGCTATCGCAATTGCGCGTATGGCGTATTAAAGTTATAAAATGTATTTTGCCATATCGTACCTACATGCTACACTTTGCCTAACAATTTAATAATTGATCGTTGGTTATGAAAAAAGTATAAAGACTGAATATGAAATTTTTATTCAAAATGGAATTCGAAATAAAATATTCATGCGATAAAGTTGTAACATTACAAACTTTTCAAAAATTCATTTCGTATTTGACGGAAATGACTTGCATTCACCGACGTTATTATTCCATCAAAAAACTTATGTCAACTTTTATATTACTTTTTATACACTAAAAACGCGCTGGCCGGAACATTTCCGCATGGCCTAACCCGTATTGTCATTGACAACTTTACATCACAAAATCACAGAAGCGTTAATGCGCCGCCATACGGAAATGTCAAAATTCATTACCCCAGAACCCGACAAAATTTAGTAGACAACCTCAATATGACCTCAATATTCACTCTACAATCCGGGCACTACGCTATCATTACTCTCTCATCAGCCGGATAATAGCTTGGTGGCCATCAGTGCGAGGCAATCATTACAAATGATTCGCATGTAAAGCCTCGTACACAATGACGGTGATAAAACGCCGTTTCAAAGTCAGTTAAACTTGGAACGCGGGTGTTGGAATGATATTTTCGTATGCTAACCGTTTGCGGTTGGCTAAATATGTTTGATTGGACGGTTTATGGTATGAAACGTTATTGTTTTGAGGTTAATGATCAGGGAAATTGTCGGGTTTGAATATTATGGTTTTTATGTTACGTATTCGCGCTGATGTCGTCTTAGCTACCGTAATATTATGATATGACTTAACTTGCAAGGCTTTGTAGATATTCAGGCACATTTTTTTCAATTACACTTTTTGAGTGGTTGATAGTTTTGTCTACAGCATGAATAGGCCGGCTTGTCCGGGTCGTTACCGCTGTCTCACAGAAAACCGATGTAAAGTAACAGCTTGCTAAGCGCCCATGACTAATTTGGTATTATGGGCGTGCATGGGCGGTGGTGATCACTTACCATCAGGTGACCTACTCGATCGTTTGTCAGCCTGTGCAATAAAAAAAATTGCAAATTGAATATCGACATGTTACCATTCGATAAAAAAGAAGAAAATTCTTTATTGATCTCCTAGCAATGCACTCTAAATTGGTACTACGGGGGTTGAAATACGTATATCGTACACTATACATTGCTTAAATTTGACCACACCTTTCTATAACACGTTGTATAGATCTAATAGAAATCACGTGTACCTATTTTAAGTACCGAAATCGCAACAAAATCCTGGCCAAGATTTGGGGCATGCATGCTTTGTTTAGTTTGTATTGACGTTACGGCAGTAAGACGTTAGCTGAAAACTCGATAAGGTATTTTTAGTCCGAAAAATAATGTAAAAATTCTTCAAAGTGGTTCAAGAGTGTTTCTCATTACTAAATTGAACTTGTGACGTAGTATCAGGTATAACAAATGTTGCATGCATGGTACGATATAATTGAAGTACTTGCATCTAATAATAATCATAATACTAGCCCTGTATTATATACGTGCCACTGCTGGACACGGGCCTCCTCTACTGAATGAGAGGGGTTAGGCTTTAGTCCACCACGCTGGCATAATGCGGCTTGGCAGACTTCACATATCTTCGTAATTCTTATTAAGAACTTCTCAGGTATGCAGGTTTCCTCACGACTTTACTGTTAAAGCAAGTGATAATTAACAATTATTACACACATAACTTAGAAAAGTCAGAGGTGTATGCACTTGGGGCTGGTTTCGAACCTGCGACTTTCGTCTCGACAGTCCATACCACTCCCCGCTGAGCTATCACTGCTGGTTGCACTTGCATCTACTTAGATTAATCCCTGTGAGTACTATATATGAAAATTTAGTAACCGAAGAGCGAAGTGTTCAGTTAGTACGTAGCGTTCGACTATAAATTATTATAAGAGCAAAGATGAAATCTAATATTCTTGAGTATTCGAAGTTGAAATAAACTAACACTACTAAATTAGTATACATTTTAATGAAAATAGTATACGTGTATTATGTACACCGCCCCCCCCCCCCCCTCGTTTCATATTATAGCTCGAAAGAAGAGTTTCCATATTATCATATTTTCAAATTACCATCTTAATGAATTAACATTAAACAATCATTTAAATTTGGCTTCAATTCTAATTTACATAAAATGAAACAATAAACCCATTATAATTTAGAACAGTTTCAATTTGCAATAACTCAGAAATCAAACAATGGAAATAAGTCAAAAGCAAAGTCTTCACTGTCGAATGAAATGTTGCGGACACCCTTGACATTTAGAAAAAAAGCGGAATAAGTTTTTCAATATATTTTTAATCTTTTCAAGGAATCTTTTATACAGACTTTTTATCATATTCCGAATTAAAATTATTCTTCTTTTTCCACCTGCCCTTACGCCAGTCACAATAGTGTCGAGGCAACATGCGTTTTACACAATATGTTTTAGAAACATTTAGCTTGAAAGATTAAGTTTGTGAACTTTACTTGAAGGTTATCTCGATATCGCGAATTTAGTCTAGCCGATTTCTATTGAAACATTAGCTAATTGGGTGTTTGATAATCGTGATCATAGTAAAGGGTCCTTGTGCTCTCTGAAGTCGTATCTACGACTGTCAGACGCAGAAAGACGAGATACCAAGGCTAAATGGTCCGGCTCAGCTATATGCCTGGCTATGTGTACGAGAACTTGTAAACATTTTTGATTCGTGGATAGCAGGAGTGCGAGTTTTTTTGATAACTGGTCATTCGTATACAAGAAATAATATCTATGAAGCTAATATGTTTTCCATACAGTCCGCTAGAGGCGCTGTACGGATATATAACCATATTTTCGTAAAAACGGATGACGTGACAAATACGAGATTAGATTTTTTAGGATTTTCATTAAGAACTGACTCATATGATACTTAAAATCTAAAAAACATATAATTGAACATTGTAATAGGTTAGTGCTATTGAAGTTTATCTGTCACTGATAGCACTAACACAAAATTGGTTTATTCTAATTTTCAAATGAAAAAATTATCATTAAAATTGGACGTGGAATGAAAGTTATATACAAAAGAAAACAAATAAACGCGAGAAGCGAACTTAAAGTCTTAGCCACGCTTGTAAGTGAGATATCCGGAGGCCCAAAGTCACCTCCCCTTCCCAATCCCTTAATTATCCCTTTCTTTTAACGTCGGCAACGGGCCCATTTTTCTTTTGGTATTATGGGCGTACATGGGTTGTGGAGATCACTTACCATCAAATGACCCATTTGCTGGTTTGCCGGACTATGCTATAAAAAAAACTTGGAAAACAAAAAAGAGTAGAACTAACTTAGAAAAGAAAAGAAGAGAACTACTACTAGTTCTCTCTACGTATGTACATTGTACATCCCTTTCAGACATCATAGTTGCTAATTAATAAAATGTTGGTCCTTGAGCAAACAAAACTATTTAGTTCAGCTATCATCATACTATAAAGATAGAGTTTTACACTTTTGTCTACAGTATGAGTGGGCTTAGTATATTCAACACGAGATAATTTTATCGACTGCCTCGGTGGCGCAGTTGTAATGCGTATGCGTTACGATTGAGGCTAACGCTGAGGTCTCGGGTTCGATCCCCGGGTCGGGTAAAGTGGTATTGGGTTTTTCTAATACGAAATGCTCAGTATCAGCCCGGAGTCTGGAATTTGTGCCCGGTATGGCGATAGGCTCGCCCCCTATCACATTGTGGGACGGAGATACGCTCGGCGAAATGTGGGTGTACTGGTTACACCTCTGCCTACCCCTTCGGGGATTACAGGCGTGAGTGCATATGTATAATTTTATCGACTAGTTTTGAAGTGGAAAACTAGTTTTATTTAGTTATCTCAATATGTCTATCGAAGCTAACATGGCAGCTTACGAGTATAATGCTCGACTTGTTACGTTAAAAATAGAGATAACGTAGAGAAAATAGTACTCTGTGTGGTATTTTGTCTACGTACCCTAACATGATGACGTAATTTTATCGAATGTTGACATTATCACCCGAGATAGTTGTATCTCTAGTGCGCGAGATACGTCGTGTTGCATATGTTCAACCCCCAGATTGTTACTACTATCTCACAAAAACCAACATGAAGTAGCAGCTTGCTGTTGCGTTTCGTATGGTGAGTGAGATATACGGAGACCCAAGTACCCCCTTCACAATCATCAGCCCTTTCCTTTAAAGCAACGGCAACGCGTTCATGATTCTTCTGGTGTTGTGTGCGTTCATTGGCGATAGAGATCACTTACCATCAGATGACCCACTTGATAGTTTGCTGACCACAAAAACCCTACCCCGTTTTTTCGTCGGTCAATAACCAAAATAAAATGATAATATATTTTAAACACTGGATCTAGTTAGAGAAGAGTCTATTGAATCAGTAGATTGTAAAGTATTACAAGGTGGTAGGCCCTCGTATGCGAGAGGCCGGCTGGGTTGGTGCCACCGCTTTGTCTATTTCTGCCGCCAAGCAACAGTGTGTAAGCACTGTTGTGTTACGATTTGATGGGCACTGAAGCCAGTGAAATTACTGGGCATTATGCGACCTAACATCTTATGTCTCGGGGTGACGAGCGCAGTCCAGTATCATGCAATGCTTTGTAACTCAGAGTTCTGTGTGGCGTTGCTTCTGTTTATGGGCAGGCGTAGCGCTTACCATCAGGCGAGCGACCAGCTCGTCTCGTCATTCAAGATAATAAAAAAAAACACTGTTGTTGTTGTTGTACACTAATACATTAAAATTTGATTGTTTACTCCGCGCAATCTAAGAAGTAAATATCATGTCCAGAATTACTCCAGATAAAGGAAAGAAAATAAATCTTCCGAATAATCCCAACACTTGATGTCCAAAAAGGTAATAAGAGGATTAACCCAAAGACCACTTCCGTGGTTGACCCGCTATCAAAAGCTTAGTGTTGAGCCAATGAATATCAATTAAGATGTTAATGGCTTTGCAACATAAATGGAACCTAAAAGCTCTATAAAGCTATTCTATTCTATATTGACTGCCTCGGTGGCGCAGTTGTAATGCGTACGCGTTACGATTGAGTCCAAAGCTGAGGTCTCGGGTTCGATCCCCGGGTCGGATAAAGTGGTATTGGGTTTTTCTATTACGAAATGCTCAGTATCAGCCCGGAGTCTGGAATTTGTGCCCGGTATGGCGATAGGCTCGCACCCTATCACATCGTGGGACGGAGTACGTTCGGCGAAAGTTACACCTCGGCCTACCCCTTCGGGGATTACAGGCGTGAGTGCGTATATACATATGTATGTATGTATGCATTCTATATTGAATGGTTAGTGGCGAAGTTAGTATTAAAGTTCTCAAGTCGTCTGAACGCTTCCGACTTAGCTTGACGACTGCAGGCAGTTGATAACAGCCCGGATCAAGTTTTTACGTGACCTCCGATGCACAGCGACGCTCACTTGAAATACCACTAAGCGGTCACTCATCTATAGACTGACCACGCCAACGGTTGCTTAACTCGCTACTTGTTTAATACTTTACTTCGGTTTTCTATGAGACAGTGTTAACAACATGATTGAGCCGGCCTATTCATGCTCTAGACAAACCTATCTACAGCGCGGCTCTACCATTTTAAAATCTCACGAAAGTCACTTTATGACTCATAGATAACAGATGTGAATCCGGCAGCTTATCGTCGTTGATATTGCAATACGTTTCATGTCAGTGTTTGGCGCACTTTACAGGAGAGGCGAATATCACTTATTTGTAGAAACTATCGGGTTGCGGAAATAGTTGTTTTATAGGCTTGTTAATTAACTATATTTATTTATTTTACAGAGGCGTTTAAAATTGTTTTTAGGTCCGATACTACAAAAATAAATACAACGAATTGCAATATCAACGACGTTATGTTGCATTTCGTACGGTGATTGATTCATTAGGTTGGGCCCTCCCCTCCCCCTCTCCTACTCAATTCCCATTCTTTACCTTTAAGGTCGGCAACACACCCATGATTTTTCTGGTATTTCGGGTATTCATGGGCGGAGCATCACTTACCATCAGGCACTTGTTCATTTACCGGCCTCTACAAAAACAAAGTTTATGAAAGTACTAGCTTTTGCTCGCGGCTCCGCCCGCGTGAACTGACTTTTCCGAAATATAACGTAGCTTATAACCGTCTCCAGGGTCCCATAGGGTTGACTACAAAAATTGGGAAGAACTCTCTACTAGTTGCATCTTTTCAGAATATAAATGCCATCATTCAGGCCTCAATACAATGATCTAATTAAAAGATAGCGCTTGTCTGTCACGGTGACGAGATCGTTAGCACAACATGTCTCACGCAGGCCAGAGACACGCTCCATTGTTACTTCACTTGGCTTTTGTGACCGAGTTTTTTATGGAGCGGCGCGAGGCTTAAGATTGTAGAGTTGCGTAGGCATTCGTTTCGCTAGTAATTTTGGAAAACAAGTTATGGTACCAGGTATTCGAGGATGCCCACTGGTCTGAGAAGAAGCACCAGGAAACTCAGCCATAAGTCATTTGATTTTGTGCTCATATTTTTTAAAAATCAATAACAGTTTTTTAATAGAAAACAAATAGTAACAAAATAAATATGATTATTAATCGACGCAAAAAGGAGGTGGTGATAAAGTTTTGTTATATTTTTATTTACTTGCCTGAATGATGAGTCAAAACCAGCACCAATACCGCTCAAAATTTTAAATTACTAGGTATGAAATGAAATAGATTTTAATCATGTTGGCATTTAAAAAAGCGATTATGACAAGTCATTATAAAATAAAGAAACTTATGTATAAAAATCATGTCAACTAACATTAGTTGATATGTATACATATAGACTAGGTAATTACACTAAATTTATTTATTTGTCTTTTATTTTTCCAATATTTGTATTGTGGAAATGTCCAGAATTGTTGAACATTTTAAGTCATACGCATAAATGTGAGGCCACACTTCCGTGACATGAACTGACCTGAACTGAACCGAGATGCATGACTGTCACACGTACTTGTTACGCTAATGTGGTGAAATATCGCAAGTACCCCGCTTCACAAAACAATTACCCCGCTAACTTCTGTAACTTACACCGTTCAATTTATTGTATGTGCCGGGTCTTGTGTAAGACTCGTACTAATTTCCTCAGCCTTCGAAGACGCAAGATCGATGATTCTACTTACGTTCACATATTTCATACGCGCTTTACAAAGATCTACCCGCACGATATCGCAAATAACTACCGAAACGAATACGGTAAATGAATGCTGATCAGTACGTATATACCTCTTTTCTATACGCACTCACGCACTCACACGCACGTATAACCAGTACACCCACATTTCGCCTAGCGTATCTCCGTCCCACGATGTGATAGGCGGCGAACCTACCGTTACCGTTAATATACTGTTGTAAGAGCATCGATAGTTCAGCGGGGAGTGGTATGGACTACCGAGACGCTAAATCAAATCAAAATATGAATCTATAAAATGTTATACATCATTGAGATTTTCGGAAGGCTGTTTCGCTATAGTAGAAAGGGCAAGAATGAGCCTGGAATGGGCTTGAGCCAGATCGTACCAGCGGTACAATCCCCCGGACGGGCAAAAAGCGTTGGCTTGACGTATTGGGGAGAGACATGAGATGCATGACAGCCATTGGTCTAATCCTGGCACTAAGCGGGATAACGCCAGGCAGAAAGAAAGAAGTGGTTCAAATCGAAGATAAAGACTCAATCAGTCGAGCTGGCCCATACATGCTGAAGATAAAAGTTGACTTTAGTTTACAGGATACATAAATATTACGAGTTGATTAAAAAGACAGACAGGCAGACAGCGTAGGCTCTGTAATAGGGTTTCGTAGGTATCCTTTGTGTGCGGAACCCCAAAAAAATACATATGAATAGAGACCATTCTCCTTTTTGACGACGCGTCGTTAAAAAATCATACGTTCTAAAAATAAACGCCTAAAGTCTACGTATTACGTAAAAACTAAAATTAGAATAGACTCACAAAATTATCTGTAACCTTGGAAGCCGTGACGTATATATTTAACGGGGAATAAATTGCCTAGCAACTTTTAAGAATAATTCAGATTCAAATTTCAGTCAAAGTCAAGTATTGTCATTAACGATAATGCTTAATGGGACTGCCTCGGTGGCGCAGTTGTAATGCTGGTGGTGTTACGATTGAGGCTGACGCTGAGGTCTCGGATTCGATCCCCAGATCGGGTACAAGTGGTATTGGGTTTTTCTATTGCAAAATGCTCAATATCAGCCCGGAGTCTGGAATACGCACTCACGCCTGTAATCCCCGAAGGGGTAGGCAGAGGTGTAACCAGTACACCCACATTTCCCCGAGCGTATTTCCGTCCCTTATGTGATAGGGGGCGAGCCTATAGCCATACCGGGCACAAATTCCAGACTCACAGACAGACAGAACAAAATATCGATTAATATTCACACAGCACATCAAATACTCGTTTGTACATTAATAGCAATCACTTGAACGCGTGGGACGTAATCAAAACCCACAAGGACAAAAATGTAATCTATCAATCTCCTAATACATTGTATTAGTTTACAGAAAATATCAAATGACAAATAAAAATATTTTTACTGCTTTTGTGACATTATGCGACTGCTGTGCTGAGGTCTCGAGTTCGATCCCCGGGTCGGGTAAAATTGATATTCTATTACGAAATGCTCAGTATCTGCCCGGTGTTTGGAATTGAGCCCCGCATGACGATAGGCTCGCCCCCTATCACATTATGGGACGGAAATAGGCTCGGCGAAATGTACTGGTTACACTTTTGCCTACCCCTTCGGGGATTATAGGCGTGAGTGCGTAATCTTTTTTTTAATTCGTCTGAATAATGAGGAGAACAAGTCTATCACCTGAAGGCCAATTTTCGTAATTTTAAATGTTCAAAATATCTTCCGATCTAGTCTCAGCGTCAATGTTCAAAAGTCTCAAAGTTGCAAATGGCATTCTCTTAAACCAATAATAATCAACGTCAAATGCACCTAGCATTAGCAGTAGCATTATACCGTTTTGGCTTCAGTCAACTTTTATTCTACATTCAATCTCATTACGATCTATGTTCACATTTGACGTTGATTATTGGTTTAAGAGAATGCCATTTGCAACTTTTTTGACTCTGAGACTAGATCGGTATGATATTTTGAACATTTCAAATTACGAGAATTGGCTTCCTGATGTTAAGTGTCATGCCTGCCTAGAAAGTTCCATACCCGACAATTTTATATAACATCTTACATCTCAGGGTGACAAGTGCAGTCCAATGCCACGCAGTGCTTTGTAATTCAAAGTGCTGTGTTGCATTATTTCTGTTTATGGACAGGCGTGGCGATTATCATCAAGCGTGCAACATGCTCGTCTCGTCATTCAAGCTAATTTAAAAATATACTGCACTGCGCTCGTCACATAACATGTTTAGTCCCATAATGTCCAGTAATTTCACTGGTTTTAATGTCCTTCAAACAGTTTTCTTTCGTAGGTTATTAATTAAACGCGCTTTTATTACCATTTTTAGGTTGATAAGGTCGCGGTCTAATTGCCGGCGGTAAAAAATATACATAATAATAACTGTTAGTTTTAATGATAAGTAATAGACTAATTTAATTAGACTGGCCTATAATTATTTTTTGTTACATAATATAATTATAACATTAATTGAACTGGCTTGTTATATTTTATTTCATAGAATAAATAACAATTACAGTACATTGTTCCCCGTTTTTATATATTTTCTACATGGATTTGTTTTATTTGCCCTAACTGCCAATGACATTATATTTCAATTAGGTCTTGTTTAGTTTTAGACTAATTAGAGTAAGTTTAGGAGCGGCTAATTGTTTTAATGTGGGATTTGTTTTGGCAAAGAAACACCTTTTTTAAAATAATCGTCGTTTATTATAACTGTTCTAGAATTTTTCCGTGCGTTCACTCGCAGTCGTTCGTCCTAACTCCGCAATCTTACATTTCCGATCTCCCGTCCTTCTCGCACGCATACATCCCTCTCGTTTCATTACTTTCACAGCGTTCCATACTTACCACATTTCATACCCAATTCCCACATTAATGATATAAGTTTGAAACAAACTACCTTCGAATAATTAACACAATATTCAAACATTTAACAATTCCTCGGCGTAATTTATGTATATTGGACGCGAATTCGAATTCAATAGTACCTATCTAGTTTACTATACGTTTAAATACTTTAGATTTACAAACTGCCTCGGTGGCGCAGTTGTAATGCGGCGTTACGACTGAGGCTGATGCTGATGCTGAGGTCTCGATTTCGATCCCCGGGTCGGGTAAAAGTGATATTGGGATTTTCTATTATGAAATGCTCAGTATCAGCCCGGAGTCTGGAATTTGTGCCCGGTATGGCGATAGGCTCGCACCCTATCACATCATGGGTCGTAGATACACTTGGCGAAATGTGGGTGTACCTCTGCCTACACCTTCGGGAATTACAGGCGTGAGTGCGTATGTATGTATTTACAAACAAATCCTAAATAAGACAATTTTGCCTACAGTATCAATGGGCCGGCTCGTCCGGGTCGTTACCACCGTCTCACAGAAAACCGGCGTAAAGTAGCAGCTTGCTGCTGCGTTTCGTTCGGTGAGTGAGATATCTGGAGGCCCAAAACCCCCTCCCCTTCCCAATCCCTTATTATCCCTTTTCTTTAAGGTTGGCAACGCGCCCATAACTCTTTTGTATTGTGGGCGTACATGGGCGGTGGAGATCGCTTACCATCAGGTGACCCACTTGCTCGTTTGCCAGCCTACACTATAAAATAATAATAATAATAATCTAAATTTCTAAATTAACATCTTCCTTTTACATATGGTCGGCAACGCTCTCATGACCCAATACCATTCTGGTATTGTGGTCGTACTTGGACGGTGGAGATCACTTACTATCAGGTGACCAACTTGATCGTTAGCCGGCCTATGCTTTTAAAATAATGATGGGTATGCTATATTTACGTATTAGAGGGAGACATGAGAGCAAACGGTCTCACATATAGAGTATTTTCAACATAAAGCGAAGTGGAAGTTGTTATGTAAGAAGGTGGCCTAGCATGAAGCCGGTATAACGCCAAGCATTATTCTATTTCAGATCACAAAAATCCATTTAGGTATATTTTTTATTGATTTTTACAAAACAATCAAGTTAGTATAACTTAAATACATACAATCATTATTACTATAATTTTATTCAAGTGGTATGATATTTATTTTATTTATTCATATACATATAAGAAATATTAGATTGGCTTAAGAGTTATTTAAATGATCGCAGACAATGTGTAGAATTAACTAGACTTACAAATAAACATAAGACAACATATAGATCAGATTATGAACGAATCCATTATGGTGTACCACAAGGCAGTGTACTTGGACCACTTCTGTTCCTATTATATATTAATGATCTTCCAAACGCAACTAGACATGACTGCATTTTGTTTGCTGACGATACAACAGTAATAATAAAATCAAAAGATAATAGTCAAATAGAAGAAAATGTTAATACGACACCTAAAAATATTACAACATGGCTTAGAAATAATAATTTAAATATAAACATTGACAAGACCAAAATTATACGTTTCAAAAATTACAATAGTAAAACACTTGACATAAATATCCAATTCGAAAATAAAAAAATTGCACAAACGGATGAGACTCTATTTTTGGGATTACATATTGATAAATATCTTAATTGGAAACCACACATAGATGGCCTGTGCAATCATTTAAACAGATTTACATTTTCATTACATAGAGTAAGAAACATAGTCTCTAAGGAAGCTGCTGTGATGTCATATCACGGGTATGTCGTTTCATCACTGAGATATGGTCTTTCTTTGTGGGGTAACTCGGTTGATATCCAATAAGCATTTGTAGTCCAAAAAAAATGTGTAAGAGCCCTTTGTAATGCCAATATTATGGATAGTTGTAAACCATTGTTTAAAGGATTAAAAATATTGCCCCTTCCTTGTCTGTATATCTATGAGATATAAGTTTTTGTAAAGAAACATTCTTACTTATTTCCTACAATGGAGGATATGGGGTGTAAGAGTGCAAGATTGAAAAATAGACTGTACCTACCATTACAAAGGCGCAATATTTTTATACAAAATGCTCATTGTATGGGCATAAAAATATATAATCATTTACCAGTCGAAATAAAAGAATCTGAATTAAATGTATTTAAAAATAAATTAACTCGAATACTACTAAATAAGTTATATTATAATCTAAATAATTTTTTTAATGATAGAGATATTGACATAGAACAACTTTGACATAAAACATTATTAATAGGCGTTAAACAAACCATGAATATTTTGAATTGTAATTAGTTAAATTTATGACATTTTTAATTTATAAGTAATATTAATATTTGCACGTCAAGAATGATAGAGTGTGCGATTCTACTTATCTAAAATTATAACATCTCCATGTAACCACATTCTTGCAAATAAAAGTATCATTCATTCATTCATTCAACATGTATAATAATAATAATAATACACCCAACAGTCACACACATAGCTTTGACCCCACTCTAGGTAAACCTGTGTCGTGGGTATCGGGAACTACGAGGGACTTGCGGTCCCACAACACCCAGACCCGAGACCAATATTTGTGATTCACACAAACATTTGTCTCGGTGTGGGAATCGAACCCAAAGGCGGACTTAATGTCATTAGGCATTATCTACCAGCCTACCTTTGAGTGATGCAGAGACGAGATGATGTGGGCGTATAAGAAAATTGATGGTAAGAAAGAAGTAGACAAGGCACTAAAAACTACATACATATATACATACAAATAAAAATATCTGATGTACCTATACATATGACATCGACGGCGTAATTAACTTACTTGAGCAACACCCGAATACTGAAACGCTCTTCAAGTATTTAAGATTGTTTTAAACCTGTTGAGGCCCTCTTAGCTGTCAAATTTGTATAAAAATAAGTAGCCGATAGCCGTCAGGTAGTTGAGTAGCGTTTTTTTTATTGGATTGAATGACGAGACGAGCAGGTCGCTCGCCTGATGGTAAGCGACACGCCTGCTCATTAACAGAAACAACGCCACACATAACTTTAAATAACAAATCACTGCATGAAACTGGACTGCGCTCGTCACCCCGAGACATAAGGTGTTAAGTCTCATAATGCCCAGTCATTTCATAGTCCTTCAAACATGAACACAACAGTGCTTACACACTGTTGCTTAACGGCAGAAATAGACAAAGCGGTGGTACCAACCCAGCTGGCCTCTCGGATACGACGGACCTACCACCTTGTATATTTCAGTATTCGGGCGTAAGTGAGGGACGATATACTATACAACTAAAGTCCTTATTCATAAAACTTAGGAATTATAGTCTATCGATGCTTTTTTAGCGTTTTACAAAATCGGACCAATTATATACACAGAAATCTACACTTAGCAAAGGATCTCACTTTAGTGTTATTGCGTACGGGCGTAATATTGCACACTAATTCTAATACAAATATAGAGCAATAAATATTCTCACTGACGTAACATTCTGTAACATCTGTTACATATAGCTAAACTATTATTACCGAATCGTATAATAATGTCACACGCCGCCTTATACTTCGCCGCTTATAATCCAACCGCAGCCCATTGATATGAGTAATTGTTCTACTTTGTGAACCGTGGCACATTTTCCTTGTCATTTGCTTTATAACAAACTATGATAGATTTGCGTACATACCCTTTTGATAATAATTCATATAAACCTTTCCGGTCATTATTAATCATGAAAGCAATTTATGTTAATAATCAAGCCTGTATTTCGTGTAGAAAGCATAAGGATTAGTGTTTCCTTTCTGCACGAACTTAGTTTTTACCCCCGATGAAAATGGGTATTACATAAATAAATACACCCAACAGTCACACACATAGTCCTGACCCCACACTAGGTTAACCTGTACCGTGGGTATCAGAAACTACGAGGGACTTGCAGTCCCGCCACACCCAGACCCAAAACAAATATATGTGGGTCACCACGGCCCCACGCTTCGCTGCCGGCTACTCGCCCGATGCGCCACGGAGGCTGTCATGTTTCACCCCTTTGTCTGTCTGTCCGTATGTTTGTCAGTTGCATCGTAGAGCCTGAACGAATGGCTTGATTTGAATGCGGCTTTTTTTATACTGAATTAATCGACATGGTTCTTAGCAATTGTTTGATAAAAATCTGTAAACGTTTAGTAATAATAGACATTTGTATAATTGAATGTCAAGGGTAAGCCATTAGGGTATGCTTAGTCCCTAATGAGACGGGCTGCAAAGCGGTATAGCGCAGGGGAGGTTTTGGCAGTATTCCACAATACACGCAGGATCCCCAGGGACCGTCTTACTTGTGTCAAAGAAAGCCACCGCGGGGTTTTTAGTCGGTATAGCGACTTAGGGATTTTACTGGCTAGATGACGTCATAAAAAATCAATACGATAATCGTACATACAAGCCTACTTGGCGTGCTTGAATACGTACGTACCATCTTCAATCACACAAACTGACTGTCAGACTGCCTCGGTAGCGCAGTTGTAATGCGTACGCGTTACGATTGAGGCCAACGCTGAGGTCTCGGGTTCGATCCCTGGGTCGGGTAAAGTGGTATTGAATTTTCCTATTACGAAATGCTCAGTATCAGCCCGGAGTCTGGAATTTGTGCCCGGTATGGCGATAGGCTCGCCCCCTATCACATAAGGGACGGAGATGCGCTCGGCGAAATTTGGGTGTGCTTGTTAGTTACACCTTCGGGGATTACAGGCGTGAGTGCGTTTAATGTAATCTTCAATCACACAAATTGTGATTTCCTAGCCTGAGATTTTGTACACATAACCTCTCCGGTAATGTATGATGACATCAAATTCACTCGAGGATACTAGGATTCTTACAGTATCATACCACATTAAGGAACAAAGACGTTCAATTAATAATGAGGAAATGGAAACGGAGTCGTCGCTTCGAAACAAAAGGTTCTTATTTGACGCGAACAAAATAATACATTAAGTAAATGGAGTCTTTGCCAACATTTCTATTGCAGCTTTTGAGCTGTTTTTCATAGCAGTATCTGGAAAAACTTAAGTTTTTTTTATGGTATACGAGCAAATGGATCACCTGGTGGTAAGTGATCTCCACCGCCCATGTACGCCCACAATACCAAAATAATCATAGGCGCTTTGCCGACTTTTAAGAAAAGGGATGAGGATCTGGGCCTGCGGATATCTCACTCACCGTACGAAACGCAACAGCAAGCTGCTACTCTAAGTTGGTTTTCTGTGAGACAGTGGTAATGACCCGAACGAGTCATCAAATCCATTTCATTCCATCCATATAATTCATCAAATCCCAACCAAAATATGGTCACTTGAGATAAACTTCTGGTGAACCTTATCGACTACAAAACAATTTGACATTTGACGGAGGTAACGCGTAAATACTAACTTATAACTCATAATGTAAAATAAAAACTTTTTAATTAAAAATAGAACCGTTTTATAATAATAAACGTTTTATTTTTAGCTGAGTATTAATTGTTTATTTTTCTATTTTTAGTGAAAGAATTATCATTATCAAAATCAGTAATACTTCAGTGTTTATTTTACTATTTTTTTGTGAAAGAATTATCTAAATCGAGGTATAAATGACGAAGTTTTAGCCTTTCATCCCCGATTTGATCCTTTAATGGGCGAAATTATTTCTTCAAATTTAAATGGGACCACCACCGTAGAAACCTAACCTAAACTCTATCGATTACAAAGATAATTATCCAAATCGATCCACATTTGGCGGAATTATGAGTAAACATACATAACATATTCAAACAAATTGAGAACTACTTTGTTTTTTGTGTCGGTTAAAAACATAAAATACGCGTCGAATTAAAAACCAATTTTGAACATGATTAAAAATAACATAAAACATCAAATTAAAACAAATACACGCGTGTAACCTAAAGATTTTATTTAGGACAAAGGTTACCTTTGGCCCATGTTCGTTTGACAACATTTCACGCTCGGCGATCAATCCACAATAGAGGTTTAAGTTGGCCCAACATGCGTAGCGATAGAAGTTAGGGTTATCACATTTGAAACATTAAATTAAATAAATGTGGGATGGAAATAATCACAGCGAACCGTGGTTGCCGCATTAGTTGCAGCTCTGCCTACCGTTTTGGGTGTAGAAAAATAAGCTTATGTTGTTATGATTTAACTAATTTTGCTCCGTTTACCCTTCACTCTTCGCCGCTGATAGACACTGCACTATAATATTCACATACTGTGACAATGACCAATTATATTATATAAATAAGACCTATGATGGTTTGGTCATAATTTAAGGAGAACATAGGAGTACGTCAGTGGCAAGTCCCTGCGCTAGGGATAGCCCAAAAATGGCTCGATTAACGAATTAGAGGGAGACATGAGAGCCAATAGTCTCACCACGGAAAATGCTCAAGACAAGGCGAAATGGAGGCATCTAAGTAAAAAGGCACGCTGGCAGTAAACGGAGATAACGTCTGGCAGAAAAATAAAAAAACCAATGCGACAACCCTAGCCTCGCCAATTATATCTGAATCAATACGGTTTAAGACGGTTGTATTGTTAGCAAATAAATTGATGGCGTAGTATTATATTGGGAAATGTGTTTGTTTAGGCTCTATTTGAACTGAGTTTTATGTTTTATATCGTTTTAGGCGATGGACGTGTTGTATGGAAACCCAGTATTTACAAATAAGTTATTTATTTAGTAAGTTTGACTTTTACTAATATGGATTCACACGGTTCGATTTTGGTTGAACAATTGGAATTGAAACGATTGGAATCGTCTGATCCCCACATAGTTATTTTCTTATTTTTCCTGCTTTGTATACAATTATGGAGCTATCCGAAGGTCCAAATCCCTCCCTCTTTCCCGCGATAGCTTAATTACCTTTTCCTTAAAAATCTGCAACGCTTCCATTGTGCACGTGGTAATGTGGGCGTTCATGGGCATTGGAGATCACTTACCATCAGGTAACCAGGTACTTGCTTGTTAACTGGCCTATGTTATATACACATAATATGTACTAGCTCGGTGGCGGAGTTGTACGCGGTACGACTGTTGTGCTGAGGTCTCGGGTTCGATCGCGGTTGGATAAAAGTGATATGGGTTTTTCTATCATGAAATGCTTAGTATCAGCCCGGTGTCTGATATTTTGCCCGGTTTGGTGATGGGCTCGCTCCGTTTCACATCATGGGACAGAGAATAAGCTTAGCAAAATGCAGGTGTACTGATACACCTCGGCCTACCCCTTCGGGGATTACAAGCGTGAGTGCGTATGTAAATAAATAAATAAATACACCCAATAGTCACACACATAGTCTTGACCCCCACACTAGGTTAACCTGTCTCGTGTGTATAACTACGAGGAACTTGCGGCCCCACAACACCCAGACCCCTAAACAATTATTTATGGATCACACCAACATTTGTCTCGGTGTGGGAATCGAACCTACGACCTCTCGCTTCGCAGACGTCTGTTCGCCCACTAGGCCACGGAGGTATATATGTACATAATATGTATGTCAACACGAGCTACTCATTTCTACTACATAATAAAGCGGAAAAAATAGCGTTATATTTACAAGCTCCCTAATAATTCTCGTTTATTGGATTTTCCTTGGAGTTATTTCCTGCGCTATGCCGAAGACAATATTTCCAAGGATAGTAAAGTGTATACAAAAGTTAGGTCGGTTTGTCAACTTCGTTACTTGTTACGATTTCCTAGGAACTGGTGCTTTGGTGTAGGAAATAGAATGGATTTAACATTCACAGGGGTCAGGATATTTTTGTACGCTGGCGATTATTGGTTTAAGAGAATGCCATTTGCAACTTTCTTGACGCTGAGACTAGATCGGAATGATATTTTGAACATTTAAAATTACGAGAATTGGCCACCCGTACTCAATTCTGAATTAGCATAACTTCTGTTAAGTGCAGTAGTTACCGGAATCGGGTGCAGACGCGAGTGGGTGCCAAGTTGATATAAGAGTCATGTTCAGTTATGAATAACGGGATAATTTGGCGTGAAAATTTATCTTTATATATATAATTCTATTGTACGTGTGTATGTGACTGAACTCCTCCTAAACGGCTAGACCGATTTGAATGTTTTTTTTTGTATGCGTTTGGGTGGCGCCCTGAATGGTTTAGATTCACAATTGGACCCGGTAGGTGGCGCTGCTGTAGTTGCGGGTGAAATCGCGTGGGACAGCTAGTACTATTATATATTCTAAGGTGATTTGTTATGTTTTATTAACCCCTTGCCAAAAAGAGGAGTGTTATACGTATGGCCCTCCGACTATATGTTTGGATTGATTTGAATTCGGTTATTTTGTTTGAAAGCTAGATTAATAGAGATGGTTCATGGCTTTGATTGAAGACAATCTGTTCAGCCGTTTAAAACCCCAAAGGGGTAGGCAGAGGTGTAACTAGTAGACCCACGTTTCACCGAGCTTATTTCCATCCCATGATGTGATAGGGGGTGAGCCTACCATACCAGGCACAATTCTAGACTCCGGGCTGATACTAAGCAATTTACGATAGACACACCCAATATCACTTTGACCCGACCTGGGGATCGAACCCGAGATCTCAGCACAGCAGTCGTACCGCGTACGCATTACAAAAATAATAATATAAAAAAATAAGTTAAATCCGTAATTTCTTGATATAATCAGACAACTTAAAAGTTCAATATTGATATTTTTCTTTCGGCATTTTTAAACTTGAGGTATGAATTAATTTACGTGTAATTATTTCTGTAAAAGTATTATAACTTTATAATTCTTGATGTAAGATTAAATGTATATTTATTTAATTGTTACTCCTAACCTACAAATATAAGTTAATTTGTTTAAGTAACTTGCTTACCTACAACTTACCTTAGTGCTGTAGATTATACACAAATAAATAAAATTGTACATAATATGTTCGCATTTGTTGGAATTACGAGAGTAACATTAATAATAACATGAAGGGTTATAAAAGAGAGCGTATATTTAATATGAAAAGGTCACGATTAATTTTTAACGACTGTTTTATTTGAACACCGCGCGGTGTATGCATCTGCTAAGTATACTCGAGAAGTTCCCAGCTCTCCTTCAACCGCGAACTTTCTGCTAATAGCACTTGGAAATATGTATAAATATATATACTTTTCAAAGTTAGAGTGAATAGGTACCTTTTAGGCAAGCGTGAAACAACGTAGACCGTGTCATCACTTTCCATCAGGTGCCATTACGGTCAAACGTGTTGCCTATTATTTAATATAAAAAAAATAACTTCTCTTCATGATATATGATATGTAGACATTTTGTAAAATAAATTTTATTAGTTTAATTATCCGATTTTTTGTGGAATATTTTGTAAAAGTATAAACATTTAAATATATTTCAAAGCAATATAGTGACGGATAATTCTCAATTTATTATACTTTTTAATACAGCTATAACTTGTGTGCAATGAGTTAAAATTAAAGACTAGTTCAACTTCCTCAATAAAAAAATCAAAAACCAAATATAATATAAGATATGAAAAAAAAAAAAAACTTTTAGTACGGTTGATTGGCTGTTAAAAAAACATTTACTCAAGACGGTATAAAAATAAGTATTCGTGTGTTTATACGACTTCTATCTGTTTGGCACAACTTATTCATCTAATATAAAAACTAATTTCTGTTAAAGTTCTTTTAAACTTACCTATGATATATTTTTTCTTCTAAATTCAGGAATCTACCCAAAATTAAACAGGCAACTTAACTCGAGTTTCTCACGGTCAATAATTTTAAATTTAGTTCATGAGTGACTAACTATTCGTACCACTCTAGTATTGTAAAACTACACGTTTACCCAAAAATAGTTTTAACAGTTCAAACTGTACACATTCGTAGCCAGAGTGACGTGAATCGGCGTCGTAGCGCGCGCTCTCCGTAGCGACCGGCTATCAACTGACGCTACGAGCTGTCTACGACGTAGACCATAGTACATGGCGCCGCAAGTTTATTCAATTTTAGACACAGGTATATTTTTGTGAGATAATGTTATTCTTTGACCTTTAGTTTTTAAGTGTGTATTTAAATTAAAGTAAGTATGGCTTCGCACTTAAGATTATTCAGCTGGATCATTTTAAAACATTAATTTTCCATATTTTAACAACAAAACAGATTGTAAGAATTTATACATAGATCTAAGTGATGTTATGCTATTTTATTTGCTATTATTTTGACAGCCTCTGTGGTACAGTGGGTGAGTAGCCGGCTGTGAAGCGTGGGGCCGTGGGTTCGATTCCCACACCGAGACAAATGTTCGTTTCGGGTCTGGGTGTTGTGGGACCGCAAGTCCCTCTTAGTTCCTGGATACCCATGGTACAGGCTAACTTAGTGTGTCTCAGGACTATGTGTGTGAAAAGTCACACACATAGTCCTGAATGTATTTATTTTATTTATTATGCTTAATTTATTTGATATTATAGCGGTATCTTTTAAAGTAACTCAACCTACATAATACAGTGTAATTGAAAGTTAATTGACAACATAATTTATAAAGCTATTATCTGATTCTATTACAAATAACCTTCAAAAAAAAACTCATTAGTGCATATCAAAGTGTGAACTCGGCTTAAAGAAAAAACTGTGGAACAAACGACTCAACGAATTAAAGTTCACGTGACTATAATGAATTCGAATTTAGAATGCATGGTTTTCGACGTACGCAGCGTATTCTATTATTTGTGGCCAATGTCAGCGACAAATCTTTTTTTGTTAGACTGTATTTTAGTTATATTCCGAGGCCCAAATCTCCTTTCTATGGGCGTACATAGGCGGTAGCGATCACTTAACATCAGGTGATCCGCTTGCTCGTTGGCGACCTGTGCTATAAAAAAAACTGTGGTTATAAATTATAAGCACATTTATCGTAGTGAGCTTTTTATTACTGTTATTCTAACAATGGATTTGATTCTAATGTGTCGTTTTTATTTGTATTGAATAGTGTTTGAACTGATAAATTTCAACAGTCGTTAGTGACAAAGGGTGAGTAGAAACCAAAGATATCTGATGACATTTTTTTTATAGAATACTAACTTTTGCTCGCGGCTCTGCCCGCGTGGTTAGCCTTTTCCAGGATTAAAAGTAGCGTATGTCCTAATCCATGTCGTGGTCTAACCTGTACGCCAAAATTCATCCAAAACCGTTAAGCCATTAAGGCGTGATTGGATAACAGATATCTAAATTCACAAACTCACAAACATCCAAATTTAAGTATATATATTAGGATTAGGATTATGATGACAACAAACTAAGACCTGGTGACCACCTGATGTTAAATGATCTCCTCTGCCCACGAATTATGGACTCGTTGCCGACTTGAAAGGGAAGAGATAATTAAGAAATTGGAATTTGGGCCTCCGGATTTCTCACTCGCCTTACGAAACGCAACAGCTGAATACATACCTCATGCATACATAGCGGCATACATTTTATACCAGCTTTTATCGTAGCCATTTTTCATTATCCAATATAAAATAATAAATTGAAGTGAATGAATTTAATGTAATCACAATTTGCTTTTCTAACAATAGGTTTGATTGTAATGGTGTATGTATTATTTGGATTTATTTGTATGAAACACAGAATTTAATATTAGATTGTGTACGGATTATTAAAATAGATAAGGTGTGAAGGACATTGAAGCCAGTGTAATTACTGGGCATTATGAGACTTAACACCTTATGTCTCGGGGTGACGAGCGCAGTCCAGTGTCATGCAGTGCTTTATTTAAAGTTCTGTGTGGCGTTGCTTCTGTTTATGAGCAGGCGTGGCGCTTACCATCAGGCAAGCGACCTGCTCGTCTCGTCATTCAATGTAATAAAAAAAAAACTGCGCCACCGAGGCAGTCATAATTCACTGTTACCATAATATCAATAAATTGGTTAAAATATAAAGCTGCTTCGTGTGCAATCTCAACGTGGCAAAGGTAAAGCGTTTAATAAACATGCCTTAATCCATAGGAAGGAAACTAAACCAGCGATGCAATTTATCCTTGTTACTTTTAAATGAACTGCACGAGTCGAGTAAATTTGCACCCTGTCTGGTTCCTTTCTAATCCTTGATCAATAAAACATACTGGGTAAATAAATAAAGATTAAACTTTATAGTGATTATTCAAAATTAAATCAAAATATTTATTGAATCCTTAAAATGTTATACATTATTTAGATTCCATCTAAACTCTACCGCCAGTTCGGAAGGCTGTTTCGCTAGAGAACAACGAACAAGAAACTCCAACGTTGCTCTTTTCAATACGTACATATAGGCTCGCCCCTACCACATCGGGACAGAGGTAGGATTGGCGTAATGTGGGTTTACTAGTTGCGTCTCTATCTACCTCTTGGTGGAGTATGAGCGTGATTGCGTATGTATGTACCTACTCATGGCCAATCGCCATACCGGGCACAACTCCAAACCCCGGGCTGATATCAAGCACCTCATGATAGAAAAACCCAATATCACTTTACTCGGCCCGGGGATCGAACCCGACGCCTCAGCACAGTAGTCGCACCACAAATGCGCCACCGAGGCAGTAGTAGGTTCATGTTGGAAAAATACGCAATAGATTTGCACTTCACCTAGTAATGGAATTTACGCGTCTGTCAAATTCTAAAGGCATAACATAGGAAAACACTTTAGCCCAACGGCGATGGAATTGTATTATAATCCTGCCAACCTCTAAATAATACACTCCGGGCTGATACTGAAAATTTCGTAATAGAAAAACCCAATATAATAATAATACACCCAACAGTCACACACATAGCCCTGACCCCACACTAGGTAAACCTGTGTCGTGGGTATCAGGAACTACGAGGAACTTGCGGTCCCACAACACCCAGACCCGAGACCAATATTTGTGGTTCACACAAACATTTGTTACGTGCGCATTGCGACTGAAGCTGACGCCGAGGTCTCGGGTTCGATCTTGAGCATCCTCCATAGTGAGACCATTGGATCTCATGTCTCCCTTTAATATGTCAAGACAGCACTTTTTGAGGCGACGCACCCGTGGCATGATCTGGCTCAGTCATTTGCAACTCATTACTTATGTCTCTTAATATGTATCTACTTGCTTAGACTGTTTTTGAAGTGAAAACTTCATTAGGCGCGTTGAGCACCTTTTGGGTGAACAAAAATCATGGTACTTGCGTCATCGTCACCAAACGCTTTCCATGAGCTATATGTATACTGTGCATATATGTGTACTTTTTGGGTGAACAAAAAGCGTCAAACTCGCGTCATCGTCACCGCACGCTTCCCATGAGCTATATGTACATAGATATACCTCCGTGCGTTATTAGTATACATAATACATATACAATTAAATTGGTCATTAACACTTCTTTACAAACCAAAAATAATTCAAAAATAATAATCTAATAGCTTGACGATACAATTCACAAGTTACTTAGTTTTCACTTCTATCGGCAGTCCCCAAAGACTGTCCCACATGTTTTTAACTCTTAATAACAAAAAGATTATTTTAAATATATATATACATACATACGCACTCACCCCTGTAATCCCCGAAGGGGTAGGCAGAGGTTGTAACCAGTACACCCACATTTCGCCGAGCGTATCTCCGTCCCATAATGTGATAGGAGGCGATCCTATCGCCATACCGGGCACAAATTTTAGACTCCGGGCTGATACTGAGCATTTCGTAGTAGAAAAACCCAATACCACTTTACCCGACCTGGGGATCGAACCCGAGACCTCAGCGTAAATCGTAACGCGTACGCATTACAACTGCGCCACCGAGGCAGTCAGTATAAGTACTATTTGTCTCTAGATATTTAAAATATCTAGAGACAAATAGTACTTATAAACTATCAGAGTATCGCACAGTTTATCCCATAACAAATTATCATAGGTGGTGAATTCTCGTGAAACTGACCCTTATGTTATTCCAAAATGATAAAATTAAATTCTCAATCACTAAAAACACAATGTTACCAAAATATACTTAGAAACATCAAATTAAAAGTCCTCAGAGAACAAAAGGCGTCCGGAAAGACAGAAAACAATAAAAATAATGAGTGGTGAAATCAAAAGACACGCAACGCTTTGTTTTCGTGTACTTGTGTCGTCAGTTTGTTTGTGATGTTTGTACATTGCATTTTATGACGACATAAAATATATTGTCTTCATTTCCAAGATTTATTATTCATATATGCTTAAGTCTGTGATATTTGTACAATAACACTTTTTTTATAGTAGGTAGTTACGTATCCTAGAGTATGTGTACGATCTGATGGCGTCGCATCACAGGATGTACCACAGATGCAAGCTAAGCACATTTTGTAAAACAGTAAACAGTTCTTAGAACAAGTACATGTTGTTTTTATGTAATTTGAGACATCACAGGTGTGCTCCAGACGCTACCTCAGCACTTTTATTGTCAACACGTCGAACCTTCTAGAATAAGTAATGCGTATTGTTTACATCGCTCCACATTATAAATAGGGAAATTGTACATGAAAATTAAGTCTAATAAAGACCTTCACTCTGAACAGTCTTTTAAAAAGCTCCTCGAGCCGTCGCCCGATTTGACTAGGTATAGGTCACGCGATGGTCAAAATAAACGTGGCAGACAGCTATATAGATGGGTCGATGATCTGGAAAAGTTTGCAGGTGTCACTTGGCAAAGATTGGCTCAACATAGAGTAGAATGGCGTAAAGCGGAGGAGGCTTATGCCCTGCAGTGGGCGCATAAAAGCTGAAATGAATGATACTATAACCACTTAGTATAAAACCTGTGGAAACCATA
The DNA here is from genome assembly GCA_905332985.1 of Mimas tiliae. Lineage (NCBI taxonomy): Eukaryota > Metazoa > Arthropoda > Insecta > Lepidoptera > Sphingidae > Mimas > Mimas tiliae. Next base: position 3,971,675 of record HG995251.1, read on the forward strand.
TTATTATTTGAATTTAAACACCCAATCAATTACTTCAGTTCAAATAATAATTAACAAGTTCGCACACATCAAACCCAGACGAAAACCTAAACAAAGTTTGAACTAAACTAAAAATTATTCAACCATCAGCTTAAATTTCGACAATACCTTTACAATATTAATTAATTGAATATAAATTACTTTGAATATTCGCAACAAGTATTATAAATTTTGTGAAGAGGCACCAACTTGCGCTTTGGAGGTAAATATTCCCGCGTCCCTATCTTATTGAATACTTATTATGAAATATGGTTGATGTTGGATGATTTATTAATTATTATTTTAAGTGTTAAGTCTGGGCCATTTTGTGTCATTTTGGGGTATCTTTTCGCTGACATATTCAATTCAATTCAATTCATTTATTTTCAGATAATTACAATCCATAAAATTTTGTTAGTTAAATACCTAGCCTATATTAGTAATATATTATTAATTATAATAAAAAATTGGCAACTGGTCGTTGCAAGGATGCCCAGTGCCTCACAAACGGACCGTCCACCCGTTCCGCCACAACAACCATGAGGCATGTTTATTGTCATGATAATTTGTTTTAACACGTATCATATTGTATTCAAATTATTTTTTATGATGCTTATCGATGATTCGTAATGGAGATACGATAGATACTTTAAAATAATACAATTGCGGTCCCATCGTTAGAGATTGCATAAATTGGTCCAAGGTAGTTTATTTCGAAAGTGGTGTTTTTTTATTTTGTTATGGGATAAAGACAGTTTCGCCAAGATTTATTGCTAGGAGTCGAAATATGCGTGCCACTGTCGTTCCAGGCTTACAAGAGTTATAGTGGATAGTCTTGTGTTGCATTTTTCACGCGAATGAGATAGATATCCGGAGGTTCAAACCAAAATATATATATTACACATACTTAGGTGGTTCTATCGTTAGGGATTGCTTAAATTGGTCTAAGAAAGTTTGTTTCGGGAGTGGAGTAACCCTACAGGTATTCGATTTCTAAACTCGAACTCTTGAATTTGTGGCAAAAATACCTTTATAGAAGACCACAAAAGAATGGGCACGTGTGTTATTTTTAGGGTTCCGTAGCCAAATGGCAAGAACATAACCTTTATAACTTAATAATGTTTATTTATTTATGGTGGGGACGTCTGGGAGTTGTACAGACGGGTGATCAGCTCACTTAAGTAACCAATTCGCCCTTAATCCCATATATCATGGGTCGAAGATACGCTCGGCGAAATGTGTACACCCTTAATTAAGAAAAAAATTAAATTAGGTGTTAAGTGATAGACATATAAGACGCAGCTTGAACTAATGTAGAGCATGTAGCCGATAGCGGTGTGGTAGAATTATTTTAGTATAGAAGTAATAATTCTTTATTAGCATGAAAAACAAAACTGATGGACATTATTTCCTACGAGTCTTGAACTAAGCCACATATAGTTTATAGTTAATAAATAACTTGATCTTTGCAGTTTTGTATTTCGACAACGACTATAGACAATAATAAATTGTTTTTACTTGCTTTATTATATATTAAAATAAAGAATATAATATAACTTTAAATGTAACAACTTTTTAAAAAGCTTCAATTTATAAAATAAATAGTTTTAATATCTCTAACAGAGCATGCAATCTGAACAAAGTCGCGAGTGATCGCTGGTAATAAATAAAAACAGAAAGAGAATTCTTAGTTGAAAATATAATAAAAAAACTAATAATGGCTTTCTTCTTTACAAAATGTTCACTTATTTCCCTTGTGACGACAAACGGCTACATGCTTAAATTAACGTCCATTAAATAAAGTCGTAAAAATTTAAATGAATAACTCTCCAGACAGTATCATTTTAGTTGACTTACTTTCGGCACAAACATTTAATTTTTCACTATTTTTAACAACTCGAAGTTTTATTTGGATTATATGTCTAAGTAAATGAATTGAGCTTTGAGTTCATGTTGCCAATTCTGTTGTAAATGTCACTAAATTAAACTCTCTAAAATTCCCTAAGTTTAGTTTATAGATTTGGATTATGCTATTCTGTTGGTGCATTACATATTTTTTTTACTACAATACGACATCAGTAAATTTGATTCTGACATTACAAATTTTAATCTAGACCATGCTAGCAGTACTTTTTTTATTGTTTCTGTAACATGGTGATCTGTGATAACACAATAAGTCATTTAGTTGTGTTTTACGAGGTTTTTTTATTAGCAGAAAGAATTTTTTACAATTCCTTTCATACACTCTTGTCAAATCTGTCAATTAACGTAAGGACACTATGCCGCCTCAGTTGGTAATATGTGACACTTCCTGTGCCTACCAATTTTGATGTCATTGCATTAACGCGAATGAATATTCTTAATAATAATAATATATAATAATAATAAGCAGTGTTATTGGACACGGCACGCATTGTGAGGAGGTCCCTCACTCTGGGTCCTAACCACCGATGGCTTGGGTCCTAGGCCTCGCCATTGGAGGGTGATACTTTTTATATTTTTAATGTTTTTTTTTTTAAGTAATTTGATATTTAAAAATGTAAAAAAAAACTTTTAAAATAAAGATACTGTACATAATATATAATAATACCAGCCCTGCTGCCACTGCTGGGCAAGTGCCTCCTCTCCTGAATGAGAGGGGTTAGGCCTTAGTCCACCACGCTAGTCTAATGCGGGTTGGCAGACTTCACATACCTTCGAAATTCTTATGAAGAACTTCTAAGGTATGCAGGTTTCCTCGCAATGTTTCCTTCACCGTTACAGCAAGTGATAATTAACAATAAATACACACATAACTTAGAAAAGTCAGAGGTGTATGCACTTGGGGCTGGTTTAGAACTAGCGACTTTCGTCTCGACAGTCCATACCACTCCCCGCTGAGCTATCACTGCTTTTTAATATTCTTATCTGATAGCTTTTACTATATCTAGCAATTTCTTGTGCGACGGTGTTAATTTTTAGGTCTTCTTGTATGTGCTTGTTTCTCACGTAATAGGGTATGTCTAGCATGGTTCTGCGTGTCTTGTTTTAACATCTTTCAAGAATTTCTATATTGCTTGTGCTAGTAGTATCCACAGTTCGATTCTGTATGTCCAAATAAGTTATAGGATGGCTCATCAACCAATACATTGATCTGACTTTCGTATCTAATTGTTTGCGTTTGGTTCAGATGTGCTTTCTCCAGGTAAGTCTTCGATCCAGATGCATGCACATATATTTGGTGTCTTCTGCCTGGAGAATTTCCTCATTATAGAACTTTGTTGGGGGACAGAGTAAAGGTCACGTGAGCTGATTTCTCCTGGTTAGCCTTAATACGCCATATATGAAGTGGCTAGCACTTCTCCACTTCATGGACGTGGACTTGTTATTGGATTATTTAAAAATAAAAAAAATATGAATAAGAAATTATAGTACAATAACAAATATGTATTAAGTTGAGCGATTTTAATCCTGTAAAACTAAAATAGACTACATTTCGGTCACTTTTGTTTTAATTTCAGAATAAGCAATTTCGTTTGACATTACCAAACTTAATTTAAGTAATATTAAGTGTAGTTTAAATAGTTTTATAGAATCGGCACTAATACCAATAATAAAAAAATATCAAAAGCCTAACCGATTAATTGGGCGTATATGCAGACACAAACGCTTGTACATTTTTTAAGTAATATTAGACCTAAGACCTAATATTAGAAACACCCATACGAACTTTGATTACCTGATCTGGTCATCGATCCTAGGATCTCTTAGTTTTACAACCGTAGGCTGCCACTAGATCATGTCTTATTATATATAGCTTTACCCCTGTAGCCCCAAGGTGTAGGTAGAGTTGTAACTAGTGCATAGTAGAGGGTATTTCTGTTCCACAATATGATATATAGCAAGCCTATCACTACACTGAGCAATGGACAACTCGTATTGTGTGAGTGGAATCGAAAACTCAAGCATAAATTGTGACTAATTGACCCAGGATTTGTACCCAGGACCTTATGGTTCCTCACTCTAAGTCCGCTATTACTCGACATATGCGGTGATTTATCATTTACAGCTGTAAAAATCACGTGATATTTATATTATCTTCCAATTAATATTGTACGCATTTTCCAAAGAAACCTAATCAATAAGAAGACGTCTTAATAACGCCGTTCCATAATAACTCCCTCACATCAAAGTAAATACTGGCAGCTGATATAATACGGAGTAAGTATACTAGGTTTTCTTACTACTTTTTGTGCAATAAATTTGAGTACCTTTTATACAATTTTATTCTTTTATGAACTTGAATGACGAGACGAGTAGGTCGCTCGCCTGATGGTAAGCGCAACGCCTGCCTATAAATTGAAGCAACGCCACACAGAATTTTGAATTACAAAGCAATGCATGGCACTGGACTGCGCTCGTCACCGTGAGACATAAGTTGTTAAGTCTCATTATGCCCAGTAATTTCACGGCTTCAATGTCCTTCAAACCGGAACACAACAGCGAGCGCCGTGCTCGTTTCGTCACTCAACCTAATAAAAAAAACTATGCGTTATCCTAACATGGCAGTCTCCGTGGCGCAGTGGGTGAGTGGCCGGCTGCGAAGCGCGAGGGTGTGGGTTCGATTCCCGCACTGACACAATTGTTTGTGTGATCCACAAAAGTTTTTTAAGGGTCTGGGTGTTGTGGGACCGCAAGCCCCTTGTAGTTCCTGATACCTAAGATATAGGTTTACCTAGTGTGGGATCGGGACTATGTGTGTGAATGTTGGGTGTATTTATTTATTTATTAATCGTCTTCACATCTCATTCACATAGTTCCGTATCTAAAAGGTGCCAAAGGAACCTTATTTTAAGCTTATACCGTCTGTTCCATATTTTAGTTATATCTTGTAGTTTATATTTAACCTCATCATTTACAACCCTATTCATCCCACTGCTGGGCATAATTCTTAACATCACGTTATGTTATAAACATTATCGGATAAAATAAAAAATTCTCGCAACAAACGTCCATAGTCCTTAAGATTATTTATTAGCGATATTCACAAACTTGATTAACAAGCGGAGAGAAGCGCTTATTTCTATATATTTGCACAACAGACAGAGCAATTGTCGCCTCAGGCATGACTGAAACAGCACGTGACCTGAAAAATTGTGCCGCCATGACGTCACATCTAGGCCGTCACGCTTTGTTCGTGAGAAAACATCGCATCAACTCAGATGTACACTGAGACACAAAACAAATTGTACAGACGCCTGAGTTTGTTGTTTTTCGAAATAATCATTATTAAATATCAGTAAAAAAATAGTGATTAACCTTTTTTTATAGAATAAAAAAAAACAAGCCTGTGGGTCACCTGATGGTAAGTGACTTCCACCTCCTATGTACGCCCACAATACCAAAAGAATCATGAGCGCATTGCCGATCTTAATGGAAAGGTTGATGATTAAGGGATTGGGAAGTGAAAGGGATTAGGGCATCCGGAAATCTCAGTCACCGTACAAAACGCAGCAGCAAGCTGCTACTTTACGCCAGTTTTCTGTGAGACAGTGGTAACAACCCGGACGAGCTGACTCATTCATGTTGTAGACAAAACTGTCTACAGCGTGGCTCTAACACTCTGTCGGGCAAATGTTAAAGTGCGTCTCTATTTGTGATAGTTCACCGCACCGAGGGGCGTGACTGTGACAAACACTGAAGTGTGGACGGTTGTCAGATATTACGGCCTAATGCCACGTAGTGATCAGCTCTAAGAAGCTGTCTCATTTTCCTGCGACATTTTTTATTTATTTAATGAGAGTGAATGAGGCCAAAGAGGTATGCAACGATCGTAGCAAGTGTAAATCCGTTGTCTCTGCCTACCCCTATGGGAAACAGGCGTGAGTCTATGTATGTATGTATATTTTAGGATTTATCTTTTTAATAATAATAATACTAGCCCTGTATTGTACACGTCCCACTGCTGGGCACAGGCTACTGAATGAGAGGGGTTAGGCATTAGTCCACCACGCTAGCCTAATGCGGGTTGGCATACTTCACGTACCTTCGAAATTTTAATGAAGAACTTCTCAGGTATGCAGGTTTCCTCACGATGTTACCTTCACCGTTTCAGCAAGCGATAATTAACAATTAATACACACATAACTTAGAAAAGTCAGAGGTGTATGCTCTTGAGGCTGGATCGAACCTGCGACTTTAGTCTCGACAGTCCGTACCACTCGCCACTGAGCTATCACTGCTTTTGCTTTATCTGCTTTATCTTTTATAAAATACAAATAAATAAAATAAGTGTTGAGTTTTGAGTTCCGGCAAAAAGTCACAGTGCATGCTAAGACATCCGGCCACATTGGTGGAACAAGTAAGTGTAACAGCCATCCCTCTTGGCGCGGCGAAATGTCACGGAAGTGTAAACGCACTTTTACGCGAGTGTTCTTTATTATCTGACTTAAAACGGTATTCTTATAGTATATTCATTCTTGGTTCATGCCTATACCCCCGAAAGGATAGACAAAGATGCAACCAGTGCACCCACGGATCGCCGGGCTAATTTCCATTCCTGATTTAGAGGCTTTTTCTTTTTTAATAAAGACACTCAATAGTCTTGACCCTACAGTAAGATTAACAAAAATAATCACTCGTATCGATCCACATTTAACGGTGTTATGCGTGAACATACATAACACAGATGAGTTGAGAACCCTTGTTTTTTTGAGGCGGTTAAAAATACCTAAAACATCTCTTTACCGCTTTTATTATACCACAGAGCGTTAATCTGTTTCCAGCGAAATGAATATAAGTTTAGGTGAAACTAGAGACCATGTCCAACAGATTTCTTTCTGTAAGGCTAACCTTTAGGAACTGAGATTGAAAATGATCTGTTTTCATGTAACGTTCCGAGTTTTTTTACTTTACGGACCTTTTGTCCGCCGAGGCCTCCTTCAAAGTGCCTTAGGCATTTGGGTAGACAATTCCGTTGGATGAAATACTTTTATTGTACATAGCTTTGTTTTATTTTTTGTATCATTGTTCATTTGTATTGTCAAATAGGTGCTGAGTACATAGGCTCACGCCTTTATCCCGACAGGAGTAGGCAGAGTTGCAACTAATGTAGGTACCCACGTTTCGACAATGTTATTTCCATCTCATGATCCTTTATCACATCATGGGACAAAAATAAGCCTGTTACTCTCCTACAGCGCCATGGAGGCTATCAACGAAAACGAAGTTTATGTAAAGGATGGGACTCAAAATGAACGTTTATAGTACATAGCCACCTGATTCATTTCCCACTTCGTGAACAGAAGTGGCATTGCGGACCTTTCGAATTGTACCCAACGGATGCCCAGTCTATTCTGCAAGGCGTAAATCTATCCGTTTGTAACATTGAAGTTAAATTGAAAGCTGGGAATTCCTTCATTTCGCTTCGCGAGAGCCGTTTCTCAACGTTTTCTGGGACCTGTTGCTTTGAACAACTTAGAAACATTTTCTATTATATAGTCCGCGTAAATGACGAGCGAATTTTGCTGGCGACGTAGTTAGAATGATTTTGTTTTAGGTAAAATGTATGACCTTTTTTATCAGTTAGTTTTTTATCGTAATTTTGTTAGTACTAGGATAATTGGAACTATATTTGGACTATAAATACTACTATACACTATATATTATATAGTGTATATATAGTGGTTATATATATTATATAGTAGTAGTATTTATACTGTATAGTAGTATTTAGACTATATATTTGGAAACTTCTCAATGAATAAGTGCAAGCACAACGCGATACGTGTTTTGGAATCTGTTTTCGAAATGTTTCAATTATAAATACCATTATAGTCACCTGTATAATAGCAATAGGTCCTTTTTTATTAGTCTCACCAACCTTACCATACCAGATGGCCTCTCGCATACGAAGGACCTGCCACCTAGTAAAATTCATATTTGCAAATATATTAAATTGAATAATTTTGAGAGAGTGAATGAGGCCAAAGAGGTTTGCAAGGATCGTAGCAAGTGGAAATCCGCTGTTTCTGCCTACTCCTATGGGAAACAGGCGTGAGTATATGTATGTATGGGGCGATCCGCCGTCTGAGCCCCAAAACTTGTAATACGAACCCAGATTCGCCATTGCCTCTCGTATACGAGAAAAGGTTTTTAAAGCGTGGCTCTACCAGTTGAAATGTATTGATTTCAAGTTTGCTAATCTACAATTTGTAGTCTAGACAAGTAAGTCTAGTCTTGTTAATTTAAATACGAAGGAAGGTACTTACGACTTCATAGCTGCCGAAAGTGATGAAATCCTGTTTAATTACATGAAGTTGTGGAAAGTTCCGAAGTAGTGCTAAGTGAAAATTTTAATTGCATCCATATATGTTATTGCTCGTGAGAAAGCTTTAGTTTATTGATGGCTAGTTTTCCAATTACCAAGTAAACGTTTTTTATCAGATAAAATAAAAGAACGTAAATTACGAAATAGCACGCCATCAATTTATTTGTCGAGGATAAAAATTAGCCTATGTCCTTTCTCAGGATATAACATACCTCCTTACCAAATTTCATTAAAATCCATTCAGTCATTTAGCCGTCAAAACGTAACAGACAGACAGAGCTACTTTCGCATTTCTAAGTATGGATACAGATGGAGAAACGTATGACAAATTTATATTTCCTAAATAACCTGTTTTTTAAGTAGAGGCCAGCAAACTAGCAAGTGGGTCACCTGATGGTAAGTGATCTCCACCACCCCTGTATTACTATCCCGCCCACGCACCCGCCACTGTAACTTCTGTGCACCAGGATCGACAGTGGCTACTTTACGTAAATTTTTTGTGCGACAGTGATAATGACCCGGTCGGTCCGGCCATCATCTTAGGCCTAACGCCGGCATAACGCCAGCCAGAAAGAAAGATACGTTAATTGGTATTCACTAATTTAGACACCAGTTTTGTCTACAGTATAAATGGCTGTATATTCATACTGCCAGTAATTCGGCAGATAAAACTGTATATTTTGTGGCCTTATCACTTACAGTTAACCTAAACAACAATAGCAACATAAAGCACTATCAAGAACCCTCGAAAGCAATATCTAGTAATTGTACCGTAATGTGCACAATAGGGTAGTTGACTAGATTTTTTAAATTATTAAAATCAATAAGTTACGTTACTAAAAATCTATTGCAGAAAGAATTTTATAAATCGGACCAAAAATAAATAAGTTAGAAGCCATTCAAATCCTGTAGAAGGGGTAATTGTCAAATGATAGACGATGCAACCTTTGACGTCACTGTGTAAAATGTTCATTATGGTGCACGCGTGCAAGCGAGATAGTGAGATATCCCTACTACGCACCCACTTTTCCTCATACCAACATTTAAAGTCATAACTGCGGGCACATTTCTGAACCAATTTTGATTGTGTTTTAATAAAAGGGTTTCTTTTGCGTATCATTTTCTGTTGCTTATAAAATAATGTATAAAATTCAATATAGGAAACCACCCTATTGATTGATGTGTCAACAGCAAATTAACAATGAGCATTGTCTATTTGTGTTGGAGGACTATTGTAACCAGTAATTCGCAAAGCAATAACAAGCTTACGCCTTTATCCCCGAAAGGGCAGGCAGATATGCAACTTCTTTTTTTATGGCATAGGCCGCCAAACGAGCAAGGGGCCACCTGATGGTAAGGGATATCCACTGACCATGTATGCCCACAATACCAAAAGAATTATGTGTGCGTTGTCGACCTTAAATGAAAGGGATAATTAAGGGATTGGGAAGGGGAGGGGTTTGGGCTTCCGGATATCTCACTCACCGTACGAAACGCAACAGCAAGCTGCTATTTTACGCCTGTTTTCTATGAAACAGTGGTAACGACCCAGACGAGCCGGCCCATTCGTGCTGTAGACACAAGTATCTACAGCGTGGCTCTACCAATCAAAAAACTAACTAGTTTTGCCGAGCTTAATTCCGTCTCATGGTGTGGTAGGAGGCGAGCCTTCACAATTTCTACTAAACTACAACAGATACATTTTTGGTCACCCCCGTACGAAAGGCAACAGCAAGCTGCTATTTTATGCCGGTTTTCTATGAGACAGTGGTAACAACCCGGTCGAGCCGGCCCGTTCATGCTGTCAACAAAACTGTCTGCAGCGTGGCTCTACCATTTTAAAATTTAATAATGACTCAAGTTGTCTGTCAACTGATTAAAATAGACCACAATTCAATTTCTCTATAGTTTAACATAATAGTATTTTACCAACTTTCTACATTTAAGTATTTACATTCTACAACTAAATTCAATATTAACTTTAACGTAATCTATGTCATTCAATCATACTTTATTATCGAATTCCAACGAACACTAACGAGTTGTGGTTTCGGGTCGCATCAATCTAATAGGCAGTTTGACATAATGACAACTTATAGTCATAATATTAAATGCAGAGATGAGTTGGGTCAATGACTCTACTCGGCTTTAAAATATATTTCAATATAAATTCCAGATAGTGTAAACATATTTGACGGCCTCCGTGACGCAGTGGATAAGTAGCTGGCTGCGAAGCAAGACGCAAAAGGATCAATTTCCACACCGAGACAAATGTTTGTGTGATTCAGTTTTTTTTTTGGTTTCTGGGTTTCGTGAGACCGTAAGTCCCTCGTAGTTCCTGATACCCACGACGCGAGACTCGTACCCAGTTGATGTTACCACACTGAGATGTCAGAGGCAGCTAGTAACATTCGTACTGCAGGCCAATTCTCGTAATTTTAAATGTTCAAAATATCATTCCGATCTAGTCTCAGCGTCAAGAAAGTTGCAAATGGCATTCTCTTAAACCAAGAATCAACGTCAAATGCACCTAGCACTTACTATTACATCTTACTATTCAAAGTCGAAATATTGAATTTAAATATTAAGTTACTAGATACACGATCTGTATTGTAATTTGATTAAACCGCGAACAAAAGCCTTTAGGCTGTTCTTTACTATTAAAATGTTATTAAATTTAGTTCTAAAATATTAATTAATACACTGCCTCGGTGGCGCAGTTATAATGCGTATTCGTTACTACTGAGGCTGACGCTGAGGTCTCGGGTTCGATCCCCGCGTCGGGTAAAGGTGACATTGGGTTTTTCTATTACGATAAGCTCAGTATCAGCCCGAAGTCTGGAATTTGTGCCCAGTATGGCGATAGGCTCGCCCCTATTACATCATGGGACGGAGATACGCTCGGCGAAATGTGGGTGTACTGGTTACACCTCTGCCTACCCCCTCGGGGATTACAGGCGTGATCGTGGCGTGAGTGCGTATTTATTTATTTGATTTTTAAATATCATTTAAATTCCAACGAACACTAGCGAGTTGTTGTGGAATATTATGTTTATTCAAAATACTGCAATAATAATATATTTTCAAAATAAATTCTCCTACTACCTTCAGGACAATGGGTGTTTCGTTGGCGTACTTCCCGCCATTATATCCTGAGGGGTTGTACTAACCTACTTTCTACTTTCACGGTCTATATTAAATTGCTTTTTAAGGGCTCCGGTGATGGCATGCTATTATACGTCCTTATTACTTTTTAATCAAGACTGATGCCGCACGACTTCGTCATGATGAAATGATTTTTAAATAGGTGACAGAATTTATAAGTCATTAGTTAAGAGACGGCTGTGAGGAAGAGGCTCTGACGTCAGTACGAGTTTATAAGAGATTCAATTTACAATATCAACTATTTTCTATTAATCTTTCACCAACAAGGGATATATTTCGGGAGAATCCTCTTTACAATTCCAAGTGTGTGTGTTTTTATATGTATAGATGTATGTATGTATGTACATACATACGCATTCACGCCTGTAATCATCGAAGGGGTAGGCAGAGGTGTAACCAGTACACCCACATTTCGCCGAGCGTATCTCCGTCCCTTATGTGATAGGGGGCGAGCCTATCGCCATACCGGGCACAAATTCCAGACTCCGGGCTGATACTGAGCATTTCGTAATAGAAAAACCCAATACCACTTTACCCGACCCGGGGATCGAACCCGAGACCTCAGCTTCAGCCTCAGTCGTAACGCGTACCCATTACAACTGCGCCACCGAGACAGTCTTTTTTTAGTTTAGTGACTGTGTTTTGTTTATTAGTCTGAATGTAGAGACGAGCTGGTTGCTTGCCCAGTGGTAAGCTTACTCATAATCAGTAGCAACAACCGCCAGAACTTTGAAAATTTTCAAAAGTTTAGTTTTTTTTTATTTGATAGAGGTTTTACCGACACAGTCCCATTTTAATTTGCTTAAGATCGGACGACGGAGTATAAGGCATAATGAGAAACTTCTCAATGGATACCAAACGCACTGCCTGTGGAGGTCGTGCAAGCTAATTTTAATCCATAGCTACGAGTATCATTTCTATCATTGTTAAATGTTTAATGACATAAATTGGCTTGCTTTATTTCCAATCTTATTTTGTAAAGCCTTTACGCTAGTTAGTTAAAGGCCAACATTAGAGTTTCTTGCCCGTTTTTCTCTAACAAAATAGTCTTCCGAACTGGCGGTAGAGTTTTTACGGAATCTAAATAATGTATAACATTTTATGGATTCAATAAATATTTTGATTTTGATTTAGACTGCGATTACATTTATTAAATTTTTTAATTTAAAATTATTAAAAAAATTGAGAAGGAAATCAAGCATAAAGCTTGTGTTAAAATGGAATAACTATTCGGAAATTTGAAAGACAACATTTTTATTACAAAGCAGAACAAAGATGTTCGGAAGTTCTGTAGCGTACACAAGCAAACAAGTGTTCGTTCCTTGCTCCATAATTTATTATGTTATAAATGCAAGTTTTAGTCAAAGTTACAGCATTGTAGTTGATAATTATGCTCGTAAAATGTAGTGTTGAGTTTAAACTTATTTTCTTATACAAATACTTGCATGTCGCGCTTCAAGTAAAGCTTAAAGGGATAGAGTTTCTCGTATGATGAAGGCTAGAATATAATAGAAAACCGTCATACACAGCCGCATCATACGATTCTTCTTTTATACGAAACGAGCAGGTCGCTCGCCTGATGGTATGATATGAATACTGTATGATAAGCTGACCTCTGAAAATCAGCGCTGTGTTGCGGTTCACACCACAGCACAGCATTACGCTGAGTGGTCACCTACCTGTCACAGCCACAACGTGCAATAATCCTACCATATCTATTACATAATTTAAAAAGATGTATGCATGTTGTATAATGTGTTATGACAAATAAATTATTGTTTTTCCTTTCTTATGGTAAGCGTCACGCCAGCTCATAAACATCCATTAATGAGAATGCAACACCACCAGAACTTCGAATTATGAAGTACTGATGGCACTGAACTGCGCTTGACATCCCATGAACTACGATCTGCGCTCGTCACCCTGATACATAAGGTGTTCTAGCTTCAATGTCCTTCAAACCAAAACACAACAGTTACACACACTTGGCGGCAGTATAAGAAAAAGCGTTGCTAGCAACCCAGACGGCCTATAGCATCGAAGAGACCTACCATCTAATAAAAGTCCTTGCAAAGATTTGCAAAGATTGTATGTAATGCGAGCCTCGAGCGGAAGGCTAGTCATATAATAAAAAAGGCATGGAATGCAATTTAACCACACAGTGACAACTGGGCAGGTTTGAAATAAATCCTATGTCTTATAATTTAACTATTGTCTCGACTAATACAATTCCCAAAAGATTAATCCATTAATAAGCAATCCCTGCAATCCGTAGTGGTTAATAAATAAATTAATGTAATTATTAGTTTACTAAATTATTGCAAGTCGTGCACCTGGTAGTGATCGCATTGCAGTAGAAACTATAAAACTAGATAGGGACGCTCATACTTCTCTATATGCTATAGCGAGCAAAATCCATTTAACAAATACATTCCCAAACCTGGGGCAGGAGGGTTAATCCCGCGGTCTGCCCCCCCAAAAACTGCAACGAGAACCAATTTTCGTCATCACCTAAATAAGAATAAAAGAGTAAAATCGTTTATTGATAATGTAGGCAATTAAAATACCGCTTATGACAAGTCAATACAAAAATAAAAGCATATATAATGAGTAACCATATTAACAACATATTATGTAGATATACATCATTATCATACATAGCATCCTCCATAATACACTAGGCAATTACACTGAATCAGTTTATGTTTTAAATACATTAGAAAATATTTTTTCGTCTGGAACCAATAGTCCAATATTGATATGAATTTCAGGGCAGGGGGGGGGGGATTCGATATGGACCATGATAACCTCGTCCGTTAATCAGCAGAGTGTACCAATGTGAGGTTGGCTTCGAGCCTAAGATGATAAGATCCATCCCTCTTTCATAACCACTATATTATTTAACTGCCTCGGTGACGCAGTTGTAATTTGTACGCGTTACGATTGAGGCTGTCGCTGAGGTCTCGGAGAAAAACCCAATACCATTTTACCCGACCTGGGATCGACAGGTCGGGTAAAATGGTATTGGGTTTTTCTATTACGAAATGCTTAGTATCAGCCCGGAGTCTGGAATTTGTGCCCGGTATGGCGATAGGCTCGCCCCCTATCACATCGTAGGACGGAGATACGCTCAGCGAAATGTGGGTCTACTGGTTACACCTCTGCCTACCCCTTCGGGGATTACAGACTTGAGTGCGTATGTATGTGTGTATATTATTTAATAAATATATTACGACATTCTATTACCCCAACACTATATGCCTAACTTAAAGCGGAGCAAATTTTCCATATCTGCGTAAAGTTGCGCGGAATTATCTCGGCGCATTCGAATAGCTTCCACACCTCTTATCTTTGTGGAAGTCGTGAAGTTAGTTCCACCTACGAACTTTGATGCTTGCATTCATATTCTGTCGTAATCTCGAAAGTTCTACACAGATATAATATCCCCTACCCATGCAATTAAAATGAATATGACTGTTTGTAAATTTAAAGTGTTTTTGCAACACGTTCACAGCTTATGTAGATATTTCTAATTTTAAAACTAGTTTAATGGCTGTTGTAACCTGTGTATATTTATATTCTGTGTCACTTAATTTAGTGTATACATAGATCAATGTTTTAATTAAATTAGATTTTAAGGCATTTTATTTGCGTACTGCTGATGTGTTTTAAAATAAATAAATAAGTATGAATGTTTGTATAAATGTTGACTGCATCGGTGGCGCAGTTGTAATGCGCACGGGTTTTTTTTTTTTTTTTTTATTTAATTATTAAAATACAAGAAAAGAAAAACTTATGAGCTACTACAATGTCCCACAAAACTGTACAAACAGTTTGACTGCAGGATCAGCAAAACTATACAAAGAATATTGTTACGCCCTTTATGTTTGGGCCATAATTAGGCTTTAATATCCTTTTACTTTATTATCTCGATTACATGAAATAAAACGTACGCCATTTTCTAATGATCAAACATGTAATAATTTTTTTTTTTTTTTACAAATCGTTTTGTGCGGAAGTCTCAAAATGTCAAATCACTATAAAGTTAATACCAGCACAAAAAAAATAAAATTAACCACAATTAAAACACTGGCACTGAACAAAACACATTTTTTTATTTAAATCGCCTAAACATCCTCCCGGGCCTTGGAAGGAGCTATGCTGTTGAAGACGCTTCTTCCAACAGTGAAATTAACTCGTAGCCAGTAGTGCTCAGTGTAGAGGTAGTGGGCAGAGCTTTGAGAATGCTCTGCGAGTGACGCCATCTGCTGTCCGGACGCTGGCAACTCGAGAAACGCCATCCTTCCCTGGAAAAACCTGAACAATGCGCCCCATACTCCACTTCAACGGAGTCTGGTTGTCGTCTTTGATTAATACGAGCGTGTCCTTTTTGAGGTCGGCTTGGTTTTCCTTCCATTTGACACGGACTTGAAGTTCCGACACATATTCTTTGGACCACCTTGTCCAAAAGTGTTGGCGAAGTTGTTCCACTCGCTGATACCGTGTTAGTCGTGATATCGGCGTAGAGGTCACGTCGGCGCAGACAGGTGCTGTCATAGGACGGCCAACCAAAAAATGTGCTGGAGAAAGTGGAAGGAAATCCTGTGGATCTGAGGAAAGAGGAGTTAAAGGGCGTGAATTTAACATAGCTTCGACCTGCGTCAAAACAGTAGTGAACTCCTCGAACGTCAGGCGTGCATTACCCACCACCCTTCGCAAGTGATGCTTGCAACTTTTCACTCCGGCTTCCCACAACCCTCCGAAATGACTAGCATAAGGCGGGATCATTTTAAATTGTATACCTTGTGAAATAGCATATTCCTTTATATCCTTACTACAATTATTAAGAAATGTTTTAAATTCGTTCATTAAACCCACAAAATTCCTTCCGTTATCAGAAAATATTTCCACTGGTTTTCCCCTGCGTGAAATAAACCTTTTAAGTGCCAGCAGATAAGCATTTGAGGAAAGATCACTAACAAGCTCCAAATGAATGGCTCGTGTTGTAAAACATATGAATAGACATATATAGGCCTTTGTTGTTTTTGCGCCACGACCTTTGCGGTTCAATATGAGTACTGGGCCGGCATAGTCTACACCACAGTGCAAAAATGGGTACCCAGGTTCCAACCTTTTTTGTGGTAAATTTCCCATATTTGGTTGTAAAATTTTACCTCTCATTCGTGTGCATGTTATGCATGTATGACATGTGTTTCTCGCTAAATTTCTCCCCCCTACAGGCCACCATTTTTCTCGAATAGAATACAATAGCAGTTGTGGTGCCGCATGCATTAGCTGCTTATGCATTGAGCGAAACAACAATACTGTAAAATAATGTTTATGCGAGATTAGTATTGGGTGCTTTTTATCAAAATCAAATTCATTTGAATATTCTATACGACCCCCCACTCTTATAACCTTATTCTCATGGTCAAAAAATAAATTTAATTTTGATAAATGAGCTTGTGTAATTCTAGTGGTATTTTTCTTATAGAAAGAAGTGTAAATTTCTGTAAATGATTCTTCCTGCGATAATTTTGCTAATATTATAATGGATTCCTCCAGTTCATCCACAGTCAATGCGCCCTTTCGCTTATTTAGACAATTTCTCGCGTTGTGTATAAAGCGAAGTACATATGCGGCGGCACGATGCATGCGGTTGAACTGTGAGAACCTACAAAATGGAAATAGATTTAACTTTATATCTTGTTGCATTAAAAAATTATGAATTTCATTCGACTTCAATTCGGGGAGATCCTTGCATAATAAATTGGATCTTGCTGAGCTTTCATATTCGAGATTTTGTAGGAATCGAGGTCCTCCCCACCACAAAGTGGAATCAATGAGAATGTCTAAATTACAACCACGTGACACTAGATCAGCTGGGTTGTCTTTTCCACTTACATGCCGCCATTCATGATTTTTAGTTATCTTATTAATTTCAGTTGTTCGGTTTTGAACATAGGTTTTAAGTTGAGACGGCGACATGTGCAACCAGCCTAATACAATAGTTGAGTCTGACCAAAATATAACTTTATGGAATTTAGTATGCAGTGAATTCACTATTTTTGAATATAATCTCGCACCTAGGAGGGCACCACAAAGCTCCAGCCTCGGAATAGTTAAAACCGGTTTAACAGATGCAACCTTTCCCTTTGAACAAAGTAAATTAACACTTACTGAATCAGACCTATCCGTAACACGTATGTATGCACAGGCGCCGTACGCAGCTTGTGAAGCGTCAGTGAAAATGTGGAGTTCGATAGTTAAAGTATCTAGTGAATCATAGTCTATGACATTTCTGGGAATTCGGAGATTGTGAAGTGAATTGAGGTTATTTGCAAACCGACTCCAAATCTTGTTGATGTCCTCTGGCACTTGAATATCCCAATCCAACTTGAGTAACCAACACCTTTGAAGTAAAATTTTTGCTGTAGTTATTACCGGACTTAATAAACCCAAGGGGTCATAAATTTGTGAAGCACTAGACAAAATTGTTCGCTTTGAAACTAAGCTATTATCATGTTTTAATTCTGTGTGATAATATAACTCATCTTGTTTGGGGTACCACCCCAATCCCAACGTTTTATTGTGAACATTCTCTCCCATTGTTAAATTAATTTCTTTTGAATTGGAATTGGTAGACGAATTGTTATTAAAATTATAAACCCATTTCCTAAGTGGAAAGCAAGCAGAACTTAAAATTTGTGAAGTGCCTTCACAAATTTCTGCAATAGCTTCTTTATTTGGAGCAGAACAGCAAAAATCATCAACATAAAAATTTTCTAATATAGATTGTGCAATCATCGGATTTGGACATTCTTTAGCTAATTGCTTAAGACATCTACAACTAAGAAATGGAGCAGCTGCGGTTCCATAAGTGACTGTATTGAGTTTGAAAATACCTAACTTCTCTGTTGGATTATCGCGCCAGAGGATTAGTTGCAAATCGCGTTGTGAACTATCTACTAGGACTTGTCTGTAAAACTTTTCTATATCTGCACATGCTGCATACTTGTGCTCTCTGAACCGCAACAAGATTGATATAAGATCACCTTGTATCGGTGGCCCAACCAACTGTAGATCATTTAACGATATTCCGGTGCTTGACACAGCACTGGCGTCGAAAACAACACGTAATTTGGTTGTGGTTGCATGCTCTCGAAATACACCATGATGTGGCATGAAATAATGAGGGTTGCCATATGACTCCACAGGACTCATGTGACCTAACTTAATATATTCGTGTATAAATTCAGAGTACCTTTTCTTGTAATTATGGTTTCGCTGCAATCGTTTTTCTAATGCATAAAAACGTTTCTCTGCTTGTGCATAAGTATCACCTAATTTATCAGGAGAAATTTTAAATGGTATGTTTACACAAAACCTACCGTTAGATTCACGGGTTGTTGTTTTAATAAAATGAGCTTCGCATAAGCTCTCATCATCTAATCTTGGACAATCTGCTTTAGTAGGAACTGACAACTCCTCAAGTTCCCAGAATTTGCGCAATTGATTATCTATTGACTGCATTGTTGCAGTTTGTGTGAAATTACACCTAACTCCGTCCCTATTTGGCTTACAATTAGTTACAGTACCTGATACTACCCAGCCTAGTTTTGTGTTTTGGAGGAAAGGACCATTAGGTAAACGCATTTTCCCAACGCTAAGCAAATTCCAAAACAAATCTGCCCCTATCAAAATATCAATAGGTTGACTTTCATAAAATAAAGGATCAGCCAATGCAACATGATGTGGAATGTCAAAAAGTTTGTCTGGAACCGTTGTATTAGGTAGTATGGCTGTAATTTCGTCTAATACTAGACATTGTATGGGTGAACTAAAAGTGCCATTAATAGATCTAAGTTCCATTTTGCAGGATTGCGTGCATTGTGTGATCATATTACTAACACCATGAATATGTTGAGTGGACTGTATTACTTGCGTTTTTAGTTTATTACAAAGTGATTTTGTAACAAAGGATCGTTCACTTCCACTGTCCAGTAATGCGCGTGCTCTATGTACTATGCC
Organism: Mimas tiliae; assembly: GCA_905332985.1. Lineage (NCBI taxonomy): Eukaryota > Metazoa > Arthropoda > Insecta > Lepidoptera > Sphingidae > Mimas > Mimas tiliae. The sequence continues at coordinate 3,991,197 of HG995251.1, forward strand.
TAGATTATCAGGTACATCAACTAGAGCAGTTGATAATAAAACTGGTTGTGTGTGCATTGATTTATTGTAAGGTACTTGAGATGTGTAACAATTTGTGGATATGTTACTTTGAGATTTGCCATCAGCTGGTGATTCACTTGCAGTGTAGAGAGAGACTGTGTGTGTACTTTGGGTAATAGTGTCACAGATCAAAGAATTATGTTTTTTCTCACACTTCCTACAAGGGCCATACCTACAATTTATTGCCAAGTGTCCGAGACGGAAACAATTCTGACACAACCTTTTGTCCTTTATAAGATTTTGTCTGTCACCAATGTTTAGATCTAGGAACCTTTGACATGAATATAAAGGATGAAGCCCATTACATAAAACACAAGATAACCTTTTGTGTGTTTGTTTACTTTCTGAAATATTTTTTGTGTTATTTTTACTTTCTACCCGTTCTGTGACAAGATTGCAATTAATTTTTTGTGTTTGTGAATATTTCTTGTTATTTGAAAGTGAGTTGTTTGTTTTGGTTACTGTGTTGGGTGTGGTTGATAATGTGTTCAACATATTAGCCTTATCCTTGAGAAACTGCAACAAATCAACCAGTGTAACAGTCTTTCTTGACCCTGATTCCCCCACAGGAAACAGATTTTTGTATTGTTTCCATTCCCGTTCAGTAACTGGATCCAATTTGGAAGTAATCATAAATATTATTAATGTGTCCCAATGATCTGTTGGTTCTCCAAGGATTTTAAGTGATCGTAGATTCTTTAAAGTTGTGCCTGTGAGTTTTCTAATTTGGTCAGGTGACTCCCTTGATACATTTGGCATTGAAAATAATGACTTAATATGATTATGAATGAGTAATTCACTACTATTATAATGGTTAAGGAGTAATTCCCATGCCACTATGTAATTGTCAGCAGAAAATTCAACAGAATCAATTACCAACTCCGCTTCCCCCTTCAATGATGATTTTAAGTAATGAAATTTTTGTATTTTGGAAATAACTTTAGATGAATGAACTAAAGATAAAAATGAGTCACGAAACAACAACCAGCGCTCATATGAACCGTCAAATTCAGGTAACACTATTGTAGGCAACTTGACAGGCCGAGACGAGGATTCATCACAAGCTTCATCAGCGTTTCTATTCTCATCTTTGTCATCTACTATGCACTCTGACCTAGCCAATATTGAATAATACTCAGATTCAAAACTTTCTCGCGCGTCTAGTTGTTCCTGCAGTTTACTGTCAGGAACAGAGTTTTCAATTTCATTTTGAATCGTACAATAATCCCCAAGTAATGCCTTTACTCCCTCAATACGCAATTTTAATTCGGTGCGCTGTTGCGTGGACAATACTAACTCCTCTAATGAACTAATATATTTTCGAAAATTAGATAGCCGTCCTTTAATTACTCCCCTTTTCCTAATTAGCTCTTTGTTATTAATTTTACTATCACCGTCCTCACCTTGCGTAGCCATTTCGAGAAATTGTAAGACTTACAGTTTGTGGAGGACTGTGGAGGCGGCGTCGATAAGATGACTCGGGTAGGTAGTGGGTAAACACGCCGCATCAGAAGAATTTCACCGCTGGAAAACGCATTAAACACAAAGTTAAGCCGGGGAATTTAGGATAGGGAACAATTTGGTTGGCTCGTCGTACCAGCTACCACGTGCCGCCATGCCGGTGTCCGCTGATCACTTGTATTTTTGATAATTGTCTGCATACGGCTTCTTATTCGGCTTAGTAGGACCAAAATTATGTTACGCCCTTTATGTTTGGGCCATAATTAGGCTTTAATATCCTTTTACTTTATTATCTCGATTACATGAAATAAAACGTACGCCATTTTCTAATGATCAAACATGTAATAATTTTTTTTTTTTTTTACAAATCGTTTTGTGCGGAAGTCTCAAAATGTCAAATCACTATAAAGTTAATACCAGCACAAAAAAAATAAAATTAACCACAATTAAAACACTGGCACTGAACAAAACACATTTTTTTATTTAAATCGCCTAAACAAATATACTACGATATATAATACACTACGAGTACCTTCATAGTGTTAAGTTCTTATAAATTACAAAATAATTCATTAAAGTAGAAAACAATACAAAGTATATACTAGGAGAACCTTCATAGTGTTATGTTCTTATAAATTACAAAATAATACGACTGAGGTTGACATTGAGGTATCGGGTTTGATCCCCATATCGGGTAAAAGTTATATTTGGTTTTCTATTATGAAATGCTCAATATAAGCCCGGAGTCGGGCATTGTACCCGGTAATAAAAAAAAGTTAATAAGTGCAAAGTAAATGAATAAAATTGTATTTTGATGTACTTCAACACCAAATAAATTGAAGGACTGAATATTTTTTTTATTATAATAATTCTAGTTTTGCTCGCGGCTCCACCCGCGTGTATGTCCTTTTAAGTGATAAAAAGATGCCTATATCTTCATCCTGGGCATGGTATACCTGTGTACCAAATATCATAATCAGTAAAGTAAAGTAAATACAAGCATATGCTTAGTTTGGGTCCCACTGTTTAATATTGCCATAAATTTAATATGATAGTTATTATAAGTTGATTGTATTCCTTTTAAGGCAAAATTGTACACCTATTGCTCAATAAACATTATTATTATTATGTTTGTCTTGCCATAATCTCGGGACTACAGAGTCCCGGACCTTTGGAAGGCGTGCGTGGGGCCGAAGCCAACACGTAGAGGCCCGTTAGACAATTTTAATTTTATATGGTGATGTGACACCGCCCGGCGGCTATCCTTGTATACACTATAGAAGTGTATCCAAGGACAGCCCCCGGTCGGTGTAGGACTATTGTAGGGATGGGCAAAAATTTAAATATACTATTTTATTGAGGTGAGGTGTTGATGGATCGGATAACCGGGTCTATGGGAAGGACTATGGCACCTGCCTGGTCTATGTTGAAAACATGGATAAAATAGGCAGGTGGTGACTTGCCAACTCAGGTAGATGGGCTCCCCAAAATAGTCACTAGAAAAAGCGACAAGGGAGCAACACCCAGATGAGTGGCTAAAGGGTGGAGAGGTGTCACTGGGCTTTAAACAACGATCATTTGCTCCCTTAGGGTCCCATCACGTTGCCCACTCACCACTTACGTTTCACATCCACCCTTCGAGCATGAAGCTCTCGCGACTCCACTCTGACCGGCCGGTGAAGGCAAGCCAGAGGTGGGAGACCTGTTCCTCATCAGTGTTCACTCCAGTCGGCCAGTGAAGGCGAGCCAGAGATGAAGAACAGAAGGCTCCCCCGGGAGCACTCGGGTACGTAGGGTCGCTACTCCCCAACAGCTCGCCACAAGCTGCCCTGCGGGCTTATTATTATTATTATTAGTAAATATCAGTTAAGGCGTTTAATTGATTAACAAACATCCAAATTCACAGACGCACAAACATCCAAACTTTCACATCTATGTACAATATTAAGACAGATAAGAAGGATTACAATGAACTTAATTAGAATACACAGTCAACAATAACAAAGATAATAGGCAAATGTTGTTTCAAACAACATTATTATAACAATATATTATGTAGGCCCGGAAATTAACTACGATTGTATATAATGTATCCGAGAATCACCTTTATAGTCATATTATTATACGGCTATGAACTAAATTTTACTTGTGCAACAACAACTATAGAAGTATACAGTGCCTTCTCGAAGCTAATTTACGGATGGAGCGTGATCAAAATATAGCGCCGAGCTGCTTGTCTCTGGTAATTTTTATTTTGGTATAGAGCAACTTATTTGTTCGTACTTTATTTATAGTATAGGCTGGCAAACGAGCAAGTGCGTCACCTGATGGTAACTGATCTCCACCTCCCACAATTTCAGAAGAATTATGGGCGCCTTGCTGACTTTAAAGGAAAGGGATATTGAAGGGATTGGGAAAGAGCGGGGGATTTGGACATCCTGATGTCTCACTCACCATATGAAACGCAGTAGTAAGCTTTACGCCAGTTTTATATGAGACAGTGGTAACGAGCTGGTCGAGCCGGCTCATTTGTGCTGTAGACAAAACTATCTACAGCAGATAGTAGTGGTAGAGACACGCAAAGATAGTATGTGGTACTATGTATAGTGATATGTTATGTGAAACATTTCACTATTTTGAACTGAATTAAACTAGAATTGCCAGATGTCGCTGATACCGAAGTATCACTGTTTATTATTTTATTCGGATTTGGCACTATGGGGGATGAAATACTTATATCGTGCACTACATATTGCTTAAAATTATTTAAACCTTTCTGTAGCACGTTGTATATTTAATTTAAGGGTTACTTCCATCCATAGACATTTTTGATCATCTTTAGACATTGAATTTGCAGTAAACTTTGATTAAAGAATAACAAATTATTGACTATAATCATAAAACTCAGCATCTCGAAAATTCTTTCAAAGACGATTCCAGCCATATCACTTCACTAAAGGACATATACCTATATATGCCTTTCCAATACGACGCTTCTATGGGCAGTTGAGAGCATCGAAATATGATAACTAGAACGATAACTCTTATATGAGTCTGCCAAAAAATAGGGCTCCGCTTACTTACACTTTCAAAGGTAAAATCACACGTAACACTCATACACGCAACAAAAATTAATGAACGTTCAAAATCAACTTTACTTCACAAAAGTTAATGTCTAAAAATTACATTTCTAGATCGATATACGACGTTCTGCACCGCGCAAAAAATAGACGTATCAAGTGTCAACTAGAGCTTATTATGCACAGACTTTTATAGCCCCGCCCCCTTGCACAGAGTTTTGGTGGGGTAATTTTATTCTGAGTTACATTTCTTGTCATCTTATTTCGTTGGTTGAAAGTCATTTAACGTCACCCTTGACACCCCTTTGCTTTCCTAATCCAGTGTAAGTTTTTTCGAGATTTAGCGATCACATCAACCAATATATACCTATACGAAAATATGTATGCAAATCCGTACAGTGCAGTGTCCCGAGCGGATTGTATTGGAAACGTATTATTTTTATACATATTTCTCGTATATGGATGACGTTAAGGGTATCGAGAAACACACCACGGGCATAGAATGTCCTTTATACTAATTGAAGCTATTACTCAGTAGGTACTGATAGCCTCCGTGGTGGGCCAGTAGCCGGCTGTGAAGCGAGGGGGTTCGATTCCCGCACCGAGACAAAATGTTGGTGTGAATATTTGTTTCGGGTCTGGGTGTCTCTCCCCAGAGATGTTGACGTCAGGCAGGCCGCCGGTCGTAATAATTACAAGCCAAATATTTCTGTAACATGTGTTAAATGCATGTTTCGCCGACCCCACTGCGAGTGGGATTAGGGCATGTGGAAGAAAACTAAGGCTCAGTAGTCAGTAGGTACTAAGCTATGAACATATCAACTTACATAATAGTATCGTATTAAGCAAATTTACATGGGATGGGAAGTTTGCTAAGCCTTTCTAAGGGCCGGGCTCCTGTAACGTACTTAAATGAACACAATTGCCCATTATCTAAGCTAAAACTTGAGATACGGTTATATCTGACTACGCGGTAAGCGATTGTGATGTAAGGGTGACCATGGAAATTTAGAGAAGTAGTATAATTTTAGAACGGTATTTCTAAAGCAAGGATGCACGTGTAAAAAGTAAAAGTTTTATTTTTATTAAACAGTTTTTATTTTATTGTTTTAACGAAAGAATCATCAAAATCGGTGCAGAAATGAAGAAGTTTGAATCTTTCATCCTCGATTTCACTCCTTAAGTGTGAAATTTCTTCTTGAAATTAAAACGGTTCTGAATTTGAAAATCTTTCAAATCAAAAAGGAATCAAGCAAATTTGCCATATTTGGTGAAGTTATGCATGGTTATACATACAAAAGAAACGCGTGGGATTGAGAACCTCCTCCGTTTTTTCGTCGGTTAACATATAGTAACTCTCGACAATGTACAAAATCATTACACGCAAGAATTTTTTTGGACTAACCCTGTCGCCATCAACGGAGAGCACGCATTGTAGGAAATCGGAGAAGATTACCAAGTGATCATCCGTACTATTAAACAAAGTGACACCAGTCTGTTATTAGCTAGGTGGTAGGGCCCTCGTATGAGAGAGGCCGCCTGGGTAAGTACCACCACTTTGCCAGCAGTATATAAGCACTGTTGTATTCTGATTTGATGACTAATGCAACTGAAATTACTGGACACTATGAGACTTAACATCTTATGTTTCTGCAGTCCAATGTCATTCAGTACTTTATAATTCGAAGTTCAGATTAGTGCTGCTTTTGTTTACGGAGAGGTGTAACGTTTACCATCAGGCGAGTGATCTGCTGCATTTATTTATTTATTTATTAATAATTTTACATACAAGCTTACAGTAGGTACACCAAAACGCTTACATGCTAAATATAACAGATACATTACAGAACAGGATGTTAGTGATGTCCTACATATACCTGTTGTATATCCATGATGTTACCATCGTATGGCCACCCTCCACATGACGAAGACGCTACAATAATAAGTTTACGAGCCTACATTGCCACAATACAAGCGTAAATTAACTAATAGCTGTTACCTGAGGAAATTATAATTTAAACATTAGACGCGCAAAGCGGTTTGTTTTCATCGCCTTTTGTATGTTTAAATTACGCGTTGTATTTTACATACATATATACATACATACGCACTCACGCCTGTAATCCCCGAAGGGGTAGGCAGAGGTGTAACCTGTACACCAACATTTCGCTGAGCGTATCTCGGTCTCTTATGTGATAGGGGGCGAGCCTATCGCCATACCGGGCACAAATTCCAGACTCCGGGCTGATACTGAGCATTTCGTAATAGAAAAACCCAATTCCACTTTACCCGACCCGGGGCCGACGCGTACGCATTACAACTGCGCCAACGAGACAGTCAGCAGCAGCAAGCGTTGTATTTTATTGTGTGAAATATCAAACGTGTAAAACAGGAATAATTCTTAATAAACCTTTACATACCATTGTATCACAAAACACCGATGTAAAGTAGCCGCTTGCTACTGCGTTTCGTACGGTGAGTGAGATATCTGGAGGCCCAAATACCCACCCCTTCCCAATCCTTTAATTATCCCTTTCCTTTAAGGTCGGCAACGCGCCCATGATTCTTCTGGTATTGAAGATGTTCATGCGCGGTGGAGATGATTTACCATCAGATGACCGACTAGCTCGTTTGCCGGCCTCTGCTATACAAAAAAGAAAATTTAACTCATTCTTGCACCGCTTCCTATATTTGTGTGATACGTTTGTTTAGGGGCAATGACTGTGTGTTCCTGTCATGCGACTTAAGTACAGCTTTTAACTTCATATTTACTAGCTCGACTCATAGTAAGATGTGCAAAAATTATCTGATCCTGACCTCAACACAACAGTGAACTGCGTACGCATTACAACTGCGCCACTAAAAAGCTCGATATTGATGAGTGACTGCCTCGAGTCACTCACGAATCACCATATAGTTTTCCATTTTCAACGCCAAAGGTTATTTTATTTTTTATGGAATATTTTTGAATATTCTATTGTAACATTTTGCATCCGTTCTTCTTCTGCATTTTATATATTCATTTGTACACTGTATATTTTGCCGTTAAAGTTCATTCCCCTCATACAGAGTAAAAAATAGTTGTTTTATGGATTTTAGATGGTGCGGCGTCCAAATAACTTATTGATTACACATTGACGTCATTAAAGTTATAATAATTAAAATTCCTTCTAAAGAACAATTGGAAATTATTTAAGACCCTTGTTCTAAGAGGCCTTTGTTATTTTAGAATAGGGTATCATCATTCAAAATTTAGAGGTAGGGTTCGGAATGTTTGATAATAAAGGGTTAAATATTTTAAGTGTGAGTTGCACCATCCCTTGGTTAAAGTATTGTATTAGGCAATGGTTCACGTTATAAAGATTGTATTATATTTTGTTTTCAATACTACCAAAAACAACCAATGCTTGTTACTACAACTATTTAACGTTGGTTAGTGCAACCCCCAGTTTTCTTCGTCCACCTGCCCTTATCACACTCGCAGTGGGGTCGCAACACATGTTATAGAAAGATTTGTCTAGTAGTTTTTCGACCCGCCGCCTGCCTGACGTCAATCCCTCTGGAATGAAGTTCTCTGGACTATGTAGTAATATTTTATACTCGGTGTTTCAGGACATCTTCCCATCCTGGTAAATCGTAGACCTTGTAGACGAAAAGAGTGGAGAGCGGGCGGCGTGGACGTTGTGAGTTCTATTTTAGTTTTGTTCGAGTATCGATGCGAGGGCCCACACGCTCGATTTGGATGCTACATCCAATTACTCATTTCATCTAAAACAAATTGTTTTACTATTTCTAATAATACTGCCTCAGAGACGCAGTTGTAATGTCTTGGGTTCGATCCCCAGATCGGGTAAAGTGGTATTGGGTTTTTCTATTACGATATGCTCAGTATCAGCCCGGAGTCTGGAATTTGTGCCCGGTATGGAAATAGGCTCGCCCCTTATCACATAAGGGACGGAAATACGCTCGGCGAAATGTGGGTGTACTGGTTACACCTCCGCCTACCCCTTCGGGGATTACAGGCGTGAGTGAATATATTCAAGCTTAGACGTTGCATAGGCTGTTACAATAAATTACGGCTTACATTAAATAGCCCACCATTATCATTGTTTTATTACATCATTAAGTCAAACTTTAACTAAGAAAAAAGTGTGTATATTTATCTCCATCATACACATACAAATAAAGATGGTATGACCTCCCGCAGATACAGGAAAAGCATGATTTTGGGTGCCGCACCAGCTGAAAGATCGGTAAGGTATTCTTTAGATCTCCTAACGCATTGAATGTATTAAATCATATTCAATTAGACAAGACGGTTCTGAATCTTTGTAACAATGGAAAGCTTATTATTATCTGAACCAAGACTAGAATTTTGATTGTTATTTAGGTTATCGATCTAGTAGAAAGACTGCTTTAAGTGTACGGCCAGGAAGTACTTACTGCGTAGTAAAATATTATAAGTGGTACGGACTGTTGAGACTAAAGTCGCGGGTTCTAAACCAGCCAGCCAGAAAAGTTATGTGTGTCGTAATTGTAAATTATCGCTTGCTTTAAAGGTGAAGGTAACATCGTGAGGAAACCTGCATACCTGAGAAGTTCTTCATAGGAATTTCGAAGGTGATGTCTGCCAACCCGCATTAGGTCAGCGTGGTAACTAAGGCCTAACCCCTCTCATTCAGTAGAGGAGGCACATGCCACAGTAGGACGTATATAATACTAGCCTTTGCCGCGTGAACGGCTTTTTCCGGGATAAAATGTAGCGTATGTTACCCAGTGATAATGTAGCTTTCTCACGGCAAAATATTTTTTTTAAATCGGTCCAGTAGTTTTTAAGTTTACTCGTTACATACAAAAAAAACTTTACTCTTTATAATATTAGTGTAGACAGGGCTAGATAAAAAAGTAGGGGATACTTTATCAGTACCATATTTCAGCCAACAAGTTTTATGGCCGCACAAGGTACGGTAAGTGAGTGCTTCAGACATTTGGCTTTTGTTTCGTCGACAATTATTGTCGGCTGCTGATTGCGAACCCACAAATACGAACTGTGTACCAAACGTATTCTAGCGTGTACCGTAAACTTTACGTGTTGCTGTCATTGTGTGGAATCGGGGGATATACATAAATACGAGTACGTATGTATGTATAGTGCGTATGCACTCACACCTGTATTACCTGAAGGGGTAGGTAGAGGAGTAACCAGTACAAGGTGGTAGGTCTCTTACAAGGTGGTAGGAATCTTACAAGATGGTAGGTCTCACGTATGCGAGAGGCCGTCTGGGTTGGTACCACCGCTTTGTCTATATCTGCCGCCAAACAACTGTGTGTAAGCTCTGCTGTGTTCCAGTTTGAAGGAAAATGAAGCCAGTAAAATTACTGGGCATTATGAGACTTAACGACTTATGTCTCGGAGTGACGAGCGTAGCCCAGTGCCATACAATGCTTTGTAGTTAAAAATTATGTGTGGAGTTGCTTCTTTTTATGAGCAAGCGTCGCGCTTATAATCAGACGAACAACCTGCTCGTCTCGTCATTCAAGCTAATAAAAAAAGGTACACCCAAATTTCGCCGAGCATTTTTCCGTCCTATTATTCGATAGGGTGCGAGCCTATCACCATACTATCCAAAATTCCAAACTCCGGGCTGATACTAAGCTTTTCGTGATGTAAGCACTCAATACCACTTTTACCCGACCCAGGGATCGAACCCGAGCCCTCAGCACAGACGGACCGCGTACGACCTACAACTGCAGCATCAATGCAGTCGTAACACGTACACCTTGTAATAATTAACGTCGCATTTTTTTCTGAGCATATAATTGTATCTTCCAACCTCTTGTCATTTGACAATACGGTAGTTTCCTATATTGAATTTTATACATTATTTTATAAGCAACAGAAAATGATACGCAAAAGAAACCCTTTTATTAAAACACAATCAAAATTGGTTCAGAAATGTGCCCGCAGTTATGACTTTAAATGTTGGTATGAGGAAAAGTGGGTGCGTAGTAGGGATATCTCACTATCTCGCTTGCACGCGTGCACTATAATGAACATTTTACACAGTGACGTCAAAGGTTGCATCGTCTGTCATTTGACAATCACCCCTTCTACAGGATTTGAATGGTTTCTATCTTATTTATTTTTGGTCCGATTTATAAAATTCTTTCTGCAATCGATTTTGAGTAACGTAACTTATTGATTTAAATAATAAAAAAAAACTAGTCAACTACCCTATTAGGATATCAGATTAATCGGTATGTTCATATTATCAGCTGCCGTTTTTTTATAGTATAAGCTGGTAAACGAGTAAGTTGGTCACCTGATGGTAAGTGACCTCCACCGCCCATGTACGCCCATTCAACGAAAACGGCCCCAATACCAAAAAAATTATGGGTGCGTTGCCGACCTTAACGGAAAGGGATAATTAAGGGATTGGGAAGGGGAGGTTTGGGCCTCCGGATATCTCAGTGACCGTACGAAACGGAGCAGCAAGCTGCCACTTTACGTCGGTTTTCTGTGAGACAGTGGTAACGACCTGGACGAGCCGGCCCATTCATGCTGTAGACAAAAGTGTCTATAACGTGGCTCTACTACTCACTAAAATGTAATGCCTCATCATGTAGTTTTAAGCTGTAACCAAAATTGCTGTAGGCAAAAGTGTCTACAGCGTGGCTCTACCTCTTTAAAATTATCCAATACTTACATACAACCACTTCCCAACTCTCCCTTTTCTGAAGAGCTCATTCCAAAAAGTCATAATAAATCCAGGCACATGCGTCATTGGCAGCATTGAATGCATCAATAGTGACGTACAAAGTCGTATAATGAAAACCAATCGCATGTAAATCGTGCAGGTATTACATTCAGAGTTCGCATGACGATTTCATACTCCGTCGAGCGTTAATTTTGGTGATCGGTGTGCGAAAGGGAAATGTTGGTAACATCATTATCGCACGAGTCAGAGACATCATATAACTATAATTGTTAATATGTTATTTCTTAGAATTCGAGTATTTCCACACTCAGAGCTAGTTAATGCTTTATACTTCGTTACTGAATACAGAAATTTATTTTTGCTCACTAACTAGGTATAAATAAATAAATTCACCCAACAGTCACACAAATAGTCCCGATCCCACACTAGGTTAACCTGTATCGTGGGTATCGGGAACTACGAGCGACTTGCGGTCCCACAACACCCAGACCCGAAACAAATTTTTGTGGATCATACAATCATTTGTCTCAGAGCGGGAATCGAACCCACGCCCTCTCGCTTTGCCGAGAGCCGGCTACTCGCCCGCTGTACCAATATTAATATTGGTATTAATAATATTAGAAATATTATTAATTAATCTCTGAAAATAGTCGAATTCTACGAAATGGCTAATTATTTCCTTAACATAAATTACGCCCCCGGAGTACGGCAGTATTCATTTTATAAAAAAGTTCTATAAAATTGAACGTTCATCTATGTCCAGAGGGGCTAGCACGGAAAACTATCGAAATCGTAATGTAAAGGTATCGATAGATAATTTCTTAAATATCATTGGTCTATATTCCATATAAATTAGTTTCTTTTACGTACGATAGAGGCGCTGTACTAAAATCTCATAGAAATTGTTGTCGATGACAGCTCGAATAACTTTTCGCAAGTTTCCGTGCTAGGCCCTCAGTACGCGGGCGATTCGGAGTCGTGAAATTGTATGATGCACTAGCATTTTCTCGTGGCTCCACAAATATTTGTTTCGGTTCTGAGTGTTGTGAGACCGTAAATCTCTCGTAGTTTCCGTTACCCACGACACAAGACTCGTATCTTACTTTATCCTTGAAGGGGCAGACAGAGATGCCACTAGTATACTCACGGCTCAACGAGCATAATAATATTCCCGTCCTATGATGTGACAGGGGGCGATCCTTTCATCAAATCTGGCACAAATACCAAACACGGCAACTAATGTTACTATATGTTTTAAACGAAAATTTGAATTGCCCAACCTGTACCGAACCCATGACCTCACCATCTGCGCCATCTAATTACGCTAGTGACCAATAAAGCAGTAAGGATTTTTATTACTCACGGTAATGTACATCGTAATATCAAAATATCAATACATTGCTTACTTCTAAAAGCCTACTCAATAATTCATGTACAAAAATAGAATGCCTTAATGTACTCGTACAAAATAGAAAGGTAAATAAGACAGTCGAAGGCAACCTGAGATGCCTCCGACCAAACATAAAAGGTATTCGACAAAGACTAATCGGTTCGGAAGCAATCAATAAGTCGACAATGACGACGATTCATAAGGAATTTCATAAGAAATAACGGTGATAGAGATGGGACAATGAAGGAATTATCTTAGGAATGTCGAACTTTAGAGGTATATTTTGAGGTACTGTGTGACATACAGCGAAAGCGACACAACTGCTTTGTAATGCAATTGTATAGATGAGATGTGGTATGCGACGAGACAGGATATCGTGGCGCGTATAAATAAACAGGTATCAAACACAACGCGATTAAGACCCGTTTAAATAATAATTATAGAATGTACACAAATCGCAAAAGTCTAAAAAGATTTTTCTTTTTTATCGAATGTATAACATGTCGATATCGACTTGAACACTAAATAATAAAAGTGATACTCGAGACATTGTTTCATTTCAATTTTGTAGTATAAAAAAACTCTAAACAGTTATCAAATGACATTTATTTGACGTAATCAGTTCGACAATTTTTAGATTTTGAAATATGATATTACTAGTTTAAAAAAAAATCATTTAACTAAAAACAAGGGTTATGAATTGTTGCAGCTGATAATAGCTTATAAGAGGATCGTCAGCTGTATTAAACCAAGTTCGTAGATAGAACACCGGAGAATGAGTCTTTAAAGTGCTTCTAGAAGATAGTATATCGTCTTCAGCACATAGGCTCTTCAGGTGTTAATTTGTATTTAAATTATAAGTTACGTACATAAGTCCGTAGAATTAGGTACACGTTATTCAAGTATATTAAAAAAATAGTGTCATTCATAATAATGATTAGTGATGTAATCAATCTTATCGATATTAATACACGAGTAATTATAATTAATGTGAAATTTTAGGATGTATCGATTTTGAAAAGATCTGGTATATAAATACTCACTGTACGGTGTATGTAATGACGCTAAAATATGACCACACCTTTCTGTAACACGTTTATACTTTGTTAATCATCACTCGCTATAAAAATATCGAAAACATCGTGAGACAGCCAACTGAACAGAAAATTCTCCATAAGAATTTCGAAGGTATAAAAGTCTACTAACCCGCACTAGTCCAGCGTGGTAGACTATAGACTACCACGGTGAGTGGTAGAGCCACGCTATAGACACTTGTGTCTACAGCACGAATGGGCCGGCTCGTCCGGGTCGTTACCACTGTCTCACAGAAAATCGGCGTAAAGTAGCAGCTTGCTGCTGCGTTTCGTACGGTGAGTGAGATATCCGGAGACCCAAACCAACCAACCAAAGGGGAGGGCCCTTCCCAATTCCTTAATTATCCCTTTCCTTTAAGGTCGGCAACGCACCCATAACTCTTTTAGTATTGTGGGCGTACATGGGCGGTGGAGATCACTTACCATCAGGTGATCCACTTGCTCGTTTGCCGGCCTATGCTATAAAAAACAACTCATATTAGTAGAGGATGCCCGTGCCCTCCAGTAGCACAGGGCTCATTTCATTATTATTTAAATATCTGTATTCCATAACATTAATAAAAAAGTCGAGTTCACTCGCATCCTTCTCATAATAGGTATATTTGAATGTCATGAATAATGAGCAAATATTAGGCAGTTTATTTCCAATTATATCGTCTCAGGTGACCCTGTTCACTCAGAATATAAAATAAACCAGAAGGCGCAAACGCGCAGAAAACTTAAGTAACATAAAATATATGTGTAGAAAATTATCATCTTCAGCGTTAATTAGAATTACTAGGTGCTAGGTCCTTCGCCGCATACGAAGCCGTCTAGGTAGGTACCACCTCTGTCTATTTCTGCTGTCAAGAAGCAGTGTGGAAGCATTATTGTGTTTCGGTTATAAGGACTTTGAAACCAGTGTTACTGGGCATTATGAGACTTTTATTTGTTATTAGGGATAATGAAGGTATTGGGAAGGGGTGGGCGATTTGGGCCTCCGGATATCTCACTCACCGTACGAAACGCAGCAGCAAACGGCTGCTTTACGTCGGTTTTCTGTGAGATATTGGTATTAGTATTGGTTGGCCGGTCGAGACGGCCCACTCATGCTGTAGACAAAATTATCTACAGCGTGGCTCTACCCCTCAACCATAAAAAAAACCGCGCCTGCCTTTCATCCTACAAGCCTTTTTGTTTTTGTCGCGGGGAAAGCGAATTATTGCTACCGCCCCGCCCCGGGGGAAGGCGGAACGGTTATGTTGGGTTCACCGGTCTTACGACCCAGCGTTAAGCCGCCCGGAAGAGATGTTAAATCCGAGCGACCGCTGAGCCGAGTCCCTAACACTATATACAACCTATACCGGCATACCAACTAAAACCCCGCGGTGGCCTTCTTCGGCGCATGTGGAGCAGCCCCGGGGTATCCCTAGCTAAATCTAAGGATTGCTACCGGAACCGCCCCTGCGCGGTGCCGCCTTGCGGCCCGTCTCCTTATGGGGGGCTCAGAAGCCCCCGCACACCGAAGGACGCCCTCGGCGTCAACGGCAGACACGAGGCCGACCACCCGTGCTGCCGTCCATCCCGGGGTCGCACGTACAAGAGTACAAAAGGGCGCTACAACAGCCCCCGGCTGCGCGCCTACGACCCCCGATGGCCCCAATTAGTCGCCTCTTACGACAGGCAGGGGATACCGTGGTGGAATTCTCCAAACGCCCCCATTCCACAGGGCGGGAGACGCCGGTCAGTCGTCCACCCGACGCCTCCTACGTCTCCTTTGGCGGCGTGCGGGATCGTTCTGCTCACGATCCCGCTCGGCGCTCTCCTTCTGCGAGATGACGCACTCGCAAAAGGAGGCTACCGCCCGCCAAGACCTCCGGCTGCCGACCATGGCAGACACCACGGCCGGCAGCGACAGGTCTCCTCCGACGACTGCTCTGAGAGCGCTGCGCTCGTCACTCCAGGCTGGACACTCCTCCAAGGTGTGTTGTGCCGTGTCCTCACGGCAGTTGCCACAATGGTGGCACACGGCGGAATCCTCCTTCCCGGCTATGCGACACAGGTACGAGCCGAAACAACCGTGACCCGTCAGTACCTGTGTCAGCCGGAATGTGGGCGCACCGTGGCGCCTGTCTAACCACTCGTTAAGGACAGGACGCACTGCCGCGACAGTCCTCACACCGGCACTTGGGCTCTCCAGCCTGGCATGCCACTCCTCCACGGCGGCTCTGCGAAATCGGGCCGCAATCTCCCTCGGAGCCAATCTCTGCGTACGTTGGGACGCCCCCTCTCGCCAAAAGAACGCAGACGAGAGGTGCTGGGCGTCCAACTCCCAAGGGAGAGTACCCGCCAACAGGCAGGCCGCCTCATGGGAGACCGTGCGGTAGCCCCTGATGATCCGCTGTGCCACTAAGCGCTGCGGTTTACGCAGTAGAGTGACACAGCGGGCGTTCAGGGACCCGGCCCAAACGGGACAACCGTAAAGGGCCATGGATCGCACGACTCCCGCATACAAACTACGGCAGGGATTGCCGGGACCTTCCAGGTTAGGCAGCAGGCTTCCAAGCGCACCTGCTGCCCGCACCAGTTTCGGCGACAACTTCTCGAAATGGGCACGGAAATTCCATCGGCTATCTAGTACCAATCCAAGGTACTTCATGGTAGAGCCGACGGAAATCCGCACCCCCTCCACAATGATGTGGGCCTCCATAGGTGGCCCCCTCCGAGGCCCATGGAAACAAAGGGCCTCGGTTTTGTTCAGGGCCACAGTGAGGCCCAGTCGCCGAATCCTGCCCACCACCCGCTCTGTACCGACAGAGGCGAGCAGGGCGGCTACCTGGAAGGATCTCGCCGTCGCTGTCACTAAAGTGTCGTCCGCGTAGCAGACGACAGCGACGCCCCGAGGATTGGCACCACGGAGCACCCAATCGTAGCCGATGTTCCACAGAAGCGGGCCCAGAACTGAGCCCTGTGGAACACCGCAGGCCATCGCTCTTCGGTGCCACCCGTCGGCGCCCGGATACAACACGTCCCTATCAGATAGGTACGAGTGTACCAGACGCCGTAAATACGGTGGCACCACGTGGTACCGCAGTGCTTCATTTATGCAAGCCCAGGGCAGCGTATTAAACGCGTTGGCGATGTCGAGAGACACCGCCACGACCACCTTGCCCCGGGCTACTGCATCCTCCGCCTGTGCCTTGACCCGCAAAACCGCGTGGATGGTCGATCGGCCATGCCGGAACCCGAACTGGCAATCTGCCAGGTCCGGCCCGACCCCTTCAAGGTGCTCGACGAGGCGAGCGTGAACAACCCTCTCAAACAATTTGCAGACCTCGTCGAGCAACACAATGGGCCGGTAGGCCGATGGCGACTCTGCGGGTCGGCCTTCCTTCTTGAGCAGGACGAGCTTCCCGGTCTTCCAGCGCGACGGGAAGACGCCCTGCTCCATACAGGCGGAGAAAAGGCCGCGGAGCCTCGCACCCAGGAACTCGAGGGCTAGCACCCAGGCTTTGCCGGGGATACCATCGAGCCCTGGGGCGGTGTTCTTGCCCCGCAGCCGAACCACTGCCGCCCGCAACTCTGCGGGCGAAACCTCGGAAACAACCCCTGCCGAACTCAACGACGATGGCGCCGCTGGACCTGGCGCCATCGGTGGAGGAGTGACATCCTCGGTGGCCGGGAACAAAGCCGCGACGACCTCCTCGACTAGGTCGCCCCGGAGACTCTGCGTCAGCGGGGGCGCCCACGGGCGACACTTTTTCATCGCCACGCGGTACGGACGCCCCCACGGATCGTTATCGAGAGTACTCCGGAACTCCCTCCGAGCCGCAGACTTTGCTCCCGCTATTGCCACATGCAGCGCTCTCTTGGCCTCTTTGTAGAGGCCGTGAAGCAGCCGCTCCTGGTCCTCGTCGCCGGGCAGACGAATCCGGCGACGACGGTGCCTGGCGAGACAACGGCGCGCGGCCACGCATGAAACACGCAGCCGCGTGAGCTCCGCCGTCCACCAGAACACCTGGCGTTTCTCAGGCCGGCGTCGGACACGGGGCATGGCTGCGTCGCAGACGTGCGACATCGCCGCCCCGAACCACGCCGCCTCCTCCTCGACCCGTACCGGCCTCTCCGGTACGGGGAGCCACGCCTGGGCCAGAGCGGCCTCCTTCAGGGCCTCGACGTTGAGGCGCTTCAAACTCCAACGCGGGCCGTCCGATCGCGGAGCGGTCGGTACACCACCAGACTGGGTAGTAGGGGACGAGGCGACGTCGAACCGAATGTATCGGTGATCCGACAACGTCTCCTCGTCCACCAGGACCCTCCAATCCCGGACACGGCGGGCTAGTGCTGGGGTGGCGAACGTGATGTCCACCACCGAACCGCCATTGTGCCGCACGCACGTGTCCACCGATCCGCGATTCACGACGGCCAGGCTGGACGAGATCGCCCACTCCTCCAGGGCCTCGCCGCGCACGTCGGTCGCCGACGAACCCCAAGCCAGAGACTTGGCGTTGAAGTCGCCGGCGACGAGGACGGGGCGAGGCTGACTGCCTTGCACCACCAGGGCCCCCAGCCGAGTGAGAAAGAGCTCGAACTCGGCCAGGGATCTGTTGGGGGAGAAATACACTCCCACAATCCAGACCCCCCCCAACAGAACCGCCACGCATCCCGAACCCTTCGCTACTTTTTCAAAGGGTGGGGAGCCGGCAGCGCCCCGAGTGATGACGGCCACCGAACCGTCTAGGTCCCCTGCCCAATCTTCCCTAGCAGGGACAAAATACGGCTCGGCGACCACAGCCACTTGTATCGACCACTGCGCCAGGCTTTGAACGAGCAAGTCCTGTGCTCTGGCGCAGTGGTTAATATTCGCCTGGAGGAATCGTTGCGCCATATTAATGGGCGATCTCCATTGGTGCGACGCTGTGGGACGGGTCCGGCTGGGTCACAACCCCACCGCGCCCGCCGCGTTTAGAACGGCGGGGACGGGAGGAGGCGACACACGCCTTGGCGCCCACTTGGTGCCCCGCGGGTTTTCCCGCAGCTGCGCAGACTGCGCAGTGCGCCTCCGCGGAGCACCCCTTGGCCTTGTGGCCCTCTTGACCGCAGCGGTAGCAGATCCCGCTACGGTCACATTCCTCTGTGCAGCGCATCCGCACATGCCCGTTTAACAGGCAGCGGAAGCACCGCATGGGCCTCGGCTCAAGGAGGCGGACCTGTGCCGCCACCCAGCCAATAAGGACCCGTCTGGCCCCAATAATTTTGCTAGCGGCCTTGGCCGGGCATCGCACCCATGCCGCGCCAAGGCCTGAACGGTCGGGGCGGATCTCCCCGACCTTAAAATTCTCCGCCGGACAACCCCCAGCCCCTGCAAGGGCCGTTGCGACCATTTCCGGGTCGGCAGACGCGTCCAACCCGGAAACCCGCAGTTCCGCGGTCTTGAACGGGCGAGAGACACGGACGTCTCCCTCCAATTCTGTTCCGCGGAACACCTCCCTCACTTTTTCGGCAAGGGAGTCGGCCCTTGCCTCCGATTCCGGTCCGGGTACCTCGTAGAGATACCCGCCGGTGGCCATCAGACGAGCCCGAGTATCTGCGATACCAAGGTCGGCGAGGCGCACACACCTTTGCACCTCCCGGAGGATTTGGGCATAAGTCACGCCCCGTGATATACCCTCCGGCGTCACCGTTAAGGTGACGGCCGCCTTGCTGTGGAGCCGTATTTTAGGCTCGGGCCTGCGCTGAGTCGGCTGAGGCCGTTGTTGCGGCTGTGCGTCAGCCGCTGCTCTCGGAGCGGACTGGGGATTGTTCCGCCTCCCCTTTCGCGCAACCGTCACCCACCCCTCGTCCATAGACGTCGGAGCTGGAGGCAGCGGGCGGGGCTCGCGGGGAGGCGGACCCGGGGTAGCCGGACGGCCCTTCTTCTTCTTTTTCCCCCCCGCGCGTGATGATCGCTGGGGGGGAATCGGAGTAGCGGCGGAAGAAGCCGCAACGGCCGACGGGGCCACGACTGCGGGTGCAGGTCGGGGAGCCTCTGTTGGGGCGGGTATGGCGGAGGTTCCGCTCCCGCCCTTTCCTTTCCCCTTCCCCTTCCCCTTGCCAGTGACTGGCGGACCGGCAACAAGGGGCGGATCCCTGGAGGTCACGGGCAGTGGCGGCCACTCAGCCGTCTCCGGCCTGGCCCGGTCAGCGGCCAATGGAGGCCGAACTGGGCGCTCAGGAGGCAGCCGCAAATAGACTGCCTCAAAGCGGGCGTCCAAAATGTTGAAGAGACGCTGCTGAAATTCAGCAAACGTCTCTCCAGACGCAGATTCCACTCTGGCCGCCGGCTGCGGCTGTCCAAGTGACCTAACAGTCGCCAGGACCTCCTCCAACACCTTGGCCTGCTCCGCCTGTGCAGCCTTCAGCTTGGCGACCTCGTTCACCAAGGCCGCCTTCTCCGCCTCCAAGCGGGCTACCTCAGCGGAGCCTGACTCCCCCGCCCTCTCCAACAACTCGTTGGCGGCGAGATTCAGCCTCCGCTGCTCCGTCCCCTTCAAATTCCGGGACTTGTGTGAGACGTCCCGGATCGTCTCGGCCAATCGCAGGCGCCAGTCCAGCTCGTCGACTGGCGCCTCGGCCTCCTCCATCTCCACGACGTCCAACTCCGGACCCGGTGTTGGACTCGTGGAAACAGCGATCAGCTTTTCAGCCGGCTCGCTGTCACTCTCGCTCGAGACCGAGACCACAGCGCGATCTCGATCTCGGCGACCCCTCTTCGTGCGCGAGGTAGTGCCACTCGGCCCGGCCTCGGACTCGAGAACCGGGACGGGCGCCACCTCGGCAACCTCACCTTTGGGCTTGCGCCCCTCCTCTAGTGTCTGTTCTGGGCCACGAGTGCCCCCCGAGGCAGACAGCCTCTCCACCACAACAATGGGTTTTTTTGAAAATGAAATTTTCATAATAAATCCCACGAGTATGGGGGAAATATACGGTCCACCCAGGCAGAGACCCCTGTACCTGGGTAAGCCTAGGCGTAACCCGCTTTCGGAGTTTCGGCTGGACTCCGGCGGGGGTTCGCACTAACGACCGAACTACCCATCGGCCATGCATCCCCTCGCGGTGCGCCGCCGCTTGGGATTCGGGGTAACTTTTTATAGAGGTTTTCTACCTCGCGGCCCAGGCGGTTAAGCCAAGACCCTCGGTCCGATCAGGAGCGCGAGACATAACCACAGACCTCCTGACCGGATTACGATCTCCGACGGTGACCGCAGTCCTGCTCGGCGGCGGGGTGAGCGCACACCGAGCCCGTCGACACCCCCGAGACAGAACCCGGGGGTGGCTCTAAAATTAGCCCCTCACAAATGACGACGGCCGCCGCAACATGCAACGACCGTCAACCACCTGTTGTCAGGATATCAGCCGTCGGTCAACTTGACCGCCGTTGCCCAGGGTGCACCACGTGGAGGTTTCCTGACTTCGCACCCCTCATCCTACAAGCCTAACATAACTTAGTAACATAACTTGGGGATAGACAGCGGTAGTATCTACTCAAGTGGATACTTGCATACGACCTGTTTTGTTTTATTTGGACACTGCGCAGTGTGAAATATGCCCTTTCTGTTTTATTATATAATCTATGCCTGTTTAATATCTCGTAGAATATATTTCAGAATGTCTCACTATTTTTAATATATAAAACAAATATTTAATGTCTACTAATTTGTTTTTGATGTTGATATTTGTGTTTCTCAAATACATGTTTTTTTTCAAATTAAAGATAATGGCGCGGTAATAAAAATATAAATTTCCAAGTGATTCGCCATTCGACGAGTTGCATTCATAACGAATAGACGCGTATTGCTCATAATTATTAACATTGTGACGGTGCGCTGGTTTCAATCGTAGATAAGAATAGTTGTTTACGTTATCGACTGGGCCTCGAGGCCCAGCCGAATGCGCGATTTTGAACCTTATCCACTATGGATCAAGATTTAATATCGAATGACGACATTTGCTCACATCGGAATAATGATTTTATACAAGAAATAATGGTGAACAACGAAGATGGTGAACAAGTTATTGAGGAAGAAGAGATGACCAACATATATAATAGAACACAAAAAAGAGGACGAGAAGATGATGAGTCTGAACCTTGGGAGGAAGTTAGAAAAAAAAAAAAAAAGAAACAGAATGAAGGAAATTAGAGGTAACACTGAATTAATTATAACTACAACTGAAAAGTTTCCGAAACAGTTCGCCCTAGCGAAATTATTTAATAACCAAAATATTAATAGTATATCAAAAATTAAATACATACATCCCTATAAAATAGCTGTAGAATTTAATAATGAATCCAGTGCAGAGGAGCTGGCTAATTGTCAGCATTTTATCGATTTAGGATGGAGATTTCAACGACCTTATGAAGTAGGGCTGTCATATGGGGTTATAAAAAACATCGAGGTAGAACTATCGGAACAAGAACTACTGAAATCTATAAAAGTAATTGATGCCGAAGTAGCTACTGTGAAACGACTTAAGCGAAGAATTAACGGAGATCCGGGTTGGGCAGATAGCGAATCGGTGCGGATTGGAATTAAAGGATCATCTTTACCTCCTTGTTTATACATATTCGAACTAAAAGTAAACATAGAACCTTACGTATTCCCGGTGACGCAATGCTCTCGCTGTTGGAGGTTCGGACACAATCACAAAACTTGTTCTTCGAAGAGAGTATATTGTCCCAAATGTGGAGGAAAGCATGAGAATTGTGAGACCACTACCTATAAATGTATTAACTGTACAAATGATCATATTGCATTGAATAAAACCTGCCCAGCTTACTTGAGGGAAAAGAAACTACGGGAGATAATGTCAGAATTTAATGTATCCTATAGAAGAGCAAAAACTATGTATGTCCATCCTCAAACTCCTGTACCTAATGCTGTTTCACCAAATTCAAACCACACAGAGACGCCTATTTACTCACAAACAGTACAACCTCACACAAACTCCGTGCTGCTAGGCCAGGAGACGCCAAACTATGCTCAAATTGCATCTACCTCAAAATCATCAGCAGATAGGACTTCAACACAACCGGCAAGAGAGAAGAGTGTAGAATACAATATGACAACTACGAAAAACACACAATTCAAAACAAAAAAAAAGTATATAGAAAAACAAAATACTGTAAGAAATGATATGGAGCAGACAACAGATTCGGAAAGGGATAATGAAAGACCAGATGTAGAACAAAGAAACAAAAAGAACAGAAGAACACGAATTGACCAATCATTGAAGCAAATATTTATTAAACTTAAAAATATATTTTTAGAAAATAACACGATGAAAGAAAACATCCAAAATGTTATACAAATGGTTTTGGACTGGCTTATATCTTGTGTAGTTAACTATATTCCAAACTTGCCTGTTTTGTTAAACCTTTTCAATTAATTTATGGGTAAAGTTAGTTTAAATATTCTGCAATGGAACTCGCAATCAATAAAATCTAAATTAGTATCGTTAGAACAGATTATGTGCCAGGAGAAAATTAGTATAGCTGTAATATGTGAGACGTGGCTCAAGGCAGAAGTAGTAGTAAACTTAAAAGACTATAATGTATTTCGTCGAGATAGAGCAGACTCTTATGGAGGGGTTGCTATTTTGATACACAAGTCACTCAAAGCTCAGATATATCCCATTCCGAATGTCAATTCAGGCATAGAGTTGATTGTAACTAAAATCCTAAATTGTGAACATATTGAATATGTGGTATCGGTATACTGTCCGCCACACATCAAGACCTCCCCTGCGGACTGGGATAGTATATTTTCAATAGCTAGTCGTAAATCTCTTGTCATTGGTGATTTTAATGCTCATCATTCAAATTGGTCGAATAAAACAGATTCTAGGGGTATGCAAATTTTTGACTCCATAGTCGACCACAACTTTATTAGTTTAAATGATGGGACGCCGACCAGACTTAAATTAGTTAGTAATATCTTACAACATTCTTCCCCAGATATAACATTTGTATCCTCAGACTTATCTTTAACATTAAACTGGAAAGTAACAAACGAATGCTTGGGAAGCGATCATTTAATTATTAAAATTACAAGTTCAGTTAATTACACGCCGACATATAAATTAAAACGTAATTTTAAAAACGCCGACTGGCAGAAATATAGACAAGTAATGTCCGAAAAGATGTCTAATATAGTTTTATCGCATAATCCGCAAATTGCATACGATAATTTCATCAAAATTATAAATGAAGCGGCAGATCAGAGCATACCATACTCAAAAATATGTCAAAATCCGAATAGTAAATTTACCCCAAAACCGTATTGGACTCCTGAGTTGTCAAAAACCGTGGCCGAGAGACGGTTAGCATTAGTTAATTTTAGACAGAACCCTACCCCTGATAACTTAAGAATATTAAAACAAAAATCAAATATATCGCAAAAATTAATTAGAAATGCTAAAAGTAAAGGTTGGTCTCAATTCTGTGCCTCCTTGAATGAAAACTCGACAGTGAGTGATATGTGGCGCCGTATGAGGTGGATCAAAGGCAAAAAATATTCTAAACCTGATACGGATAAAACTTTGGCCGAAAAATTGTTGCATAATCTCGCGCCAGATTTTGTTGAATGTCCTATACCTAATTTTGTCTCTGTGAATTCTAAATTAGAAGTCCAAATTTCTAGACAGGAACTTGAAAATTGCCTAAAATCCAAAGATTCATCACCCGGGTGTGATGAAATCTCATATTCTATGATTTTTAACCTTCCAGAAGAAGGAAAAATTACGCTTTTGAACCTGTATAATTCTTTTTTCTCTATCGGCTTTGTTCCTACTCAATGGCGGAATGTACGAGTAATCCCTATCCCAAAGATTAGAAATGATACCAATGCTCCGCAATCCCTAAGACCGATATCTCTAATGTCTTGCTTGTGTAAGACATTTCATGCTATAATGAATACAAGATTGGAATGGTACCTTGAAAATAAAAAACTATTTTCTGAAGCAACTAAAGGTTTTAGGAAAGGGAAATCGTGCTTAGATAACCTCACCGAGGTAATATCTAAAATTCAACTTGGTTTTTCCTGTGATCAATTTACAATTGGCTGTTTTCTGGATGTAGACAACGCGTATAATAATATTGATATTTCTAGTCTGTTATTAACAATCGATCAGTTAAATTTGGGGTCGAAATATTGTAGATATTTTTGGGAATTCCTCAGAAATAGGACACTTATTATTGAATGCAATGACTACAAACTAAGCAGAAATACAGGCCGAGGAATTGCGCAAGGCGATCCAATTTCACCTTTGTTATTTAACGTTGCGACAATTCACATTTGTAAAAGAATAACTTCCCTAACTAAGGTCGATATTTCACAGTATGCTGACGATTATGTATTGTATTTTACTTCAAATAATCTGACAGTTGCTAAAATCGAAATTGAAAATGCTTTAAAAATAATTACTGAACTATTTTGGAAAATCAATCTAGATATATCGCATACTAAAAGCAAAGTTTGTTTATTTTCAAAAGGAGGTAAAAAAAAGGATCTTAATATTAAAGTTAATAGTCTGAATATTGAAGTCGTCGATACTGTGAAGTATCTAGGAATGTGGCTGGATCGCTCTCTTAGGTGGAACAAGCACATCGATAAAATGTCTCAAACAGTGTTAAAATATCTCAATGTATTTAAAGTACTTTCAGGCCCAGGATGGGGAGTACATCCTAAGCATCTGCGTAGTCTATTTATAGCCATTTTAAGAAGTAGATTAGATTATGCCTGTTTTTTGTATGACAACGCATGCAAAACAAATTTAGCTAAGTTAGACAGAATACAAAATCAGGCTATGAGGATTATCGGGGGCTTCATAAAAAGCACCCCCATACATGTTATGGAGAATGAACTTCACCTTTGTCCATTACATGTGAGAAGATATTATTTGTGTGGAAAATTTTGGCTTAAAAGTAGATCCTTTTCGAATAATTTTTCTTTAAATGTCATATCCAAATTAGCAAGTCTATCAACTAAAAGATATTGGGTCAATAAAAAGAAACCTTGTTTGACACTAGTTCATCAAACGCTTTGCACTCTTCCGATGATAAAAATCGACAAAATAGACATGTTTTCGTTAGACACGTGGGTAACTAACATTGACGTTTCGAAGGTTATTGATTTGAATATTGAGGGAATATCTACTTCTAAGCGTCGTTTTCATCCTTTTACGTTAAAAAAGATCACGGTCGATTACTTGAATAAAAAATACTCAACATTTTACAAAATTTTTACAGATGGTTCTAAAGAAAAGTATAGCGCTGGTGCAGCTTTCTTTGATTTATATTCAGGTTGCGTTTCAAAATTCAAAATTAATTCAAACCTATCGATAATGGAAGTAGAACTCATCGCTATTTCTGAAGCTTTGTCCTATATTAGCACATCAAATTACTCAAAAGTCGTAGTTCTTACAGACTCAAAAAGCGCTCTGCAGCACTTGGCTCGGTGTACCTCGACTTTTCGAGGGCTACCTGTAGCCTATACGATAGTAAAGCTTCTTTTAAATTTACACGTAGCATCCAAAATAATTGCTTTGCAATGGATTCCTTCTCACATCGGTCTTGACGGCAATGAACGCGCTGATACTTTAGCTAAACAGGCAACATCTGACGGTATTATAATGGAAATTATTCCTTCATACTCAAATTATATCCCCTTTTTGAAAGAACAGTGTTTTATCAAATGGAAAATATATTTTGATGAGAGATCGAGAGAAAAGGGAATATGGTATCATACAATACAACCCCATCTCTTTAATTCGCCATGGATCGACACGATTAAATTAAATAGAAAAGAAATAGTAACAGCTTTGAGACTTAGATCCGGACACATTCCATGTAACAAGTTTGCGTACCTTATGCATAAAACTACATCACCTAATTGCACCACATGTGGTACCATCGACGATGTGTACCATATATTGATGGAGTGTACTCAGAATGCTCACATACGAAGCAATTGCCGCATTAATCTTTCACACGTGGGCAGCTGCAATATAATTTTGTCAGAGCCATTATCAAACGAAGCCAGAATATTATACAAATTAGTTGACAGAACTGTGGATTAATGTAAATATCTAGTTTGTAGTTAACGTAACCATCCTCTGTATCTTACCAGGGCGACATAATCGCTTCAGCGATAAAGACCTTAAAAATGAGAATAAAAAAAAAAAAAAAAAAAAAAGTGATTCGCCGAATGTTACTAAGTCTCCCTAGAGCGGTTGACGTCAGGCCGGCGTTCGTAAAAACTACAAGCCAAATCATTCTGTAACATGTGTTAAAAGGCATTTTGCGCCGACCCCACTGCAAGTGGGATAAGGGCAGGTGGAAGAAGAAGAGTGAGCTGCTAATATAAGCTAACGCCTTTATCCCCGAATGGGTAGACAGAGGTGCAACCATGAGCTTATTAGCGTTCCATGATGTGATAGGGGGCGAGCCTATCGTAATACCGGGCACAAATTCCCATCACGGGTAATTCATGTGTGAATTATCGAATCGAAAACCCAAAAACATGAGTGGTAGAGCCACGCTGTAGACACTTTTGTCTACAACATGTATGGGCCGGTTCGTCCGGGTCATTACCACTGTCTCACAGAAAACCGGCGTAATGTAGCAGCTTGCTGCTGCGTTTCGTACGGTGAGTGAGATATCCGGAGGCCCAAATCCCCTCCCCTTCCCAATTCCTTAATCATCCCTTTCCTTTAAGGTCGGCAACGCACCCATGATTCTCTTGGTATTGTGGGCGTACATGGGCGGTGAAGATCACTGTATTGTATTGTACCATCAGGTGACCCACTTGCTCGTTTGCCGGTCTTGAATAAAAAAAACACACACAAATTGTGATTGCGCGAACTAGAACTAGAACCTAGGACCTCAAGGCCTTAGTACGCTGCTATATACCAATGTGGCTATCAATTGAAATAATTATTTCAATAATATTCTTTATAAACCTTTATATAATAAATTATATATATTAATATGAAAATTTAAACCCATTTAGGTAAGTAAATACTTCTATTCGAATTGACCTTTTGTTGATTGATATTATTGCTTAACGAACTTTAAAAGCCTTTCGACGAAAATATAACTACATTTTAGTGTAATTTGTATTATTCATAATAGACAGCCTCCGTGGCACCGCGCCGTGGGTGAATAGCCGGCTGTGAAGCGAAATGCCGCGGGTTCAATAGGGTAGTTGACTAGATTTTTTTTTATTATTTAAATCAATAAGTTATGTTACTCAAAATCTATTGCAGAAAGAATTTTATAAATCGGACCAAAAATAAATAAGATAGAAGCCATTCAAATCCTGTAGAAGGGGTAATTGTCAAATGACAGACGATGCAACCTTTGACGTCACTGTGTAAAATGTTCATTATAGTGCACGCGTGCAAGCGAGATAGTGAGATATTCCTACTACGCACCCACTTTTCCTCATACCAACATTTAAAGTCATAACTGCGGGCACATTTCTGAACCAATTTTGATTGTGTTTTAATAAAAGGGTTTCTTTTGCGTATCATTTTCTGTTGCTTATAAAATAATGTATAAAATTCAATATAGGAAACTACCTTATTCCCGCACCGAGATAAAATGTTTGTATGATTCACAAATATTTGCTTGGGGTCTGGATGTTTTCTCCCCAGAGTGGTTGACGCCAGGCAAGCCGGCCGGTCGTAAAAACTACAAGCAAAGTCTTTCTGTAACATGTGTTATAAAGCATGCATGTTGCGCCAACCCCACTTCGAGTGGGATAAAGGTAGTAATACAAAAAGTCAATTGGTGGTTAAATCTTCCTCGAATATTGTGAAATCCTACTTTATGAAACATTATTATTAAAAAAATAAGCACTACAAAGGTTTGGTACTTTTTAATATTTTTTTTGTTATTTGTATCATAACGATTGGGAATTTTCTTATGTTATTAAAAGGTCGTTAACGGGTGCAAATACCTTACATCCGAGAATGTTTACCCAATAATGTTGCAAACAAAGAGCTATTTCTCCAATAAACTTGGTAAACTTCATACAAATTATAATATGGGAAATATGAAGATCATGATAAAATATAGTTTTAGCTATGTATTTTTATGTGAGAAACTTGTTTTTTCGCACTTGTTATGGTGCTGTAAAAACCAAAGTTTTTGCTTGATAGTATAACATTTTCAATTGTATTCACTCATATTACCTATTGAATATCCACTGAAATAATTTGCGAGTCTTCAAAAATATTCTCTGAAAAAAGCCTCACAGATTGTAAGGTCAATCCTTGTCTAATAAACTAGGTACAATACCACGGACTCAAAAAAAAAAGTTTTTTTTTAACCATTTTGAGTCATAATGTCATCATTATTTATGATAAAAAGTGTTTATTTAATGTATATGTTTTTTTTTGTGGTAGAGCCACGCTGAAGACACTTTTGTCTACAGTATTAACAGCTGGTCCGGCTCGTTACCACTGTCTCACAGAAAACCGACGTAAAGTAGCAGCTTTCTGCTGTGTTTCGTACGGTGAGAGATATCCGGAGGCCCAAATCCCCTCTCCTGCTCAGTCGGCAACGCGCCCATAATTATGGTACTGTGGGCGTACATGGGTGGTGGAGATCATTTACCTTCAAGTGACCCACTTGCTCGTTCACCGGCCAATGCTATAAAAAAACACGATAACTCCGCCAAATGTGAACCGATTTTGATAATATTTTTTGGATTCGACTGAATTTACCTCGACGATTGTCCCATATTCATTTGGATCAGATATAATGACGAAGCACATCAGAAAATAAGAACGGTCAGCAGCAAACTCAGCACGTTGGGGTTTTGAGGTTAGTTTTTGAAACTTTTACATACATACGCACTCACGCCTGTAATCCCCAAAAGGGTAGGCAGAAGTGTAACCAGTACACCCACATTTCGCCAAGCGTTCTTTTAACTTACAATTATATTTTAATTTAAAAATAAACACTTAGTACGCACTAAATATACACATTTAAATAAATGAAACAACTAGATAATTAAAACACACTCATCCAATTCCCCCATAACAGCTATAAAAACAATTATTTTTATTGGATGGATGGAAAAATCGATCTACAAATTGGATACAAAATCGCGTGACCATCCGCTGTTTGTTGCTAGACGGAAAACTCATTTGTATTATAGCTTTTAATCCGTTGGGATACATCATAATCAACTTTGAATTTATGGTTGAAGGAAACTTGAGAAAATCATTAAAATTAAATATGTTGTAAAGCAATCGCCTTATAGGTATATTTAGTACCCATGTACTTAGGCTGGGGAACCGGTGAGACACTGAATTCTAATCCCAGATCGGGCAATCATGATATGTATTTGAGTTTGAGAAATTTAAATAAAATAAGTTTTAACAAAACCTAGAAACATACTTCAAAATAAAAACACTGAAAATTCAAAAATAACAATTTCTTTTAGTCTCTTTGGAGTCGGTGCAATTTTATTTGACCGGCAGCGACATAGGCACGATACTTCATTTTTAAATTTTTAGTGGTAGTTACGTGCTCGTCTCGTCATTCAATATAGTAAAAAAAAAAAACAATCGGTGTCAGATGCGTCGAAGTGCGCCGCGATCCTAAATTATAATAAAGATTTGGTAAACAAACTCATATTTTACAAAAAGCTAACCTTCCTAAATAATAAACGGACGTGCTTTTTCCTAATTGAATAAATTAATTTGCAATACACGATTCCCTAACCTCTTGACGCGATCTATGAATACAAATTATTGTTTTAAAAATGTTTTTATGCCGATTCTTATTACTTTCTAAATTGTTTTGTCAAAACCCTTTGTAGTTTCAAAATAACAATTTAGAATATTTTGGGGTAAAATTACCCCAAAAAAACCAGGTTAATATCGTAAAAACCCACGTAAGTATCGTACCGTTGGTATACTAGTCACGTCTCTGTCTACCATTTTTGATGTAGGGATGTTTGGGTAATTTCAATAATGGACATTAAGGAATCAAAAACAAACATAAACAGTTAAATATAAATTAAACAAAGTTTCGTCCTAAACCCACGGTGTTCGACGACAAAGATGTCGTATAATTTTATGCAAATTAAATTCCACTTGCCGACTTGTCAGCCCATTTTA
The DNA here is from genome assembly GCA_905332985.1 of Mimas tiliae. Lineage (NCBI taxonomy): Eukaryota > Metazoa > Arthropoda > Insecta > Lepidoptera > Sphingidae > Mimas > Mimas tiliae. The sequence goes on from HG995251.1 coordinate 4,022,152, forward strand.
CTTCAAAACACAAAATTGGCCGAGAATTCTTCCATAATTTATATGAAGGATGAACTTTCCCTGTCATGTTTCGCCATAAAAATTGTAGCCGTGGTTGGTCTAAACTTACTTCTTCTAACTTTAACTTAACTTCTTTGTGAAGTTGCAAATTTTTTTATGAGGAAGCGTCTATCATCATGACACTCATCATTTTAATAACAAACCCTCTTGTAACTTTGAAACTTCAATAATATTTAAGCCCTTCAATTATAATTATTTTGTAGAAGCAACGACAAAGGGTCTATTTTCCAAACTTAGATAACCAACTTTGATGAGTAAACAGCATTGTCTGTGTGTCTGTCTTTCTCTTTTCTGTCACCAAACAGTTATGCGCTGTTGTGTTTTGGTTTGAAGGATATTAAAGCACTGCAGTATACCAAACGTATTCGAGCGTGTACCGTAACTTTACGTGTTGCTGTCATTGTGTGGAATCGGGGGATATACGTATGTATGTATACAGGTGAGAGTGCGTATGTATGTATATACATACGCACTCTCACCTGTATTCCTTGAAGGGGTAATTCAAATTAAAATTCAAATCATTTATTCTGTAAATTGGATCATTAATATCACTTTTACATGTCAATCATTTTTTAAGCTATATTACATTTACGACGGCATTTCAGGGCTAGCCATGAGAAGAAATGCCGAAACAAACTCATGGGTTATGACCTCTTTTAATGTCCAGACATTGTTTTACAGAAATTATGCGAGTGTAATGTACAGAAATTCCTGGATTGGCCCTTTCAAGAGATAGCCAAAAGTATATCAGACATACGTAGCATTCGCACTCACATTAAAAAAAAAATGAAATAATTTATAACAAAAAAAAATCAAAATGTCAATATTCCCTTACATACTAATATTGCGCCAATAGAGCAGTCAATATTAAATAATATAATATATAAAAAAAAGAGAACTATGTACATCCAATTTTGTAAGGAGTGAGCGGCTTAATTCCAAGCTGTTTTGTCTTCCAGGTAATCTTTCACATTATAATAACCTTTTTGGCAAAGCCTGAGTTTAATACATAATTTAAATTTATTAAGGCCTAATAGTTGAATATGGCTTGGAATTTTGTTGTAGAAACGTATACTTTGACACTTTAAGGAGTTACTATTTTTTTAAGTCTGGTCATGGGTAATATCAGTTTATTCTTATTTCTAGTATTTATCTTATAAATGTCGCTGTTTGTTGTAAAAGTATTAATATTCTTTTTTACATACATTAGGTTCTCATATATATACTGAGAGGCGACAGTCAATATATTTATTTCTTTAAATAAATCCTTTAACGAGTGGTAGGCAGAGGAATAACCAGTACAAGGTGGTAGGTATCTTACAAGGTGGTAGGAATCTTACAAGATGGTAAATCTCACGTATGCGAGAGACCGTCTGGGTTGGTACCACCGCTTTGCCTATTTCTGCCGCCAAGCAACAGTGTGTAAGCACTGTTGTGTTCCAGTTTGAAGGACAATGAAGCCAGTGAAATTACTGAGCATTATGAGACGTAACAATAACTTATGTCTTGAGGTGACGAGCGCAGCCCGGCACCATGTAGTGCTTTGTAATTCAAAGTTCGGTGTGGTGTTGTGTCTGTATGGATGAAAAACGCTTACCATTAAGAGAGTAACATGCTCGTTTCGTCATTTTAGCTAAAAACATTATCAGAAATAATATAAGGCGATAAAATAGAAAAATATCGTGCCTTTAATATACATGGAATATAAAAATGGTGTATGTAATGGGAAATTGTAATTTGGCTGCTAAAATTTATTCGATTAATTTAGGTAAGCCGTCAGAAATCGCACTTACCGTACGAAACTCAACAGCAAGCCGCCACTTAACGTCGGTTTTCTGTGAGACAATGACACTGACCCGGTGTGTCTCTATTGATAGAAGTTACGTGAGACGAGTACCTACTATTTTATTAATACCAAACGACAGTAATCACTTCAACTCATAGTTTATTGGTTACTTATACAATGTTACTGCTTAACAGACCACAACACCATGTCAGGATTCTCTAGAGACCCCTCTCTAATTAATTATAACAAACAACTAGGACCGAATAGTAAACCAGCATAGCTACCGCGTATTGAACACTTGGACTATCGACTGACCACTGTACTTAATGAACTGGAGACTGTTTGACTGACTGCGGGCAAAAGACCTCCAGTTATGGCGACAATCTCTTTTATACCATTTTACTGCCCTTCCACAACTATATCGCACCATTATTATTTCAGTGTACCCAACGTTGCTTTATCAGACACCCTCAATATACCAATATACCAATATTAACAGAATACGCTAACACTATCTTTACCAAAGACTTAAATGTATACTACTAGACGGGCTGTTTAGAAGTAAAATTGCATCACATAACGCGGGAGTTTGACAGCTCACAAACAGGGAGCGAGATAGGGGTCTAGTTAGAGTAAGCGAGATGGTAATATTGAGTTACGGTCAATTGACCGCAACTTAGTGGTACAATTTCTATGTACCGCGCATCATGTCTTGTAGTATACATTAAAGTCTTTGATCTTTACAAAATTTATCTACAATTACACACTACACGGTCCTTCAAAAAATAATTTCCTATTCACCCTTCCTTAAATACATTTGTGTGAAAGACTTCATAAGACTCAGAGACGTGTGTTTGAGATTATAATTAGAAAACTCATTAGCACGCCCCAATAAACACAGGGTTAACGCTCGTTCTCTCAGATTTAATGAGGATTCCGTTTTAAGGTAAATTCTTGGTGTAAATCCTATGCTTCTAATTTCATTAAGAAAATATATCTGTTGACATAAATTTGCTTGAAAACTTGGTTATGCAAATGTCTCAATTTAGAAATAGACAAATATACTTTTTTGAAAAGGCTTATTTATAGTAGGTGGTATTTTTGTGTCTGGTATGGCGATAGGCTCTGCCCCTATCACATCATGGGACGGAAATAAACTCAGCGACATATAGGTGTTCTAGTTACACCTCTGCCTACCCCTTTGTGGATTACAGGCGTGAGTGAGTATATATTTATGCTATTATTACCCTTGTGATAGATTACCAAAGTTTTCTCTTTACATGTTAATATATAGGTTCCTGTAAAATAAAACGTCCCACTGGGGACGGGCCTCCTCTACCGAAGAGGGGTTAGGCCTTAGTACTAAGTCCTAGTCTTTGGCGTAACATAGTCACACATAATTCAATATCTGACCCGAACTAAGAAATGGGTGTTATCGAGGAATGACTTATCTATCACTGAAGACAAGTTCAATACCTTGGTCCGCGTAGACTTGGAAAACTACGCGCACATATTACTACATCCATACATACATAAAACTCTGTCTATTTCTCATAGGGCTAGGCACAGACAAATTGATTTACAACTGACAATAAATCCCACCTCCAGCAATTACATTAGAGTTAACAATATTATGCAGCGATACACCGCCACCCTAAAATTCTTAGATGCGACTGGATTTTAATCGAATAAAGTCGAAATTTTTATTCTCAATAGAAAATGCGTAGTTTGCGCTGACCCTTATGGTCGTTCCCTATATTCTATCTATCGACCGATTTGCTTTCTATCAATAGTGTAATGACAAATCTTCCATACAAAATGTGTCAAAATTTTACTGCCAGTAAGCAAATCTGTCGATAGATAGAATATAGGGAACGGCCATTAGTCGAACAAGAGCTATAACTCCGTAATCTAAACAAGCTTTAAAGTTGTGAGAGCATCGATCGATATAACTACAATGGCTGTTGACTCAACTATTAAATTTGGATAGTTTATGCTTGAATAATCCTGTGTAATAGGAATTGTGGGTAATGAATTGTTTACATCTTTGAAATGATAGCTAATACAATATTTAAAGATACAAACGAGAAGCTGCGGGTCGACCCCATAAAGACTAATATTTGGCCCACGATTTGTCTTAACTAGCTGGTATTGTTGCCTAAAGTTTTGAACGCCTCCGTGGCGCAGCCGGCTGTGAAGCGAGAGGCCGCGGGTTCAATCCCCGCACCGCGACAAAGTTTGTGTGGTCCACAAATTTTAAAAATCCTGTTTTGGCAAAGTGACTACTGCACTGTACCTAATGTTAAGTACAGTGCAGTCCAAATATAATTAGGCCATTATATTTGGATTGCGACGAGACATTTGGACGAGACATTGCGTTCGTCAACGGTCGGCAGAATTTTTCCGGTTTGATGATACTGGATATAGACTGCTGATCATGGAACGGACTCGCCTATCATATCATGGAACGGAAATAAGCTTCGCGAACAATGGGTGCACTAGATGACCCTTCCTAGTCCCTTCAGGTTAACAGGCGTTAGAGCTCATGTAAAATTAAACCATTACGGCATTCAATCCCTCTAATAACAGTTAAATTTAATGCTAACTTAATGAAATTCGAAGAATTCGTATAAAACCATTAATGCTACCGTTATACTGTTGTTAATTTGAGCAAATATGTACCGGTATGTGATCTCGCATACAAATGAAATTGAAACTTAACTGTTAAGCTCTTAATGGATCCGGGGTCTACCGCGTCCTTTAAGTTTATTACTTTATAAAAATATTTTAAATGGACATTTAGGGTTCGTGTGTAGATAGACAGCCTCCGTGGCGTAGCGGCCGAGTACCCGATTGCGAAGCGTGAGGGTTCGATTCCCGCACCTAGACAAATGTTTGCCTGATTCACAAATATTTGTCTCGGGTCTGGGTTCGGGGACCGCAAGTCCCTCGTAGTTCCTGATACCCACGATACAGGTTTACCTAGTGTGGGGTCAGAACAGCGTTGCCAGACGTCCCGATTTTGGCGGGACGTCCCGATTTTTAAATCAAAATTAAATACCCGCGCGGGACAGGCTCAGTCCCGCTTTTCGGAGATAACTCGACCATGCACGCAGTGTGCTGAGGAAGCGTGGGTGGGTGGCACAGACAAGTGTGTACTGGCCACCCGCCCGAATAAGACTCAACTATTTAACGATAGGGTAAATCTGATTTAAAATAATATTTTTTTATTGAAATACATTTTCTATGGCTATTTTTGCTACATATTGTCATGTAAACGTAATTTTAATTCAAATAAAAAGATAAATATTTAAAAACTTCTGATTATATACGTTTTTTACTATGTCCCGCTTTCGACGAAAGAATCTCGCTGATTTCACTCAAAAAGTTCCAAAATCCCGACTTGGCAAAAAAACTGGCAACGCTGGGTCAGGACTATGTGTGTGACTGTTGGGTGTATTATTATTATTTGAAATGGACGATAGTATATATGTAATATTGGTCGAGCCGCCTAGCATTAATGTGTGTTATTTTACGCAGACCAATAACTGTTGTTCTCGCCTAGAGGTAACATATAGGTGGTTCTGCTTATCCGTGCTCCTTAGCTTATTGAAGGGTTGGGTAATTTACACGCCCAACCAAATATAAAATATAGATTTACTAGGTGGTAGGTCCCTTGTATGCGAGAGGCCGTCTGGATTGATACCACCGCTTTGTCTACTGCCGCCAATAAACAGTGTGTAGGCACAAAGACTGCCTCGGTGTCGCAGTTGTAATACGTACGCGTTACGACTGAGGCTTGTCAGCCCGAGGTCTCGGGTTCGATCCCCGGGTCGGGTAGAAGTGATATTGGGTTTTTTTATTACGAAATGCTCAGTATCAGCCCGGAGTTTGGAATTTGTGCCCGGCATGGCGATAGGCTTGCCCCCTATCATATCATGGGACGGAAATACGCTCGGCGAAATGTGGGTGTGCTGGTTACACCCCTGCCTACCCCTTCGGGGATTACAGAGGTGAGTGCTTATGTATATGTATGTATGTATGTGAGCACTGTTGTGTTTGGGTTTGAAGGACATTGAAGCCAATGAAATTATTGGACATTATGAGACTTAACATCTTCTGTCTTAGGGAGGCGAGCGCAATCCAATGCCATGCATTGATTTGTAATTCTAGATAATGTGTGGTTTTGCTTCTGTTTACGGGTAGGCGAGGCGCTTACCATCAGGCGAGCGACCTGCACGTATCGGCATTCAAGTTATTAAAACCCGGGATTTGAACCCAGACCTCACTGGTTTTCCATTTGAAGTATGCTGCTACTCGACCAATAAGGCGATACCTTGAATTAAAAACATAGACATGAGATGAGAACTCATAGTGCTTCCGAACTCATATAAAGATTTCTGTACACTTGATTCGTCCTTTTGTGGCGATAAACAAAACGGACCAATCACGGATACAGACATCTATAATAAGGAAAGATCTCACTTGAGAGATGTTCCTGAATACGGGAGTTTGTGATCAAGTTAAATGTCACAGAACTATTAATTTGCTATCATATCAGACAAGGCACTATGGACATCCTAATATATATTATAAAGCTGAAGAGTTTGTTTGTTTGGTTGAACGCGCTAATCTCAGGAACTACTGGTCCGATTTGAAAAATTCTTTCATTGTTAGATAGCTCATTTATTGAGGAAGGATATAGGCTATTTAAAACTTTTTCCTGGAATATGCCGTTCACGCGGGCGGAGCCGCGAGCAAAAGCTAGTTACTTATAAACTTTCATAAGTTAGTATTAGTTAAACAATGTTTTCGTCTCTTTCTACCCAAATTATAAATTGCGTTGACAGAGAAAGACAAAAGAGTGTTTAACTAATCAGTGCTTAAGTAACGTTTGTACTACCCCTGGCGAAAATACACCCGAAAAAAAATTGTTGATCACACAAACATTTTGTCTCGGTGTGGGAATCGAACCCACGGCCTCACGCTTCACAGCCGGCTACTCGCGCAATAAAAGGAGGCTGTCTCATCAAATAAGTATCTATTTCATATAAGTACGTAATACATATCTTATGTTTACCCCTAGTTTACCCCTAAATAGCATAATTGATCTCGTGGCAGCTGAATAGTGGGAGACCATGGGTTCAAGTCCCAGCTCGGGAAATCACAGTTTGTATATCTCCACCGCCGTGAACTCTAACATTATGAGAAGAACTATGGATGTGCTGCCGCCCAAGATAAGATTTGTGCCTCCGGAAATCTCACTTGCCGTACGTGTACAATGCCAAAATGCCACTTCACGTCAGGTTTTGTTAGACAGTGGTAACAACCCAGTCGAGCCAGCCAACAGGTCGGTATACAAAAATGCCTACAGCATGGCCCTACCATCAAAAACTCGTTTTGGTAAACCTACTATTTAATCCCTCGGAACTCTAATTTATACGCAACATAAAAAGTTAACTGCCTTGGTGGCGCAGTTGTAATGCGTACGCGTTACGATTAAGCTAACGCTGAGGTCTCGGGTTCGATCCCCGGGTCGGGTAAAGTGGTATTGGGTTTTTCTATTACGAAATGCTGAGCACAGTATCAGCCCGAAGTCTGGAATAGGCGATAGGCTCGCCCCCTATCACATCGTGGGACAGAGATACGCTCGGCGAAATGTGGGTGTACTAGTTACACCTCTGCCTACCCCTTCGGGGATTACAGGCGTGAGTGCGTATGTATGTATAAAAAGTTAAGGAAGAAGGGCCTTCCTGTCTCGCATACACTATTACTCAAAACAAAATCGTGATATAGGGAAATGTATGCGTTGTTAAGCAAATCTGGCAAAGTCCAGTTTACGAAGACCCATACCATAATACAAGTCACACTGGGTACGGAGCTCAGGTGAAGTAAGTTGCTAAGATGATATATCACATAATGGTGACACAGCGCTTGGCATCGGGACGCTTCATTATTTGGAAAAATCAACTGCAACTATTATTGTTGGATAATATTTTCTTTTATAATGTGTTAAGGACCTCATAACATGCTGATTAAAGTTTTCGTTTACTTTTTTCTGCCTGGCGTTATCCCGGCCTAATGCCAGGGTTCACCTTCTCATCGTGATTTGACGATGGATCTAGTATTATGTGGAGCGACCCGCCGTCTGCCCCTATTATATTACAGCATTGTGCTGTCTCCAGCAGTGGTTCTGGTGTGTTTCTTTTGTAGGTCCTGGAGTCCGGATATATTGACGGTGTTCATGGGCGCTGGTGATCACTTACCATCAGGTGAACCTCTTGCCCGTTTGCCGTCTTTATCATAAAAAAATGATGAAGACAACCCTGGGGTTTTTAGCTGGTAAAAATCTGGCATACCCCGTCTACTTCTCATAGTGGGCAGGGATTTAAGAAGAATTTTGCTCATGTAAAAAAGTTTTCGCCGTTTATCCAAACAATTATTTATAAAATAAACATTCAGCTCAAAAACAACAATTAATCACATTATGACAAAGTAAGCAAAACTTTTAACAACTCTTTAATTAGTTATTGATAGGACTTCGACTCTCTGGAGATACGAAAATAAGCGAACAAAACGAAAAGATAAAGAGTTTTTGTTTGGGTTCTTTCCCTCGGGTGTGATGACTTTTCTAATATTTACAGGTTCTATTGTAATAAATATATATTACTTATTTATTTGATGCGCAATTCATTTGCAATACAATTCTCCCCAGAGGAGTTGACGTCAGGCAGGCAGCCGGTCGTAAAAACTACAAGCCAAATCTTTCCGTAATATGTGTTAAAAAGCATGTTGCACTGCCCTGCAAGTGGGATAAGGTGGAAGAAATTTAATTTTATGTTTCAAAGTTCAATAAGAACACACAATGGCACCATAATTGTAACTAATGTATTATTTCAGAAATATAAAATTGGTTCCATTTTTAAAGATGCGATATTTTCACAAAATTCCAAGCTTAATGCGTGATCCACCGATATATATTATCCCCATTTATTTAGTCTTGAAACTTTATAAAAAACCTCTAAATTTTTCAGTATCCAATCGCCACACATCTTAATTACGGTAATATATTATTGGGTAGATACGAGTAAATCTAAGTTTACGCAACGCTCTATCGAGTCAGTGAATCTGACGCGCCACTCGATAATTTAAGGGAGGATCTCTTTAAAAAGTCAAGATCATAAGTCAAAACTACCCGAAGACTAAACCGATGGGTCCTGATCAGCTACACGTCAGCAACTACGTCTACGTCTACAGCTTTAAGCCCTGACGAAAAATAGGGGTATTATAAGTTTGACCTCTTTATTTCTGGATGTGTATGTATATATGTGACATCGTAGCATTTAAACGAATGGATCAACATCTAATGTCTCGTACTGACGAGCACAGTCCAGTTAAGCTCTATGTGGTGTTCATTTTGTTTATGGACAGGCACTGCCCTGCATTGACATGCCCGGTTTGCCAGTTAAGCTAATAAAGAAAGGTGCTAATATGCCAGAGACATACACACACATACACAAACTTATACATCTCTTGTTTGTCGGAGATTAAAACACGTTAAAATACGTTAAAATGTTTTCGATCGATTCGAAGCATTGCAGTGGATCGATTTCGATTTCAGAACCCCAAGAATCTAATCGCGTTATATTATTGAATCGTATGGATTCTGTCTACGAAATCCCTCGGATAATGAGAATTTGACATGTTTTAATAATAGAAAACGAAACGGTTTTCACTCACTCTGCAAATACTTAATGGCGAATTCAGCCATTCAGCGACGTCAATAACTTAAATTGACATTTTAGAATTCAATTATTTCTACACTCGAAACCAGTTAATGCTTTTTGCTCCGTTAATGAATAAAAAATTAATCTCTAATTTTGAAATGGCTTGTTGACAATTTCGACAAAGTTAATTCGAGTTTCTCGTAATTGATGTCCAATTGACGTCTTGAGTGCGTCAGTAAACATATCGAAATTATTTGCTCATTTGTAAATAATGTCAATTTTTTTAAGAAAAGTAAGTAAACGGAATAACCGCGATATCAAACGGGTGTTGTTAATCCATAGTCTTTATTTCTTTACCTTTATTTAAATGTAGGAGTTGGCTATATATGTATGACACATTCTTGTGAAATGCAAATTTTCTTATATTGTACTTTTTATTGTTAAATTCTAATATTTATATTGATTTGGTCGCATATTCAAAGCTTTTAAAAAATAATAGGCAGAGCGATTAATAGAAAATCGATCTTCTAATATAAATTTCAACGACAATCAATGTTACCCTTTAATTCTAATCGATAAAAAACCTTTTTTTCGTAATGATTCATGATCTTTATTTGGATGATATCACGAAAACAGTATTTCGTCTATTTCAGAATTCCCAGACAATTCCACAATCTAAAGGCTTAAAAAAATGTTTTCTTGTAGGAACAACGCCCGCTCTTGAGAAGTAGCGACCTTGGCTTTATTGTCACAATGATTAATTTCGAGTGCATTTCTCGCTCCTTATTCGCAGGATAAATTGTTTATTAAGTTTCGTCCCTTTATTTCGATCATCTATACCCGTAGGTTTAGAACTGCGTAGAATCAGCGCAAAATGTTCAGAATTACCGAGAGTTTTTGACAATTTAATTGTTCATTTAAAAGTCGGTATACATGAAGTCTTATTTTTATTATAAAATATTGAGGGTATATAAATACTGCATGACATTATATATAAAGGATGACAGAGCCTTTTTCTGTTGCGAGTGGACAGTGTAGTTAGCGGAAATATACTGTTACCCTCATATTAGTAATAGCACCAATATTGGTGTTGGTGAAGGTAGTCGGGGGAATAACTATGTAAAGCGGGTAGATAATAAGATTGAGTTTTTTTTTTTTTTTTTTATAAATACACCCAACAGTCACACACATAGTCCTGACCCCACACTAGGTAAACCTGTGTCGTGGGTATCAGGAACTACGAGGGACTTGCGGTCCCACAACACCCAGACCCGAGACCAATATTTGTGGTTCACACAATCATTTGTCTCAGTGTGGGAATCGAACCCACGGCCTCTCGCTTCGCAGCCGGCTACTCGCCCGCTGCGCCACGGAGGCTGTCAATGAGACAGCCTCCGTGGCCTCCGCCTCCGCTGAGATGTGGTGGAGGTGATTGCTAATGTACATAAGCGGGCGCATTATTATTTGAGGGAACTTAGTCGTGCTTAGAACTCTTTCGTGGTAACGCTGCCCGAGTGTAGTGCAAAGTCGAGTTTAACGGTAAGTGCTAGAACATATCATGGTGACTTTATAATGTGATATTTATTTGTGCTTTATGATATTTTTCTATATTATATTAAGTTGCTATTCTGCTGCGGCAGAAGTGTACGTATGTATAGAATTGCTGGGTCAGGGGTGACTATAAGGGGAGGCTGGAGGTCACCTGGGCGAGTGCCCATAGTTTTATGGGCATAGTGCGGTTACTGCCTGGCTCAAACTGCGGTCACTGAGCGTATGTATGTTGGTATTTCAAAAGGCGTATAACGTAATATTTCCTTTTCTTGTATGCATGTTTTGAAAAACTTCTTTTCGCTAACCCAACATGTATAAAAAGGGGTTTCGCAACATATGGGGTGCTTAGGATTTGAATATATGATATGGTAATTGGCTGACCAACTATCATGGGATGGAAACGAACTCGACGAACCGTAATCTGTAAGTGCACTAAGTTGCACCTTTATCTACCCTTCTTGAGATACTAGTGTGAACTAACGTGTGTTTTAATATGTACTTATTCCATACTAAATTCCAGTCAACACATTCTGCCAATGTAATAGAATTGTGAAACTATTGGGTAACCTTCCGCCTTCGATTGAATCTGGCGTTCCGTTTTACTGTCTCTTGACTTTATTCCATCCAACTGAATGCTTATCGCTCTTTATTTCCTTCGAGCATCGTACCTTGTTTAGCGATGGCGCAAATTTAATCTTTAACCGACGCAAAAATGGCTCCTAATTTAGACTTAACGTCGCTTTTTATGGGTAGTAAGTACACTCTGAGAGTACAGCATTGCACTACCACTTCCATATGACATTTAGTAGGATACTATAAGTGGTAGAGCCACGCTGTAGACAGTTTTGTCTACAACATGAATGGGTGGCTCGACCGGGTTGTTAGCATTATCTCGCAGAAAACCGAAGTAGCTTGCTGTTGCATTTCATACCCTAAGTGAGATATCTGTAGACTTAAACATCCCACCCCTAATCAATCCCCATTCTTTTTCTTTAAGGTTCATTATTATTTTGATATTGGAGATCATTTACCATCGGGTGACCCATTTGCCCGTTAGTCGGTCTCTGCTATAAAAATGGTTGACGTGAACGATAACTCCTCGCTTACCCCTTCTCAATCTTTTAATCATCCCTTTCGTTTAAGGTCTGCAACTTGTCCATGACTCTTCAGGTATTGTGAATGTTGAAGGGCAGTGGAGATCACATACCATCAGGTATCTAACTTGGTCTTCAGCATGGCCAAGTTATTTTGCGAGTTTCATGAGCAGTGGAGATCACATCAGGTGGTTAACTTGGTCTTCAACACGGCTGTTATTTCGCGAGTTTCATGAGCAGTGGTGATCACATCAAATGACTAACTTCGCCTTCAACATGGCCAAGTTATCGCGAGTTTCATGAGCAGTGGTGATCACATCAAGTGACTAACTTGGTCTTCAACACGGCCAAGTTATCGCGAGTTTCATGAGCAGTGGTGATCACATCAAGTGACTAACTTGGTCTTCAACACGGCCAAGTTATCGCGAGTTTCATGAGCAGAGGAAATCACATCAGGTGGCTAACTTGGTCTTCAACACGGCCAAGTTATTTCGCGAGTTTCATGAGCAGAGGAAATCACATCAGGTGACCAACTTGGTCTTCAACACAGCCAAATTATTTCGCGAGTTTCATGAGCAGTGGTGATCACATCAAATTACTAACTTGGTCTTCAACACGGCCAAGTTATTTCGCGAGTTTCATGAGCAGTGGTGATCACATCAAATTACTAACTTGGTCTTCAACACGGCCAAGTTATTTAGCGAGTTTCATGAGCAGAGGAAATCACATCAGGTGACCAACTTGGTCTTCAACACAGCCAAATTATTTCGCGAGTTTCATGAGCAGTGGAAAACACATCAGATGGCTAACTTGGTCTTCAACACTGCGAAGTTATTTTGCGAGTTTCATGAGCAGTGGTGATCACATCAAATGACTAACTTCGTCTTCAACACGGCCAAGTTATCGCGAGTTTCATGAGCAGTGGAGAACACATCAGGTGGCTAACTTGGTCTTCAACACTGCGAAGTTATTTTGCGAGTTTCATGAGCAGTGGTGATCACATCAAATGACTAACTTGCTCTTCAACATGGCCAAGTTATCGCGAGTTTCATGAGCAGTGGTGATCACATCAAGTGACTAACTTGCTCTTCAACATGGCCAAGTTATCGCGAGTTTCATGAGCAGAGGAAATCACATCAGATGACCAACTTGGTCTTCAACACAGCCAAATTATTTCGCGAGTTTCATGAGCAGTGGAGAACACATCAGGTGGCTAACTTGGTCTTCAATACTGCGAAGTTATTTTGCGAGTTTCATGAGCAGTGGTGATCACATCAGGTGACCAACATGCTCTTCAAACACATTCAAACGATTTCGCGAGTTTTGTAACAGAACTCTTGGCTAATGGAAATGGAAATCATTTGTGAGTAATAATAAATCAAGATACGATACTTGCTGTAGATGTATGGTATCAATTCCTTATGTTCTTATCTTTACATTTCCCCCATAACAGGTAAAACAAACTCATTTGTCATGAATATCTCGCCTATAAATATAGCGATTTTTCTCTTCTAGTGTGTTTACTTCAGTATGGAAATCAGCGATAGTCTTTATAGCGTGAGATAACAAGTGGTAACGAATGTCGATGAAGTGAGTCTTGAAGACTAGAAATCCATAGACACTGCGTCGCCAGGCGTGATTGTATCGGTGTATATTAAAATCATATGTTTCGTACATATATTATTTAAATATGCTTTTTTTATGGCATAGGCCGGCAATCGAGCAAGTGGGTCACCTGATGCTAAGCGATCTCCACCGCCCATGTACTCCCACAATACCAGAAGAATAATGGGAGCGTTGCCGACCTTAAAGTAACTGGATAATTAAGGCATTGAGAAGGAGAGGGAAGGCCGGATATCTCATTCACCATACGAAACGCAGCAGCAAGTCGTCATTTACGTCAGTTTTGTGTGAGACAGTGGTAACGACCCGGACGAGCTGGCTCATTTGTGCTGTAGACAAAACTGTGGCTCTACCACTCAGATTATTTTAATTGTTCTTCATTTGTACATCTTCTTTTCAATCGACATCAAAACTAGAAAGGCTTTTCGACTGTACTGTGTACTGTACTGTACTGTGTGTTTTATATATTCTTAGGCTAATCAGAAATGGTAGTTCATATATGAAGGTAGAAAACAAGCAACATCAGATTTAATCATAAAATGTCTCGCAAATTTGTAAGAAAATAGTTTTCAGTAGTAATAGACCACCACAACAAGTAAACCCAACGTCGAACCCGCAGCAACGCGGTCTATAGGTACCTGTATATAGTTATTTAACGAGTTCACAGAATTCCCAACGTTATTAACATTCTAATGAACCCATTGAGAGTGGGCCAAAATACCAAAACGTCAGACCGATGATAGCCTCAAAAGCGCGGTTTGGAACTAATCCGCATTATTAGAACGGACCTATTCATTTAATTTTACCAGTAATAGCTATTATTTTAGCCAAATCTTATATTTGACTGCCTCAGTGGCGCAGAAATAAAGGTATCTTATTCTTTATTGTACACAACAGATAACAGGACAATTGTTACATAAAAAAACATGTACAAAGGTGGACTTATCTCTACAAGAGATTTCTTCCAGCCAGCCTTCGAGGATTAAGATCTTTAAAAGAAATATAGTGACGGGCATGTGTACTTAAAAATAAAATAAATTAGTTAATAAAATATACCATAAAATAAACAATACATAGTAACAGCGCAACAGGTAGGCTTTTTTTGATAAGGTGACTCTAATAGTATGTGGTATTATTAGCCTAGAACTTTTCGGAGGCGCAGTTGTAATGCATACGCGTTACGACCGCTGTGCTGAGGAGGTCTCAGGTTCGATCCTCGGATCGAATAAAAATCATGTTGGGTTTTTCTATCATGAAATGCTTACTATCATCAGAATTGTGCCCGGTATGGCCATAGGCCACAAATATTAACATACATACTCACTCACACCTGTAATCCGCGAAGGGGTAGGCAAAGGTGTAACTAGTATACACACATTATTATTTCCGTCCCATGCTGTGACAGGGTGCGAGCCTATCGCCATACCGGGCACTAATTCCAGACTCCGGGCTGATACTGAGCATTTCGTAATAGAAAAACCCAATACCCACCACACCCACTTACCCGACCCAGGAATCGAACCCGAGATCTCGGCGTTAGTCTCAATCGTAACGCGTACGCATTACAACTGCGCCACCGAGGCAGTCATATCTTCAGCAAGAAAATTAAATATTTTAGGTATGACTAGCGTTTGCTCGTAATTGCTGCGTAAATGTCTTTTCCGTGATATAAAGTAGCCTGTGTCCTAATCCAGGTTATGATGTACCTGTATGTCAAGACCTGAATAAGAAACAATTCCCAAACACAAACATCCAAACGTACAGACATCATATAATATTATGTTTAACATAATATATGATCAGAGTGCGAGCGGAATGTAAGTGGGCCAACATTTTAGGCCCAAAGCCAACCTCATCTGCAAGTGCTAAATTATGTTGACTAACAGCTGAAGCAATAGGAAAACTTGGTCGCCGTTGCGGATTATCGGACAACTGGTCGCCCCACATAATACCAAATCCACCGTCAAATCATTATGAAAAGGCGGACCCTGGCATTAAGCCTGGATAACGCCAGGCAGAAGGAAGGATAATATATAATCACACCTAAACCTCCTAAGAGCTAGGAAGAGGTATAACAAGTTATTCACGGTTCATCAAGCTTATTTCCGTTCCCATGATTTGATAAGTAGCGAGCCTATCGTCAAATCTGGCATAAATTTCAAGTCAACGTGTTCATGGAAGGTTTGCGTCCCTCCTTCGGTAAAATTATACCGGTCTGAAGTAATTGACCATAGTAATTTCTTATGTTTACGCGAATATTACACATTGAAATAAAACTAGTTTATACGGATTTTATTTTTATTTAATTTCAATTTTTCTTTATAGTGTCAATTAAATTTACAAAATAATTTAAAAAATTATGTATACCTAATTTTAAAATGAAGGTAGGCATAGTAACATTAACTTTTCGAGACGACCTACACGTCAGTCTACGCTACTAGGCCACGCTAGCCTAATGCGAGTTGTTAGGCTTCACATCGAAATTCTAATGGAGAACTCTGGTTGTTTCCTTCACCGCTTATGCAAGCGTTAATTAACAATTAATACACAAGCAACTTAGAAAAGTCAGAAGTGCATGCTCTTGGGGTTGGTTTCGAACTTTCATCGCGACAGTCTGTACCTGACAACTCCGTACTTGACACACAATGCAGACAGCCTCCGTGGCGCAGAGGGCGAGTGGCCGGCTGTGAAGTAAGAGGCCGCAGATTCAACTTCCGCACCGAGACAAAAATTGTGTGATCCACATTTGTTTCGGATCTGGGTGTTTTCTCCCTAGAATGATTGACATCAGGCAGATGGTCGATCGTAAGAACTACAAACTAAATCATTTTGTAATATGATACATTGTGTTAAAAGCATGTTGCGCCGACACCACTGCGAGTGGGATGAGGGCAGGTGGAAGAAGAAGACAACAATGATTCAGTATGGGCTCCTTGTTTTAATCCTAAACAAAAAGAGAGGAGAATTATAGTTTGACCCTTTGTATATACATTCTAATGCCTTAAGAAATTGATTGAAGAGAAATTGAATGAATTGAAAGCTGATTTAATCGAGGTAGTTCGCATATATATTCAGTCATTTAGATATTACAGTATTATTTTCTAGTTGAAGGTAAGTGTTCACGATTAAATTATAAAATTTTACATAAAGACATTAATTTCACAATAGAATTGAATAGAATAGGCCCGCCATTAATTGCTATTATCCATTTACATAATGGTATGAACTTAATATAAAGTACGAATGAACTGTGAAATTGTATAGAACAACGCGTATAAAATAATAGAACTTGTCGGCTGTCGCTTCGCATTATGTGGATTCGGCAATTCGAATAGCGTTAAAATTAATAGAGGTATCAGATGGAAGTCTGGAATTGTGCCCGGTATGGCGATGGGCTCGCCCCCATCGTATCATGGGACGGAGATACACTCGGCGAAAGTTGAAAGTTACACCTCTGCCTACTCCTTCGGGGATTACAGGAATGAGTGCATATGTATAAATAGTGAGAGTTCGAGAGCTTTATGTTTGAAGGTTGGATGTGAATCGTGTGGCTAGTGGGCATTATAATGGTACCCTAAGGTAGCAAATGATCGTTGTTTAAAGTTAGTGACACCTCTCCGTCCTTTAGCCACTCGTCTGGTGTTCTCCCTTTTTTGCTACTATTTTGGGGAGCCCATTTACCTGAGTTGGCGAATCACCAGCTGCCTATTTTACCCGTGTTAGGTCCATAGATCAGGCAGATGCCCTAGTCCACAGACCTAGTTACCAAATCCACCAACATCTCACCTTAATAAACCAGTAGTAATTTGTATCCATCCCTACAATAGTCCTACACCAACCGGGGACTGTCCTTGGGTACACTACTATAGTGTATACAAGGATAGCCGTCGGGCGGTGTCACATCACAACATTAGATTAAATTTGTCTAACTCTAGACCTAAGGCCTAACTCCCTCTCATTCAGTAAAGGTGGCCGGTGCCCAGTACAGACATATATAATAATAATAATAATAATACACCCAACAGTCACACACATACTCCTGACCCCACACTAGGTAAACCTGTGTTGTGGGTATCGGGAACTACGAGGGACTTGCGGTCCCACAACACCCAGACCCGAGACCAATATTTGTGGTTCACACAAACATTTGTCTCGGTGTGGGAATCGAACCCACGGCCTCTCGCTTCGCAGCCGACTACTCGCCCGCTGCGCCACGGAGCTGTCAAATAATACAGGGCTAGCATTAAATTTAAAAAAAAAACTAGTCCACGTGTTGGCTTTGGCCCCACGCACGCCTATCAAAGGTCCGGGCCTCTAAAGCCCCGAGGTATGGTAAGATATTGGTCAAACGCAAGCCTATTATGAATATAAAAATATATAAAAATAATACTTAAAAGTAATAAATAAAGATAGTTTAATTTGAAACGTTTTTGAAACATAAATCGTCTCATTGATCTAGTGGTAGCGTACTAAGGCTGAGGACCTAGGTTCAATTCCCAGGTCGGGCAATCACAATTTGTGTCTGAGTTTTCGATTATTAATAGGGTCCCGTTAACACTTTTTGAATACGCTTTAAATATATACCTTTTTCGCTTGTTGCATCAGTAGTAATATTTTCTCTACTTCCGTCAAAACATCTACATTTTGCCGATATAAACAAAACGCTATTACTAACTTCGCTAGAAAAGTACGGAGCAAATATATTTTTTATGGAACAAAATATTTATGGGCGAGGTGAATAAGGAAAATTCTCTCCCCGCAACGCTTGGGTTGTTGCCAGTGTGATATTAATTTAAAAAAATATTGTACCAGAAAGCAATTTACCAAATAAGTCCTGACACAAACCAATATCAAAGTTTATTTATAGTTTCAATTACCCAGTTCTGAATTTTTAAGGTTTAGTTAACATATGGTTTGGTTTGATTAGAATGAATCACAGACTTTAAACTTTATACCAATGCTAACGGTTTCGATTCGAATACTTATTCGTAATTCGTGCTAGCTAGCCCCTTAGCTAATAATAAATATACCCAACAGTTACACTCATAGTCCTGACCCCACACTAGGTTAACCTGTATCATGGGTCTCAGTAACTACGAAGGACTTGCGGCCCCACAACACCCAGATCTGAGACCAATATTTTTGGATCACACAAACATTTGTCTTTGTGCGGGAATCGAACCCACGGCCTCTCTTCGCAGCTGGCTACTCGTCCACTGTGCTACGGAGCTATATTGTGGTTTGTGCCTTTTTATGCGACCATACTTCTCTTTCTGCCAGGCGTTATCCCGGCTTACTACCAGGGTCCGCTTAACGCGCAACTACGTATATAGTATTCTTTTTGCTTTGTATATTTTCACATGCTGTTACAAAATCGTATCGTCACTAATAATGGAAACCGTCGTCTCCGTCACGCTTAGTATTATAGACGGCGGCTGCACAATGACTTCCAGAAACTTCCAGGGTTTGTAAGCCATGTCGCGCGTCGTTGATGTTCATTACGGTGTGTTCTTTGCACATTACAAAGGAATTTGCGTTTTTATGACAATATTTGAAGTGAAAACTTCTTTAGGCGCTTTGAGCACTTTTTGGGTGAACAAAAATCATGGAACTCGCGTCATCGTCACCGAAGGCTTTCCATGAACTATATGTATACTGTGAATATATGTACATAGATATACCTCCGTGTGTTATTAGTATACTTTATATATTAACGCGTACTGTTATAAGGACGGGTATAACAGTACGCATTACAATTGTACCACCGAGGCAATCTAAATCAATATTATTATTGTGATTAAAATATATTCCAGTGTAAAATTGCGCTATAATAGTAATGTCTCCGACGTTCTATATGAGAATAATGTTTAATGACTACGAAATTTTTCAAAGAAAAATAGTCTTAAATCTTCACAAAACTCATTTTAATGTATGACAAATTTAAACTAGTTCTTTAACAACTAAAGTTGTGTTGTTATGACAGCAAGACAGAAGATTGAAGATGTCGCGTCGTCTAAGCAAATTAAATGGATTTGTTTAAAGAGACCTGACATTAAAAGTATCACTTAAGATTTTTCAACTTGAATTTTTTGAAATAATGTCGAAAAATGTGGTAGTTGTTTTATAATGGATTTAGCAAAATGTTATGGAAATTAATGTTAACTATTATAGTTTAAATATGCTTAAGAATTTTCATGGAATGACAAAAATCTTTTAAGTGTTATTTTTAAACTTATAAATGATTGGGCTATAATATACAACGCATGTTATGCGCTTCAGCAGTCTTCATTTTTATAATGTAGTATGAATATGCAAACAATGTATGGCTTTCAGGGCCTTATCAGGCGCTTATGGGAAAAAGCCAAAACAAATATAAAATTGTCTCATTTTGGGCCCTTTTTCCCGCAGTCATTCAGTCTCCAGTTCACTAAGATCAGTGCTCAGTAGATATTCTAAGTTTATTACGCAGTAGCTCTACTGGTTTACTATTCGGTCCTACCTAGTTGTTTTAGTTATAATTAATTAGAGAGCGGTCTCTAGAGAATCCTGACATGGTGTTGTGATCTGTAAAGCAGTAACGTTGTAAAAGTAACCAATAAACCATGACTTAAAGTGATTACTGTCGTATGGTAGGTATTAATAAAATAATACTCGAATCACGTAATTCTAGCATACAATACTACTGTATATTGATTCCAAAGACTTTAATGTATACTACTAGACAAGCTGCCCGGTACATAGAAATTGTACCACTAAGTTGCGGTCAATTGACCGTAACTCAATATTACCATCTCGCTTACTCTGAATTAGAACTCTTCTCGCGCATCCTGTCTGTGAGCTGTCAAACTCCCGCGTTATGTGACGCAATTTTACTTCTGAACAGCCCGTCTAGTAGTATATAGGTATGTATACTTTCTCGTAAGTTTTCTTTTACGACATGCTTAGTATCAGCCCGAATCTGGAAATGTGCCTGGTATGACGATAGGTTTGCCTCATATCACATAGGACATAGATAAGCTCGGCGAAGTGTGGGTGTAGTGGTTGCACCTCTGCCTACCACTTTCGGGATTATACAGGCTTGAGTGCGTATGTACGAGTATGTATGTATTTTAAAATACTATTTTATATGACTAGCTTTAGCTCGCGGCTCCGCCAGCGAGAGTGTGATTTTCCGGGACAAAAAGTACTCTAGGTATGTCCTAATCCAAGTCATATTCATAGTCTCTGACGAACAAACATCCAAATCCACAAACTGAAATTTCACATTAATAATATTAATAGGATAGTAAAACTTAGGATACTAGGACTTGTTGGATAGTAAGGAATAGGAAGTAGGATATAATTTAAACTTCATCTTAATATATCAGTTACACCGTTGTTCATTATTAGCGACAATAGTGATATGTGTAAAGGAAAGTGATTAACAAAAAAATCTATTAAGGTAAAATATTTTTTTGATTATAGACATATCAAGAAATCCTCACTGAAACGAATCCAGGAAATAAGGAGCAAAAAATACAAGCATACATAAGTAATTTATGAAAACAATTTATTCCTATTAGACTGTCTTTCAGCGTCGCGTCGCGTCGCGTCGTGTCGCTCAAAACATGTTTTTAACTTCGAATATAAATATCAATCATCGATGACAATACTGTGTCTAATATCGACCATGAAATAATCAATTATACGAAAACATTAGGTTTGACGCACAGCCGAGACGTGCTCTTCCACATATCTTTTATGATCAATTGATTTACGCCCGAATACATTTGTGAGACAGACATTTGTCTAAGTGCAGGAATCGAACCCACGGCCTCACGCTTCGCCCACTGCGTCACGGAGGCTGTTGTCTGATAAGACTATCGAATCGGATTATCAGAGAAAAAAGAACGGGTGTTTAGTCTTAAATGGGGTTGAATGTCGGCTTAATGTCGTATGAGAATGGAAACAAATCTTAGTATAATAAACATACCTGTGATTCTTAAAAGACATTTACCGTTCCTTGAGCCGTGCGCTTGGAGACAATTATTGTTCATATTACTCCACCAGCGTGACAACACACTCAGCACGAATCTTCGCCTCACTTAGCTGGGTTCGGGAGCGGAAATTTCATTGGATCATCTTACAGATGTAATATTTAGGATATTATGAGAGAAATTATTTTTCAATCTTTAAGCATTTTCAGCTTGTCATCACTTGACAATTTTTCCTGTTTTCATTAAATTATATTTCCTGTTATAAATGAATATAACAAGTCAATCATCTCGACCTTTCTCTAACAGTAAGGCAAGGGCACGATCGCATTCATTTCAATTAAGCAATGAATTACTTTCGGAAAATATTCTTGCCTGAGGTCCGGACTTAATTTATTGTGATTGATAGCACTTTCAAATTGGAGTTGGGAAGGAAGTTTGTTTTTTTGGATACAAGTAGTTAACCCCCGAAAAAAGAGGGGTTTTATAACTTCGACGCTTTTGTCAGTCAATGTTTGTGTGTCTAACTAATGGACCGAATGCAGTTTTTTTGTATGAATGCTACGAGACTATCCCGTCCACACACCCGCCACTGTAACTCCTGTGCACCAGGATCGACAGTGGCATACATTTTTGTTGACACCGAGCAGTGAAGCTCGGCGAGTCTCTGGGAGTGATAAATTGTCTTTGTCCCGCAACGAAATTATAAAATAATGAACTAAGGAGGCATCAACCTCAACCTCAGGCTCAAGAACATTTACAACTGGAGAAGCCAGATGTAAAGAACCACGAATATCATTAAGTGGGTCCTATCACGCGAGCTGTTAAACTTGAGTCCAATAATAGGTATGGCAAAAACGCCGGAAAGCAAGGAAGTTCTTCCTAGTTTCTACCATTCTTCATCCAGGTCGTGACCACTATCTCACAGAAAACCAACGTAAAGTAGCAGCTTGCTGCTGTGGTTCGTACGGTGAGTGAGATATCCGTAGGCCCAAATCCCCCTCCCCTTCCGAATCCCTTAATTATCCCTTTCCTCTAAGGTCGGCGACGCGCCTATAATTCTTTTGGTATTTTAAGCGTACATGGGATCATCATAGGATAAGATCCCTTACCATCAGGAGTCCTACTTGCTCGATAGCCGGCCTATGCTATAAAAAAATCTAGGGCTCTTCATTAGAGATTAGGTTACTGTCACTTGATCTAAACGTACAGCATACGTACAGCCATTACCGTCGCAGTAGTTTTTCACCATAAGTGTTCGATGGTCGCTGTCTAGTAAGGTAGAAATATACATCAGACTAGCTTTTGCTCGTAGCTACGACTGACCGATAGCGACGACCTTCTCCGGGATAAGAAGTAGCATGTGTTCTAACCCAGGTCGTGGTCTACCTGTGTGTCAAATTTCATCCAAAACCGTTCAACTCATGCCTTAGCATGATTGACTAACAAACATCCAGATTCACAAACTCAAAAGCATCCAAACCTTTATATTTATAATAGTAGTAGGACACCATCGCTACCCACCTCTTAGCTGTATCAGGTAAGCTATAATCAACTACATCAATTAACCAGCTGAATGAGGTACCCTTCCAACCCAAATATCAAATTCCCGCGCATTACCAGATTAGTATAAGTAATTGGGTTAAGAACAAAGAACTTTTATCATTTTCGTGTCAATGTTAAGGATTATTTCATAACCCACATTTTTATCTTTGGAGATAACGTGTATAATAACATGTCATTTACACTGCTTGATTACATCATCAAAGTTTACAATATTGTAAACATCTTCGTGTAACCGGTATCCCTCAGGATTGTAGAGGTTTTTTTTACTTGTTTACTTGTCAACAGGTCGCTTGCATGATTTTAAACGTTTGCCCCCCGCCCCATTTTTAACGTCAATGAATAAGATTCATAATGTTAATATGGGATCATAGTGCTCGCGGAAGTATAGTGACAATTTCTGTATTTTTTTATAGCATGGGCCGACTAACTAGCAACCGGGCCATCTGGTGGTAAGTGATTTCCACCGCCCATATACGCCCATAATACCAGAAAAATCATGGGCACGTTGCCGCCCATAATAAAAGGTATAATTAATGGCTTGATAAGGAAAAGGATATTTGGACCTCCAAATATGTCACCGTACGAAACACAGCAGTAAACCGCTACTTTACTTCGGTTTTCTGCGAGATTGAGATAAAGAGCGGTCGAGCCGGCCCATTCAAAACTGGGACAAAACTATCTTATCCTGCTCGCAGTGGGGTCGGCGCAGCATGCTTTTTAACATATGTTACAAAAAGATTTGACTTGTAGTTTTTACGACCGGCCGCCTGCCTAATTTCAATCCTTCTACACTCAAGCTATCAAAAAAATAAAAAGTAACCGTCTATAATTTTTACAGAATACTAACAAATACAAAAAGTAAACAAATTATTGAAATACGGAACCCTCAATGCATGAGTTCGACTCGCACTTAGCTAATCTTTTTAAGTTTTAAAAGATAACCGTATCTATTTACAACCCTTAACAACCAAATGCCGTTACGGTAGGCAGCGGCCTGGCTGTGCTCTGGCATGGCTGAGGTCCATGGGCGGCGGTAACCACTTACCATCAGGTGAGCCGCCCGCTCATCTGTCTACCTAGGGCAATAAAAAAAATAAAAAAAAACATGCAAAGTCAATGTAAACAAGCCGTACTATGTAACACTTAAAATTGCGCGACAAAAATCATACGTGTTTAATTGAAACAATTGATCTTGAGAAATCAGCGCCAATTGTGTTTAGACTTCCCTATTGCACTGAATTGGCTCAAATCACGTGTAATAAGCGAATTTACGGTATCAATTCCGTGTCTGGCGGGGAATCCACGCGGTTTTAAAGCAAGTAGTCGCTTTAGGCTGGGCCCCAACTTAGCGGGAGTGTGACCATGCAGTTTCTTTTGTCACTTATAACATTTGATATTGAAAGTCAGTCAATATAATTACTATCTTATTACTATATGTGTAAGTTTGGATGTTTGTTATGCGATCACGCCTTAACAGCGAAACGGTTTTGCATGAAATTTGGCAGAAAGGTAGACCATCACCTAGATTAGGACATAGGCTATTATCCTGGAAAAGGCTACTCACGCGGGCGGAGCCACGAGCAAAAGATAGTATAGACATATTTTATTAAAATCGTAAAAATATGTTTTGTCTGTTTGCCTGAGTTTATGCACGTACATGTTCAAAATGTTTGAACCAATTTGAATGTAGCTTTTAATGATGTAGATATAAGGTTGGACTATTACTGTTTGTTTCATGTAGCAGTTGAGGAATAAGAATATGTCAATTTAAATGTGTCCTAGGCCTCTATAGTACGCATATTTCGCCAAATGATTCTTCCCTAGCCAACGACGCTTTACCGGAGGCAGCGCTGACAGTAGAAGCTAGTACGCCATAAAAACGACAAAACTCAACAGCAATACCTTAACATTATTTATGAAATGAAATCCATGACTTCGTCTGCTTGGCCATTAGGAAAGTATAAAACAAGAATCGTAATGAAGAAGACGGCTGGTCAAAAGTCTATATGGTTGAATATGGCAGAGGCAGTCCTGTGGTAGCTCAAGAACTGTCAGAAACTAGCACGGGATCGAATAAAGTAGTAATCCTTATACGTTATATGTGTGGCTTACCATTAGGCGAGCGACCTGCTCGTTTTCTAGTACAGGCTAAAAAAACTCGAACGTATTAAAAATTGTTTGACCTTATTGCTTCCTCACCTTTCCTTAACAGAACCACGCGTGCTGGCTTGCGAAACGATAGCTTCGTGGTCTCTTCCATCTCGGCTTGGACCAAGAGGTTCAAAATCATTCTTCTGTTGAACCATAAAGCTGTGGAATAATTTGCCGGCGCACGTGTTTCCTCCTTCCTATAACATTGGATTCTATAAACGGAGTGTGAAGAAGCAATTAAGCAGGCCGGCATAATTCTGCCGATCTACGATACGATACAGTGTCTATCGTTGGTCGATAGTATTCATGGATTGCGCTACGCTTACCATCAGGAATAGCGTAGTCACTTTGCCGAGCCAGGATAAAAAAAAACATTCACACACTCTGTTTTTATACAGACTAATGTATATTATCTTCTTCCATCTGCCCTTATCCCACTCGCAGTGGGGTCGGCGCAACATGCTTTACACATATTACAGAGAGATTTGGCATGTAGTTTTTATGACCGGCCGCCTATCTGACGTCAAGCCCTCTGGGGACCCCTATATCATATTTAATACATTTTGTAAACTTAAGTATGATATCTAAATATTTACACGTAATTGAGTCCATTGCTATAATTTCCATTCAAACTGGCTACTTCAACAATATTTACGAAATTAGGATAAATTATTTAGGTAGTAGCCAATTTGTCTCTACCCACGTAAGTTTACCCACCTAAGTTTTTGCTGGTTGGAGAGTACCTGATCACATTTGTGCGAGGCAACCGTACACTGGAAAAATCCGCCAAATTGGCTCGTTCAGGCGGGTCGCGTAAGTCAGCCAGTGTATATCCAGAATCTTAAGGCCGGCATAATTCTGCCGACCGGCGAGGGACGCAGTGTCGCTTGACGGTCGCCATTATATTTAATTTTCCACTCAATACATAAAGTTTCCATCATCCTTATCATTGCGGTTACAATAGAGTTCTATAGTCTTACGGCTTCCTACTAAACTAATGATGATAAATAGATGTTGTACTGAATTGATAGCATTCATATATCAAATGTTTATTACAGTTAGGTTAAAGATGCTCTCTACAGATACATTAAGTAGATTCTACTAGTAATAATAATTTAACTGCCTCGGTGGCGCAGTTGAAATGCAATGCAATAATTTAAATGGAAACACCACTGCAGTAAATCTTATCGAATACAAAAAGAATCATCCAAGTCGGTCCACATTTGGCGGAGATATGCGTGATCATACAAAAAACAAAAAAAAACTATCTCGGCTTAATATTATAATAGGTCTACGAAATTGCCGTCTTTTAGGAAAAAATTAAAGGATTTTTTCCATCTTTTTTATTTCTATTAATTATAGTAACCACCCATGCTATCGATGCATTTTTGCATTGGAAATTTATCAATGTCCTGCTTGAAAAAATCGGCTGGACGGGAGGCAGCAAACTCTTCAAAGACATTTTGTACTGCCGGGTATTGCTTGTTTTGTCAAAAAGTTGACCAAATTATGGAAAATGTTGATTTTTTGTGTCGGTTAAAAAGTCGACCATAATATTATAATCATTGTCAGAAGTCAATGCGCTTTATTTGTAAATTGATTACAAATGTAATATAAACCTACTTTTGATTCCGCATAAATAAACTTTTAATCTGTATATATTGCGAATATTCAATTATTTTGTTACTATGCTGTGCAAGTCCAGGGAAAAACTATATCATTTAGGTGGCGGTACCACTCACTAGGCAGCGATAGCTCAATGGAGAGTGGTACGGACTGTCGAGACGAAAGTCGCAGGTTCCAAACCAGTCATAAGAGCATACCTCTGACTTTTCTGAGATATTTCTATTAATTGCTTATTATCGCTTGCGTTATTTTTTAATGCATGGATTTTCTTAGTAAAATTATTAACATTGCAGCTATAAGCAGTAGAATATAAAAACAGGTCGTTCTCCATGTACTAGATAGGGTATGTATGAAAGTAAAACGTAGTGATAGCTAACGCGTATGAAGGCTCTATGATCATAATGTAATTTATATATATGAAGATCATCATTATGGATCCATGATGACAAATATGACTTCATATATCTATGATGCAAATATGATAGTGGAATAGCGATCTAACAAAAATAAATTTAAGTTCAGGCTGGCATATTGCCAAAAATGTTAAAAACAAATGTATATATTTAAAAAATTTACATTAAAGAAAAAGATAATAAATAAAATCATGTATTAGAATAGAAAATATTTATTAATACATTACGCATAAAATAGTAAGTCAAAGCTGCAATCACACTCGCACGAAGAGACACATCACTGGTACATACAATTTGTACTAGAGTAATTATTAATTATCAACTAAGTCTATCACAGATGGAAAGGAAGATAATAAATTAAAAACAATACTCTATGCATATCTTTCCCGCACTCTCGCGAACATTTCTGCCGTGTCCACTTTATTCGGGCCCTCGTTTTTGCCGAAGAAAGTCGTTTTGGTAGTCTTCAACATCCCCTTGCCATTTTCGGCCGACTTCCTCCAGTAAACTGTCTGCACTGCATGCCGGCCAGCGATGTAACGGGTGGCACTACCGATTAGCTGTCTCTTGTCCATTATGTTCGAAATTAAAACTGTAGAGCCAAGTTAGTTACAATACGATGTGATCGCTTCAACGGTTGTATTCTGTATGGTAATATTGCCAGTTAGCTTCCAATTTATAGATAGATGGCACGTGCAGAGCGCTGGACCGTCTGATAAAGGATCCACGCGTCATGACGCGCAGTGTTGTTTGTGTGCGTGAATAAACTTTGCACATGGGGAGCGCGTGCCTGAATTATTACTTCATTAGAGGAAAACTGAGCCGCTGTGTGGTTCACGCTGGACATCTCTTATTTATTTTATTGATTTTTAAATTGATGACGTCTGTCATTTTTATTGTCCTGATTTGGGCTCATTAAAGTGTTTTCATATGATGTTTATTTCTTGGAAACAACAATGATTTGCTACTTAGGGTTGTCTGGAAAAAATCGCTGTTTGCGATAAGACGGCCCATTGTTTTTTATGTTACATTATTTGGTGTGCAATAAAGAATATTCATATATATTTTATATTATTTTATTAGAATAAGATCGACCGACGACCTGACAAGGGTTGGAGGAAGCCGATGGATGCAGGCCGCTTCCAACAGGTGGGCCTGAAAGGCATTAGGGGAGGCCTATGTTCAGCAGTGGACGTCTTGTGGCTGATGATGATGAAAGAATATTCTATCATTTGCCCGGACCAGGGCGGCTGGGCAAACAATTTTAGTGGTACAGCCACGCTGTAGCGATTTTTTTCTACAACATGTTTTTTTTTATAGCATAGGCCGGCAAACGAGCAAGTAGGCCACCTGATGTTAAGTGATCTCCACCGCCCATATACACCCACTATACCAAAAGAATCATGGGCGCGTTGCCGACCTTAAAGGTAAGGGATAATTAAGTGATTGGGAAAGGGAAGGGGATTTAGGTCTCCGGATATCTCACTCACCGTTCGAAACGCAGCAGCAAGCCGCAAATTTACGTCGGTTTTCTGTGAGACAGTAATGACCCGGTCGAGCCGGCCTATTCGTGTTGTAGACAAAACTGTCTACAGCGTGGCTCTACCACTGAAACTCATTGACCGGTTCAACCGGGTCGTTACTACAGTCTCACATAAAACTGATGTATAGTAGCGGCTTACTGCTGCGTTTTGTACTCTGAGTGAGATATCCGGAGGTCCAAATCCCCCTCAACTTCTCAATCACTTAATTACCTCTTTCGGTAACGGTAGTGTCGTTAGTCTAGTGGCTCGTAATTAGGCAGCGAAATCGTGTGTTCAAATCCCAGCTTGAGTAATAATAATTTGTAATTCGAAATTGCACATGAGTTACCCGGGATAGGAATTTGTGCCGGTATAGAGATAGGCTCGCGTCTTATCTAATCCCGGAAAAAGCCCGAGGAACAGTGGGTCAGCCTACCCGTTCAAAGGTACATGCGTAAGCTTATGTTATTGTTAGGTACTCGTGGACTGTATTCCAACATACTTTGTCTACTTCTGCCGCCAAACAGCAGTGAATATAGGCCCTGTTGTGTTTCGGTTTAAAGGACATTAAAATTACTGGGCATTATAAGATTTAACAACTATGTTTTGTGGTGACAAACGTGCCATACAGTGCTTTGTAATTTAAAGTTATATGTGGTGGGCAGGTGTGGCGCTTACCATCAGACGAGCGTCCTGCTCGTTTCGTCATTCAAATACATACATACATACGCACGCACGCCTTTAATCTCCCAAAGGGTAGGCAGAGATATAACCAGTACAACTACATTTCCCCGAGCTTATTTCCGTGCCATTATGTGAGAGTGGGCCAGCCTATCGCCAAATCGGGCACAATTCCAGACTACGGGCTGATACAGAGCATTTCGTAATAGAAAACACCAATATCACTTTTATCCGACCCGGCGATCGAACCCGAGACCTCCGCACATCAATCATACCGCGTACGTATTACAACTGCGCCACTGAGGCAGTCATGATTATTTTAGTATTCACTAACGTATACCTCTAAGTTGTTTTTAAATTAGAAGCGAATATTCCTTCCCTAAAAGTATAAAATCACCGATTTTAAATTGAATTGTTTATGATATTTTACTAGCTTTTGAATGTAATTTTCCGGGATAAAAAGTACCTAAGTAGCCTAAGCTATTCCTTATTACATCAGCTATCTGCTAGTGAAAATCGTCAAATCGGTCCAGACTTTCCAGAGATTAGCCGGAACAAACAGACAATATTTCCCGTATATACATTCATATGCCTGTAGTAAAAAGGGGTTATTTCAATATTACAAACAGACACTTCAATTTTATTTATTTTATTTTATTTTTATTAGATTGAATGACGAGACGAGCAGGTCGCTCGCCTGATGGTAAGCGCCACGCCTGCTCATAAACAGAAGCAACGCCACACAGAACTTTAAAGCACTGCATGACACTGGACTGCGCTCGTCACCCCGAGACATAAGGTGTTAAGTCTCATAATGCCCAGTAATTACACTGGCTTCAATGTATAGATTATTCAAATGATTTGCTCGGAATTAAATTTACGTCAGATAAGCATTAATAACCGTCATACCATCCGATTAAACCCATGACGAAATATTGGATCAGGCCGATATAAAAAAAGGTTTTTTTATCAGTGTTTTAAATAATAATTGTTCCGTCTCTTTCTTTGTTGTATCAAATAATTAGAGAGTGAAAAGGCAAAAAAACTGATTAAGTTAATCAGAAGTAGGTTTCCCTATAAACGAGAATCTTTCTGGGTCGGAATCACCGCTTAGTAGGCAAAGACTTTAATGTATACTACTAGACAAGCTGCGTGGTACATAGAAATTGTACCACTAAGTTGCGGTCAATTGACCGTAACTCAATAATACCATCTCGCTTACTCTCAACTAGAACCCCTATAGCGCTCCCTGTTTGTGAGCTGTCAAACCCCCGCGTTATGTGACGCAATTCTACTTCTAATCAGCTCGTCTAGTAATATACATTAAAGTCATTGTTACTAGATATATAACTAGTACTATTTATTTATTTATTCATTTATGGAAAACTTACAGTTATAACTTAATAGAAGTAACAATAGTATATAACACAGCTAACCAATGGCAAGTTTTCGCTTATAGTATCAGTTTGAGAAAAGAAAAAACACAAATGTGAGAAACATAATTGTAATTAAGTATATCGAGTTCACATATCTAGATGTCTAACCTTTGTTAATGACGATATATTGACATTTTAAAGATTCTAAAACTACTCTACTAAACTATTCTACTAGTAGTAGTTATCACTGTTATGTTCCGTTTTGATATCGAAGCCAGTAAAAATACCGATGTCTCGAGGTGAAAAACACTGTGACTAATTGTAAAACAAACTGTGTCAATTGTTAAAAAAACGAGGCTTGCTGAAGCGCATCACTTTAGTTGTTGTTAATACTGTAAGCTGTTATATATGCTTCGAAAATATTTAGTTGCTTAGCGTACCAACATTACTATGCTTGTAAAAGGTAGATTTGTCTGTTTGATAAAAGTAATGACTGCAGAGCGATTGTCTTGTGTAATTAAGGATGTATTTTTTTTTTGTTGAATGACGAGATGAGCCGGTCGCTCGTCTGATGGTAAGCGCCACGCCTGCTCATAAACAGAAGCAACGCCACACAGAACTTTAAATAAAAAAGCACTGCGTGACACTGGACTGCGCTCGTCACCCAGAGACATAAGGTGTTAAGTCTCATAATGCCCAGTAATTTTACTGGCTTCAATGTCCTTCAAACCGGAACACAACAGTGCATACACACTGTTGCTTGGCGGCAGAAATAGACAAAGCGGTGGTACCAACCCAGCCGGCCTCTCGTAAACGAGGGACCTACCTTGTAAACGTATATTACATCTATATGAATTGGGATTCGCGTTCTATCGGTGTATTTCTTTTAATTTTAGACCGTCCAGAAATGTAACTTCTCTCATTGGTTGACAATTGACATTATATTTCTTCCCTACGACCTACATTACCATTACACAAAGTGTATCAAGAAAAAAAAACGAAAATGGTACGTGGATCCGAAAATGATATGGCAGCAAGTCTATTGCCATACTGGGCACAAAATCCCGGGCAACCCATGTGTGATTTTTCAAACCAAAAACTTTGATAACGGAAATTCGGAAATTTTGATAACTCGACCTGCCGTATGAACCCAGGACCTCCGTTGTTATAAGAACAACGTGACTATTACGTAATTTAGAAAAGAAAGAAATAAAATCATATCCCTTCCTTGGCAGTCGGGAAAAATAATTTATTTGTAATTTATTTACTCCTATCAAAACTTAAAAAAAATGGTATACTATTGCGCAACCAGTGAATCGAATCAAATACCTCTGGTTCACTGTACTGTCTATAAACCAAATACCTAGTTATTAACATTAACCATAACCTATAGTTATATTATCAGCTGGTGTTTCCAGATTAGCGGCGTGCAACGTGTTTAATCATGCGGTTAGGCTTCGCGTGACTATTTATTTTTATTCACCCGAGACATGTTGACTACACCTGATCCTTGTTACATACGCATAAGCTTACGCCGGTCTCCCCAATGTGGTAGGCAGAGATACGACTATTGCAAAATTCTAATGCCTCATGCCTCTTAGAGACCTCAGATTCTTACAGTCGCTTACAACTGCGCCACCGAGACAATATACGCTTCTAAGTGAGAACCTCCTCTGATTGTTACATCGGTTAATTAAGGTGGTCGTAATCCAGAACTATGTATCAACTGTCTTACCACTAGGATAATTTAGAATTAAATAATAATCTACGACGCCGACCTAAGGAGCACAGAACACACACTCCACGCTTACAATTTAACATCTGACCCGTATATTAAAGGCGTAGAAAAACAAGACAAGAATAGAACGCTAAATAGCTTCATAACAGGAATGAATATTAATCTAATATATATCACATGTGTGTACATGTATAGTATTGATTGATATAATATGTATCTATATATGTATTGTATTTATTTATATAATATATCATAGTCTTTTAATAAGTAGATTTATGTATTAGTATCTGATATATAGTTGTTTTTATTTGCCTTTCTTTTATAACATATATACATTGTCTCGTCTCTGCATCACCCGTAGGTTGACTGTTAGAGAATGCCCCTGGCATTAAGTCCGCCTTTATACATGTTTTGTATATTAAGTTTAAATAAAATAAATAAATAATAATAATCATCAGTCTTTATTATTTATGGTAACCATAGGTTCTGATTTCATACCATATTATTTCTATAGATTTCTTCTTCCATCTGCCCTTATCCCACTCACACTGGGGTCGGCGCAACATGTTTTTAACCTATGTTACAGAAAGATTTGGCTTGTAGTCAGGATGGCAGCCGGTCGTAAAGACGCCAACTTCTCTGGGGAGAATATTATTTTCTATAGTTCTGAAGATAAATCAAATTGTCTTAACCTAACCTAAAAAATATAGCAAAAGGACCCAGAAATGTTTACAGAGCAATAAGCACATACAAAATACATGTAATGCGTACGCGTTACGATTAAGCTGAGGTCTCGGGTTCGAACCCCGGTTCGGGTAAAGTGGTATTGGGTTTTTCTATTACGAAATGCTCAGTATCAGCCCGGAGTCTGGAACTTGTGCTCGGTATGGCGATAGGCTCGCCACCTACCACGTCGTGGGATGGAGATAAACGCCCGGCAAAATGTGGGTGTACTAGTCGTAACTACTATACAGAGGCGTACCTCTGCCTACCACTTCGGGGATTACAGGCGTGAGTGCGTATGGCAGTGAAGGAAAATGCCATTTTGAGTCCAAAAATGGATACCTTAATGAAAATAGGCATGAAGACAAAGTTCCAACTCCAATGTAGTATGTAATGAGTCACGTGTTTGTTCTACTATTGAACATTAACTACTCAATTAGTCTAGTCGCGTGGTGGAGTATCTTGGCCATGAACCTTGATTAGGGCGTATATCTAGAACAGACGAGCAACTGCTATCACATTTATCATACCCTGAAGTGTGATACCAGTGTAACCGAACAAAAAAATGATCGGTAGAAATGCGACCAAAATCCAAAAAATATACATACGCGTATGTAACGCACTCACGCCTGTAATCCCCGAAGGGGTAGGCAGAGGTGTAACCAGTACACCCACATTTCGCCGAGCGTATCTCCGTCCCTTATGTGATAGGGGGCGAGCCTATCGCCATACCGGGCACAAATTCCAGACTCCGGGCTGATACTGAGCATTTCGTAATAGAAAAACTATACTAAAAAATATAATTTCAAAATAACGTAAATGCAGCATTTTGTATCCTAAAAAAGTCTGGATGACTATTTTAACCGACTTCAAAAAAGGAGAAGGTTCTCAATGCGGTGCGTTTTTTTTATTTGTTTTTTTTTTCTTTTTATCGCTCGATCGATTTCTCCGCCAATTGTGGACCGATTTTGTAGGAAAAAATTCACTCGATAGAGTTTAGTTGCAATGTAGTCCCATATAAATTTGATTAAGATCTGATGACGGAGTACGGAGAAAAAAAAAACTCCTCAACGGTCTACAGTACACTCGTCGCGATTGTGTTATTGTATTGGAATTTACATGCTATTGATGTACATTGAAGTCGGTTTCTAAGTTTTGTTAAACGTTATTTTTAAATAAGCTCTTCTTTAAACATAGTGTGATATCCGGAGGCCCAAACGCCCTCCCCTTCCCAATCCCTTAATTATCCCTTTCCTTTAAGGTCCGCATCGCACCCATGATTCTTTTAGTATTGTGGGCGTACATGGTCGGTGGTGATCACTTACTATCAGGTGACCCACTTGCTCGTTAGCCGGCCTATGCCAATAAAAAAAAACATCGGACATTTTTGACGACGTGTTTTGACATTCTAACTGACTCTAATCATTAGTTATATATCACGGGTCTACGTCTCAAAATAGATATATTGGCATAAGAAAGTAAAAATCGATAGAATATAAAATGTATCAGAAAGTGACTTCATTAGAATTCATTCATCAGAATTTGATAAAAACAAACCAATTGAAATTACCCACTTCAATGGAACTTAACTCTAAATATGGTATGTATATGGCGTCACAGCAATTTGTCATTTAACATTCATGCGTATGACACCTACATCATGTGATCAATAAGTGATTCAAATATGTATTACCTAAGAGGAAGTTTGGACCACAATGGCTGGATTTACCTAGTTCATTGCTTTATTCATATCTCCAATTTATTGATAAGTATTTCGTCACAAAGCATGGAATAATGAGGCTGTTTACGGAAATTACACAAAAGTTAGTCCAGTAACTTCATACATACGCACTCACGCCCGTAATCCCCGAAAGGGTAGGCAGAGGTAAAACCGAAAGGGTAACCAGTACACCCACATTTCGCCGGCGTATCTCCGTCCCTTATGTGATAGGGGGCGAGCCTATCGCCATACCGGGCACAAATTCCAGACTCCGGGCTGATACTGAGAATTTCGTAATAGAAAAACCCAATACCACTTTACCCGACCCGGGGATCGAACCCGAGACCTCGGCGTTGGCCTCAATCGTAACGCGTACTCATTACAACTGGGCCACCGAGGCAACTTCAGGCCGGCATAATTATGCCGACTGCCGAGAGATGTAATGTCTCCTGGCGGACAACGTTATATTTACACTGCACTTAGCAACAGAAGGCCAATTCTCGTATTGGTTTTATTGGTTTAAGAGAATGCCATTTGCAACTTTCTTGACGCTGAAACTAGATCGGAATGATATTTTGAACGTTTAAAATTACGAGAATTGGCCTTCTGGTCCAGTGTAGTCATAATGCCGTGCCAGAATAAAAATAACAATTAATAGATAATAAAATACATCCAACCAGCCACACACATAATCTTGACCCTCCCTACACTAGGTTGAAACTGTATCGTGTGTATCAGAAACTAGGAGGGACTTACGGTCCCACAACACCCAGACCCGAACAAATATTTGTAGATCACAAACATCTGCCAACCCCACTGTGAGTTTCCACTCGCAGTTCCCACACTTCTTCTCCCACCCGTCTTCAGGGATGAATGATGGGAGAACAAGTTTATAGTTTACTTGGCGATTGGATAATCGGGCCATATACCAACGCGAACATCCCAAAAACTAAACCACAAAAATATAATATAAAACCTAAATAATCTACGTGCATGCAAACACGTACATGCATCAATAACATTGTCATCGATAATATCCAATATGTAAATATAAACGCAGTAATATCCTGTTATGCAAAACGAAGTTTAATTATTTAAACAACGTAAATAATAAAAAGGTCAGGAGTACCCTAAACCGACGTGCACGAATGAAAAATTTAATGAGAGTGAATGAGGCCAAAGAGGTATGCAAGGATCGCAGCTAGTGGAAATACGTTGTCTCTGCCTACCCTCTGGGGAACAGGCGTGATTCTATGTATGTATGTAAATAAATACTCTTGAGTATGTTTTTATTAGCTTTAGATGACGAGACCAGTTATTCGGCCCAAATGCCCCCTCCCCACCCAAATCTTTAATTATCCATTCATCCAACGTGTGATATTATGGTTGTTTATCGGCGGGGGCGATCATTAACTATCAGTTGACCAACTAGCCGTTTAGCCTACCGACCTATGCCATAAAAAATTATCGCGGTGGAAATAAATATCACATAATTGATCTATTATACTTTTCTTTGGCCAACCCTACTGGTCCAGCATTGATACTTATTATTTTTTAACATCTGACATTTTTTTTTTTTTATTGTATAGGCCAGCAAATTAGCAAGTGGGTCACCTGATGGTAAATTCTCTCCACCGCCCATGTACGGCCACAATACTAAAATAATTATGGGCGCGTTGCCGACCTTATGTTATGAGCTTGACCCTTCATCTACATACATGAAACTCACGCCTGTATTCCCCGATAGCGTAAACAGAGATTTAGACAATAGATATACCCACATTTCGCCTAGCTTATTTCCATCCAATGTCATAGGGGGTGAGCCTATCGCCATTCCGGGCCCAATTGTAGACTCCAGGCTGATACTGACCATTTCGAAATAGAAAAACACAATATCACTTCTACCCGACCCAGGGATCAAACCCTCAGCACAGAAGTCGTACCGCGTACGCATTACAACTGAGCCACCGAGACAAGAGAAATATAGAACGTATTATATTTTATTTAGGTTATAACTTATAAGCACTATTACATACAAAAAACCTGTGTAATAAAAACTTTATCATAAAAAGAGCCCACAAAAAAGTTGAAAAGCAGATTTTTTAGGTCCCATTTTTTATCTAACCCATTTTGTGTGGCTGCTAAAGGTTCATTCGACAATGATTGGAAGAACCGGTCGAAATTAAATTTGGAGCTAATTTTGTTATATAAATAAAATATTCCTAAAAATTATAATGATATAAAATTTGATATACATAAAATTTGATATATTTACCCAATAATAGATTTACATATCTTATTATTTTTTAAATTTAGTATTTTCAAATCATCGAATATGTAAATAACAAAACCGTACTTACAAACATTTGTCTATGCACTAAATCAATATAACGTAACAATCATGATAATATGAAAACATCACATCTAATAATATTATTGCAGGCCGCATATAAATTACAATTTACAATATCAGTTAGTGTATAGATGTTAATTAAATTACAATATCGCAGATAAATAAACACATACGTAGAATGTTTATCAAACACATAAACCTGGAGGCCAATTCTCGTAATTTTAAATGTTCAAAATATCATTCCGATCTAGTCTCAGCGCCAAGAAAGTTGCAAATGGCATTCTCTTAAAACAATAATCAACGTCAAATGTGAACATATATCGTAATGAGATTGAATGCAGAATAAAAGTTGACTGAAGTCAAAACGGTATAATGCTACTGCTAATGCATTTGACGTTGATTATTGGTTTAAGAGAATTTAATTTGCAACTTTCTTGACGCTGAGACTAGATCGGAATGATTTGTAATGATTTGAACATTTAAAATTACGAGAATTGGCCTACTGATCTACGCTAAGATTGTATATTTTTTATTGCCCTAGATAGACAGACGAGCGGGTGGCCCACCTGATGGTAAGTGGTTACCGCCGCCCATGGACCTCAGCAATGCCAGAGCACAGCTAGGCCGCTGCCTACCGTAATGAATGTGTGTGTCGTAAATGACGAAACGAGCAAGTAGGTCCCTCGTATACGTGAGGTCGCCTCTGAAGCTAGTGAAACTACTGGGCATTAGGAGACTTTACATCTTATGTATCAGGGTGACGAGCGCAGTCTAATGTCCAGTGCTTTGTAGATCAAAGTTCTGTGTGGTGTCGCGTCTGTTTATGGACAGGCGTGGCGCTTACCATCAGGCGAGCGATCTGCTTGTTTCGTCACTTAAGCTATAAAAAAAACAATTGCTCGCCTGCCCATGAACAGAAGCAACACCAAATATACCATGAACTCAAAGCACGGCATTGGACTGCGCTTGTCACCCCGAGACATAATATGTTAATTCTATTTTTTAATGCCTAGTAATATCAATGGCTTCATTGTCTTTCAAACCGTTATACAGAAGTGCTTACACGCTGCTGCTTGGCGGTAGAAATAAACGAAGTGTCCAATGCTCAATCTGTATGTGTATCCAAACACAACCTAATGTATTTAGTTAAAATTAATAATATCAAATACTAACCTGGAGTACAAACCTAATAGCGAGTTCACACGGTTCAACTTAAGTTAACAACCGTTAAATCCTATGCGATTTGAACTGTCTCAACAGACGTTCAATAGAATTTACCAACAAAAACCGTATAGCTTTCGTTGATTCAATTCAGTTGATAAATAAACAAATAAGAAGATTGACGAAACAAATAGACATGGCGAGTGTGAATGGTACAGTTAGGAGGGGAAGGCCTCGGCGAACTTTCATAGATCAAGTTGGAGATATTCTCGAGAAAGGCCAGGTCAGGAGTACCCTAAACCGACGTGCATGTATGAAAAATTTTATGAGAGTGAATGTATGTAATGTAGAGGTATGCAAGGATCGTAGCAAGTGGAAATCCGTTGTCTTTGCCTACCCCTATGGGAAACAGGCGTGAGTCTATGTACTTATGTAGGTATGTATGTAATTCAGTTGATCAATTAAACTCTGCCTGCCTCGACTGCGTCGAAACGAAAACTCGAAACGACTGCCTCGGTGGCGTAGTTGTAATGCGTACGTGTTACGATTGAGGCTAACGCTGAGGCCTCGGCTTCGATTCCCGGGTCGGGTAA
This sequence comes from Mimas tiliae, assembly GCA_905332985.1. NCBI lineage: Eukaryota > Metazoa > Arthropoda > Insecta > Lepidoptera > Sphingidae > Mimas > Mimas tiliae. The sequence goes on from HG995251.1 coordinate 4,061,590, forward strand.
CGTGGTATTGGGTTTTTCTATTACGAAATGCTCAGTATCATCCCGGAGTCTGGAATTTGTGCCCGGTATGGCGATAGGCTCGCCTCCTATCACATCGTGGGACGGAGATACGCTCAGCGAAATGTAGGTGTACTGGTTACACCTCTGCCTACCCCTTCGGGGATTACAGGCGTGAGTGCGTATATTGATCAATTAATATCGAACCGTGTGAATCCGCTAAAAACCTTCTCAGGGCGCCTGTATGCTCGCACATAAAGATTTTTTATTTTCACGTCAAGATACCTAAGTATTATATACCTAATAACCATAATATTGATTATACGAAATGATTACAGCTGTAATTTGTAAGGGCTGCCTAATGAAGGAAGGTTTTAGCCATGAATTCATTTTTGAAGGGGTTAACAAGGAAAATATAATAAATGTTCAGTACGGTATCGGCTGAATGTATAAAAATGACTCGGCAATTTCATTATATAAAATCATAATTATATCTGCGATGCTTGAAGCGTTCTAGTTAAATTTTCTTATTTTTATTAAGTGAATAAAACAATACAATTTTTTTTTAATTTAATATGTGAGCTTAATGTGTATATACGATATGAATAAAACAAGCTTCAAATACTTTTTCTATGGATAGACCGATAACGAAACTGATTTCACAGGTAAATATAATTTTCAAAAACTTTTTAACAAAATTAAATTCTATTCGAAATCTAAAAAGCAAATATTATGATAAGCTCTTAATTTAATCTAATTTTGAGGTGGTGCTATTGCTATTTTACAAGTCAATGATTGAAATTGAAAGTACCGACAGAATATTTGTTGAGGCTGTTATATTATTTTTATAAAATATGTTTTTATTTATCAACTTTTGGTGAAACTTTTATGAAAACCGGTGTATTAATGTATGTAAAATGACTTGCCCTTATCCCACTCGCAGTGGGGTTAGCGCAACATCCTTTTAAACATATGTTACAGAAAGATTAGGCTTGTAGTTTTTACGACCGTAAAAAGGCAGGCCCGTCATGTCAACCCCTCTTGAAAGAAAACACCCAGACCCGAAACATATATTTGTGGAGCATACAAACATTTTATGTCGGTGCGGTTATCAAACCCGCGACATCACGCCTCAAAGGCGGCTACGCGCCCACTGCGCCACAGAGGTACCTAAGCGACTATGTTGATTTAAATGCTGTTTTTTTGTTTGAAGGTTCGTTTAATCGAGTTGATACGTAGCTAAAAAATTATATTCAGGCATTTAAAAGCAGAAAGCTACAGGTTGCAGATACAGTCAATTAATTTTGAATGTTTCTTGCGTTAGTTAAAATGAATTATATAGCGTGTTTAAAACTTTTGTCTCGAATCACGTTTTTCTGTTATCTAATATATCTTTTACTGTTTCTAACTATACAGTGTACATCCGGAGATTCCTAACATAGCGTGCCAGTCCCGCCATGTCCGGTGATTAATAGCCCCGGATGAAACCGCAAATAACCGGATCTATCTAGTATCTGCCGCATCACCGTTGTCAAATTTGAAACAATACTGGGCCACGGATCAATTTATTATTGACTAGATTTTGCCCGCGTGAATCTGGATCAAACTAATCCCCTTTAAAATGTAAATTTTCAAAATCCTCGGTGGCGCATTTTTAATGCGTACGCGTTACTATCTCTGTGCTGAGCTCTCGGGTTCAATCCCCGGGTCGGGTAAAACTGATATTGAGATTTCTATTACGAAATGCTCAGTATAAGCCCATCGTCTGGAATTGTGCCCGGTATGGCGCTAGGCTCGCCCCCTATCACATCATGGGACGGAAATAAGCTCGGTGCAATGTGGGTGTACGGGTTACACCTCTGCCCAGCTCTTCGGGGATTAAAGTCGTGTGCGGGTATGTTTTCCAAAAATCCTTTCTTCCTACATCACATAAACTATCACTTGATCAAATTTCATGATTACAGCTTTAGTAATTTTAGAAATTTCTTGATTAATCAGTCAGTGAGTTACATTTCAATAAACACAATGATTTCGTCTGCGCAATCATAGCAAGACTTAAATTGAGAATTTGACGTGAGTTAAATTATCTTAGTAAGTTCCATCTCAGAAACTTTGTCTTAATTAATAATTTGTGTTAATAAGGTTGTCACACAATAGGTACGAGTACTTATCGTAGTGATATATAGCGTTGAAAAAGAAAAACCACATTATATTCCTTGACTTCCATCCAAATATATTTTAAAGTAAATTGGTTGAACACAAGCAGTAATACACCTCAATTGATTTGACCTACGTATTTTGCGTCAAGAACATTTCGTCGCAGACGTAAGTGGTTAACTTACTACCAATTTGAAATAATGCGTTAAATTGATACACGAATTTGATAAATATTCACAGCAAATTTTCAATTATTTTTTTTGTATAAATAATTTCTTTTGGAGTGTAAATAAAAGTGGAGTGTAAATGGATCACAAACATCTGAGATCCAAACTTCACCTTGGCTCTGGATAGGTACCACCGCTTTTTCTATTTCTGCCGCCAAGCAGCAGTGTGTAGGCACTGTCCGGTTTGAAGAACATTGAAGCCAGTGAAAATACTGGGCATTATGAAACTTATGTCTTGGGGTGACGAGCGCAGCCCCATTCAGTGCTTTGTATTTCAAAGTTCTGTGTGGCGTTGCTTCTGTTTATGGGCATCATTCAAGCTAACAAATAAATAAAAAAAATTGCACTGTGTACATCTACTGATTAACAGGCGAGGCAATGATGAAACTTTATTCCCGTTTCAGGTTGTGGGGATCAGCTGGTGGGTCGTCTTACTTAAATAGGTAATACCAAATCCACAGTCAAATCCTGATGTAGAAAGGCGGACATCGACATAACGCAAGACAGAAATAAAAGACTGCCTCGGTGGCGCATATATTATTATCAATATTTCTTTCTTTCTGCCTCGCTTTATCTAGATTTAGTACCAGAGTCCGCCTTCCTACTTAACGCTTCCACTTAGCCTACTTTTGAGCATCAGTGGGAGTGATTGAGATCATAAAGTTACAGGGTGTATTTATTTACTTTTCTTTAAATCTTGATTTATTTTTTATTTCTATAAACCAGTACACCCACATTTCGCCGAGCGTATCTTCGTCCCATGATGTGATAGGGGGCGAGCCTATCGCCCTACCGAGCACAATTCCAGACTCCAGGCTGATACTGAGCAATTCGTAATAGAAAAACCCAATATTACTTTTACCCCACCCGGGAATCGAACCCGAGACTTTAGTGTCAGCCTCAGTCGTAACGCGTACGCATTACAACTGCGCCATCGAGGCAGTAAATTCCGCAACTGACCTCGGTCGTCGATACATAGAACAGGGAATCGCATGTAAATCGAAACGGGTCCGAGCGCTCGCGCGTCACTGCACATAGTAGGTAATAATATCGCAGGTCATAGGGGAATGAATGTGCACGCAGTTCGACGATAACGTCAACCATACGGTTCTTCCAGAACATATGCGATTGTCCTATTATATCGCCTCGCCTCATGGTAAAGAAATAGAGACGATGGTACGGACCTCGAAGTCGCTAGTATACGAAGGACCTACCACCTAGAACATATTCTTAGGCCGTATGTTTCTGTAATATCTGATCGATATTGACAATATCTGAAATGATCGACAACCTCCGTGGCGTAGTGGGCAAGTAGCCGGCTGTGAAGCGAGAGGCCGCGGGTTCGATTTCCGCACCGACATAAAATGTTTGTGTGATCCACAAATATTTGTTTCGGGTCTGGGTGTTTTCTCCCCATAGGGGTTGACGAGGCAGGCAGCCGGTCGTAATAACTACAAGCCAAATATTTCTTGTAACATGTGTTAAAAAGCATGTTGCGACCCCACAGCGAGTGGGATAAGGGCAGGTGGAAGAATTGGCAATAGATGAAAATCAGCCCCGCGAACGTCATGAGTATAGTACCTAACAATAAAATATTTTAATCTAGTGCTCAAAAGTTCTATGTATCTAATAACAGTAATAGTTATATTAAATAAACATGCAATTTTAGTTTACGAATTCAGTAAAATAATTTTATAAAAAATTCTAAATATATTTTTACTTACATTCCCGAGCTTACAATTTGACTTTTTAAGAGAATTAATTCTTTGCCTAGGACTTTAAAAGGTTTTCACAACGTTCTTGCTAATTTAAATTTATAAAACGTCCAATGCATTTACATATAATTTATTACTTTTTCTATTATATTTTAATTTAAGTGGTATTTTTAAATCATCATTTCTTGAAATCTTAGAGTTCAAGAATTACTCAGTGCTTTCAAAAATCTCTCACAAAAATTATAAAGTGACAATAACGTATGTGGAAATCATATGACAAAAAATACGGTAATATAGTCTTAATTTCAACTTCCGGTGGTTCCTGATGAAGGCAGGCCTTTGGTAGGAAAATCTGGATAAATCTAGAATCTATAAATAACCCTAATTATGATAAATTTAGAATTAATTTGAAATGTAAAATGAAGGAAATGCTTCCCATCTTCCTAGTCTTCAGTGCAGATTGAAAAATATAAAACTGTATCCGTTGACAAGGAGATAAAGTTTCTTATTACAGTATTCCAAAATTCAGATGTAATGCCAACCAGTTTTTTTATAGCATAGGCCGGCAAACAAGCAAGTGGGTCAACCGATGGTAAGTGATCTCCACCGCCCAGGTACACCCACAACACAAAAAAATATGGGCGCGTTGCCGACCTTAAAGGTAAGGGAAAATTACGGGATTGGGCCCCCGGATATCACACTCACCGTACAAAACGCAGCAGCAATCTGCTATTTTACGTCAGTTTTCTGTGAGACTGTTGTAACGACCCGGACGAGCCGACCCATTCATGCTGTACACAAAAGTGTCTACAGCGTGGCTCTACCACTCATAAATGTAAATAGTGTCACAAAAGACAAAAGCAAACGGAATGTTATAAAGATTGAAACGGTTACGAGATCTTACTTCATTACCATGAAAAAGGTTGAATACGCTACCAACTTTCTAACCTCCCGAATTGAATTTTAGATTATTAAAATATTTACTTTAGAAGGATAATTTGCATTTTATTTCGGTTTAAAAGTTTTGCGTCAAGGCTAATCTTATAACACCTTAAGCTAATTTCAGAGACATAAACTCTTTAATACAATGATTTAGATTAATTTTCTTTTTTGTTACGTTTTCTACTTTAACATAATTTCAATTAGACAAATCAACAATTTCACGATATATAGTAATACTTCTTCCACCTACCTTTATACCATTCGCAGTGGGGTCGGCGCAACATGCTTTTTAAACTCATGTTACAGAAAGATTCGGCTTGTAATTTTATTCGATCGCCTGCCCATAAACAGACAACACCACACAGAACTTTGAATTACAAAGCATTGCATGGCAATGGACTGCGCTCGTCACCCCGAGACATAAGTTGTTAAGCATAATGCCCAGTAATTTCACTGGATTTAATGTCCTTCAAACCAAAACACAACAGTGCTTACCTACTGCTGCGTGGCGGCAGAAACAGACAAAGCGGTTATACCAACCCAGACGTCCTCTCACATACGAAAGACCTACCACCTTCTGAAACTGCTCACCACTACCTCTCAGAAAATTGTTATATAGAGGCAAAAACTTTAATGTATACTACTAAACGGGCTGTTTAGAAGTAAAATTGCGTCACATAACGCGGGAGTTTGACAGCTTATAAACAGCGAGCGCGATAGGGGTTCTAGTTGAAAGTAAGCGAGATGGCAATATACAGTGACGGTCAATTGACCGTGGTACAATTTCTATGTACCGCGCAGCTTGTCTAGTAGTATACATTAAAGTCTTTGTGTTTTTTTTTTATAGTATAGGCCGGTAAACGAGCAAGTGGGTCACCTGATGGTAAGCGATCTCCACCGCCCATGTACGCCCATAATACAAAAGAATTATGGGCGCGTTGCCGACCTTAAAGGAAAGGGAAAATAAGGGATTGGGAAGGGGAGGGGATTTGGGCCTCCGGATATTGTATTGTGTAGAGACATCTGATTTTTTCGTACGGTGAATGATATTTCTCATTGGCCTGTTATAAAAGAACTGGTCGACGTGAACAATATCCCCAAATGGCCGATATCGGAAATAAATTTGTGTCATTATACGAAAAAGATCTTCGATTTAAAACTAAATCAATGCGCCAGATGTGGCCGATTGTGAGAATGATGGCAAAAGAATTGTTACTGCCGTTCAATAATACTTCCCGATTATTAAAAACCAAAAGCGTCGGGTAGAGAGAGGATTTTAGTGAAATTACTGGCTTTTGCTCATGGTTCTGCCCATATGAACAGCCTTTTCCGAGAACAAGTATCCTATAACTGTCTCCCATCTATCTCTGTACCAAAATTCATCAAAATCGGTTCAGCGATTTAGGCGTGAAAGCATAACAAACAAACAAAATCACTTTCACATTTATAAGTTAGGATAAGGATTGCTACTGGACAGCCTCCGTGGCGCAGTGGGCGAGTTGCCGTCTGTGAAGCCAGAGGCCGCAAGTTTGATTCCCGTACCGAGACAAAATGTTTGTGTGGATCCATATCAAGTACTAAACCAATTTCGGCTCATCATATTTCTCGAATTTTAAAATAAGTAACTAAAATTACATACATACGCGGCACTCACACCTGTAATCCCCGAAGGGGTAGGCAGAGGTGAAAACAGTACACACACATTTCGCCGAACTTATTTCTGTCCCATGATGTGATAGGGGGCGAGCCAATCGCCATACCGGGCACACTCCGGGCTTATACTGAGCATTTCGAAATAGAAAAACCAAATATAACTTTTACCCGACCCGGGGATCGAATCCTGAGGTTTCGGGTGCACAGCAGTCGTACCGCGTACGCATTACAACTGCGCCACCGAGGCAAGTTAAATTAAATTAAAAAATTAAGGCGAGATACATTTTAAAGTCTCGAAATACAGGTTCGAGGTCTAGTTCGCAGCTTTTGCACTCCAATTATAATATCATCGATATAACTAATAAACGTTCTAAGGTCACAGTAAAATTGTAAACAGAGAACATCGTAATTAATTTACAATGTAACTGGATATTATATATGACAACAGCCTCCGTGGCGTAGTGGGTACTCAGCCGGCTACGAAGCGAGAGGCTGTGGTTTCGATTCCGGCACCGAGAAAAATGTTTGTACATACATATGCACTCCCGTCTGTACCCTCTAAAGGGGTAGACAGTGGTGTAACCAGTACACCCATACTTCGCCGATGTTTTTCGTCCCATGATGTGATAGGGGGCGAGCCTAGCGCTATATCTCAGCCTGTTGTCGTCCACTGTTGGACGTAAGCCTCCCCAAGTGAGCGCCAACCATCCCGGTCTTGAGCAGCCCGCAGCAGCGCTATACCGGGCACAATTCCAGACGATGACAGACTTGGGTGTATTTATTTATTTATATAATTCTGATAAGGGTTTTTTTAACAGAGACCGCCTAGTTATCACCACCGCTCCTGAACGTCCAGAATGGCCGAATAATCATGAACGCGTTGCCGATCTTAAAGGAAATAGATAATTAAGGATTTGAACCTCGGAGTATCGAATCGCAACAATGGCAGCTTGTTGTTACTCTTCACGTTGGTTTTCTGTGATACAGTGGTAATAACCCGGTCGAGCCGGTCTATTCATGACAGGCAAAACTGTTTACAGGGTTACTATTATAACAACAGACCTTTTCTAAGGGTAATTTATATGTAGATCTAGTACTATTCCGTTGGGAGACCTAATACTTCATGACTGGGTCGTTCACGCCGAGTATGCGTGCTATTGAACAAGAGTGTGTAGTTATGCCATAGTGACGTGTGTGTGCGCGTGTTCGCACGTGTTCACGCACGCTGTATAATATGAAGTACAGTTCAGTCAATAGTTATTAATAATAATAATAATAATAATACACCCAACAGTCACACACATAGCTCTGACCCCACACTAGGTAAACCTGTGTCGTGGGTATCAGGAACTACGAGGGACTTGCGGTCCCACAACACCCAGACCCGAGACCAATATTTGTGGTTCACACAAACATTTGTCTCGGTGTGGGAATCGAACCCACGGCCTCTCGCTTCGCAGCCGACTACTCGCCCGCTGCGCCACGGAGCTGTCGTCCATAAATTAATACATTATGCTATGCGTCGCGGAAATTACAATAATTTAAAATAAGAATGGTTGTAGATCACCTTATTGGTATAGCGGCAGAATACTTAGTCTATGAAATCGTCCTGAATTCAAATCCTAGGTCAGGTAATTGACTTTTCAATATACATAATCACACATGAGTTGACCGGGATTAAAATATTTAGCGATGGACTCGCATTTACCATTAGGTGACCCACTTGCTCGTTTACGGCCTAGGCTAAAAAAAATATAAACGTATTTCGACTCAAAAGATATAAATTAAAAGGTATTTCCATCGAAAATTGGTTTCAATAAGGTAGGTTGTACTTGTATAGTTATTCAAATATATGATATTTTCGGTTACACTACGGAACCCATCACAGTGCGTGGCCGCACGCACTTGGTCGGTGTTTTTAATTCTTATTTGGTTGTTTAATGCGTTAAATGGTAGATTGAAACATACAATATGAAACAGGGATTTGTAAAGGCGATTTTTAGGTATAAAGTTATGGTAACAACTGAACACCAAAACCATATCACATAAATACATAGTATAAAACAAAGTCGCTATCTGTGTATGTCTGTCTGGGTCCGCTTATTTCTCCTAAACTATGCAATGGATTTAGATGCCGTTTTCACTATCATCGAGAGAAATTCTTTCTGAAACTGTATATGTATATCAAGCTATGACCCATTGGAGCAGCATAACATGCCTGCAGTGAAACCGCGGAAAACAACTTGTTACCTATAAACTAATCATACCTACATAAGTACTCACGCCTGTACTCCCTGAAGGAGTAGGCAGAGGTGTAATTAGTACCCACATTTCGCCGAACTTATTTCCGTGCTATGATGTGATCGGGGGCAAGCCTATCGCGATACCGGGCACTATTCCAGAATCCAGGCTGATACTAAGCATTTCATGATAGAAAAACACAATATCACTTTACCCGACTCGGGGATCGAACCCGAGACCACAGGACAACTGTCGTACCGCGTACGCATTACAACTAAGCCACCGAGGCAGTCGGCACCTATATTAATCCATGTGAAACAATCCGTCGCTGTAGACAGTGTGGCGACACGCCGCACACGTGACTGCGAAGTTTCCGCAACACGCCCTGAACACGATATCACCACGTGGAGGCCAATTCTTGTAATTTTAAATGTTCAAAATATCATTCCGATCTAGTCTCAGCGTCAAGAAAGATGCAAATGGCATTCTCTTAAACCAATAATCAACGTCAAATGCACCTAGCATTAGCAGTAGCATTATACCGTTTTGGCTTCAGTCAACTTTTATTCTACATTCAATCTCATTACGATCTATGTTCACATTTAACGTTGATTATTAGTTTAAGAGAATGCCATTTGCATCTTTCTTGACGCTGAGACTAGATCGGAATGATATTTTGAATATTTAAAATTACGAGAATTGGCCTACTGGTAACTAACATTACTCATGAATGAACATACTCCATGCATCATCGTAGGTTTTGTAAACTTGTGAAATATTACGATAAACACAACCATTGTTATTGTACCACAATGTTGTAATGAACATTCTAGGAATCGTACTTCGTCGTAGGTTTTTTTATAAAGAGGGGGCAACGGAGCTAGCGTCTCACCTGATGGTGAGTGATCACCGCCATGGACACCGTCAATACCAGAGGAATTGCCGGTGCGTTGCCGGCCTTTGAGGAAAGAGTAGGCTCTTTTCTTGAAGGTTCCTAAGTCGTATCGGTCTGGAAATACCGCAGGTGATAGCTGATTTCATAAGGTTTTTTGAACTGGTGGTACTTGATACATATTTGACTGGATAGCGACATGGTGAAAAACCCGCCATAGTGCTTCGTTTTTCGCAGACGAGCAAACGGGCCGCCTGATGGTAAGTAGTCACCGCCGCCCATAGACTTCTGCAATGCCAGGGCACAGCAAAGCGGCTGCCTACCGTAACCGGCAAGGCGTTCCGGCAAGTTGTACGTACAAAACACAGCAGCAAGCCGATACTTTACGTCGGTTTCTGTGAACGAAACAAGACTGTTGAGTCGGCCCTTTCATGCTGTAGACAAGACTGTCTACAGTAAGGCTCTACCTCTTGTTAATTGCTTGTTGGTTATTTTTTTAGTTTTTCTGTTTTTTAGTTATTTATATTTTTGCTAAAAAGATTTTATTTATGTAATTAAAAGAATCAATAATATACGTGCATAAATGACACAGTTATAATCTTTCATGTCCGATTTCTCTTAGAAATCGAATTTCGCCTTGAACTTTAAATGGGCCCAATTTTGAGCTTTATTCTTTTGAAAAAAAAAACATCGATATCTGTCCACATTTGGCAGAGTCATGCATGGTTATGCATACAAAAAAACAAATGGGTATACGCGTCGAACACCTACACCGTTTTTTTCCTTGTTTAATAAATTAAGTAATATGCCAAAAACATTCCACCAGACATCAGCAAACATCACAATAAAAGATATTAGCTTAGGCTTAATTACATTGTGGAGCTGCAATAAAAAAAAACTTAGCGATAATGTTTACAGCAGACAGTTAGGCGACACGACACAAATATTCCACCGGACAACACGCCAACCACACGAGCCGATCATGTTTCCCGATGTTACTCATCAATAATTATAGCTATGATTGAATTTACTTCCCTAACAGAAAATGTAGGTAAATAAAATTTTCACTCTTTTTGCTTAATCAAAACTCATCCACTACCTATTCTTATTTATTTATTTATTTATTTACTTATTTACTTTAGGTACACCAACAGCATACATATTCTACAATTTTATAAACTAGACAATACATGAGGTCTTATAGCCGATACATACGCCCATTATAGGTATACACAGCATTCACCAGGTACAAAAGTATAAAAAATAATTATTTTAAAACATACAAAATAAACTAAACTAAACTAAATTAAAAGGACTGACCATTTCCACGAAGATGTTTCAACAATTTACTTTTATACACAGCAATCATATCATTGAAAATATCTAGATTCTATCTCTAGATATTCTTCGAGAGAAGGAAGAAGGAAGAGAGGAGACAACTTCGGACTCCTTTTTAAGCATATTGCACGCACGGACGATTGTGAGATTTGGCATAGTTAAAGTTTATATTATGGAGGAGGAGTGCAGATTTTTTTATTTTATTATATTAATATTTATTTATACAAATATCTGTTCTCAAAGCTGACGTAATATAACAAAATTCAAGAAATAGGTCGAGATTCAACCACTACGCGACCACAGTAGTTCATATAAAATTATTTAATATAACTTTTTATACAATACTTTTAACAATGTTATTTTTTTACAGGACTTAAATTGACTATTAATATTGTACCTAATCAATGACTTTAAGAAAAACAAATTGTACGTAAATAATTATTTTTTTTTTAAACCATTTACGTAACTTTTGATAGCTCAAAAGCTTCACATTACAGGAATTCGGATACAAATTAAAGAAAATAATAATACTTCTGAAAATATCTTCCATCCCTCTCGTAACCCTTTTAAACACCCTTAAAAATAAATATTCCTAAACATTTAAAACGAAAAATAATCGAAATTGTTTACAGAAAACTCAAGACGAATAAATGAATATGTACATTGTACGTACAAATATTTGCGCCACAAAACGGTATCGTTTGAACTCTTGTTAGCAATTTAAATGCGATGTTTATGTGTAAACAAATTTCGAGATAAATTTTATTAGTCTTGTAGGTAAATGTTATTGGAGTCTTAAAATTTATGGGAGTGTAAGTGGGCCACCAACATCCTCATCTGCAAATGGTACACAATGGCGAAACCTGGTTCTTGTTGTAGGTTGTCAGACGACGGGTCGCCCCACATAATAACAAAACCATCGTTAAATTATGATGGGAAAGCGGACCCTGGCATTAACCTGGGATAATGCCAGGAGAAAAAAGGCTTTAAATTTATAAGTACTACAATTAAGACAATGAAGTCGTTTGAAAAGAGCATACATTCAAAATTTACATAAATATTTTATTGGCATAATAGTCGGTGTATTGTGAATCAAACAATTAGTTTTTTGCCCAAATATTTTTAAATACTCTTATCTTTTAAAACCAGAAGGGCTAGTACGAACAACTTGCGAAAACGTATTCGAATGGAAAAGTCAAAAATTTGTTTGACAATTCATAGAAATGAATTCGTTCCCGATTCGAATACTCATTCGTAAGTTGTTCGTGTTCGCTCCTCAGAAAATAATTATTACTTTATTTCCTAAACGTTACGCTTTGCTATATTCTGCAGTCGCAATTTCATTGCAATTAAGAGCACGAGCTTATATGGGACAATATTAGCTATTTAACTTTACAGCTACTGTTGGCCTAAATAAGCCTTAACAGTACAGTAAGTAGTTGAGCCTGAGTTTAAGGGTCTTTAGCTTAAATAAAATGAAATATTAAAACGCCCACAACTACGGAAAGTTTAGGCACGTAGAATACCGAAACTGCTTAATAATTTAATCCTGGGTCTGCGGTCTTGTCGCATATTTTTGTGGGTCAGCAAGACTGGCGGCGGTCTAACAATACCCCCTGGACCCTTTTTTAGTTTTCTTAAAGATCGCATAGGTTTGACCATTAATCTGGTGTTCGTGGGCGGCAGTTTTTATTTACGATCAAGTGACCCAATTACACTTTTGACAACATTCTAAAAAGATGACGGTTTTCAAGCTATCAAATTCAGCTTGATAGTGAAAAAAATAAACAGATAGTAGGTTACTAATAAGAATCTATTTCTATTATAGATATGGTCGTAGGAAACTCTTAGAAACTTGCGAACTCTTTATTCTGAGCAGTAATTATTTTAAAATGAAATGAAATGAAATAGTTTTATTCAACATGTAGGCAATTAAAATAGCGCTTATGACAAGTCAGTACAAAATAAAGAAACTTATGTAATTACAGAAATCATATCAGCTAATATATACATAACATACATAGCATCGTAAAAATACACTGGGCAACTATAAAGTTTACAATATTTTTATATTAGTCCATAATTGTTAAGTATTAATTATTCTAAAAGCCAAAACTTCTAATAACTGTTACTGCAGTTAGTAAGCAATATATTTCACTTTATAGACCAATTTAAATAACAATACCGCACTAAAGCATCGAACAGCCATAAAAAACAAAGAAGAATTATTGGCGTCATGAATGGAGCCTTTGCGAGCGGTGATCCCTTTGTGCTCACCGCTCCGCACCACCATCCAAAGAGCTCTAACTGTTGTGTTACATCACACGAGTATCTACACTTGACCTACAATACTGATACGATAGCCGCCGCTCTCGACATTGTTCAATTCATATTTGTGTACAAGTTTCCTAGGTGGCAGGTTTCTGGCATGCGATAGACTATCTGGGTTTATACCACTACACTAGATAGAACACTGCTTTGCCTTACTTATCGTCAAACAGCTATGAGTATTGTATTCCAGTTGGAAGAACATTAAAGCTGGTGGAATTACTCACTTAACATCTAATGTCTGAATATGATGAATGTAGTGCATCGCCATGTAGTACTTTGTCCGTCCATTCCCCGTTGAGCTATCGCTGCTCGATCTAATTCCAGTACGTTTGGTTATTCAAATAGATAAAATCGTGGGTAAAGTTTACTTGAAAAAGGATTTGAGGTTTCACAATTACAGTACATTAAAATAAAATTCGAGTTTATCCCACACCGCGCACTTTGCAGAGGATTTGAAACCAGAGGGTTTAAACTTAATCCATGCGACAAAAACCTTTAAATTGTTTAATTTAAATTTATTCGTTAGTAATAGACATACTCAGAGAGATTGACGTCAGGCAGGTGGCCGATCGTAAAAACTACAAGCGAAATATTTCTGTAACATGTGTTAAAAAACATGTTGCGCCGACCCCACTGCAAGTGAGATGAGAACAGGTGGAAGAAGCATAATTTCGAAGGTATGTAATGTCTGGCTACCCACATTCGACCAGCATATTAGACTAAGGCCTCCCGCCTCACCCAGCACCCTTCTCATTCGGTAGAGGAGGCCCATGCCCGTGCAGTGGTCCGTCCGTCCGTCATGTGTAATACAGAGCATGGCATTACGTATTTAAGGTCGAAATTGCACCTAACGATTTTTTTGGTACCGTAGGTGTTCATGGGGATGAAGATTACTTACCACCAGGTGTAGCACTGTTATCTAGCCCCAGCAATTAAAAAATTACCGTCATATGACACGCTAGCTTTCTCTACTATAAAATAACAAGAACACATATACACTATAGGATCAGGGATCAGGTCTGAATAAGATTAGCTTGAATTAGGTAGTATGTATATATATTATATACTAGCTTTTACTCGCGGCTCCGCCCGCGTGAATAGACTTTTCCGAAGTAAAACCCGGTTATAGGTTTCTCCAGGATCCCATCTATCTCTACATCAAAATTCATCAAAATCAGTTCAGTGATTTAGGCGTGAAAGCGTAACAAACAAATAGATTAATTATTTTTCATAAAAAGGATCCTATGTTACTTCTTATACCTCCAAGAATGTGTGTACAAAGTTTCATGATGATCGGTTAAGTAGTTTTCGCGTGAAAGCGTAACAAACAAACTTACATTCACATTTATAATATTAGTATGATATAATAAGTTAAGGCTAAATTGTATCTGAATTTGATTTTAAATGTGCAATAAATACAAACTTAGGAGGCGGTTTCAGTACGCAATAAGCATAATGGATGTTTACATTAAGAGTTTACTTATGATGATTTAACGCATTTAAATCGAGCTGATTTCATTTGATGATTGCAAGATATTTATTGCCTTTCAGTTGGTAATATTTTTGAAACAAACACTGCTGTAAATCTCCTTTAAACATCTGTTCGGTGTATAAAAGACCCATTATACGGGCTAAAGGCACGTTTTGAGTTACACGATTGAGACCGAACGCAATCTCTACTATTAAATTATTAAATTATTACGACTTACGACTAACTTATTAAATTATTGCGACAATTAAATCCATCTTACCCTTGATTTTCCTCTTTTCTTCTTACACTTTCTCATGATTGTCCGCGTCCTGTCCATCTTAGACCACAATCCCGTTCCTTTTTTCTGTTATTCCACTATCCCTATTCTGAGCATCGTTGTCTTCGTATTAACCTTACCTGCTAGCACATGGCGGCTGTTCCTAAGATTTCGTGCGATTGATTATGTAACCATATTAGTACCTTCCATTTTGCGCCTTAATTCTTCTTATAAATACTTTTATTGGCCTACATGATCAATGATTTTTATTTCATTTATATTTTAAATCCAACAACCTGCATTGCATCAGCTTAATGAAGATTGCGGCCCAGAGCTTCCAATTAAAATGAGGTTATTGCCCAGCAGTAGAATAAATACAGCTGCAAACGAATATGAAACACAGCAACACACAAAATTCAAGCCCATCATATCACCATCCATTTGATTCAATCAAAGACTATTAAAATTGACATGTGCGAATCTTGTCGCGACATCTCCTTGCTGGATTTTTCCAGTAAGGTTAAATGGTGTAAGTTACTTAAAATGTCTTTGCACTCGGCGGAAAAGTTTCCACCGAGAATTGAAAATATGTCGTCTTTAAGAAGTATAAATTTGGCGTACGCTTCTCTTTATATTTTACTAGCTTTTGCTTGCGGCTCCGCCCGCTTGAATGTCTTTTTCCGGGATAAATAGTAGCGTATGTCCTAATCCAGGTCAAGACCTACCTATATGCCATATTTCATATAGGTAGATGATTAGCGAACATTTAAATTCACAAACAATCAAACTTTAATATTAATGTAGGAGTAAACTTGTGTTTTTCGGAAAAGGCCGTTCACATGGGTGCGAGCAAAAGCTAGTACAACGTATATCGTTTGCATTAAAGACTTTAATTATACATTAGTAGGTATTTAGTTTGCATGTACTGTTCACGTTGTCATATTATTATTGTATATTTCGCACGGATTTGAAAGCATCGAAATAAGATGACTAGAACGATAACTCTCGTATGAATCTGCCATAATTACGGCTCCACTTACGTACATATGTAACACAAATTAATGAATGAATATATATGAAAAAAAAATCTAGACCGAGATACGACGCGAAGTTCTGTACCGCGCAAAAAATTAGACGTATTAAATGTAACTAGAGATCATAAACCCATTTTTATGTATTTATGAATGAACGAGCTGTACAGACCTTTATACCCCGGCCCCCTTGCACAGAGTTTTGGTGGGGTAATTTTTTTTGCTTGAGTTACTTTTCTTGTCATCTTATTTCGATGGTTGAAAACCCTCTGCGAATACATCACACACAGACAGCACATATAAAAAAAATTACAGTTAGCCTTAAAAAGATGCATTTTTACATGTCTACTGTAGTGTGCAAATATGCGGACTAACATCATACTAATACTTAATATTATAAACGTGAATGTAAGTTTGTTTGTTACGCTTTCACGCGAAAACTACTTAACCGATCATCATGAAACTTTGTACACATATTCTTGGAGGTATAAGAAGTAACATAGTACTTTTTATGCAAAAAAAATATCAATTTGTTTGTTACGCTTTCACGCCTAAATCACTGAACCGATTTTGATGAATTTTAATGTAGAGATAGATGGGACCCTGGAGACGGTTATAGGCTACGTTTTATTTCGGAGCCGCGGGTAAATGCTAATTCAATGTAGCAAGTGTTGGTAAATAAATGCATTAGTATACGCTTCTATTTAATTCTACATGGATGAACATGGATCTAGTCGACATCTTCTAGAATAACGCTCGGTCGTGTTGCTTGGAATCATTTAGCTGGAATCGCTTTGATTCACGTTTCACAAGATCGTTTGATCTGTGACACCGTGAAGTTTGCTTGCGCTTTAAGCTCTCGATATGACCGGCTATTACAAGCTATATGAGCTTACGAAAATAAGTATTTTTTATAATTCATTATGTTTTTTATGAAAGTGGTGGTAAAAATTAAATGTAAATTAAGGGTGTTTTATTTATTTAATGGTAGAGACAGATAATATTTGTCTGTACAAGAGATTTAATAATATTTAAGTTTTTCTGTACACCAATTGTGAACAAATATATAATATTTAGTTAGTACAAATACATCCCCAAGAGAGCTACAAATTATTTACTTAGTTCCGCTGGCCGACTAACGATTTATTTTATTTATATAAATACTAGCTTTTGCGCGCGGCTCCGTGAATAGACTTTTCCGAAATAAAACATAGCTTTTAACGTCTCCAGGGTCCCATCTATCTCTACATCAAAATTCATCAAAATCGGTTTAGTGATTTAGGCGTGAAAGCGTAACAAACAAATAGATATTTTTTTTCATAAAAAGTATCCTATGTTACTTCTTATACCTCCAAGAATATGTGTACAAAGTTTCATGATGATCGGAAGTTGTTTTCGTGTGAAAGCGTAACAAACAAACTTACATTTAAATTTATAATATTAGTATGATTGTTTATTTTGTTAACAATATTGTTGTATGTGTGATCCACAAATATTTGTTTCGGGTCTGGATGTTTTCTCTCCAGAGGGGTTGACGTCAGGCAGGCGGCTGGTCGTAAAAACTAAAAGCTAAATCTTTCCCCTTGCCAATCCTTTAATTATATTAACCTAGTGCCAAGGTCCGCCTTCCCACTAAGACGCCTCCACTTCGCCCGATCATCTTCATGAGCATCTTCTTATGTAGTAAGCTCGTTAGCAATGACTTTATTATGGACCGTCAGCAGGATCGTACTCCTGGTACGTTCTGGCACGGGTACTTGCGACTGACGTTCTCCGGTGGTATTCTCAAAACGTGACCAAACCATCTTAAGCGAAGAAGTTTATCTGCCACGTCGGGGACACCCCTTTGTTTTATACTATGTATAGATGTAATTTATATTCTCACAAATTTGATCGCGTATAATCCGCCCGCATTTAGACCTCACTATGAACTATTCGCTCGTACTAAAACCGCAAATCCGGAGTCAAATATTCAGCTGTAAATTAACTCGAGGAATTAAGGCACAGTCTAAGAGAGATTTGAAATACAATAGGTTTATAATTACATAATTATTAACTCTGACTTGAAAGTGGGCGTTCTGAAATGTTTTCATATATTCATAGCTACTTGCACACTGCGCTACCTGTAAATGCTGTAAAGCCTCAGATATGTGCAGCGAACTTCGACTTAGGAGTCAACAAAACGACAACTCGGCTCCGTGAATTCGACTTACAATGTTTTTTTTTAAATATTACTATTTTAGTACATTTTTATGCTTATTTTAAATACCTACCTTTACTGTTTTGACGAAAATACAAAACTTATCAGTTTTCTTATCTAAAAATAAAAAATGGACATAATTTCCACAGATCTTTTCATAAAAGTTGTTTTCGTTTGGCTTAAAACAGCAACAACATAAAATAATATAATTTTTAACTTCACTTAGTAAAAAAGAATTGAGTGAGTTCAAGCATAAAAATCTTAGCCTAAACATATCTGATTTCTATATTAAAATCTGCAAACGATAGGACTTGCGAATTATAGGTAGCGTTAAATATATTTAAAGGAAATTGAGTCTCGCATATCAGGAAGTCGCCATGCAATGGATTCACTTATGCAGAACTGAAGCGGAAATTGGTGTAGTGAAGTGTATTTGCTGGATTCCATTGTCACGGCAATGCGTATCAAGACGCGGAGAACGAGAAATTGCGAGAAATTTTTATTAATTTTTTTGAACATTAAAGCCCAAATACTAAACCGCAACCATCAAGCTCATGTTAAAATGTTAAGACCCTCTTATCTGTAAGTTTTATTATAAGATAAGTACTTGGTCTTAAATTTGATTTTCACTATTCGGACGTAAAGCGACTAACGGTAACAGTGAGGGTGTGTGTAGCGGATCTTATAAAAATCTAGGCATCCTAAATTTCATGCTAATTTTAATACATACATACATACACACTCACGCCTATGTCCCATGGGGGTAGGCAGAGACTATTGAGTACCACAAGCTACGATCCTGACACACCTCTTTCACCTCTTCCACATTCATAAATCAATAAAAATAATTAATTAATATATATATATTTTCTTTATTTGATTTTTTTTATTTCTATTTTTAATCACTCATTTATTACGATGAATAAGATCAATTACGTCCTTAAAGAGTAAGTAACGTGCGTGAGCAAGAATAACAATGCTGGAGTGAGATAAAAGCTCAGCTGCTTATCATTTAGTATTGTCCAAAGATGCAAGGCGAAATTCGTCATTTTACTCACTCGACAAAAAAAGAAAATGCCTTATGTCCTAGTACTGCAATCAGAATGGGTACTAAGGGGGGGTAAAATACTTATATCGTACACCTTTCTGTAACACGTATATGAGATTTTAGCGTATGAGTGTCTACAAGATTGCTAAGTGACGCGTGTTGCCATGGTGACCGTCTATGAGCCTGTAATAGCGGGCATATAAATTACGCTCTCAAATTCAATATCACATTAAAGTCGACAATATTATTTTCTCGTCGATCATTTTACCATCTAATTGAGTAGGAGCTTGTAACAGATACAAATAAAAACCGGCCAAGTGCGAATCGGACTCGCGCACCGAAGGTTCCATACCGTCCACCTAAAATTGTTAATTATTTGCTAGTAAGTCCAAATACATATTCTGTAAAAAAACAGTCGCCTTATTATGGTTCTGAAGATCTTATCTAAAGTTCTTTTAAGGTTTTTATAGCAGAGGCCAGCAAGCGACCAACTGGTTCACCTGATTCACTGATCTGCACCGCCCATGAATACTCATAATAATACGAAAAATCATGGTACGTGTTGCGTTGGTAAAGAAAGGAATTGGAATTGGGAAGGGAGGAGCGATTCGGGCCTCCGGAAATCTCACTCACCGTACTATACATAACACCGACTTCACGTTGGTTTCAGTAAGTAGTACAAGACCTTGTTTACATAAAAGAATAATTAATCAATTCAAATTATTTATGAGGCAAAGGTCTCTTAATTATACAGCCGACTAAACTTGTAAACACCAATAAATGCCTACGCAAGAACTTGGTCTATAAATTACGTACAAAATATCGGCAAACGGTCTGTTTATCTAGACACGTAATTATCTGGTTAAACATTTGCCAAACACGTATTATGTGAATAAATTGTGGTGACATTGTGATTAGTGATCCTGCTAATCTAGGCGGGAATTTATGCTTTACATTGATTGGCGGTAGATATAGTTATTACTAATTTGTGTTAGTATATATTTATTTACCTTCGTTTGATATTAATATACTGCAAAATAAAATAGTTTATTGATTAAGTGGCAAATTAAATAGCGTTTAGAACAAGTTAGTACAAAAATAAAAGAAAGATAAGTACAAGAAATAATATCAACTCATGTATAAGTAATATATCATGACCAAATCGTAGAATTAATGCCTTCATAAAATAGTCGACCAGTGGTAATCATCGTGGTAATAGTCAACTTTAACCATTTTATCATAAAATATTCAACATTTAACGAATTGTTCAATGTTTATCGACGCGACGTTTGAAGACATCACAAATATAGGGTGTAGTAGTGGTGTAACCAATTATTGTAGAAAAAAATAATATTGAATAGAAATGTAGATACTAAAATTCGAAATCAAGTTATTAGGAACTTATTTATTATTCTTAACTGGTAAGTTATTTTAGATAAAGTTAAAACTATGTCAAGAAATGTGCAAACCGAGCAAACGAAGCAAGCTTGTCGCGTGCCAAAAGCGAACATACATTTCATCCAAACTTTTTAGTTTAAACGGTGGTGTTATTATGCCATAAATACTATGCGTTCATTTTTTTAATATAATTTTTTTACCTCCTCATCCACATTTTCCATGAAGCCATATTTGGAAGCCAGTAATTTTCCGTCGAATTAAGTTGCGTGGTCACCCTACTTTCCTGTATACATAACATAAACAAAGGGCTACCAGCGCCTCCAGTGGTCGATAATGTAACTATTTTACGATATGATCATACAATGTTTAACCATATCATGAAATAATTATGTATTTAGTTGATTATGTCGTCAAAAGATCTCTATTCAATGATTTGATCAATATAATACATACATACACACTCACGCCTAAACCCCATGGGAGTAGGTAGAGGTTATTGAGAAATAAACATCGACTTAGAAAAAATAATCTCCTTTTTTAAGTTGGTTAAAATGGGGAAAATTTTCATTTACCTGGTACCCTTCAACTTACGCACACAAATATTAGTAACGCGGAGTCCTCCTTTTTTCTAAGTCGATATTTATTTGATTGACACACTGCTTTTATTATTAATGGGAGGACTCATTAATTAGTTTTATAACACGGGCGAATATCCGAACGCACCGCGCCGTTCTCGGCGGCGCCCGCGCCACATCGCCTCATATCACGCGATCCCACGCAGCCAATCAAGGCGCTCCGTGGACGCGGGGCGCGCGTTGCCAACCAACTCCGCCGCGAGTGCCGGTCGCGAACGACGGCCAGTCGGCCACCGGAACCCGTCGCGTGCGACCGCCACGCAACATAAAACTCCCCGCGCGTTTTACGGACTATGCCTACGTCGACTCGTATAAGTTACAGTGTAATAAACTTTGTGATGATTAATATACACGTTGTATCAAGAAAGTGTCTTATTCCACACACACACACACACCTGACTCGCTCAGAACCCTACGAACACATGAACCTAATAATCTACGTTAAATCTGGCTGCCCAACGAGCGGGCCAGTTAAGTGTGTGTTTAAATTGTGTGTGTTGTGATCGGTAAACTCCAGAATGCCACGTACCGCAACGCGCAGTAAACGCCGGCAAACCGAATTCTTCGACATGGATCCAGAACAAGTCATGACTACGCCTACGTCAGCGGGACGCCACGTGCCCACAGCGGAAGGCTCGACGTGCATCACAGCGAGCGACATGGCCTCGCTCATAACATCATTGCAGCAAGCACAAGCCGAAAATTTCGAGCGACTTCTGACAAGAGTTTTCGAAGCACGACAGTCATCTTGTTCGCCCGCGCGTGTTTCAACCGCGCCGGCCACACCCACGTCATCGCCTGCTCAACCTGCGCCTGGCAACTTCGCCACGTGCAAGGCTCGTTTCAGCGGAGCGACAACGGAATCCTTGGACGGTTTCATTGATGCTGTAGAAGCATTCAAAGACTGCGCGAACGTCAGTGACGCCAACGCGTTACGCGGACTCTCGATGCTACTTACGCACGAAGCCGCTACATGGTGGCAAGGAGTCAAAGCAACTGTCACCACTTGGGACAGCGCACTTCATTACCTGCGCAGCGCTTTCGGAGATAGCCGCCCTCCACATCGAATATACGTGGAACTCTTCTCCAACCCACAAGGTCAGCAAGAGAAGACGGAACTATTCGTGGCCAAAGCGCGCGCCCAGCTAGCACATCTTCCGAGCGGGGATCTTAGTGAAAAAGTCCAGTTAGACATGATATATGGACTTCTCAGTTACAAAATACGTAAACGACTACGCAGAGAGGAATTCTCCAATTTCAATGACTTCCTTCAGAAGGTTCGAAGTATCGAGGAAGCCACATCAGAATCGCAAAACTCGCGCGCAGACTCTTCGAAGGGCGCCGCCGCTGGCACCCGCGCTCGATTGAAGTCGCCGACGAAAACGACGACAGCGCAGCCGTCAACGCAGCGAGCTACCTTTTGCCGACGGTCTTCAGCAACGGAGACTTCTTCGCGTCACCATGGGCCAAGCAGCGACTCCGACGCCACTCCTGCTAGGAAATCTACGTTTTGTGTATACTGCAAAAATTACGGACATACTCGTGAACAGTGCCGTAGACTAAAACAAACTGATAATGATAAGCCTAGTGCTAGTAAAGTGAATAGTGTAATATCGTGTTACGGATGCGGCGAGAGCGGAGTGATGCGTTCGAATTGTTCGAAGTGTAACTCGAATTTTAGCTCATTTGATGTAATTCCTATATCGAAAAGGTCAATGACCCCACGAGCAATAGTTGCTGGTAAGGTGCCTGCACACGTGAGTAATTTTGTTCCTCCTAAGGCTTGTACTGGGGCTGTACCTGGCTTGTGTTCTTATAATTATTGTAGTGGGAATCTTATGTGCCCAAATTGTATAAAATTAAATACAGCGCATCCCGCTACAGAACACAGTCATATATCACATAAAAATAGTGAAAGTTTACACCCCGAAAACAATGTTTCTAAACATAACAGGAATGTTTTTCGTAACCGTACATTAAAGCAGAAAAGTAGTAATTTTGCATATCCATATGATATGCCTACGGCATCCCATCCTATAATTGAGGGGGGCCCTTATAACCGCACACATGTAGCTAGTGAATTTGAGTCAGTGCCGCCTAGGGTACCTAGCGATAATCAGTGCGTCGTAAATAAGAATTTACAGAATTATTGTGTACCTTTTAAAATAAATAGTCAACGTAACGAGAGTTTTCAAAATCAACCTCGTCAGTGTCCATCACGAAGTAGGGTGTCCATGAATTTTTCGGGACAAATTTCGGAAATCGGCTTACCTGATGGGGTGACCATGAGTTTACCAGGACAAAGTCCGGAAACCAATTTTTCCAGTAGGCTGACCCCAATATCCGGAAATGAGGGATTCGTTACCTTTTCATCAATAAATTCTCACCAGGAGGATACACCGCGTCGACCTATATTAGGTATTGAGATTTTAGGAATCCAAGGAAGGGGATTAATCGATACCGCGGCCAAAGGAACGATCGCCGGATCCGCACTCTACGCGTTACTAAAACAGCATAATCAACCTTTCAAGCAGAATTGTATGCGTGTTAAACTCGCCGATGGTTCAGCACCAACACGCCAGATGCTGTCAACGACACTCGAAGTTAATATTAAAGGCAGGAGTGTTCACGTAGATTTTTTTGTTTTTCCGGATGCCATAGACAATGACACATTACTTGGCATAGATTTTTTAACAGCAGCTGGATTGGAAATTAATTTTGCAACTTCCACATGGCACTTTCATGGTTCTGGAAAAGTATATCCCTTAGAGTATGAGTACGCCAGTAACATTGCGTCTTGTTCCGCTGCTGAGTTCCTGAGAGACGACAAAGGAACCATGCTCAACCCCCACGAACGTGAAAGGTTAGCTTCTCTTCTACAGTGTAACGGAGACATCTTTGAACCAGGGGGAGCACCCGCTCCGTATGCTGAACATCAACAGGATGATAGAAAGCAACATGCTGACAAGACCCGACAGACGGTGCACTACCAAGTAGGTGACTTAGTTTTCGTCTCTACTCATTTACTCAGTAATGCTGCCAAGGGTAGGACCCGTAAATTCATGCCGAAACGTGATGGACCCTATTGTATTAGCAAAATTGTTAGTCCTACCACTTATGAAATTGCTGACTTACATTCAAAAACTTTAGGCAAGTTCCACGCTTCCGATCTGAAGCCGTACCATAGTCAGGCAGGTCAGGTCTCAGACCCAGTTCAGCCTCGGCGCCTTCGTGGTCGCCCGCGTCATTCTGTTTTTACCGAGCCACCAACGGGGCGTCATAGTGACTCGGAGGGGGAGGATATAACACGGGCGAATATCCGAACGCACCGCGCCGTTCTCGGCGGCGCCCGCGCCACATCGCCTCATATCACGCGATCCCACGCAGCCAATCAAGGCGCTCCGTGGACGCGGGGCGCGCGTTGCCAACCAACTCCGCCGCGAGTGCCGGTCGCGAACGACGGCCAGTCGGCCACCGGAACCCGTCGCGTGCGACCGCCACGCAACATAAAACTCCCCGCGCGTTTTACGGACTATGCCTACGTCGACTCGTATAAGTTACAGTGTAATAAACTTTGTGATGATTAATATACACGTTGTATCAAGAAAGTGTCTTATTCCACACACACACACACACCTGACTCGCTCAGAACCCTACGAACACATGAACCTAATAATCTACGTTAAAGTTTTATATTAATTTTATATGAAACCTTGCCTTTCCAGAACATTACATCTATACTATAAATATTACCCTTCGTCTATTCTTTTGTGATTTAGATTATGACCATTAAGACAGATCATATAGGTTTTTGTTACATATTGTATATGTCCCATTGCTGGACACAAGCCTTTACTACGAATTAGAGGGGTTAGTCCACCACGCTGGTCTAGTGCGTGTTGGCAGACTTCATATACCTTCTTCTCCTTCCATGAGAGCCAATAGTCTTACAACAGAGGATGCTCAAGATCGGGTGAAGTGGAGGCGTCTTAGTAGGAAGGTGGACCCTGGCACTAGCCGGGATAACGTCAGGTAGAAAGAAAAAAAAATAATAATAATAATAAGATTATTAACATAATGTTATTGTTTATTATGTATATTACGTTTTTAAGTGCCCTGTAGGGCCTATGAAAATAAAGTTATTTTGATTTTATAAGCTTTATTTTACACGCTTATATAGATAAAAGTAAAAAAATCATCAACAAAATAACTCCTCCGAATCAAAATGGAGCATTGTTGCATGATAATTGATACTGGATAACTTTCACCGAACGTTTCATTAAAATCGATTTAACTTCGATTCGAATGCGATTGTTTTAAACCCGATATCGATTTGTTAACAAGCGGACCGTTGTTGAACCTCGTACAATGTGACAATAGCATTGTCTCCACATCGATGTAGCTGTTAATGTCAATTAAGACTATGTACTTCCATTGTAGTTGTTGATACAATATTAACTTGCAGTCTGGTTTGAATTATTGATTAAAGCCTTTTAGTCAATAAACCGAAGATACATTTTGAGGTACGCAACGGAGGCAGATGACCGCTTTTTATAAATAAAGAAATAACACCGAAAAGTCATACACATCGTCTTGTTATAACTAACTATTTAAATAATTAAAAAAAAATGTATAATGTTTAAAATGAAGGTAGCCAATGTAACATTTACTTTTCGAGACGACCTACACCTCAGTCTCTCCCGTGACCACGAAGGCTGAAAAGCTTTCGAAACGTAGGAACTAAAATAAAAATTAAATCGCGCTAAAGATTGCAATTGAATCCCACCCAACGGGATATACTTTGAGATATGGAAGTATATGATACCGCCACCAGTGTATAAGCACTGGAGTTTTTCAGCTTGAAGGACACGTTGACATTGACGCTAGTGAACTTACTAGGCATTATGAGACTTAACATCTTTTGTCTCTGGGCCACGAATGCACGCCAATGCCAGGCAGTACATAATAATTCAAAGTTTTCAGTGGTGTTATGTCTGTTTATGGGCAGGCGTGACGTTTACCATCAGGCCGGTGACCCCCCTCGTTTTGTTATTCAAGATATGTATTAAAAAAAATGCTAATGTCTACACTACTGATCTGAATACAATATACTGAAATCAAAAGATATAATAAGCTATATATCATTAAGTACAAATCCCACAATGTTTGACTAACATTTCACCACCAATTTAAACTATATATAAAAATAGCTATTTTTGAAAATACGTAGTTGATATCTTTCTTCCAGTAGTATGTAGGTATGTCAATTTTAACTTCTGTATTTGGTCATGGCACATTTTACGGGCAAACAAAACGGGTAACATGACGGACATAAACAATTATAGGCCGATATCGCTTGCGACCATCATCGCTAAGGTTTTTGACGGGTTGCTTAATACTCAAATATGCAACTACATAACACCCCATGATAATCAATTTGGGTTTAGAGCGGGCTTGTCTACAGAAACAGCTATTTTGTGTGTTAAGCAAACGGTCAAGTACTACACGGATCGGGGGACACCGATATATGCAGCTTTTCTCGATCTGTCACGCGCGTTTGATCTGGTTTCGTATGATTTGCTATGGAAAAAGATGGAGAACGCTAAATTACCATCTGAACTTATAAACATCATTAAGTTTTGGTACAGAAACCAGGTCAACAATGTAAGATGGGCGGGGAGCCTGTCTGATACGTACAGATTGAAAAGTGGGGTGAGGCAGGGAGGTTTGACCTCCCCTGTGCTTTTTAATTTGTATATAAATGGGCTAATTGAGGCCCTCAGTGGCACCAGGGAAGGTTGCTACATAGATGGCATCTGTGTAAATAATATTAGTTACACAGACGATATGGTGCTGCTGAGTGCGTCACCGTGTGGTCTCAGGAAACTGTTGGCGATCTGTGAATCATTTGCTGATTTACACGGCTTAGTATACAATACGAGCAAAAGCGAAATCATGGTCTTTGGGGCAGCTGGTAAGTCCCCATCTAGTATGCCCCTAATCAGATTGAATGGAGTACTCCTAAGGAAAGTAGAGAGATGTAAGTATTTGGGCCATTGGCTTACAGAGGACCTCAAAGATCATGATGATATAGAACGTGAGCGAAGGGCGTTGTCAGTGAGAGTTAACATGATAGCCCGCAGGTTTGTGCGATGTTCAAGAGAAGTGAAAGTTACACTTTTCCGAGCCTACTGCACATCTTTCTACACCTGCAGCCTGTGGGCGGACTATTCTCAAAAATCTTACAACGCCCTTCGCATTCAGTATAATAACGCTTTCAGAGTGCTGTTGGGTCTGCCCCGATTCTGCAGTGCATCGGGTATGTTTGCCGCGGCGCATGTAGACTGTTTTTACGCCACCATGCGCAAACGATGCGGGTCCTTAGTACGCAGAGTGCGGGACAGTACTAACAGCATTTTGAAAATGATCGCTTGCAGACTAGACTGTAAGTATGTAAACCGTTGCTGTATGTTGCATGTGGCGAAATTAATATATAAATAAATAATGTATTAAATTTTTTTAAATAAATAATGTATTCATATTTTTTAATTTTATTGTAATAATATATTTATGGATTAAATTAAATAATGTATTAATAAGTTAATTCTATAATATTTAAGTTAAATTAAGGTATTTGTAAATGAGTCTTGTTACTTGAATAAATAAATGATTATTATTATATTTTATTTGGTAAATAGCTCAAGGGTGATGAAACTGGCGTTAAATCAAAGTGAATACTATTAAAATGTACTAATTACCCTTTTATAAATAAGCGAAATTGAATGTCAAGTACAACTTATCCCGTTTAATTTCCTAGACCTTTCTTATTAACATTGTTTGGCAATTATCAACCAAGGTCGACCTCAAGTTCCTCCGTGACATTTACGGAACCGAACAAATTTGGCTTGCTAATCCCGAGGGCGTGATTTATAATAACGAAGGAGATCCTCCGTTCCGAAGGGATAACAGAAGTGTATTTAGCGCCAAGGGATTTGTCACTGGCCCCGCGTGGAAAATTGACGTGACAAAATCAAAACAAACTATTATGGTCTACAACAAAACATACATGTGAAGCACGTTTATACAATATGTTATGGAAAGGTGTGGTCATATTGAAGGGTCGTTACATACACCTGACAGTGAGTGGTTATGTACCGGATCTTAACAAAATTTAAACATCCTAAAATTTAACGCTAATTGAAATAAAACTCGTTTATACGGTTTAATTTTTATTTTATTCCCGACGTGTCGAAAGCTTTTCAGCCTTCGTGGTCACGGGAGAGACTGAGGTGTAGTTTGTCTCGAAAAAAAGGCTGAAAAGCTTTCGAAACGTCGGGAATAAAATAAAAATTAAACCGCGATAAAATCCGTATAAACTAGTTTAATTTCAATGTGTAATACTCACGTAAACCTAAGAAATCATTATGTTAACGCTAATTTTAACACTCGTTTATTAAAATCGATAATGTCGATCCCATCTTTATAAAATATTATTTGCATTACCCCTGCGCGCCTAGTAACTAACGGCTGCATTCGTATTAGCTATTTATCATGTAGTGGTGTCCAAGTTGCAAGTCAAATATCGACAAGTTAATCATTCGTTAAAAAGAAAATGCTTTATTTATATCCTAGCAATCGGATTTGATACTACTTGGGGCGAAATGCCTACCTATATGGTACACTATACGTTGCTTAAATTTGACCACACTTTTCTGTAACACGTTGTATTACCTAACCGTAAAAAATATACGATGTCAATTAAATGAAATGATAAAATTTGTATTGCAGGCATCGATTGTAAGTGTATTCTATAAACAGCTATGCAAAGGTGTAGTGAAATTAAAAATAATAATTTTGGGACTCCTCTTACATGACGTAACTGAGGGATGATTTTTTTAAGTTGCACATATTATAGGTTTATTTGGTGTACTTAAAATGATATAGAGATTTCTTAATGACTTTTTTTATATAAGACATTAGTTTTTTATATTAGTCATTAAGATATGCGTGAAAAATGTGTCCCCTCTGACTTATAAACTACGGGGTGGAAAGATCTGAAAAAAACTCAAATATTTCCAGCGAAAATCAGTTTCAATATGCTAGATTGTATAGTTTTTGAGACATGGGATATTTTCGGTTACACAATATTTTAGTTTAGCAACGGAAAAAAAACTTGTTTTTCAGTGTCTTTGACAACTACAAATCTTATTTTAGGTATAATGTACATGTTTAAAACTATGAACGTTCATCGTAAATACGGAACCCTTCACTGTGCGTGGTACGACACGTCCTTGGTCGTTTTTTTAGGCCAAAGATTTAAGATTTAGTAAAGAATTATAGTGGTACTAACATTATCCATTATTTGAAATAATTACGCCTCTGCCTCAGTAATTCTAATTTTTAATTAAAAATAGCGACGTCCTCGGGCGCGTTGTTATTAAATCAACTGCCGTAACACGATACAAGGAAATACACTTAAAAAGATTAAAATGGTGTAAAAACAAACAAAATAAAACACCTTTGCACGATTCTGGGCAGCACTTAGCTTTTTGTCATAAAAATGTGAGACACAAAGACGCTCTTGGGAAATGGGCATCTATCAAAGTTATGTGCCTCTTTCGACTGTATACGAACGTAACTTGCGATTATAGCTGTAAAGAAGCATAATAAAATACTAATTTTTGTCAGCAACTACATTCTCAAGGAATTATATTGGTTAAAGTGTATAAAAAAGCCCATTTACGCAGTACGTTAATCGATTTAGGGCTCGCTTAGACTTCTTGAAGTATAATGGAGTAGTTAACTCCACATACGACTTTGAATCACGGCTGCAAAATTGTAACAAAAAATTACAAATACCTTTACTTTTTATTATAACGATAATATTATGTAGTACCTATGACCACAGTTTTTTCTTCAAATGATTAAAATTAACACTATATTGAAATTTATTTTAGTAAAAACAATTTCAATGAAATGGAACGAAACAGTACTCGGTTAATCTATTTACAATATAGTTTACATAGTGTTATCCAGTAAATCTTCGAAGATAAAATATTGTGCGCAGATAACACTATTTTTACGTATTTACAGATAGTCGCTACTGGCAATGAAACAACGACAGTAGGTATATTGAATATTATACGTAACAATTTATACAATAGCAAGATAACACAAAACCACACCCTTAAACATATATGACTAACAACAAGACACGTCATAACAAAACATACTTAACTGTTGATAAGTAAATAGATTAAATTGTTTTTTTTTTCAAATAAGAGGTTTATGACAGTCGGGCTGATGTTATTTTTTTTATACCATAGGCCGGTAAATGATCAAGTGGGTCACATGATGGTGAGTGATCTCCACCGCCCATAAAACAAAGGATCATGGGCGCGTTGCCGACCTTAAAAATGCACACACCGTCAAAATTCTTATGAAGAGTTCCTAAGCATGTAAATTCAAATGTCAGAACTGCATGTAGTTAGGACCGGAATTCAACCCACAACTTTAGTCACTGCAGTCCGTTCCAAGCCTGCTAAGCTTTATTATCTATAGGCCACTAAGTTACGGCCAATTGACCGTAACTCAATATTACCATCTCGCTTACTCTAACCTACCCCTCTCGCGCTCCCTGCCTGTCAGCTGTTAAACTCTCGCATTTTGTGACGCAATTTTACGCCTAGACAGCCCGTCTAGTACTAAAGTACTTATCTACTAACTAATTATGTGTACGTTAGTATACCTTCATATTTGATGTACTGCCAACTCTGAGGTCTCTGGTTCGATCCCCGGATCGGGTAAAGTGGTATTGGGTTTTTCTATTACGAAATGCTCAGTATCAGCCCGGAGTCTGGAATTTGTGCCTGGTATGGCGATAGGCTCGCCCCCTATCACATAAGGGACGGAGATACGCTCGGCGAAATGTGTGGGTACTGGTTACACCTCTGCCTACCTTCGGGGATTACAGACGTCAGCGCGTATGTATGTATTTGATGTACTTACCAGATTTTCTGATAAAGATAAAAACATGTTTGCCAAAAAAATTACCCCTAATGGATTTACGATGTGTCCATATTCATCAGTCTACGTCGAAGATATATTTAACATTTATTGTAGTCAAATAACAGAAGGTATGAAGCAAAATAATAAATAATGATTGACACATCGCATTTTCATTTCCATTCGATAAAAGCATTGCTTTTAGCTCAACATGAAAATATTATGATAAGTATCAGATAACGGCATTGGAATAAATCTTCACCAGAGTTTTTGAGGGTAGGCAGTAAAGTGCTTGTAACGACCATCTACAGACTCAGAAACTATTATCAATCGTAATTTGCTAGGTTCTTCGTATGAGAGAGGTATCACCGCTTCGTGTATTACTGCCGCCAAGCAGCAATGTGTTTTGATTAGACATTGTCTCGAGCGCAGTTTGATGCCAAGCAGTGCTTTGTAATTTAAGGTTCTGTGTGGTGTGTTTATGGGCCGGTGTGGCTCTTACAATCAGACGAGTGACGTACTAGATTCGTCATTTAAGATAAATAAAATTGCGCCGCGCTAGCTAATAATTTACACACATCATATGAATGTAAGTTTGTTTGTTTCGCTTTCACACGAAAACTACTTAACCGATCATCATGAAACTTTGTACACATATTCTTGAAGGTATAAGAAGTAACATAAGATACTTGTTATGAAAAAAAAATCTATTTGTTTGTTACGCTTTCAGGCCTAAATCATTGAACCGATTTTGATGAATTTTGATGTAGAGATAGATGGGACCCGAAAAATCTATTCACGCGGGCGGTACCGCGAGCAAAAGCTAGTAATCTTATATTTTGTTCGTTTATAAACGTATAGTCAACCAAAATATTTACTTCCAATAATTCATAACATCGCACTGATCTCAAATTTTATCTCAACAAATAAAATCAATTCGTTTTATTTCACAAACAAAATTTGAATCCCACAAATCCGATGTGGATTATAACAAAAACTGAATGGTGAAGTTCATTTTGTGCGGTACAAAAGAGTCTCGCAAAACTTTCGCATCGTCAAAGCTTGCCGTATTCGAATAAGTATTATTTCAGATAAAATTCTTAGCAAACCGTCATGGAACGTATTGGGATTTTAGGGGACATTTATTTCTGTCTCTTTTTGGCGTATAATGTATTTGTATTTTTTTTTTAATATAACAGAGACCAGCAAACGGGCAAGTGATAGTAAATGATTTCCACCACCCATGAGAATCCACATACATACATAAGCACTCACGTCTGAACTCCCCGAAGAGGTAGACTGAGGGGTAGCTAGTACACCCACATTTCGCCGAGCTTATTGTTATCCCATGATGTGATAGGGAGCCTATCGCCATAGCGCACAATTCCAGACTCCGGGTTGATACTAAGCATTTCTTGATAGAAAAACCCAATATCACTTCACCCGACCCGGGGATCGAACCGGAGATCTCAGCACAGAAATCGTACCATGTACGCATTACAACTGCCTCACTAAGGCAGTCCACAATAAATCCACAATACCTAAATAATCATGAACGAGTCGCCAACCTTAAAGGAAAGAGATAACGGAAATATTGAGAAAGGGAAAGAGATTTGGGCCTCCGGATATCACACTCACCATACGAAGCACAATAGGAAGCTGCTACATTACTCCGGTTTTCTGTGAGACAGTGTTAACAACCTAACCAAACTAACCTAACTAAGTGGCAACCTGGTCAAACTGGCCCACAGACAAAACAATCCACAGCGTGGCTCTACCACTCGTAATC
Source organism: Mimas tiliae (assembly GCA_905332985.1). NCBI lineage: Eukaryota > Metazoa > Arthropoda > Insecta > Lepidoptera > Sphingidae > Mimas > Mimas tiliae. Next base: position 4,094,937 of record HG995251.1, read on the forward strand.
AAACTAATTACTATGCTCACGTTTCTGCACTCGTTATACTTTAAAAGTTCTTTTGTCCATTATTGACTCGGGCTATGTTCGTTCTTCCCGTACTAAGTTTGAAGTCGAGATCCACGGCGGAACACACTTCAGATACTCTTTACCTTTTACTTTCCCGGAGCAAATACAACTTAACAACTACAATCGAATCGAGAAATGTAAAGTCAAACGCTTTTAGAAGTTGAAATGGTAAGTGAAATATCTGGAGGTATTTTAAAGTTTGGACTTCTGCAATGGGTAGTGGCAATTCTAAGAGATATTTCGTATGACTAGCTAAAGCTACATGTTAAAGATTTTATAATGAATAAATAAATACACCCAACTGTCACACACATAGTCCTGACCCAATAGGTTAACCTTTTTCGTGGGTATCAGAAACTACGAGATACTTGCGGTCCCACAACACGCAAACCCGAAACAAATATTTATGGGTCACACAAACATATGTCTCGGTGCGGGAATCGAACCCACGGCTTCACGCTTCGCGGCCGGCTATTCACTCACTGCGCTACGGAGGCTATACTACTACTAACAGTACTACTAATACTATACTAGTACTACTAGCACGGCTTTATTCACTGTCTAACTGCTAGTCATGGGTCTTTTATCGACGGATATCCTAATTATTTTTTGTTTTATATCATAGGCCGGTAAACGAGCAAGTGGGTCATCTGATGGTAAGTGATCTCCACCGCCCATGTACGCCCATAATACTAAAAGGACCATGGGTGCGTTGCCGACCTTAAAGGAAAGGGATTATTAAGGGATTGGGAAGAGGAGGGGGATTTGGGCCTCCGGATATATTTGGGTCATATTTGGGTCACCGTACGAAACGCAACAGCAAGCTGCTACTTTATGCCGGTTTCCTGTGAGACAGTGGTAACGATCCGGACGAGCCGGCCCATTCATGCTGTAGACAAAACTATCTAGAGCGTGGCTCTACCACTCGAAATAATACAATAACATAATAGTAAAAATGTGGGTATGGTACTGAACCCTCTGAGTGCGAATTCGATTTCTTTTTATAGTAGAGGCCGACAAACGAGCAAATGGGTCACCTAACTGTAAATGATCTCCACCACCCATGAACATCCACAATACCTGAAGAATCATGGATACATTGCTGACCTTAAAAAAAGGAAGGAAGATGAATTTTGATGTAGAGATAGATGGGACCCTGGAGACGGTTATAGGCTATATTATTTCTGAAATGTCTATTCACGCGGGCGGAGCCGCGAGCAAAAGCTTGTCTTCTATAAAACAATTCATACAACTTCATGTTTAATTTACCAACCGAATATTTAAATGTATTTTATAATACTTACATTGATACATACACGGGAACAAAGTAAGCAAACCGTGCCTCCATTAGCCGTTCAAACAAATTAAAACATGTAAAACCTCAAATATACTTGGATTACAGCGATCAGCGAAACCCGCAGACCGTAAATACGCCGAACAATGTATTCGGGGTCGTGTATCTAGTGGTTAACCAGTGGAGCGTTTAATTGATTTTTTATTTCTCCTTATTTTTAAAATGTTCGAGCTGCTATATATGTTTTGCTTTGTAATTTGACCTTCGATCAGTAGAATATATCAATGAATTTGACCCAGAATTACGATAACATTGTTAGTATTATTTTTCTAATTTAATAATTGTCACTAGGTGACCTCCGTATGTTAGAGGTCGCCTGGGTTGGTACCACCGCTTTATCTATTTTAGCCGCCAAGCAGTGTGTAAGCACTGTTGTGTTTCGCTTTGTAAGACATTGATGTCAGTGAAATTACTGGATATTATTAGACTTAACATCTTATGTCTCAGGTGTCATGTAGTTCGCTTTCGTCATCAGATGGGTGACCAGCTCGTTTCGTCATTTAAGCTAATAAACAAAATATATTAATAGCTTTTGTCTACAGCTCCGTTCGAGCAGTTTTTTAATTTGACAAAATCCTTATTCTTTGATTAATACATGATTATTATCATCATGGGATATAATCTTCTGAGTGCGGTAACTTTTAACTTACTGTGACCTTTGCAAGAAGTTTAAGAATCGCAAAGTTCAAAAAGTCCGCAAGTATAATGCCAGATTGACCTTTTCATGAAATCATGAGATAGATGGATTATATATGTCAGTACTTTTTAATAGAGCCTAAAGGTAATTTAGAATAATAATTAATTAATTTTATGATTCAGTTACTTAACTTTTGGCTAAGTAGCCAGTACATACTTAGAGCCAATTTATCCCACAACGAAAACAAGCTCATTAGAAATTTTTCATTATAAAATTTGACAGCATGCGTGGCCTAGTATGTGAGAAGCCGGCTGTAGACCAAGAGGACATGGGTTCCATTCCGACACCGAAGTAATTAATGGTTGTATGATTCACAAATATTTTTTTCAGGTCTACGTATTGTGAGACGGAAAGTCTCTCGTAGCTCTTGATACCCACGACACAAGATAATTGTATTTTATTGTGGGGACTTGACTATTTGATGTTTATTTTGATAAACTTTGTTTAAATAAATAATAACTTACTTAAAACGAATAGTACAATAGTAATTACATTTCGAACTAACCTTTGGTCTCAAAGTACATTGACTTTCAAACTAAAGTTTTTTTTCTGAATGTACTTCTGAATGAGAATACAAAGCCATTTTATTAACTTTCTTTTTACAAGAATATAGTCGACCTTCTTTTATTAAAGACATTTTTTCCCTTTTCAACGGTTGACTTGTTTGAAAACATAAGAATCGGCGGCGCGTGAAATGATTTTTAATTTATTACCTATTAAAAAGTTCAATGTAGCTTAGAAATTTTGTGTTTAGCTTTTACAATATTTTAGGTTCTACATCAAATGATAATACACTAAAGTTTAAGTTTACAAGATGTCGTGGGTTCGATTCCCACACCAATACAAATGTATGTGTGATCTACAATTATCTGTTTTAGGTTTGGGTGTTAAGGGACCGCAAGTCCCTCGTAGTATATGATACCCACGATACAGGTTAACCTTGTGTGGGGTCAGGACTATGTGTGTGACTATTGGGTATATTTATTATTTATTTTCTTTGGTGACCTACTCTTTAGTTTGGCGCCCAACTTATACTTTTGCAATGGCGCCCAACGTGGTGCAAAATTATATATTTTGTAAGCACTTCTTCTTCTTCTACCTATCCTTATCCCAGTCGCAGTGGAGTCGGCGCAACATGCTTTTGAACACATGTTACATAAACACTATGTGATATAAAATAATGCATAATTGCACTAGGTGGTACGTTTCTTATATGCGTCTATTTCTGCCTTCATGTACCTAGTACTTTGTAAATTAAAATTCTGAGTCGTGTTGCTATTGTTTATGGGTAGGCGTGTCACTTCCCAACAGGGAACAACTTGTCATATTTCAGGAGTATATTAAAACATACTTACTTATGGCAAAATTACTGCAGTCCGTGGCGCAGTTGTAATGCGTATGCGTTACGACTGAGGCTGACGCTAAGGTCTCGGGTTCGATCCACAGGTCGGGTAAAAGTGATATTGGGTTTTTCTATTACGAAATGCTCAGTATCAGCCCGGAGTCTGGAATTGGGTCCAGTATGGTGATAGGTTCGCCCCTATCATATCATGGGACGAATATACGCTCAGTGAAATATGGGTGTATTGGTTACACCTCTACCTACCCCTTCGGGGATTTCAGGCGTGAGTGCGTATGTACTTACTTATGGGTTGGTTCGCTGATGTTGATACAATCAGTATAATCTCACTCTTACCGCTTCATTATATTGAAAACTCACTTATAAGATGACATCATTATCTTTATACATACTTAATATTTTTTTAAACATGTTATTTATTTACTAAATATTTTTACTAGTTGAAAATATTATGTAGGACTCACTTTTGTTTTGTATTACGTTATTATTCTGTTAAACGAGTTTGGCCTTTGATCATTAATGACGTCATAGATCCGTCGACAAAATAATATTGCTACATTCGTTATTGTTAAAAAATCATAACAATAAACAAATAATAATGTATGCGCGCAGTCATAGCTCAGGTGGGAGTGGTATGGAGTGTCGAGACGAAAGTCGCAGGTTCGAAATCAGACCCAAGAGCATACACCTCTGACTTTTCTAAGTTACGTGTATATTAATTTTTAATTATCACTTGCTTTAACGGTGAAGGAAACATCGTGAGGAAACCTACATACCTGAGAAGTTCTCCATAAGTATTTCGAAGGTATGTGAAGTCTGCCAATCCGCATTAGGCCAGCGTGGTGGACTACGGCCTAACCCCTCTCATTCAGTAGAGGAGGCCCGTGCCCAGCAGTGGGACATGTAAAATACAGGGCTAGTATTATATATTATTATTAATGTATGCGCGCAAAATAACTTGTCCGAACTAAAGTCCCCTCTAACCTTCCCGCCATCCTTTAAGACATGTTTTGAGGTGTGCGACCGAGACAGGCGACGGCAAAACACGACGACAGCGACACATCTTTGTATGCCTCTTTTTTTATGGTAAAAAAGAGTTTATAAGCTAAACGCTTCCTACCTTGCACACTTATACTATATAGGTACTATTTATTTTAAACTTCAATAATCAATATCGATGATTATAAATGAAACGTTCGTGAGATTGTAAATTTTTATGTTTGTTAGTATTCACACCCTGAACGGCTGTACGGCTTTGGATAAAATTTGGCATACGGGTAGACCATGGCCTGAATTGGGATATAGGCTATCTCCTTCCTGGAAAGGTTGTTCACATAGGCGGAGCCGCGACCAAAATCTAATAAATAATAAAAACAAAAATAAGTGGGGTGCTACACAACTCTCAGAGTCTGACTTGTACTTGGCCCGTTTTTTTTTATTTTATTTTATTATATATATTCTTTTTCCCCAATATGTTAAACTGAACTTTAACCCCTTTTTAAAAATATGTTTTTGATTCGATTTAAACTTAACATTAAGGGTAATTAGGGACTTGGTATGAAATATGGGGTCGATTCAACCCATACCAAGCAGTTAAAAAGAGGTTGTAAATTAATAGACCCTAATTAAGGCAATGCTGGGAATGAATTTTCACAGTAATTAAGAATATGTGGAACATGGACCACAGATAACATAGGAGACTTCGTAACCCAGTGAAATTACTGTGCATTATGTGACTTATCATCTTACGTCTCGGGCCGTCGAGCGCAATCCAGTGTCATAACTTGCTTTGTCTACTTAAAGTTCTATGTGGCTGTTTAAGAGCATGCGTTGCGCTTACTATCAGGTGTGCGCCTTGCTCGCTTCGTCATTCAAAATAATAAAAAAATGTGGAGACGCACTTCAAAGTCGGCATCTCATCTGTATTTCTTATGGTATCGTGGATGTTTTACTAGGTGGTCGGTCCCTCGTATGCGAGAGGTCGCCTAGGTAGGCACCACCGCTTTTTCTATTTCTGTCGCCAAGTAGCAGTGTGTAAGCACTGTTGTGTTCCGGTTTGAAGGGCATTGAAGCCAGATAAATTACTGGACATTATGAGACTTAACAACTTATGTGTCAGGGTGACGAGCGCAGTTCAGTGGCATGCAGTACTTCATAATTTGAAGTTCTGGTTGGTGTCAATTCTGTTTATGGGCAGTCGTGACGCTTACCATCAGGCAAGCGACCTGCTCGTCTCGTCATCTAAAGCTAATAAAAAAAGTTCATAGGCGGTGGAGTGACCTAGTTGCTCGCTTGCCGTCCTCTGCTTTAAAATCATATTTATTTTTATTCGAGACAAATATAAACATGACACTTATCGCAAAGATCTAATGTAATGTCTAAAAAAATTATATTACTTTTTACTGTATATTTTTGGTAGCGTCGCGTGTGTCTCGACAATAGAAATCATGTTATCAATCATAATAAAGTGTAATGGCATATTACTGTCTGTACGTCGTACGTACAGTCCCCTGGTACCTTTATTATGTTGGTACCTACCTACTTAAAATAATTCTAATTTATGATATACCAACATTTTTTCGCGGTTCGCCCGTGTGTGTTTTGGGTTCCAATAGGACAGTAACTGTACGTTTTTAATTAAAAATGTTGCCTATGTCCTACCCTAGGGTTCACTCTTTCTTCGTACCATGTTTCATCAAAATCGGTTCAGTGATTTTGTTGTGAAAATGTAACAGACAGAGTTGCTTTGATTTTTATAATACTAAAACTACTACTTACTACACAGGATAAAGAGGTATGTCCTAATCCAGGTCATGGTCTACCTGTGTGCCAAATTTCATCCAAAACTGTCAATACTTAATTTTACCTGTTAAGGCTTGGTTGACTAACAAACATCCAAACTTTTACAATTATATAAGTAATTGATAAAAATAGTACGAAATAGGATAGTACTATATACAAGTATGGATGATATTACTAAGTATCAATTTATCTACACTAATATTATAAAGATTAGTATTTTTGTATGTAACGAATAAACTTAAAAACTACTGGACTGATTTCAAAAATTATTTTGCCGTTAGAAAGCTACATTATCACTGAGTAACATATGCTACTTTTTATCCAGGAAAAGGCCGTTCACGCGGGCGGAGCCGCGAGCAAAGGCTAGTTATGAACAAATGCGAGGAGACTAGTTTTTTTTTTAAGAATATCAATACACGTTGCGGGTTGTGGGGGTCAGATGGCGCGGCGGGTCACCCACCGTCAAATTATAATGATAAGGGACCCTAACATTAAACCGGAATAACTCCGGGCACAAAGAAAGAAAAAAAGTAGATTAACAATACATAACCAAATATAAACTCTCTACATTTATTTGAGTGGTAGAGCCACGCTGTAGACAGTTTTGTCTACAGCATGAATGGGCCGGCTCGTCCGGGTTTTCACCACTGTATCATAGAAAACTGGCGTAAAATAACAGCTTGCTGCTGTATTTCGTACGGTGAATGAGCTATCCGGAGGTCCAAATCCCCTTCCCTTCCCAATCCCTAAATTGCGCATTGCTGACCTTAAAGGAAAGGAATCCTTTAAGGTCAGCAATGCGCCCATGATTCTTTTGGTATTGTGGGCGTACATGGGCGTTGGAGATCACTTACCATCAGGTGACCCACTAGCTCGTTTGCCATTCTATGCTATAAAAAATATAAGAAATCGTATCTTATGGCGTTAGGACTATAAAGCTGCGTCCACATTTGCGACATTTCGACACCTTGAGTCTGTGGATGGATAATACGTGCTACGTTTAATATGGACGTCTGATGTCATGACACATCAGAACTATCGTTTCAATGAGGCGTAAGAAGTCAGAACGGATAGATCCGTGACATTAGGTCACATTTGTTAACCACACTGGTTTTTGTTTCAGTAATAGCGTGTTCACATTGTTCAATTTTAGTTGATCAATTACAAAATTTGCCTTAGTGCGGGGGTCTAAACCGCAGTCTATCTTTAGACGACGGCTAGACGCTCACTGCTTCACGGAGGTTGCCGAAATTCACAGAAACTTGAACAATAACTGGATCTCTAGATTGTTCCCGTGCCTTAGTACGAATATTGTTACTAGTACACAAAGACCATGGAACCATACGGCAAGAAACTATCCCTAACAATATTTTTTACATCAGCTCACGCCTGTATCCCTGAAGGGGTAGGCACGTATCGTCGCTTAGCTAACAACCTCCGTGACAGCCTCCGTGGCGTAGCGGGCGAGTAGCCGGTTGCGAAGCGTGAGGCCGTGGGTTCGATTCCCGCACCTTGACAAATGTTTGTCTGATCCACAAATATTTGTCTCGGGTCTGGGTGTTGTGGGACCGCAAGTCCCTCGTAGTTCTTGATACCCACGATACAGGTTTACCTAATGTGGGGTCAGGACAATGTGTGACTGTTGGGTGTATTTATTTTATTTATTATTAACAAACAACTTGAAAATTGGCCATGTAATATTGTCATAGGATATTTTATTTTTGGCGAGTATCTAATAAATTTACACAAAAAAATTAATTAACTATACAAAGCACATTAATCAAATAGTTTTGTCACCGCGCAACTCATTGGTTCATCACACATGTTCATAAAATATATTCAGTGTTTTGTTTCTCCTGAAAACTAAGCCAATTTAACTTGCGAGATGTTGTTAGCTAAGCGACGATATGCAACTAATACATCCACGGTCGCTGAGCTTATTTCCGTCCCATGATGTGATAGTGGGCAATCTTATCGCTATACCGGCATTAAAATCCAATAACGGACAACTTTTGACGGTTTACGCTTGGCGGCAGAAATAGACAAAGCGGTGGTACCATCCCATCGGACCTACCACCTAGTACACGATAAGCGGTTAGTGGTGTTTTCCATCTCGGCTCGATATTATAAATGGATGGTGTCTGCATCTATCATTCATTTCCATCCAAATTGTACATTACATTACACTGTAGGCCTACATTATAAAGCACCTCTCAAATTCATTTTTACATTAATTCTCCATCTTATATTTTGATGTATCTGCCTGACAAATTCATTTATATTCAAAATTACTATCTCAACTGGTGGCAAGTACAGCATTATGCCATTAGCGAGATTTTACGTAAAGTTGACGTACAGAAAATATTGCCAGTCACAACGTGAAAATAAATACTATTTTTATCCCTGATATTGTTATTAGGTTCATCATTCACGTTAAACATTGACAGTGTTCTATTATTAAGATGGAGTGAGTTAATTCCATGACACATGCAGAACATAACAGAAAACTCTTGTTTTATTTTATATTTACCGGCAAACGCGCATTTTCTGATATTGTGAGCGTTCATGGGCGGTATAGATCGCTTACCATCAGGTGAATCACTTGGTCTTGTGATGCCATCTGCTTAAAAAAATGAAAACAGAGCCTGCCACAGAAATCAGGCAGATGTCTGTAGTCAGTTATTTCCTTTATAATTTTACTTTCCTCTTACGTGTTCGTTAATTTTCGAATTCTCATAACCAACAGGTGATCCACTTCCTCATTTGCCAGCAGCCTATGCTATAAATTCTACCATGGTACTATATATTAATATGTTTGACACAACATATCTCTGTATGTCCACAATATATTCATAAGGTGGGAATGTTCCGAGATTGCGCCATTTGTCTCAGCTCAGCGTCAACTAGACCGCACATCTTCTATTTATTCGCCTTACACAACGTAATTATACTGCCCTTCAACATTTCCAAGGTAACTCGGTCCTAAGATATCTTAGGACTGGATATTAATCACTAGCTTTTGCTCGTGGATCCTCTCGCGTGAACCGCTCCCTGTTTAGGCATAAAATCGCCTTTGTTCTTATACTGGTTATAATCTACCAAATTTTATCGAAAACCGTTCAGCCGTGACGGCATGATTGACTAACAAACGTCTAAATTCACAAACTCACATACATCCAAACTTTCACGTTTATAATAATAGCACGATATTCAAATTAGGACTTGGATTAAGATTTAGGTTGTGTTTAAAAGACAGAATAGAATGCAACCTACTAAATTGTTGTATGAGAGTGATGTCGAAAGTAGTAGAGCCACGTTGTAGACTGTTTTGTCTACAGCAGCTAGACAACGTTGTTCATATCACAGAAAGTATTAGCGTGTTGTTGCGTTTCGTACGGAGAATGAGATATCCGAGCCCATATCCCCTTCTTCTTTAAGCTCATCAACTTGTCCATGATTCTTTTGGTATTGTGGGCGTTTTTAAGGTGGTCACTTTCCATTAGGAGGCCCACTTGCTCACTTGTTACCCGCTGCTATAAAAAAACAGAAGCTGTCACTTATAGCAGACAGAATCTGTAGTAAATTATTTCCCATATTTATCATTTTACTTTCAGTAGTTCTTATGCATGACAGCGTGAACTGCTGATCTGTTTTCCATGTTTTATATGGGGAAATATAAAATAATGAAAATGGATCATCGTCGGCATCTAATTAGCGAGTTCATATTTTTCGATTTTAGTTCACCATCTTAAATCAACAAAAGCTGTATGGTTTTTATTAATCAATTGGATTGAAAGTTTGTTTAGACAGTTCAAATGCGATTTAGCAGTTGATCAACTAGAATTAAATTGTGTGAACCCGTCGTAGTCTACCGAAAATACTTTGTTGAGAAAATATAAAAATAAACTCAGATTTTGTTCTCACATGTTTTTCAACAAAAACATTTTAAAATCATTGCCCATGGATGCCCCGAGGCAACATTTTTCATTACAGTGTACAGACTCTTAGATTACATTTTCTGATTGAAAGCAATAAACACGAGGCAAATGGAGACGCTTTGCCCCGATGGATACAGTTCACTGACTTTTAAATAGATGATCTTCGACGAGAACTTCAGTTTAAAAGTATTATATCGTACAGCAAGCAGTTTCTTTAAAGAACTTAGTTGTAGCAATACTATTATGATTATTCTAGCAAGACTGCATCGGTTGCGCAGCTGTAATGCGTACGCGTTACGATTGAGGTCAACGCTGAGGTCTCGGGTTCGATCCCCGGGTCGGGTAAAGTGGTATTGGGTTTTTCTATTACGAAATGCTCAGTATCAGCCGGGAGTCTGGAATTTGTGCTCGGTATGGCGATAGGCTCGCCCCCTGTCACATAATGGGACGGAGATACGCTCAGCGAAATGTGGCTGTACACCTCCGCCTACCCCTTCGGGGATTATAGGCGTGAGTGCGTAGGTGAGTACCCACTCACCTACCCAGGTCTAGCAAGAAAGGTAAGGGAAAATTGGCTTAACATTCATTGGTATACTTTAGCAAAAATTAAATAGAGAAATCAAATGTGTATATTTTTTATAGCTGAGGGCCAGCGAGCGATTATATTGGTCGCCAGTTTAGAGTGGTAGAGCTACGCTGTGGACAGTTTTGTTGACAGCACGAACCGGCCGGCTCGACCGGGTCGTTACCACTGTCTCACAGAAAACGTAAAGTAGCAGCTTGATGCTCCATTTCGTACGGTGAGTGGGATATACCTTTACTATTCTCTTAATTATCCCTTTCCCTTAAGATCGGCAATGCGCCCTTGATTCTTCTGGTATTGTGAGCGTACATATGCAGTGGAGAACATTTACCATTAGGCGACCCACTGCTCATTTGCTACATAGAAAAGCTGGGGACCGGCAACCGATCAAATGAGTCGCCTGGTGGCAAGGGAGCTTCCTACAAAACTAGAAGAACACTATTTCAACAATGCACAGTATATACACATTGAAATTTTCACTAAATCCATTCGATTTCACTTATAAGATATACACAGCACAATACGTCAGCTGTATAGCTACAGATATACTGCTATAAGCATGTCGGTGACGCGAACGCACGAGATATCACCTATCCAACTAACGCGCACAGCACACGGCCGCCGCGCCTCATGAGCATGTCAGTGACGTGAACCGATAAGATTTTCAGCTACCAAAAAGTGCCCAACGCGGCTACAGAAGTTTTCACTTCAAAAATACCAAAAGCGTGCTCTACGACACGTTCAGCTTTACTCGGACCTCGAAGTTTGTACGGTTCGTTGATCTGAGACACAACCCACAATTATGTTGATGAGAAAAAGATGATAATGTTGCCAACTCTATTGTACACCTCTCTGACATCTCTAAAATTCTCTTATTTTAGTTATGAGACAGCACTTTGACATTACCCGGTATGGCGATAGGCTCGCCCCCTATCACATAAGGGACGGAAATACGCTCAGCGAAATATGGGTGTACTGGTCACAACTCTGCCTACCCCTTCGGGGATTACAGGCGTGAGTGCGTATGTACTTTGACATTACTAAATTGAATTGAGTCGGTTCTCCGCTCGCCGGAACGGCCTATTCTGGAATAAAAAATAAAAAGTAGCATAATTATGTCACTCTCGAGAATATAAACTATCTGTATGCAAGAAATTATGTCACTTCTTTGTTCTGTTGCTACGCGAAAGAATGACAAACACATTTTCGCAATAACAATATTTTAGTATAGAACTATAGGTATAGCACGATATACCTAGATGTCTCACCTAATAAAACAAAGAACTTAATAAAGAAGTAGTTCCGTAATCCGAATGATGTAGAACAATACATCAGGATCTGCTTGGATAAAGGTTGTATAAATGTTGGCCATTTTTAACACTAGGGTTGGCCTGAGCAGAGACGGGCTGATGTATTGTTGAGCTTCAAGCCTTCTAGTCTTGTTTTTTTAACTTATTCTATTTTTTTTTTATTAATATTACCTTGAATGGCGAGACAAGCAGGTCGCTCGCCTAATGATAATCGCCACGCCCACGCCCTTAAACAGAAGCAACGCCACACAGAACTTAGAATTACAAAGCACTGCATGCCACTGGACTACGCTCGCCACTCCGAGTATTCGCTTCAATGAGACAAAGTAGTAGTATCAACCCAGACGGCTTGTCGCATACGCAGGACCTACTTAACTTGTAGCATTCATACGTTTAATAATTAGTGGAGGCACACTGTAGATCGTATTATCTAAATGATGGGCCGATTCAATCGGATTATTTTATTTATTGTATTTTACTTATTAACAATACCATTAGGTAATACACAGTACTAACATAATATACTGTCTCGGTGGCGCAGTTGTAATGCGTACGCGTAACGATTGAGGCTAGCGCTGAGGTCTCGGGTTCGATCCCCGGGTCGGGTAAAGTGGTATTGGGTTTTTCTATAACGAAATGCCCAGTATCAGCCCGGAGTCTGGGATTTGTGCCCGGTATGGCGATAGGCTCGCCCCCTATCACATCGTGGGACGGAGATACGCTCGGCGAAATGTGGGTGTACTGGTTACACCTCTGCCTACCGCTTCGGGGATTACGGGCGTGAGTGCGTATGTAACATAATATAAAAATCAAATATGTATTAAATTATGTGCTTACCTTTTAAAGGTATTTAAGCTTACAATTATTACCACTGTCTCAAAACCCCACCTGAAATGACAGCTTGCTGTTGCATTTCGTACGGTGATTGATATATCCTGAAAGCCAAATTAATATCGGCAACTTCTGATATCGTGGACGTTTATGGGAGGAGTTGATCACTTGCCATTAGGTGACCCACTTGGCTTAATCAACAAAATAATAGCATTGTTATAAAAAATACTATAACAGGCATGCTAATAAAAGAGAGCAGTATTTTTTTATATATTTTATTTTAATACAGTAAAGTGACTACACTGAACCTGAGGGGCTAGTACGAATAACTTGCGAGAACGTATTCGTATCGAAATGTCAAAAAAATGTTTGAACCTTCATACAAATGCTAGGCGTTCTCGATTCGAATAAGTATTCGTACGTTGTTCGTGCTCGCCCCCTGATGTTGAGTACAGTTCAAGAAAGATTACGTCACTCGACGGTTGGTAGAATTATGCTGGCCTGAAGTTACTGGATATACTCTCGCCGACCCCGGAACGCGACCCGCCTGAAGGACCCACTATGGCGAGATTGGCACCATGTGTACGGTGGTCATAATCTAGTCACTTAATGTATTTCAGGTAGGTACGAACCCTCCCAGCAGCGGTTCAGGCAGTGTGGTGCTAGTGCTACTGCTGTGTGTGTGTGCTGTTGCTAGTGTACTAGTGCTGCACCCACGTTTCGTCAACCTTATTTCCGTCCCATGATATGATAGAGGGTAAACATATCGCCATGCCGGGCACAAATTCCAATCGTGGGCAATTCATGTGTGATTATTCGAATCGAATACTCAAACACAAATGTGATTGCCCAACCTCTGAATTGAACCCAAGACTTCAGGTTCTCAGCCTTAGTACGCTGCCACCAGACCAATGAGACAATACAGTCATAAACATATTTATAATAACGTTCTGTTTATTATCTCTTTGACGCTACTGCCACAATGCAGTAAATAACAGAATCTGTCAACAAAGAAAATATTTTACAATTTACAGAGACGCCGGTGGAGACAACGTTTCCTTCGGATGCGCTTATACAGCAAGAATAGCGTACCATTTGTCATTTTTATGTCGCAGCGAAATGAAACTAAAAGCTGGAAAACTCAACAGCCGCGTTTGAAAATTGAATAGCGTCGGACAAGACTTTTGTAGTAACAAGTATCAACGTTTTTATTCAGTGTTATGACTTATTTTTATAGCATTGATAAGAAAACGAACATGTCCATCGAAATAAGATGACAAGAAACGTAACTCAAGAAAAAAAGTTACCGCACCAAAACTTCGTGCAAGGGGGCGGGGTTATAAAAGTCTGTGCATAATAATCTCTAGTTGACACTTGATACGTCTAATTTCTTGCGCGGTGCAGAACGTCGTATCTCGATCTAGAAATGTAATATTTATACATTAACTTTTATAAAATAAAGTTGATTTTGAACGTTCATTAATTTTTGTTCCGTGTATGAGTGTTACGTGTGCCTTTGCATGTGTAAGTACGAGTAAGTAGAGCCGTATTTTTTGGCTGATTTATATGAGAGTTATCGTTCTAGTTATCTTATTTCGATGGTGTTATCGGATGGTATGGTATGGATATTCACAACCTACTGACATATGACAAAACTGCTCTACCACTTGAAATATTTGTAGTAATGTTTTTATGTACACTAAGGCCCATGTTATAGAACAATACTCAAGTGATCTATTTGTTAAGTGTCGATTTCTTGACACGTGATTCGTCTATTTTTGGCGCCAAACAAAACCGGACCAATCACGTGTACAAAAATCGACACTTAGCAAAGAGCTCACTTGAAAGTTGTTCTTAAATACCGGCCTTAATCTTTATGTGACACTCTATAAAAAATATTTAAACGGGTTTTAAAGGCGTTGTATTTGAAGGTATATATTACCTGTTTATTTATTTATTTCCCGACGTGACACTTTTATGCATTCTGTAGTTTTTTGGCTGGCAAACGAGCAAGTGGGTCACCTTTTTTTTTTTTATTGTATAGGCTGGCAAACGAGCAAGTGGGTCACCTGATGGTAAGCGATCTCCACCGCCCATGTACGCCCACAATACAAAAGAATTATGGGCGCGTTGCCGACCTTAAAGGAAAGGGATAATAAGGGATTGGGAAGGGGAGGGGGATTTGGGCCTCCGGATATCTCACTCACCGTACGAAACGCAGCAGCAAGCTGCTACTTTACGCCGGTTTTCTGTGAGACAGTGGTAACGACCCGGACGAGCCGGCCCATTCATGCTGTAGACAAAATTGTCTACAGCGTGGCTCTACTACTCGTGAAACCACCATCACCTGATGGTAAGTGATCTCCACCGCCCATGTACGCCCACAATACCAAAAGTGTCAGGGTGCGTTGCCGTCCATAAAGGAAAGGGTTAATTAAGGAATTGGGAAGGGGAGAGGGTTTGGGCCATTTTTGTAGTATGAGCTGATTGAACTGATCTAGTTTCCGTACGCTAGTTAGCCACTGAAAAACAGTGCTATGGTGTGTCTCGCGTCACAATACAGCATATGCCGACCTGGCTACCTAATTAGTGCAGCATTTCTTTGCTTATTGGTTCTTTTTTATACTTTCTTTGTATTGGATGTGACAGCAAATATCTAAAAACTACATATATTCTAAATAGACTTATTTTTCTAGTAGCAGCGTACTAGCGTGGCTGAGTATCGTGAGATAATGGGTTAAATTCCCAGGTCGGGAAATAAAAATTTGTTTCTAGAATTTTCTATTCAAAACATCACACAATTGCCCGGGAATTCGTGATGATATGGCGACGGGCACACCCCCGCGTTGTATTTAAAGATATAGATACCTGTTTATTTATTTCCCGACGTAAAACTTTCATACATTCTGTAGTATGAGCTGATTGATGTGATCTAGTGGCCGTATGCTAGTTAGCCACTGCAAACTGCTATGGTGAGGCTCGCGTCACAATACAGCATATACCTGGTTACCTAATTGGTGCAGCATTTTTGGTGTATTATTAGTTCTTTTTTATACTTTCTTAGTATTAAATGTGACAGGACATATCCAAAAACTACATACATTCTAAATATGCTTATTTTTCTAGTAGCCACGTGCTAAGACCGAGAACCGTGATGGGTTAAATTCCCAGGTCAGGAAATAACAATTTGTGTTTAGAATTTTCGATTCAAAACATCACACAATTGCCTGAGAATTCGTGATGATATGGCGACGGGTTCACCCCCTATAACATCATGAGAGGAAGTGAGTTCGGCAAAACGTGGATGCACTGGTTGCAGCTCAAACACAAATTTTGACAGCCCGACCTGGTGATTGAACCCAGGACCTCAAGGTTATCAGTCTTAGTACGCTACCACTAGACCAATGAGGTGATACACAGATACGCGATGGACAGACGGAAACCTAGTTGCAATAAAAAGCAGACTATAGCAATATAATGTTTGTTAATTAGTATGCAAATAACATCCGTAGTGCACTGCCTCGGTGGCGCAGTTGTAATGCGTACGGGTTACGATTAAGCTAAGGCTAGGTCTCGGGTTCGATCCCCGGGTCGGGTATAGTGGTATTGGGTTTTTCTATTTCGAAATGCTCAGTATCAGCCCGGAGTCTGGAATTTGTGCCCGGTATGGCGATAGGCTCGCCCCCTATCACATCGTGGGACGGAGATACGCTCGGCGAAATGTGGGTGTACTAGTTACACCTCTCCTTACCCCTTCGGGGATTACAGGCGTGAGTGCGTATCTATGTATCTGGAGTTATATATTACATGGATCTAGTGGAGTCTAGGAGGAATTTCCGTGCATTCCGGTGTTTTTTCCATACCAACTACTGGAATCAAGTTTGATCGCTCACATGATAGGAACCATAAAGTAAAACCCATGGTTCTTTACATTTACCTTCTTCAATAGTAAATGTCCTAACATCTGAAGTTAATACCTCCTTAGTTCATTATTTTGTCTTCCGTTTTGCTATGGATACCTCCTAAGTCGAAAAAATATTTCCAATTCCTCCCTGTCTTTCTATTTGAGTAATTTCGTTGCGGAATAAAGATAGCTTGGTATTCCCAGAGACTCGCCGAACTACATTGCTTGGTGTCAAAATATGCATGTGTTACAGTGGCGGGTGTGTGGGCAGGATAGTCTCTGGCAACATTATACAAATAACAATAAAATTATTATAATACAGAAAGTACGCTACACTATTAGTGCCAGATGTTGCGTATACGTGACGTCATAAAGTACATACCCTAGGCATGTAAAACATTGTTATTCAGCACTCCCACCTGAACATTACACATTTTTTATAGATTTATAAAAAAACAGACAGCCCAGCGGGTAGTGAAACGAACTTTGAGACGACAGTCACAGGTCCAAAACGAGCCCCCAAGAGTATGCACCTCGAATTTTTCAAATGTATATTTATTACTGCCTCAGTAGCATTAGCATTGCTAATGTCTGTGGGCGACGGTAACCACTTACCATCGGGTGGGCCGCCTGCTCGTCTGCCTATCTTGGCAATAAAAAGATAATTAAAAAAACATCAGATGGGCCGTCCGCCCGTCTGCCTTCGTAGGACAATATAAAAAAGTAGTGCAGTTGTAATGCTGTACTGGTATCGGGTTCGATTTCCGGGTGGAGTAAAAGTGATATTGGATTTCTCTATAATGAAGTATCATCCCAGCGTCTTGCAGTGTGCCCGATATGGCGATAGGCTCATCACATCATGGGACGGAAATAAGCTCTGCGAAATGTGGTTACACCTCTGCCTACCCCTTCGAGGATTACAAGCGTGAGTGCATATGTATATTTATTATTTTTCGCTTGTTTAACTATAAGGGAACATCGTCAGGAAACATCCATACTTGAGTTCTCTATAAGAATTTCGACGGTATGCCAACACTCATTAGGCCAGTGTTGTGGACTACACTGCGACATTTAGGTATCTATTTGCGGGAATCGAACCTGCTGTCTTTAGCTTCACAGCTACTCGTCCACTGCGCCACGGAGGCTGTTATGGTGGATAACCCAAAAAATAGTAAAACACAAAAAAATTATAATTTTAAAATGAAGGTACGCAATGTAACATAAATTTTCGAGACGACCTACACCTGTCTCTCCCGTGACCACGAAGGCTGAAAAGCTTTTGAAACGTCGGGACTAAAATAAAATTAAGCCGCGATAAAATCTGTAAAGACTAGTTTTATTTCAAAAATATTTATATTCAACCTCTGACGAAAACAGGGGTGTTAAAAATTTACCCCTATATCTGTGGGTGTGTGTCTGTGGAATCGTAAGGTCTAGAAACGAATGAATAGATTTGAAAGGGCTTTTTGTGTGAAGTATGTTTTAACCAAGATCGTTTTAGATATGTTCGAAGAAAATCTATTGAGCCATTCATCTGATGTTTCATTGATATCGCAGTTTTTTAAACTCCGGCAAAAATCGGATAACATCGGTTAATGCCGGAATACGAGAACGTCCACCAACAGGAATGTGTAGTCTTTCAACTTATGTATAATATGTACCATCTACCTGAACACTATAAGGTACGATATTTGTCAAGTAATCAAGTAGAGGCGTAGCAAACTATACTGAAACAATAACTCGCAATTAGTAAACTTAATTTTTCTCAATAAAAATAGTTACTTTTGTACAATATATATCCCTAAGCCTTCAAAGTACATCCGTTTACGTCCATAACTTATAAATACCGTTCAAACCAGTCAATTCAATAATAGAAAAGTTACACAAAGCAAACCTTTCACGAGATTTGTAAGCAAACCACATAATCGGCCGTCAACACAAATTACTGAAATCCTTCTGGCTACAAGAGAAAGCCGAGGTATAAAACAATTTTGTGGAAACCATTAGGCCGAACCCTTACTCGGCCCTTACGCACTAACCAGGGCCGAACTTGACTAGCAAACTATACAACGTGTTACATAAAGGTGTGGTCAAATTTAAGCAACGTATAGTATACGATACAAGTATTTAACAAACCCGATTGCATTGCTAGAACATAAATAAAGCATTTTCTTTTTAATTAAAAATACCGTCACATCTATGGTATGAGAAGGCGGACCCTGGCATTAAGCCAGAATAGCGCCAGGCAAAAAGAAAGAGAGATCAGCATGAATTTTAAGCAGAGATGGATAGTATTAACCTGGCATTATACCAGAATAGCGCCAGGCAAAAAGAAAGAGAGATCAGCATAAGTGGATGGATAGTGTTAAGGGCAGTTGTCCAAGTGAGTAAATTTTTTTATATTTGACTTATATCTTTGGACAACACTTAGGCCTATCATCGCCTTGCACGACGATCCTAAAACAAGATTCACCACAATTTTTTTTATAGCATAGGCCGGTAAACGAGCAAGTGGGTCACCAGATGGTAAGTGATCTCCGCCGCCCATGTACGCCCACAATACCAAAATAATTATGGGCGCGTTGCCGACCATAAAGGAAAGGGATAAATAGGATAATATAGGATTGGGAAGGGAAGGGGGATTTGGCCTCCGGATGTCTCACTTACCGGACGAAAGGCAGAGCAGCAAGCTGCTTCTTTACGTCGGTTTATGTAAGACAGCGGTAACGACCCGGACGAGCCTGGAATTGTTTACATATTATGTAAAAAAAATATACGAAGAAAGATTTCTTAAACTGGTTTAGTGGGTTAAACTAGAGTTATAGTCGTCGTGCAAGTGGGCCAACATATTAAACAGCTAACCTTTTGATGCACTTCAGCAGTGTTATTCTTGCTCTCACACGTCTTTTAACTTTAGGGATGTGATCGATTATATCGATCGTAATAAACGAGTGATTCCGGAACATAAACACTCACTGTCAGGTGTGTGTAACGATCCTCAAATATAACCACACCATTCTGTAACACGTTGTATATCTCTAATAAATAGTCACAAAGGACTACCAAGTGTATATACTACAACTGTTTTGTGAACATTGTGATTGTAAGTTATGAGGACAGCGGAGTGCACTCACTTATTATTCACGTTTGCAACTTGCAAGTCTACCTTTTGACAAAGAACAATTTTGGAATACTTTGTGGCTACTATTTACTACGTCATTTTACCGAGCCACTATGTAAATTTACCATATATTAATAATTAATAATTTAATTATTTATTACTGCTGTTGCTGTTGCCCGCGGTTCCGCCCGCGTGAATGTCATTTTCCAGGATAACAATGTACCTAGCCTATGTGAATACGCACGCATACGCACTCACGCCTGTAATCCCCGAAGAGGTAGGCAGAGGTCTAACCAGTACACCCACGTTTCGCCGAGTATATCTCCGTCCCATTATGTAATAAGGGGCGAGCCTATCGTCATACCCGGCACAATTCCAATTATATCGCGTAAAATAATCTAAACCCAAAAACAAAGAATATTGCTTATATTAATATTGTAAAATGGATAACAGACAAGTGAATAATAAATGAATTCTTCAACACAACCCTGGAAGCAGAAAAATGATTTTTAAAACTATAATATCATTTAAAGCTTAGGACAGCAAAAAGCGGACCACCTGATGGTAAGCAATCTCCGCAAATCCACAATACCTCAAAAATCATGCACGCATTACCGACCTTAAAGGAAAGAGATGATTAGGGATTGAGGAAAGATGACTATGACTTACAGGAAACTTAGCGACACTCACATCCGTTGGGTAAAAATATCATCCAAACTTGTTTTAATAATGAGGGTGGTCCCAGGACCCCAATGCACACGATTTTACGTCATCGTACAAAAATCCGTATCTGTTTTTGACGCGTTATTTCAGTACGTAATTGTCCATATATCTAGTACATTACTGTCTGAGAGTAGCTCGAGATGTTCTTTGGCCTCCGTAGTGGTATTATGACAAAATATTTGCTGAAATAAAAAGTTAGGGAGATCTTTTAGTGATAAAACGGAATAGTGGGATGTTTTAACACGTGAAACTTTCTATTATAGCGCTTGCATAAGGCAAGTCTGTTTTGTTCTGCTGTTATTAAATGTTAACCGCCAAATAACGCATCAGACTGCCAAATTAGGTAGTAATTTGACATACGCTTGTGGTGAGTTTGTTGTTCTATTTTATTAGCTTGAAAGACGAGACGAGCAGGTCGCTCGCCTGATAGTAATCGCCACGCCTGCACATAAACAAACACAACATGGACTGCGCTTGTCACTCCAAGACAGATGTTAAGTCTCATAATGCCTATTAATTTCATCCTTTAAACTGAAACACAACAGTGTTTACACAGCGCTGCTTGGCGGAAGAAATAGACAAAGTGGTGCTATTAATACAGACGGCGTCTTACATACAAGTATCTACCGCTTAACAAACTAAAACTTTGGTATTCTATTGTCGTAAGTATATTTTATATCACTAAAATGGAGTCAAGGTCGGTACAAACGACGTTAGAGGTTGTCGCGTCGTGTCACCAAAAAAATAATTGAGATATAAAAGAGTACCAAGTTCAGTCCCTAAACCACAGCTATAGGAATTAATGTACAATGATATACAATTGATTTAAAAGAAAACTTGTTACGTCTTTGATTAATTCTTTAGTTTTTGACCCATTGGCTCGTTTACCGGTATAAGCTTAAAAAAGACTCTTAGGGCTGGTTTCGAACCTGCGACTCTCATCTCGGCACTCCGTACCACTCCCTGCTGAGTTATCGGTAAACGCTAACTACTAAGTACTAACATTAGTACGAACTGTACAATTGTAACCATCGTAACTTTTAATGTCAATCCTAAGTTTTAATTATCAAGAGCCACGCGAGTCGGTCAGTTAACGTTCATATCTCACAGGATTGTCTCTGGACATGAATGTCGTCATGACAGAAAATCCACTTATGTATACTGTATGAAAGTTAGTAGTAATTACATACATACATACGCACTCACGCCTGTAATCCCCGAAGGGGTAGGTAGAGGTGTACCAGTACACCCACATTTCGCCGAGCGTATCTCCGTCCCTTATGAGATAGGGGGCGAGCCTATCGCCATACCAGGCACAAATTCCAGACTCCGGGCTTATACTGAGCATTTCGTAATAGAAAAACCCAATACCACTTTACCCGACCCGGGGATCAAACTCGAGACCTCAACGTTGGACTCAATCGTAACGCATTACAACTGCGCCACCGAGGCAGTAACTGTATGAAGGTTAGTAATAATTGTCTTCGTTGAATATGTTTTGCATCTTTTAGGGTGACGAGCGTCTACTAAGTCCTGAGTAGAGTTGCTTCTGTTTATAAGCAGGCATGGTGCTTACCATCAGGCGAGAGACCGAGAAAGTCGTAAGTCAGTTGTATAAAAAAAACATGTTTCTAGCCTCGTTGACGCAGTAGGTAAGTGGACGGCGTTGAACAGAAACTCTGCAGCAAAAAAAAGTGTAAATATTTGACCGACTGTACAGCGACCACCGTAGGCATGATGAAAAACCTGCCATAATGGCTCGTTCAGGCGATTCCGGTTCTGGGATCAGATAGTGTACATCCAGCAATTCCAGGCTGGTATAACTCTGCCGACCCTCGACAGATACTATGTCTCTTAACGGTCGAAATTATATAGGACTGTACTGTATTTAACATCATGTTCAGTGTAGACACTTTACCGTGCCAGAATTAAAAATAGGTATTATGGGGCCATAAGTCCCTCGTAGTTCCTGATTCCCATACACAAGACTTGTATCTTAGTAGTAGAAGTATGTAAGTGGTAGAACAGTACAATTGCTGACTGAATTCAAATAGTATTTAACATTCATAACATTTTATATATTCAATGACTTCATTTCATTTAAAAATCCTTTTAGAAATACTCAAAGTAAAATAAAACACCATCCAAATTCATTTTTATCTACAGTAGATAATAAAATAATTTATACAAATAACGAATGATTTGTAACAATTTAAACCTTTATACCGTACCTTTGATAACATATAAAGGATTTACACAAATGTAAAAACAAAACAATATCAATTCACATTCATATCAACCAATGCAGCGATATTAATTTCCAAACGATTTCATTTTATTGTTCATTTTCCAGAGCGCAATAACTTTGGTACCAATTGAATCAGCTCTTATCTTACCATAATAAAAAAAACAAAATGTTAAATGAACAGATATTAGTGATGTACATTCCGATTGTTTTGTTGCATCGATCCAATTAATTGAATCGATTGTGGAAAGATTTATAATTTGTTTGTTGTTAATTTAATATCTAACTAAGGAGGGAACAAATCAAGCCCTCGAAAATAACAAACTACTTAATCTATGATGTATCAAAATATGTAAACGATTCTAGTTTTTAAGATTAAAAATAACTAAATATTTTTTCCAATGAATCGATTACCGATTAATCGAAATCATCTGACTAATATAAGCGCGTATTGTAATATGAAGTACTCATAATTGGTAGCGCTCTGTCCATGGTTCATTGTTCAATTTTGTCGTTGAGTAATATAAAATAATATAATAAAGGTTATCAGTTATTTATCTCAATTTAATCAAAAACTCCTTTATAGGTTGTCATTGCTTTCTACCTTTACTTACTATATTATCAGCAGAGCTGTAATGGTACATTATGTTGAAAAATTAATATTTTATCACATTATAAATTAATCATGTATGAAAAACTATGGAAATATAACTAGCTGTTGGCCACAGTTCCGCACGCGTGAATATCTTTTTCTGGGTAAAAAATATTCCGTTCCTAAAAAAACATACAAATTTCAATGAAAGCATGACGAATCGATCCAGGACGCACATCTGATAGTAAGGGCCACGTCTGCCCATAAACAGAAAAGTAAAGCAACACCACACAAACTTTGAGTTACAAAGTACTCATGGCACTGGACTGCGCTCGTCATCCCGAGACATAAGATGATATGTCTCATAATGCCCAGTAAAATTGCACTGGCTTCAATTTCCTTTAAACCGAAACACAACACACACAACAATTCTTACCCACTGCTGTTTGGCGACAGAAAAAGACAAAGCGGTGGTACCTGAAATGAAATGAAATGACCCCCACAACAGCAGGTAAGGTTGGCTTTGAGCCTAATATGTTGGTGGT
Source organism: Mimas tiliae (assembly GCA_905332985.1). Classification (NCBI taxonomy): domain Eukaryota; kingdom Metazoa; phylum Arthropoda; class Insecta; order Lepidoptera; family Sphingidae; genus Mimas; species Mimas tiliae. The sequence continues at coordinate 4,119,002 of HG995251.1, forward strand.
CCACTACTCAAGAAACGCTATAATATTTGCAAACAACCATATATTTTTTTATACGTAATAGGCTCGCGTTTGGCCACTATCACACCTGATGGTAAGCGATGATGTGGCCTAAGATGAAGCACGCTTGCCTAGCAAAAAACGATTCACTCGCGACTTGAAGACACCCAGATTATATTTATCGGGGAACAAAGACTCCGGCAACTTGTTCCACAATTTGGCAGTCCGTATGATGAAGGTGGAGGCAAAGCGTTTGGTGCGCGTTTACGGGAACGTCTACCATAAATGGGTGGCGTTTTACCGTGTCTCTGGTAGTGTATAATTATGCTTATGCTATAACACCCAAAAATTACAATATGATTACAATTGTAGCAGATTAACAAAATTATAGTATGTTTGCCGGTTGAATTCCTGTATTGTGACCCAAGCGTGTGTGTGAAAAATTGTATGCAGTGTTAATATGAGCATGAGAGTGTAAAGTAACTAATTTTTTTGAGTGTTAGAGCCACGCTGCAGACACTTTTGTCTACAGCACGAATGGGCCGGCTCGAGTGAGATATCCGGAAGCCCAAATCCCCTTCCCTTTCCCAGTACCTTAATAATCCCTTTCCTTTAAGGTCGGCAACACGCCCTAGATTCTTTTGGTATTATGGGCGTACATGGGCGGTGGAGATCACTTACCATCAGGTGACCCACTGGCTAGTTTGCCGGCCTATGCTATAAAAAACACACTCGCACATAATTACACTTATAACACCCAACATATTTGTCGGAGGAAAAAAAATAGCCGTGACACAATATTACAACCTACAGAAACATTTTTACCATGATTAAACTAGAAGGGCCACTTCTAATGCCTGGAACAATAAACTGGGTATAAAGCGCTCACTACGCTGGGTCAATACCATAAGCATAAAGTGAACTAGAGTGTGACTGTTTAAAATAAAATACAGTAAGATAGTCGAAGTTTCCCGCGTAAACTTCACATTTAACTACCCGTGTGCAGGTGGAATGGTCTGGGAGGTTAGAATGTCGGGTAAAAACACGATACGAACGTTCGTGTTGTTTGATTGTGATTGGTCGAGACACCAACGTGTGACGTTTTACGCTATAAAGCTGAGACGACGCGATAGAACCGTTCGTTTTTGAATTTTTGCATTCTAATGGCCGTTCCCTATATTCTGTTTAATGACACATATGCTTACTGGCATAGCAGTGATAGCTCAGTGAGTAGTGGTATGGATTGTCGAGACGAAAGTCGCAGGTTCGAAACCAGCTCCAAGAGCATACACCTCTGACTTTTCTAAGTTACGTGTGTATTAATTGTTAATTATCACCTGCTTTAACGGTGAAGGAAACATCGTGAGGAAACCTGCATACCTAAGAAGTTCTGCATAAGAATTTCGAAAGTCTACCAACCCGTATTAGGCCAGCATGGTGGACAAAGGCCTAACCCCTCTCATTCAGTCGAGGAGGCCCGTGGCCAGCAGTGGGACGTATATAATACAGGGCTAGTAGTTGTATGCTTACTGGCAGTAAATTTTTGACACATTTTGTATGGAAGATCTGTCAAAACACTATTGATAGTAAGCAAACTTATCTGTAAATTGAATATAAGGAACGGTCATTAGGGGACTGTACAGTAGAGTACGAGTATCTCCTGTTTTTAAACTACGAATAAAACGGAGGAGGTGCCCAATTCACGCGACGCATATTTTTTGTAAGTATAACCAAACATAATTCGGCCAAATGTGGGCCGATTTGGATAATCCGTTTTTCATTCGAAAGAGTATAGTTGGGCCTCAGGAAATTTCACTCCTAAAGGGGTGAAATAGAAGAGGAAAGATTCAAACTTCGTCATTTAAGCACCGATTTTGACAATACTTTCACTAAATATAGTGAAATAATAACGTTTTAACAAAAATAAAACCGACTAAAAAAACTACTATTAAACAATTTTGGGTCAGTGCTATTGCAATGTAATGAATGAAAGGTAAAAAGCATTGACACAAAGTTTATTTTTATTTTTAGCATTTATGTTTTTTTGAGTGAGTTTTATTTAGTTATTTCTTATGTTTACACATTGAAGTAAAACTAATTTATACGGATTTAATTTAAACCGCGATAAAATCAGTATAAATTAGTTTTATTTCAATCGATATTCTATTTTTATTATCATGTTTAAAAAAAGTTTTATTAAGGACCTGTTTCACAGCATCAGTTTAAGGCGAGGTCGCTCTTCAAATCCAATAAAAGGCTTTTTTACAATGTTGGGACTCAACAAACTGATCAAAACAAAGACATAACGTATCAAAAGTGGTTCACACTTGGCACGGGTCGACTGTGAATTGTTTCATTTTCAACTAATTCACAACACTCAATAGAAAACTTTGCAGACAGCTTCAACGTAATTTATTACCAGGTAATTTATTTGCGCCAAGAGAGTCATAGGAGATTAAGGTATGTATTATCAAACAGCTATTCTCCAATATTAAATATTTCCGTTCTCAACATAAACAATTGCAATTTGTGTTTGAGTTTTCGATACGAGAAATCATACATCGTTAGGCTCGCCCGCTATCACATCATGGGATTGAAATAAGCTCGGCGAAACGTAGGTGCAGTAGCTACACCGCTGCCTACGCCTTCGGCGATAAAAGCGTCTTACATTTCTGTTCTATTTAAATAAATAAATAATACACCCAACAGTCACACACTTAGTCCTGACTCCACACTAGGTAAACCTGTGTCGTGGGTATCAGGAACTACGAGGGACTTGCGGTCCCACAACACCCAGACCTGAGATCAATATTTGTGGTTCACACAAACATTTGTCTCGGTGTGGGAATCGAACCCACGGCCTCTCGCTTCGCAGCCGACTACTCGCCCGCTGCGCCACGGAGCTGTCAATATTTAGTTAGAGAACAAACTCTGTGTTCTCTACATACAAAAATAGGTGGAAATGCTGCTAATGATAAATGCGTTGTTAGAACTTTTTATTACCGAATAAGCACAAGATTATTGTAATTTACTTTGTACCCAAAACACACAAATATTGGCCACAAAACAGTATTAGAATCACTAACTCACTACTATAGATATATCGATTTACATTTGCACATCTTAATATGTGTGCGTGAGCTTCTAAAAATGTTTTGATTTGTGTGACAATGACATTTAAATCAATAGTGATATGCATATACTTTTACCTTTCTTTTCAGCAACCTCCCGAGACATACGGTGCCTGCCGACTTCAAAAAAGTAGGAGGCTCTCAATTCGGTGAGTTATCTTTATTTTTTGCTTTTTTATGTATGTTCATCGATTCCTCCGCCAATTGTGGACTGATTTTATTGGAAAAAAAACATTCGACAGAGTTTAGCTGCGGTGTCCAAATTATAAATTTGGTTAAGATCTCATGACGGAGTACGGAAAAAAATTAAACCCCTCAACGGACAACAGTAGACTCGTCGCGATTGCGTTATTATGTTGGATTTAACATGCTATTGCTGTAACTACCACTAAAAATTTAAATAAGCTTTAACTAAACTTAGATGCTGACTTCAAATTTATATCGGTCTCTTTAGAGTCGGTGTCTGTGTCGCTGCTGGTGAAATAAAATTGCACCTACTCCAAAGTGACGAATAGAATTATGTTTTTGACTTTTCAGTGTTTTTGTACCTATTTATTGTTGTTTTTGGTACTGTTTTGTTTTTTAGTTTGGTATTAATGTGTCTTAAAAAGGTGCCGTATAAATTATTTTCATTCGTTCTTTCTTTCTTCTTCACATACTTTTTTTGTATGCAACAAATCACAAATAAATAGCACAATATATGCAAGAATGAGTTGAAATATCAGTTACATACGACTATTATTTGAGGATCGCCGACGTGGCAGTGGCCTGAATTATTCAGATCGCTGACGTAATATCGTTGACAATCGAATTGTGAGAATGGCATTCCATATTCCCACGTCGATATGGAATAGTTAATCATAATTTGTCCGTGGCGAATCGTAATTAGTTTCTCCTTTGATATTATAATTAAATAATATAAAAAGTGGCCGACTGTAAGCCAGCAACATCTTAAGCCCAAAGCCAACCTCAACTGGTCTCCTCACCTCATCCATAACTGGCGAAGCTTGGTTCCCATTGCGGATTTGGGGTCAAACGACTGGTCACCCCATATAATACCAAATCCATCTTCAAATTATGATGGGAATGCGAAACCTGGCATTAAGCCGTGATAACACCAGTCAGAAAGAAAGAATTAAAAATGTAATAAAATAATTTCGGTTTTTTTAAACCTCTGGCTGTCACTAAGGTAATTTATCTATTTTACTAGGTGGTAGATCCCTCGTATGCGAAAGGCTGTCTTCGTTAGTACCACCGCATTGTCTATTTCTGTCGCCAACAGCAATGTATAAGCACTGTTGTGTTTCTGTTCGAAGGACATTGAAGCCAGTGACGTTACTGAACATTATGAGATTTAACATGTTACGTGTCGAAGTGACGAGCGCAGTCCAGTGCCATGCAGTGCTTTGCAATTCAAACCTCTGTTTTTTTTTTTATAGTATAGGCCGGCAAACGAGCAAATGGGTCACCTGATGGTAAGCGATCTCCACCGCCCATGTACGCCCACAATACAAAGAATTATGGGCGCGTTGCCGACCTTAAAGGAAAGGGATAATAAGGGACTGGGAAGGGGAGGGGGATTTGGGCCTCCGGATATCTCACTCACCGTACGAAACGCAGCAGCAAGCTGCTACTTTACGCCGGTTTTCTGTGAGACAGTGGTAACGACCCGGACGAGCCGGCCCATTCATGCTGTAGACAAAATTGTTTACAGCGTGGCTCTACCACTCGTAACTGTGCGGTGTTGTGTCTGTTTATGCCTTTATGGGCAGGCGTGTCGTTTACCATCAGGTTAGCAATCTGTTGGTTTCGTCATGCAAGCTAATAAAACAAATCTTAAACTAAAATTACTTGATTCTAAACATACAAAACCCTCAAAATTTGTTCAAAGGTAATTTCGTATTATTCCAAAACGTAAGTTATTAACATTCATAGAACGTACTGTGTCGGATATTAAAGGGTTTTCCTAGAGGTAAGTGCAAGCTTGACTGACAGTTCATTATGACATAACCAACATATGATAGTTATTTAGCAACTTTACCATCCTATGTTATTCATATTAGCTTAACACAGTGGTGTGAAGGGAACCAATGTCCTTCTGCCTATTTTTTAACCGACTTCATTAAAATATGAGTTTACAATTCGGCGTATATTTTTGCTCTTTGTTTTATGTATGTATATTAATTTATTCACCAATTGTGGACCGATTTTGTTGGAATTTAGTTGGTTACGGTGCCTGTCGATTTCAAAAAAGGAGGAGGCTCTCAATTGGGTGAGTTTTCTTTATTTTATTTAGTTGTTTTTTTATGTATGTTCATCGATTTCTCCGCCAATTGGAGACCGATTATATTGGAGAAAAAAATATTCGATTGAGTTTAGCTGCGATGTGGTCCCATATAAATTTTGTTAACATCTGATAACGGAGTACGGAGTAAAAGATGAACTCCTTAACAGATAACAGTACTCTCGTCGCGATCGTTTATTGTATTGGAATTTACATGCTATGCTGTAAATTCCAATACAATAAACGATCTAACTAAAAACTGAAAAATAAAATAAGTTTTAACAAAACTTAAAGGTCGATTTTTTTAGTAAAGGGCGGCATACGAGAATGTGGGTCACTTGATTATATTTGGGCTGCACTGTAGGTACATACCATCAGTTGCAATGTACTCATACTGCTGTGCCAGGATAAAAAGAATCATGGGGTAGCAGTCCTTCAACGAGGTTTAAAAAGTAGGTATTTTCGCGGTAAGCAACAGATTGACTGTGCCCTTGGCGTTGCTAATGTCTATAGGCGTTGGCAACCACTTGCCATCAGGTGGACCATCCGCTCGTCTGCCAGCTAGCCGGGCAAAGTGACTACACTGCATCTGATTTTAACTATAGTTTAGACCAAATATAATATCGAGGGTCAAGACACATTGCGTACCGCGATGGATGGCAGAGTTATGCCGGCCTAGTGTTACTGGATATCCACAGGCTGATCCCATGGCACGACTCGCTGGACCGTGCCACTATGGTGGGTTTTTGACAGTTTATCACTTCCAGAGACTCGCCGAGCTTCACTGCACGGTGTCAACAAAAATGGGTGCCACTGTCGATCCTGGTACACAGGGGTTACAGTAGCAGGTGTTTTTTTTATGCCATAGGCCGGCAAACGAGTGAGTGGGTCACCTGATGGTAAGTGATCTCCACCGTCCATGTACGCCCACAATACCAAAAGAATCATGGGTGCGTTGCCGACCTTAAAGGAAAGGGATAATTAAGGAATTGGGAAGGGGAGGGGGTTTGGGCCTCCGATTATCTCACTCACGGTACGAAACGCAGCAGCAAGCTGCTACTGTACGCCGGTTTTCCGTAAGACAGTGGTAATGACCTGGACGAGCCGACCCATAGGTACATGCTGTAGACAAAAGTGTCTACAGCGTGGCTCTACCACTCATAAAATGTGTGTGGGCGGGATAGTAAAAGTGGTCGCTGTACATTCGGATATGTCTGCCTTTTTTATCATAAATCACAAGCCCTGTAATAATTTACAGTATTTAACAATGAACCTTATACCCTATATAGTAAAGTTGACCAGTACTGCAATTTTATTAAACACAATGAACTTCCGAGCGCAAGTACCCACCGTCTTATTCAATTACAGCGAAACTCTCGACTTTTCTTCGCACTGCGTTTATTTGTTATGTGCTGAAAGTATTTCCTGCTCGGAATTGCTTCGGAACACGACTTTCTTGGAAGTAATGTTAACTCTTATGTCCTTATGCTTTGTTGAATGGACACGGTAAATAATAAACTTTTACGACGGCTAGTTGTACCTACGGACTGTGATTCCATTGCCCTCTTTTAGAAATAAAAACTAGTTGTGCTGCTTTTTACCGTAAGTTATTTTATCATACAACATGTTACAGAAAGGTGTGGTCATATTTTAGGGTCATTACATACTCCTTACAGTACTTAAGTACCTATGTAGCGGTTCATTTTAAAATCATGACTTTCACGTTAATTTTAATCACTCGTTTACCAGATCGATAAAATTGATCACATCACTATTAATTATTATAAACGACACTCACTTTATAATAAAGTGAATAACTTGTACGTAATTCTACGGAAATATTACGCACGTAAGTAACTTCTAATTTAAACACAAAATAACACCTGAAAGAACCTGTGTACTGAAGACGATATACTATCTTCTAGAAGCACTTTTAAAGACTTCATTCTCGGGTTTTCCATCTATGAACTTGGCTTAAAATAACCGATGAGCCTCTTGTAAATTATTATCAGTTGCTCCAACATAAAACATAAATTCATAATACAGGGATTACAGACACGATAGCACTTAAAAAATAGCGAAATAAAAATAGGTCTATTTTTTATTACTCTTCACAGCATCATGTTTGGATAGATAAATACGATTATTAATTTATTAAAACAATGATTGCAATATAAATATTGAATAGGGTAATGTAACGCAAGTTAAAAATTTGCTGACGCTCGGGGTTAACGGCCTTCGGGCACACACGAAAGGGTGCAAGCGCATTGTGAGAAAAAATATTATAATAGTTCTTTATCTATGAAATTGCCATTCTGTACGAAAAGATAAAGTATTTTATATAGTTTTTTTTCTCGTCAGAAAGTTGTCTGTACTGTGAATTAATAGAAATAAAAGAGATGAAAAAATAATATTTTAACTTTTTCATACAGAACGCTAATTTCATAGATTATTTCCTATTATTTATTTCGTTATATTTAGTGGTTGTTCATAATTACGGCTTCGAGTTTAATCCTGCAAATTTCAAGCACCTAGTAAATTCCAATCAATATGCAAACAATAAACGTGTTAGTTATAATAATTAATTCTCTGCACCAGTTGATATTAGCTTAAATACAAAGCGGCTATAAATAACCTAGAGTCCAATCTACCCAATAATCTTTCCTCTACCAACCCATATTAAACGTCCATGTATTAATAACCAATATGAGTCTTACGACCCTCGTCATAAGAACGAGAGTTGATTAAAAATTTACGACAATGACGCCAGGAGGGCAAACAGGGCAAAAGCGGAAGATTAGTGGGCGAGCATCAAAGTAAATTGCTCACTAGGGCTGAATGCAATATGACCTAACGCAGTATGGAAAGTGACAGTATAGTATTCGTATAGTATTTAGATTTCGCATAGAGGAAGCCAGTCTCGTATGGTGCGTGAGATATCCGGAGGCTCAAATCCCCTAACCCTTCCCAACTCCTTAAAATATCCCTTTTCCTAGAGAAAATCGGCGTTAATGATTGTTCAGGTACTGTGAAGTATGGCTGCTCATGGCCGATGAGGATCTCTTAACATCATGTGAGACTTGATTATTTCCTGGCCTGTGCTATAAATGAAAAATATATAATAGTTAAAAAACCTAAAAGACACGCTTTTATAGAAAAACCAACAAAAAAATAAATAATAGTTTAAAATATTTTATTGTAAAAAGCGTGTTTTTATAGTTTTAAACTATTATTTATTTTCAATGATTTTCAATACAATTGAAATTAATTAATAAATTAAAAATTAATTAATTAAATAAAAATTAATTAATTAAATAAAAATTAATTAATTAAATTAGCAATTGTTAATTAAATTAAAATGAATTACTTAAATTAAAAACTAATTAATTTAATTATTTGAATTGTCATCGGTCCTTGATACGTATGCAAAATTTCGAGTTGTTCCGACGTTTTGAAGGGGGTCAAAATCATGTTCAAAGTTTCAGTTACATACATGTACGTATGAAGCTAATAAAAGCGTAATAAAAATACTCTTATCATCACTATTAGAGTGGCTTAATACTCCTCTGCATATGCGAATTCATGACATCAAAGAGCCACTTCAATCAGTTTACCACGTTTCTATATAGAATGATGGCGACACGTGACGCTGAAATATATTCGGCATAGATCTACTAAATCTGTGACGTACTTCGCGGTTCCAATTATTGATTTCTAAGAATATCCGACGCTTACAGCAAGAGCTGAGACAATTTAATCAATTGTATTAAAATTGAAGTATTCAAGAAGTCAGAGTATAGTTTCAATATGTTTTTCTTGTGTGGTAAAGCCACACTGACAGTTTTGTTTACAGCACGAATGGGCCGGCTCGTTACCACTGTCTCACAGAAAAACCGACGTAAAGTAGCGGATTGCTGCTGCGTTTCATACGGTGAGTGAGATACCCAAGCCCCAAATCCCCCTCCCTTCCCAATCCCTTTCCTTTAAGGTCTACATCGCGCCTACAAATCTTTTGGTATCGTGGGCGTACATAGGCGGAGTAGGTTATTTGCCATCCTGTGCTATAAAAAAAACAAAATTTTAAATTTTATAAATACTATAAAAGAAATTTTGCAGAATACGATTATTATTTATTCAACTATCGCCTCATTACTAGTGGCAGCCTACTTGGCTGAGAAATCGTAGGGTCCTGAGTTCGAATCGCAGATCAGGCAATCACAATATTAATGTTAGAGTCGTCCATACGAAAAGTCAAACATGAGTTCTCCCGGATTAAAATTTGTGCCCGGTATAGTAATAGTGCTCGCCCTCTATCACATAAGGGACTGAAATAAGCTCGACGATCACCTTAAAACGATTGGTTAGGCGTAGGGGGATTTGGGCCTCTAATTGACTGTAGAAAGCATCAGCACGCTGCTATTCCACATCTGTGTTTATGAGACAGTGAGTGGTAACAACCCGGTCGAGCCGATTCAGCCATAATTTAGACAAAATTGTCTGCAGTGTGCATCTACACTTACAGGTACATTTAGGTCGTCTACTTGATCTATGTATGTAGTAACAGCCAACATCCCTCACTGATTTTTTATTATACAGTGTCTACACTCCTAACCGGATACTGAGTAATAGCTGTCCCTCTCATACTTAGTGAAAATAATGGCGAGTGACAGTGACAAAAATAAAGAAAGATTTCTTTAAGAAAATACAACTTTTTTAAAATATTCATTGAAATGTAAGAGTTTATGGACATCATTAACCTGTTTATGGGTTGCCACTTTGAATCATAATAAAAACTATGTTTTTACGAGTACATGACTTTATTTGGCTGTGCATTATACTAACAGCTATCAAGCAAGTTTGTCTACAGAATGAAAGGGTTGGCTTGACCGAGTTGTTACCATTGTCTCACAGAAAACTGACGTGATGGCAGCGTGCTGTTGCGTTTCGTATGGTGAGTGAGATCGGCTCAAATGCCAGGGGTCTTATTCTCTGTGACCGCACAAACACGTAACGCGTCCGCATCACGCCAACTTCACGTAATCAGCACCGAATGGCATTATTAGACCCAATATCAAATATTCATAACTAGCATATAACGCACCTCATCACATTTATAAAATTGACATTGGCTTAGACTTTAACTGCCGCATCAGAGACGTCACTAAACTTTAATTGTCATTAAGTAATTAGAATAATATAAGTATTTTTCTTAGAATTCGATTATTTCAACACCTACAGCCAGCTAATGCTTTATGTTCCGTTACTGTACACAGAAAATTATTTATGCTCCGTTAGTTAATACTGAAATAATCTTAATTGACGTCCCTGATTAATAATCGAATCCTGATAATTGACTTAAATGAATTAATAACAAATAAATATTAGTGACGTCGCTGAGTGCGGCAGTAAGCCACTAGCTCTAAGTCACTTTTAGAGTGGTGTTCTCTATTTCTTAGAGAACATAATTCAAAGACAATTTCACGAAGTCAATGGAACGTGAACGAGTTAACGTAACGCGAGCACGTTACAAATCCACACGGTCATAGGAGAATGCCATTTGCAACTTTCTTGACGCTGAGACTAGATCGGAATGATATTTTGAACATTTAAAATTACGAGAATTGGCCTCCTAAAGTTAAAAATGAGCGGTGGAGCGTCTATTATTTTTGGAGGCTTAAGGGTGATTGAGGGCAGGTAAAATGTCTATTTCAGGTCCGACAAATTGTTTTGCACCAGCAACTTCAATAAAAAAGCTAGTTCTCTTGACGTTTTCTTCATTCAAATAATCTATTTTTAATCAAGAACCGCATCTAAAAATGTGCATAATGTAACGGAATAAAATAAAAACATCACGAGACAAGAAGAACCGTGTCCTACTAAGTATTATTAAATTATGTATGTCGTAGCCACGCTGTAGACATGGAAATTAAGCGCGCAAGATTATACTGTCCCTTGCAATTATATTCGCACTAGCTTTAAATGAGTTAGCCTCCGTGGCGCAGCGGGCGTGTAGCCGGCTGCGAAGCGAGAGGCCGTGGGTTCGATTCCCGCACCGAGACAAATGTTTGTGTGATCCACAAATATTTGTTTCGGGTCTGGGTGTTGTGGAACCGCAAGTCCCTCGTAGCTCCTGATACCCACGATACAGGTTTACCTAGTGTGGGGTCAGGACTATGTGTGTGACTGTTGGGTGTATTTATTTTATTTATTATTATTATAGTTAATTATTACTAATGCTACCTATAGGAACAGTCTCCGTGGAACAGTGGACGAGTAGCCGCCTGTGAAGCGAGAGGCCGCGGGTTCGATTCCCGCACCGAGACAAAATGTTTGTGTGATCCACAAATATTTGTTTCCGGTCTGGGCATTTTCTCCCCAGAGGCTTGGCGTCAAACAGGCGGCTAGTCGTAACTACAAGCTAAATCATTTTGTAACATGTGTTAAAAAGCATATTGCCGACCCCACTGCGAGTGGTATAAGGGCAGATGGAAGTGAGAAGAGGTACCGATAGTGACAGTAATGGTGAAGGAAAATATCGCGAGGAAAGCTGCATACTCGCAAATTCATCACAAAAATTTCGAAGGTATATTCTACCAACTCGTGTTAGATGAGCGTGGACTAAGGTCTCATCATAGAGGAGAACCGTGCTCAGCAATGGGACAGTGTACACTGACTATACGAGACTATCCCACCCACACAACCGGCACTGTAACTCCTATGCACCAGGATCGACAGTGGCACGCTTTTCTGTTGACACATGAGCAGTGAAGCTCGAGTCTCTAGGAGTGATAAATTGTCTTTTATTACACTACCTGGCTATTAAATTATTTAGTGGTATTTTTTTATCACATAGGTGAGAAACGAACTAGTGGGTCACCTGATGGTAAGTGATCTCCAATGCCCATGTATGCCCACAATACCAAAAGAATCATGGGCTCGTTGCCGACTTTAAAGAAAAGGGATAATTAAGGAATTGGGATGGGGAGGGGAGGGGGCTGGTTCCGGCCTCCGGATATCTCACTCACCGTATGAAACACAGCAACACGCTGTTACTTTACGTCCGTTTTCTGTGAGACAGTGGCAACGACCCGGACAAGCCGGCCTATTCATTCTGTAGACAAAAGTGGCTACAGCGTGGCTCTATCACTCAAAAGCGTTTACCACGTAATACCACGTTATTGCCTCAGAGCCTGAAGAAAGAATTCTTAGTAGCCACGTCCGCGAGTGTCATGAACTGTGATGACATGGGTATGTATTTCCTCGGCTTTAGATACATTCGTTATGATATCCTCCAAACATACTAATCAATATATTTTTGGACAACAAGCTGTATCTGTATGTAGATTAATCTAATCTAGATGTACAATCTAAGCCAAGTCAAAATTATTATGCATAGCTTTAAAATTATTGTCAGAAACTGTACAAGCAAGCCGCAGAATTAATTAAATTAATATTTCGATAGTTTTTTTTTTTTCTTTTTAATTAGTTTGAATGACGAGACGAGCAGATCGCTCGCCTGATGGTAAGCGCCACGCCTGCTCATAAACAGAAGCAACGCCACACAGAACTTTAAATAACAAAGCACTGTATGACACTGGACTGCGCTCGTCACCCCGAGACATGAGGTGTTAGGTCTCATAATGCCCAGTAATTTCACTGGCTTCAATGTCCTTCAAACCGGAACACAACAGTGCTTACACACTGTTGCTTGGCGGCAGAAATAGACAGAGCGGTGGTACCAACCCAGCCGGCCTCTCGCAAACGAGAGACCTACCACCTTGTAAATAAAATATTACTAGAATATCCTCTCAATGAACTAAATTTGCATAGTGGTCATTGTATTGTTTTGGGATCACGGCGCCTAACTAAATAATATCTATTGTTCTCGATATCAGTTCGGTAGAGAGCATCCATTAAATATTTGTGGTTGGAAATGATAATACAACGTGTGCAATTCACAATACACTTGTAATTCATTAACAAATTCATTTACGATGTTTGATTTCTTATTTATTGCTGTCTTGTTTCTAAGCTTTGTTTTGCGAAAGGCAATTTTCTGTTTAATTGTGTTTTTTAAACGCGATCTCCGAAAGACACTACTAAGCCCGCCGCTAGTAATAATTCTTATAATTGTAGCGGACAGCTGTACTGTCCCACTTATGATTTAACAACAAGTTTCAGTTCACGTTCATATTCGCGCAGATAGGCGCCACGCCTACTATCAGACGAGCGACCTGCTCGTTTCGTCAGTCAAGCTAAAATAACAAGTTGAAGATTGATGATGAAGGATACAATAAATTATAATAATAATACAAGCCCTGTATTATATACGTCCCACTGCTGGGCGCGGGCCTCTTCTACTGAATGAGAGGGGTTAGGCCTTAGTCCACCACGCTGGCCTAATGCGGGTTGGCAGACTTCACATACCTTCGAAATTCTTATGAAGAACTTTCTCAGGTATGCAGGTTCCCTCACAATGTTTGCTTCACCGTTAAAGCAAGTGATAATTAACAATGAATACACACATAACTTAGAAAAGTCAGACGTGTATGCACTTGGGGCTGGTCTCGAACCTGCGACTTTCGTCTCGACTGTCCATACCACTCCCCGCTGAGCTCTCACTGCTTTTTATTATGCACATTATTAAAATGTTTATTCTTTATAAAGAGCAAACTCTCACTATCTTTTAGTCTATGTATCTGTGATACAGATTCCAATTTATTTTAAATTCAATATCATCATATTATATTCCAATATGACTAAAATTTAAAACTTATTTACAGACTAGACGAGGTCGTAGACAAGCATGAAATAAAACCTATTATAGTTATTTCTCAGAGGTCAGAATTGAAAATGATCTCTTTGAACGTTTTAGAAAGTTCTATAACAATCAAAAACTGTAAATAGATACACTTGTAGAGCATCGTAGTATCTTTGTGTGTCTTCAAAATATATATTATTAATAAATTTAGTACTGTTTAAAATTATTAATCAGAAATATATAATTGTTTACATACGCTCTCACGCCTGTAATCCCCGTAGGGGTGGGCACAGGTGTAACTAGTACACCCATTTTTCGCCGAGCTTATTTCCGTTCCACGATGTGATAGGCGGCCTATCGCCATACTGGGCACAATTCTAGAGTCCGGGATGATACTAAACATTTCGTTATAGAAAAACCCAATATCACTTTTACCAAAACCGAGGATCGAACCCGAGACCTCAGCGTCAGCCTCAGTCGTAACGCGTACGCATTACAACTGCGACACCGAGGCAGTCTCATTATTATCTCATCTCATCTCATCATTATTTAGAGATAGAAAAAGTCGTAAAAGTGATTTTTGTATTGTTCAGAATTATATTATTATTGTGGGTTTGATTCCCGCACCTAGACAAATGTTTGTCTGATTCACAAATATTTGTTTCGGGTCTGGGTGTTGTAGGACTACAAGTCCTTCGTAGTTCCTGATACCCACGATACAGGTTAACCTAGTGTGGGGTCACGACTATGTATGTGACTGTTGGGTGTATATACTTTCAAATATAATAGGTATATTATTAAAATGAATTATCTGAATTCAATTTACAAATTGAGACTGAATTTGTTGTAATTTTTTTGCCTAGGTAGGTGGACATGCTGCAAGCGCCCCAGAGGGGTTGACGTCAGGCAGGCGGCGGATCGTAAAAACTAGAAGCCAAATCTTTCTGTAACATGTGTTAAAGCATGTTGCGCCGACCCCTCTGCGAGTGGGATAAGGGTCATAATAATTAACCAAAGGAGTCCCTGCTATTGGGATACTGGCGTAGTGGGATAAGGGCAGGTGGAAGAAGAGGTAGACAAGCATGCGCCCCGCCTGATGGTAAGTGATCACCGCCGCCCATGGTCTTCAACAATACCGGGGCACTGCCAATCCACTGCCTACCGCTGGAGGAAGACTCACGAAATATATTCGATAGAAGAGAAAGTATTGTATACTTAGGATATCTATAGAATAGATAACCGTGTCTATAGAAATTTAGGACAAAATTTCCACCTTAATAAAAAAATATTAGGTACAACATTAGAGGTGTGACCAGTACATTCCCGGTTTACAGAGCTTCTTTTCGTCTCATGATGTAGGGTTATGACCATACCGGACAAAACATTTGAATGTCGGGCAACAATGTGTGATTTTACGAATCGAAATCTTAAACACAAACCCTGGTCCTCATAGTTTCTCAGCCTGTGTAGGATACCACAAGACCAATGTGGCGAAAAATAAATTGAGATAACAGTACACGTAAAGGAAAAAAGGAACTATTATATTGCAAAATTCAATTCCATGACGGTCTTACAAGTCAAAAATACACACGTAATCTATACTGTATCGATGCACGTAAGTTAATTTAGTGCATTCATAATCCTATAATTATGATTTCAATCAAAAACCGAGCCCTTAGATCGTCTAATAGCCAGACTTGAAGATTATTACGTTTCAATGCAAGAAACTTAAAAATTTGTACAGAACTGTACAGCAAACCGATTAATTATAATAACAAAGCAACTGATTGAAATATGGTACGATTATTTTTCATTACAGTATACCATAGTAAAAATACTATATATTGTTTTCAAGCTCTGTAAAATATTAACATTAAGGCATGTTTCCAAACTGGCGGCAGATCGCAGTCTGTAAACGTTAAGGGCCTTACCACCTGAGATGAAATTGGAATTATGTCCGCCATACTCCACAAGTGTAATTTTCGCACTTCTAACGCTAGATGCGTGCTGTGACTTGTGAACGATAGAAGATCGGGTTTTCACAACAACAACAAAAAACTATACTTATATCCTCTACGTTACATTTTATTGATTTAAACGTGAATGCAGATTGTTTAATATAATTCAGTTTATTCTGGACCACTCCGAAGCTAACTGAGGTGGTAAATGCTGCTGCAGTCTACAGTCTTGTTGATTCCACACGCAGCGCTTTCAGTCGTTTGGAATGATGCTTGGAATTATGTAGTGTTTTAGTTTGGAAGTATTTATATACTGCGGCTGTCGGTATAACTGGCCTGTTGTTGTGACTGACGAAACTATCGACGTAATCCGAAATAATTTCATTGAATCACATAGAAACCAGCAGGCCAATTCTCGTAATTTTAAATGTTCAAAATATCATTCCGATCTAGTCTCAGCGTCAAGGAAGTTGCAAATGGCATTCTCTTAAACCAATCATCAACGTCAAATGTGAACATAGGTCGTAATTAGATTGAATGTAGAATAAAAGTTGATTGAAGCCAAAACGGTATAATGCTACTGCTAATGCTAGGTGCAATTGACGTTGATAATTGGTTTATAAGAATGCCATTTGCAACTTTCTTGACGCTGAGACTAGATCAGATATTTTGAACATTTAAAATTACGAGAATTGGCCTTCAGTAGTGTCGCTGCGATCTTGGGCGACAGTATTGCTGCGGTCTGCGGTCTACCGCCGAGGTTAGTATCATACCTTAAAAACAATTTCTATTCTATTTCGAACTTGTCTTTTGTCCCATTTGTAAATTGTCTGATTGCGTGCCCGATTGTTAAAGTTTCATAAACTAGTACGTAGTTCCATGGTAGGCAGGTATTGTCGAGTTCTATCTACATCAAACTTTGTCAGAAATACGGTCGAGCGTTTTATTATTCCATTACGTTGTGAATCAGGTTTGTTAATATTCAGTGATTATATAATAATGCAATACCTACATGGTTTATAGAAATATAATGATGGGTATTTTAATAGTATTGTATATAATTGAGAATTGTAAAAACAATTTTCTTTCTAAAATAAATAAACGATCTCAGTAGCGTTTTTGGTGATCCTGAAATGGATGGTAGTGGTCATTATGTATTTAGAAATGAAACTTCTAATTATTATAAATTATCATAATATTTTTAATAATAAATTGTAAAACATTACATATCTTTATGATACAAATACGTAATACAAAGACTTTATATTTTTTAAATTTTTCCTAATTCCTAAATGGCACAATTAATCTCTTACGAAGAATCGCTTAATTTTATACCAAAATCTGTATGACCTTGGTTTGTCTAGTCATTCTATAGGTAGTTTTTCGTGTATCCAGCTTCTTTTGCCTTCGTTGAACTCCGCAGCTGTGTGGTCCGTACCTTCTAGGATCCATTTTGTCGTCAGGAGACCTTCGACACCCACTGGTCCTGTAAATTAAAGAAATGGTTTTTTATAAAACCTACTATCTTTTGCTCGCAGCTTTGCTCGCATGAAAGTATCCTCAGTATTTCGGTTACAGTACCAAATTTAATGAAAATCGGTTCAGCGGTTTAGCCATGAAAACCTAACAGACGAACATATTCACTTTCGCGCTTGTAATATTAGTTTGAATAGTATGAATGCACTGAGTATAAAGTAATTATTATTTCTTACATATTTGAATTATAAGGAATATTAATTATTACGCATTTACATCCATTTATGATAAATTAATCAATTATTTTTATATTTTCATCGATTTTATGTTCATCGATTAACGTACCTAAACATATGATTTTTAACTTGAAAAAATATCGCGAAATATTCTTAAATCTTTAAGTCATTTCGTTTGTTCAATTCTGTATACTGATTTGGTGAAGCTATAAATACAAAATTCTAATAAATAATAATTACCTCTAGCATGAATCCTGGCGGTTGATATTCCCACTTCAGCACCAAGACCGAACCTGAAGCCGTCAGCAAAACGAGATGATACATTGTGGAAGACACAAGCACTATCAACAGATGTCAAGAATTGCCTCGCTGTATCATCTGAAATATCATAAATCCACATTTCATCAATCCAATTTCACTAAAGGTTAATAGGTTATAAGTTAAGGCGATAAAGTAGTAGAGCCACGCTATAGATACTTTTGTCTACAGCATGAATGGGCCGGCTCGTCCGGGTGCTGCTGCGTTTCGCACGGTCCGCATTGTAAATTATGCAGACGTCACAAAAAATTTAGAGCCGCTATAGCTGCGTGTTTCACGTCTGTATCACGGTGAATGCTCTGAAGAACTGTTTGACGTTATTCCTTCCTCACCTTTCCTTAACAGAACCACGCGTGCTGGCTTGCGAAACCATAGCGTCGTGGTCTCTTCCATCTCGGCTCGGACCAAGAGGTTCGCAAAATCGTATTTCTGTCGGACCATAAAGCTGTGGAATAGCTTGCCGGCGCACGTGTTTCCTCCTTCCTATAACATTGGATCCTTTAACCGGAGTGTGAAGAAGAAACTAAGCAGGCCGGCATAATTCTGCCGATCTGCGATAGATTCAGTGTCTATCGTTTGTCGACAGTATTCATGGATTGCGCTATACTTACCATCAGGTTTAGCGTAGTCACTTTGCCGAGCCCGGCTAAAAAAAAGAAAGAAAAAAAAGCGAGATATACGGAGGCCCAAATCCTCCTCCCCTTCCCAATCCCTTAATTATCCCCTTCCTTTAAAGTCGGCAACTCGCCCATGATTCTTTTTGTATTGTAAGCGTACATGGGCGGTGAATATCACTTACCATCAGGTGACCCACTTGCTCGTTTCCGAACTATGCCTAAAAAAAGAGGTTACAAAACCAAATGACTAAAATTGTCATCGGTCAATGTAACCAAATTTCGCCCTTGGAAACAGTAATTTTATTAATATATACAATAACAAATAAAAAAAATAATTATCCAGTTTTGTTGAGATATCGCCGTTTCCAACAAATTAGTGTGCAGTATCCAAACAAAAACATTGATAAGATAAACATGAACCCAAACATCAACAGAAATATGACGTCTCATGCTGCCATAATATGGGTACTTTTCCTTGTTAACAATGACGAATTATTATTGTTATACAAGCGGTTGTTACTTATCATAATTTACAATATACCTTCTAGTTATTGCGTTACATAAACTGAGTTGAATACATTTACTTAGTTAAAAAGTAACAAATAAACCCTAAACAAATGAAGTATGTAATAATCCATGCTTACTATTTTCAGTAACAATGACATCCGTGTGGGAACTTCCGAACTGATGTATGTGATCTACAGCATCATCCATGTTTTTCACCACTTCGATGCAACACTCCAAAGCACCGTATTCATGACGCATGCTCCTTGCAGGAGGCGGACCAAAAGTTAACTGCCTAGCTAGTTTTGGACCTGCATGAATCTTCACGCCTTCTTCTTTAAGCATATTGCACATGTCGTTGAAGAGAGTTCCAGATATATGGTCTTCATGAATAAGTAATGTTTCCATAGCATTGCACGCTGCGGGGTAATCGCATTTAGAATCACGGACGATCTTTAACGCTTTAACGGGATCTGCATCTTTATCTAAATATACATGGCAGATGCCCTCAGCATGTCCAAGAACTGGAATGTGTTGTGATTGCTTTTGAATACTCCTGACAAGTTCTGATGAGCCTCTAGGAATAATCAAGTCTATGTGTTTCTCCATTGCGAGTAAGTCGCTAATTTCTTCACGAGTCGAAACTAAAGAAATAGCGTCTTCAGCTCCAACAGTTTTTAATGATTCTTTTACTAATCCCATTAGTGCTTTATTAGAGTATGCAGCTTCTTTTCCACCTTTTAAAAGCAGTCCATTAGCCGAAGCCATAGCTAGGGCTGCTACTTGAGGAAGCGAATCAGGTCTTGATTCGAAAATAACTAAAAGAACTCCAATAGGAACCGTTACTTGTCGAAGGGTTAAATTTTCAGCCAATTTCGTTTTTCTAAGTACTCTTCCTACATTCTCATAACTAGAATCTGCGATTTGTTTTAAGCCTATCGATAAAGTTTTTAATTTCCCTTGACTTAAAGATAGTCGGTTTAGCAAAGGCTTGGCAACTCCATTTTTTGTCGCTTCTTCTAAGTCTTTGTTATTTGCTTCTAATAATTGGTCTTGTTTGTCTAAAAGCAAATCAGCTAAAGAATGTATAGCGGATGCCCTATCTAATGGCGTCAACTGCTGTAATACGCGGCTACCAGTTCGTGCTAAAAATAAAATTGCAATGTAAATATCACGTTACTCAACTAAAGATAAAGTATATGAAATGTATTGAAATATGAAAAAATCATACCATTTTCCGCCAAAACATCAACAGATGTTGAAGAAGTGGTCGCGTAATCAGTGAAGAAAGTGCCAACTTTTCTTCCACTTATAATGGTCTTGATAGCTTTCTCTTGCATCCCGTTGCAAATTACAACGCTGACGCCCCTTGCCATAGCCCAAGTAGCAGCATTGACTTTTGAGTCCATACCGCCCGTACCAACCTAATAAAAAAATCATTAAAGAGTATAGTTTAACGTAGAATCATGTCTATGTGACAGATTCATATTATTTTTTTAAATATTGAGGAGCTCAAATCGTTTTTTACAGGTACCTACGTAGAAATTTGTTCCCAAATAACTTGAGTTTTAAAAATCAATTGAAGTCTCGTCCTTAAATATCGCTATTATAAAGATGGTTTAACCTCACAGTTCTATAGTAACCCTCATCTAGTTAAGGGTTTTAAATGTTTTCATAATACAATCTTTCATAACCACATTTAAATAACAATAATTCTTACCTTAGATTTTTGCCCAAACTGCACCTGGTCCCTTTCCTTGGATGTGTATGTGTGCATCATCCTAGCTCCGTCCTCCCACGGCGGCTTGTTGTATATGCCGTCCACGTCTGACATCATAATGAGCAGGTCCGACTGTATCTCTGCAGCCAGTAATGCTGATAAACTATCGTTGTCTTTTATTCCGATTCCCTAGGGATTGTAAAAAATGTAGTTTATTTAATTAACGTAAATTATGTCCTATTGTTGATTTCGGCTATTTTTCTTATTGTGATTTTTTCTGACATTTTCGTAATTGTTGATTTTATTTGGATCAATGGTGGAAAAATATGTTTTTGACTAGACTATGATCATAACTCATAAGCTATTAAATACCTTATTAAATATAATCATTATAATAAATACCCTTATAAATAAATAAATAAATACACCCAACAGTCACACACATAGTCCTGACCCCACACTAGGTAAACCTGTATCGTGGGTTTCAAGAACTACGAGAGACTTGCGGTCTCACAACACCCAGACCCGAGACAAATATTTGTGAATCAGACAAACATTTGTCCAGGTGCGGGAATCGAACCCACGGCCTCACGCTTCGCAAACCGGCTACTCGCCCGCTGCGCCACGGAGGCGCGAGATAACTTCACGTATCGGGGCAATGACCGCAGTACTGTGTCACGCAGTACTTTGTAATTTAAAGTTCTGAGTGGTGTTACTTCTGTTTATGCATTTATCATCGGGCAAACGACCTGCTCTTATCATTTAAATATGGGTCGTTAATTATAAATCATTCCCCTTACAGAATTTTAATGCAATATCGCATCTACATGAAATAAGCCCCTCACTCTATAATAAAAAACTCTTTAAACGAACATTACCTTTTTCTTCGTATTATAAACTGATCTGAAAGCCTCAAATATTCATTACTAAAATATTACCTTTTTCCCAGTACCGGGCACGACAGTATCATCGTGGATGTACATAGGGGGGCTGACAGCGTCATTCGTGTTCACTATGGGCACTATGTTCAGGGAGATCAGCTCGGATAAGGTACAGAACAAATTCTTTCTAGTCTCTTCATTGTAGAAGTCTGGCTTTGTTACTAACACCTGAAGAAAATCAATATTTTAGTTAATATATGTTTCACGTCATTTCTACTTCTATGTCTTAATTTATCTTTTCTAACTACATTTTAACGAACTTGCGACTTACGTCTTGACAGTCCGTAACACTCCTTGCGGAGTGCTATGCTATCGCTGCTTTTTTGAGCTTATAGCATACCGGGCACAAATTCCAATCTCGGGCACCACATGTTTATTAAAAACAACTCAACACAAATTCTGATTGCTACGGTAAATACGGTGTAAAACAACATCAATGTTCATAATGTGGAAAAAATACAAAACATAGACATTTTTATGTTTTCTTGCGAAATCATCTAAAATATTTTATCAAAATATTTTACCATCCACTAATACATGTAATATTAGGCTCAAAAAATGACACATTCTGCTTTAGTTAGCATAAACAAGAGCAAAAATAATTTGATCGTTCAATTTTGTTTCAAAGGCGAAATTTCCTCCGACTTGCCGACCCGGGTGGATTTATGAATTTTTCATAGATTTATTTTTGGCATTCCTCCCCTTGAATTATTGGGGTGGACGTGTTTGACAGACAGACTGTAGAGTTCAGCATCCATTGAAGTTATTTTGGACTCTCAGAAAACGTAAGTGTTTACGACTTTATTATTATTAACATACTAGTTGTTATAGATAGAAACCTATTATTTGCCTTATTTTGTATTAAGTATGTACTTTAAGGAATCTTACATTTGTAACGCCGTTGGTTTCATAATAAATAAATAAACACAACATAATCTCACGCTGGTATCTCCGAATGGGTAGGTAGATAAATAAAATACAAATTGTGATTGCCCGACGTGAGATTTCAACCTAGAACCTCACCGAATTCTCAGCCTAAGTCCGCTGCCACTAGACCAATGAATCGATTTTATTTTGGGGGCTTTTTTTATTGCCTAGATAGACATACGAGCGGGCGGCCCACCTGATGGTAAGTGGTTACCGCCGCCCATGGACCTCAGCAATGCCAGAGCACAGCCAAGCCGCAGCCTACCGTAGAGGTGGACTAGTAAAGGGTTGTAGTTCAGTTTGACAGACCGCTGACTGAATCACGCCAAAGGCCCTGGGTAGGAGTCCCAGATATCCCCTCCTCACGGTTGAGAGAAGTCACGCACGAAACCAAGATTTATTGTCATTATTTTCTATTCTAATTAAGTGGGCGAGTAGCCGGTTGTGAAACGAGAGGCCTCGTGTTCGATCCCCGCTCCTGTTAGTTTCGGGTCTGAGTGTTTTCTCCCCAAACGGTTTGACATCAGGCAGGCGGCTGGTCGTAAAACTATAAGCCAAATCTTTCTGTAACATGTGTTAAAAACATATTGCGCCGACCCTACTGCGAGTGGGATAAGGATAGGTGATTACTACTACTTTGCATGTTTAAATAAATTATCAACAACCGCCATAATAAATTAGTATAGGTAGTTGAGATTTGATAGATCTTCAAGCTATTCAATCTCGCATAAAACTTTTAAGACACCAAGTTTAAGAATACTTTTTGAACGAGAATTAATCGACAAACAATATGCATTATTACAACCTGATTCACACGTGAAGTTTATTAAAACATTCAGCTTCGTATGGAACTCAGACCTTAACAAAGTGTGGAGGCGTGTCGCTGTGAACATCACATTTATTAAGTTTGTGTTACATTGTCGGATATAATGCCGGAGCGGACTAAACATGGCTCGGGTGGAGAAAGCAATTACTCACAACTAAAAATACGTATTCCAACAGGTTGTGTCGGGTGCCGAGAGGTCATTCCATCCAGTGACGATGTTTTAATCAAATACTAATGTATACTACTAGATGGGCTGTTTAGAAGAAAAATTGCGTCACATAACGCGGGAGTTTTACAGCTCACAAATTAGGGATAAGGATTCTAGTTGAGAGTAAGCGAGATGGTAATATTGAGTTACGGTCAATTGACCGCAACTTAGTGATACAATTTCTATGTACTGCGCAGCTTGTCTAGTAGTATACATTAAAGTCTTTGGTTTTAATCATCTAAATATGGAATGACTGTCCTTTAGATCCTACAACTAAATGTGAAATTTTGGATGTTTGTGAATTTGAATCTTTGTTAGTCAATCATGCTTTAACGACTGAACGGTTTTGCATGAAATTTGACACACAGGTAGACCAAGACCTGGATTAGGATATAGGCTAAGTTTTATCCGGGAACAGGACGTTCACTCGGGCGGAGCCACTAGCAAAAGCTAGTATGGAATACAATATCTAAATTCTTCGTGAATTCTAGTGGAAAGACTAAACTGCTTTATTAATCGCCCTGTCGTATATTCATAACTAAGTGTTGCGCACAGTTCCGCTCGCGTGTACCCCCCTTTTCCCTTTAAAAAGTAAATAAAAAAAAATATGCCCCACATTACACAAACTATCATCTGACCAAATTTGATGATCTTAGCTTTAGTATTTTTTGAGATATCGTATTTATCAGCGATTCATGAGCGAGTGAGTGAGTGAGTGGTATTTCGCTTTTATATATACCTCTCTCTACTTGTTCCACCTGCCCTTATCCCACTCGCAGTGGGGTCGTCACATCATGCTTTGTAACATGTATCTATATATTTAAATACAAGAGTCCGGAATATTAGATAGAATAACATTATAAATGATGCACGTATATCCGTTGCGTCGTCGTTCTCTCCCTACTACACTAATTTGGGACAGTTTCGTGAGTTTGAATATAGTTTGTTTATTAAATTTAACTTTGATGTAGGCAAGGCTACACGTTCTGGCGGCCAATTCTCGTAATTTTAAATGTTCAAAATATCATTCCGATCTAGTCGCAGCGTCAAGAAAGTTGCAATTGACATTCTCTTAAACCAATAATCAACGTCAAATGTACCTAGTATTAGCAGTAGCATTATACAGTTTTGGCTTCAGTCAACTTTTATTCTACATTCAATCTCATTACGATCTATGTCACATTTGACGCTGAGACTAGATCGGAATGATATTTTGAACATTTAAAATTACGAGAATTGGCCTTCTGTTGTTTCTATCACAACTGGGGGGCGAGCACGAACAACTTACGAATAAGTATTCGAATCGAGAACGCTAGCATTTGTATGAAGATTCAAACAAATAATTGACATTGAAATAAAACTAGTTTATACGGATTTTATCACGGTTTAATTTTTATTTTAGTCCCGACGTTTCGAAAGCTTTTCAGCCTTCGTGGTCACGGGAGAGACTGAGGTGTAGGTCGTCTCGAAAAGTTAATGTTACAATGGCTACCTTCATTTTAAAATTATACATTTATTTTTAATTATTTAAAAAGTTAGTTGACACTAGTCCGATCTACGCAGAAAGAGCTCACGGTATCTTGAGGTCTGGCAGTTGGTCTTTTGGGTTCCGATTTAATTAAATTTATAATTGGATCCCAGGCTTGTGCAAGCTTCCAACCGATAAAATCCGTATAAACTAGTTTTATTTCAATGTGTCATATTCGCGTAAACCTAAGAAATCACTAAATAATTGACATTTCGAGACGAATGCGTTCTCGCAAGTTATTCGTGCCAGTCCCTCTGTAGTGCTAGAGGATGCATACATACATATACGCACTCACGCTTGTAATCCCCGAAGGGGTAGGAAGAGGTGTGACCAGTACATCCACATTTCGCCGAGCGTATCTCCGTCCCATGATTTGATAGGTATTAGGTTATCACCATTCCGGGCACAATTTCATACTCCGGGTTGATACTGAGCATTTCGTAATAGATAAACCCAATATCACTTTTCTCCGACACGGGGATCAAACCTGCGACCTCAGCGTCGGTCTCAGTCATAACGCGTACGTATTACAACTGCGCCAGAGAAGCAGTGATAGAGGATTATTAATATTATTAAGTATACTGTGCTGAATCTTTGTTTTCATTTCGTATAGAGTTAGGGTTAATGATGAGAGTTACAGTAAAGTTTTTTTCTCATTATAATCTTGTTCTGTTTTTATGGTATAGGCCAGCAAATGAACAAGTGGGTCACCTGATGGTAAGTGATGTCCACCATACGCCATATACCATATACGCCCACAATACCAAAAGAATCATGGGTGCGTTGCCGACCTTAAAGGAAAGGGATAATTAAGGTATTGGGAAGGGGAGGGGGTTTGGCCCTCCGGATATCTCACTCACCGTACGAAACGCAGCAGCAAGCTGTTACTTTACGCCGGATTTCTGTGAGACAGTGGTAAAAAAAATTGTCTTGTCTTATTTAGCCATTTATTCATTTCGCGTGAGTTAATGATCAGTCATTTCACATTGCTTTTTTTATAGGCCAGCAGACGAACAATTGCGTCACCTGATGGTAAGTGATCTGCCTCGGTGGCGCAGACAAGCTAATAAAAAAACTATAGTTTTATGATCAAGGCTCTATCAGACGGCTCGCTTTTTACTCTCTCTGGCCTTTCATTTTTAGGGTTTGATTCTCAGGTACGTCAATTAAGTAGAAGATATTTCATTAGATATTTCTCAGAAATTAATTATTTATATGAGATTATATTTTTAGGGTTCCATAGCCGAATGGG
This sequence comes from Mimas tiliae, assembly GCA_905332985.1. NCBI lineage: Eukaryota > Metazoa > Arthropoda > Insecta > Lepidoptera > Sphingidae > Mimas > Mimas tiliae. Next base: position 4,145,686 of record HG995251.1, read on the forward strand.
AAAAACGGGATCCTTATAATTCGTCACGTCCGTCTGTCCAGCCGTATCTGACATCCATTTTACTCGGAGACTATTGGCACTATATGGATTAAATTTGGATAAATTGATTTAAATTTGGACTGCCTCGATGGCGCAGTTGTAATGCGTACGCGTTAAGATTAAGCTAACGCTGAGGTCTCGGGTTCGATCCCCGGGTCGGGTAAAGTGGTATTGGGTTTTTCTAATACGAAATGCTCAGTATCAGCCTGGAGTCTAGAATTTGTGCCCGGTATGGCGATAGGCTCGCCCCCTATCACATAAGGGACGGAGATACGCTCGGCGAAATGTGGGTGTACTGGTTACATCTCTGCCTACCCCTTCGGGGATTACAAACGTGAGTGCATATGTATGTATTAAATTTGAATGGTACGTATGTTCTATGAACCGCTTCACAAAGATTTAATGAAATTTAGGAAATAAAACGCAGCCTCCGTGACGCAGCGGGCGAGTGGGTGGGTTGTGGGTTCGATTCCCGCTCCGAGACAAATGATTGTGTGATCCACAAATGTTTGTTTCGGGTCTGGGTGTTATGGGACCACAAGTCCTATGTATTCGTAGTTCCTGATACCCACAATACAGGTTAACCTAGTGTGGGGTCAGGACTATGTGTGTGACTGTTGGGTGTATCAAAATAGGGTGGCTCTCCATAGATGTAACCGAGGGATGTTTGGTTTTCTGATGAGTGTTGCTTCTGTTTATGGGCAGGCGTGACGCTTACCATCAGCCGAGTGATCTTCTCGTCTCTTCATCTTAAGCTAATAAAAAATAATGAACTTTCTCGCCAGAGATTCATATGATCTCGCCTTTATTCTGCATCATGTCTTATATTACGTGACATATGAAGTGATGCGTGACATACATTGTTTAACGTGTCTGCATCAAGAACAAACGAATACAACACGCAGAGCTATTTAAACACATTCACAACTCATTAGAGGGCCTAACAACCTGTACTAATAGTACGTCACTGGTCATATTACTTGTACTCTGCCGAGTGGTAAAGCCACGCTGTAGACAATTTTGTCTACAGCATGAATGGGCCGGCTCGTCCGGGTCGTTACCACTGTCTCACAGAAAACCGGCGTAAAGTAGCAGCTTGCTGCTGCGTTTCGTACGGTGAGTGAGATATCCGGAGGCCCAAATCCCCCTCCCCTTCCCAATCCCTTATTATCCCTTTCCTTTAAGGTCGGCAACGCGCCCATAATTCTTTTGTATTGTGGGCGTACATGGGTGGTGGAGATCGCTTACCATCAGGTGACCCACTTGCTGGTTTGCCGGCCTATACTATAAAAAAAAACCTTAATTTTGCCACATATTACCGTTCTCATATTCTTCAATACCGAAAATAGATTTTTTTTGTGTTATCGCTTGCTGATAGCCAGACGAGAGTCGGCTTTAGTCAGCGTCACCGGGGTTTCGGGTTAATGCTTGAGGTACTCCAACCCTTAAAACCCTTAAACGAAAATAAATCAATCAAACTCATCCTATATTCATAAACGTTACTATGAGGCCTCATAGCGAGCGCGAACGCATAGTGGCGACTTCTGTACACGTCATTGGTTAGTTTTTGGCGCTAAATAGAAACAGACCAATCATGAACACAGAAATTGCACTTAGCAACGAGCTCACTTCAGTCTTGATTGTGAATACGACAATCATGTTAGTAGTAATAAGTTTAAATATATGAAAATGTATAGAATTATGTGTCGAAATTGAAAACCGCTCAATGAGCGTTTAATAGCGTCACTAACCTCGATAACTAATAGTGGGTTCACACGATTCCATTTAAGTCGATCGACTACTAAATCGCATTTGATTAGAACCGTCTTGAGATAATCAACAAAAACCCTAGACACGCCTGTATCCCTGAAAGGGTAGGTAGGCGAGTTTATCACTAAGCATCTAACAATCTCCTATCCCGGGGCAACGTATGTGTGATTTTATCGAAAATTATTTTATAAATAGTAGAATCATGCTGTAGACACTTTTGTCTCCAGAATGTATGGGCCGGCTCGTCCAGGTCATTACTACTGTCTCACAGAAAACCGGCGTAAAGTAACAGCCTGCTACTGCGTTTCGCACGGTGAGTAAGATATCCGGAGGCTCAAACCCCCTCCCCTTCCCAATTCCTTAATAATTGGTATTGTGGGCGTACATGGGCGGTGGAGATCACTTACCATAAGGTGACCCACTTGCTCATTTGCCGGCGTTATGTCATAAAAAAACAAACATAAAATGTGATTGCCCGGTCTGGGATTTCAACCCAGGATCTTAAAACCTCCCTTTGGCGAGCCCTTTTGGAGGTTCCGGAGTCCATCTATAGTGCTGATGGTGATAGCTACGGAGGTTTTATCCCCTAAAAATCTGATACACCCCGACTACTTATAATCAAGATGAAATCATCAAACCAATGGATGGATATGGATGGATGGAATCAAATGAAAACATTGTAAATGAATATTAAAAAAGAGCAACGTTAAAGTTTCTTGTCCGTTCTTCTTTAACGAAACAGCATTCCAAACTGACGGTAGAGTTTAAATTTGACTGAATCTTAACTGATTTATAACATTTTATGGATTCAATAAATATTTTCATTTCATTTCATCAAGATGATATTGAAAAAATCTTACGACCTAAGCAGACTGTCACCACACACACCAATGAGGCGATCACCGATGACATTCTCCTCAAATTACACCTAACATTTGCCCATGCTTTGACAAACTACATCCTTAATTTTATGCGGTTATATTTTTGGGTATTTGTGTGTAACATCTCCATAAATTTCCTCGGTAAATGGAAAACATTTTGCGGTACAACGGCGATATGGTAATCCTGGTCCACATTTGAATTTCAGAATTAATTAATATTTTTTATGTACTGAGCATCTCTCCCGCTAAAGGCTCGCTTTAATAAAAACATAATGTTGGACAAAATATTGTAATGTTCAAAACAGTATTGTATTGTGGCCGTCTAGATGGTTTTAGGGTTCCATACTCAAAAACTGCCAATAAAACCCTATTACTAAGCCTTTACAGTCTGTTTGTCTGTCCTAACTTTAAAAGGCTCTATATTCTGAAAGGTTCATTTTTATTTTTTCATTTTGGTAAAATATTCTGATAAATAAATAAATACACTCAACAGTCACACACCCCTGACCCCACACTAGGTTAACCTGTATCGTGATTCGTGGGTATCAGGAACTACAAGGGACTTGTGGTCCCACAACACCCAGACCAGAAACAAATATTTGTGGATCACACAAACAGCGCGGGAATCAAACCCACGGCCTCTCGCTTCGCAGCCGTCTACTTGCCTATTGTGCCACGGAGGCTGTCTAATTATTAAAAATGATCTCAATAATATCAATAATCATAAAACTTTCATACTTGAATTTAAAAAAAAACCTAACTTTTAAAAATCGTTTGTTACCTGAGCAATTTTCACATTATACTGTGAAAACATGGCGTCATACATAGACATCAGCTCCGACTGACCCACCGCTGCTGCCGCCCGAGGGTCTAGGATACTGCCAGCGTCCTGAACATAAAACAAAAACATCTAACTTTTGAACTGCTAAACAGATTTTCTTAAACATCAAGAACAATCTCGATCAAACCAGTTTAAAAAAAAACCATTTAAAGAGGTCCATTCGTTTAGGGGCTACGATGCCACAGACAAACACACCCACTTTTTGTCTTCTTTTTGTTGAGAGGTTAAAAAGGAGAACATATTATACGATCTTGATTAACTTATATAGGAAGTAGAGATAGCTCAGCGGGGAGTGTTACGGATTACCGAAATGAAAGTCGCAGGTTCGAAACCAGCTTCAAGAGCACGTCTGACAGTTCTAAGTTATGTGTATACCATATTTATTGTGAATTATCGCTCGCTTTAGCGGTGAATGAAACATCGTGAGTAAACCGGCACACCTGAGAATTTCTCAATAAGAATTTTAAAGGTGTGCGTAGTCAGCCAACTCGCATTAAGGGCAGTGTGGTGGACTAAGACCTACCCCTCTCATTCGTAGAGAAAGCCCGTGCTCAGCAGTGGGACATATATAATACATTGCTGGTGTTATTATATTATTATTTAGGTAAGCGCACAATATGTCGAGCCGCATGGAAATGAAGCAGGCGGCATTCGCATGGACGGAAATCCGTTGCGCGTTAGCGCGACTCGCTTCGCCCCGGCATAGTGCACGATAGTTACAAATTATATATTTTTTTAAATGCCGAAACGAGCAGATCGCTCGCCTGATGGTAAACGCCACGTCTACCACGTTAACCCGTCGCAATATGCGCTTAATTTTAAGCCATAAAAACTTGTTCCAACATACCTCCCTGGTGTGATCGCTGGGTGACAATGTCTCCCTCATTGAGAGTGACATGAGTAACTCCTGCGTCAGCTTCTGCCGTCCGAATGCCACAGCCCCGCTGGTCACCATAATGCACTCCCGACCTTCGTGGTGGCATTCCGCTACCTGAACAGATGATGGTGGTGATATTAGCGATGATTATAAGGTATTTATTTATTTAACTATTTATTGTACACCATTTGCACGGATAATTATAAAGGAAAATAATATAAAAAGTATATTACAATAGGCGATCTTATCACTAATAGCGATCTCGTCCAGACAACCTTAGGACGGAATAGTGGCAAAAGAAATTAATAAGTGAGGGTACATACTTATATATATATAATAATAAATAACAACTATTGAAATAATAAATACCAATATTCAACATATACATATATACATAAATATATTATATTAATTGTGATTGCAAAAAATTAAGACACATTGCGATGAGAGGTAAAAAAGTTTCAGCTGTCTCTTGAAGCTACTTAGTGATGGAGTTTATCGAATAGACACCGGCAAAGCGTTCCACAATTGAACAGCCTAAACGGCAAAGGAACCATAAAAAAAACACTGCCGGAGTCTTCAGAGCAAGATTCTCTGACGATGTTAAAACATGCGATCGCGGTAGACCGCGGTGAAGGAAATTGAAACTTTCCTTCAGATACTGGGGAGACGCAGGATTAAATCGAATATTATAAAGTAGGAATAAAATATAAGTGATAAACGGAATGAAAGATAATGCAAGAATCAAGAAGATAATCAAGTAATTTCAAACTGAAATAAATATGGATTAAGGGGTGACCTACCAGAAAACAAAAAAAAATACCTCATTAAATGTATAGGTATAGTTGTATAATGTATATAGGGGTTTTTGAACAACCACTTTTTGGTTTGTTTGTTCACAAATTTGAGTGGTAGAGCCACGTTATAGACAGTTTTTTCTACAACTTTAATGGGCCGGCTCGTTACTGTCACAGAAAACTGGTGTAAAGTAGCAGCTTGCTGCCGAGTGAGATATCTGGAGGCTCAAATCCCCCTCCCCTTCCCTATCCCTTTCCTTTGAGGTCGGCAACGCACCCATAATTCTTTTGGTATTGTGGGCGTACATGGGCGGTGGAGATCACTTACTATTAGGTGACCCACTGGCTAGTTTGCCAGTCTATACTATAAAAAAATACGCAGAAAAAGGGCAAAATAAGATAAATCATTTTTATTTTCATATAGACCTGTTGTCTTCCAATATTATTAATTGAAACATTTTAAATCAAAGTATTTAATGATGTCTTCGTACATAGTATTTTACATTTTAAACGTATGCCAAATATTTTAATTCAGTTAGGATAATAAACTTTAAATAAACAACGATATTTTGTGAACAAAAACTTCGTTTTAACAACCAATTTTCAAAAAGTTGTTTGTTTCACAGTTCTAAAGAAAATTACAAATCGATACATCAAAAGAAATAACAGAATTCAGAAGAAAATGTAAGATAAAACGATGTACAACATTTTCTCTTTGTCGACTTTCCAAAAAAACATTTGATAAGTCCAAAGACATTCAAATATAATAGTTATAGACGGGACAAAGCAAACAAATTTGTGATACTTGTTACCTAGTGGCGCCTAGTGGTAACAAGTCACTCAGTCTAGTTTGAGACGTCCACGTGACAAGTCGTGCTTATGTGTAAAAGGCAAAGGAAAACACTCAACACAACACTAGTTCTTTCTGCAACCTACTGTTTGATAGCCCATGTTTTCTATACTTGATTTTTTCTATCCAAAACTAGATAGACTGACGCCTGGGATCAAAGTTTTTGTATGAAAATGTTTCCAATAGCCGCTCTATCTACTTTAATTCTCTTTGGATAAATCATTTATGCATAAACAGGTTTTATTAAGAAAAAAGGTACCTTTTTTCTTAATAAAACCTCTCACTGCCTCGGTGGCGCAGTTGTAATGTGTACACGGTACGACTGCTATGCTGAGGTCTTGGGTTCGATCCTCGGGTCGGGTAAAATGATATTGAGTTGTTCTATGGATCATGGAACGGAAATAAGCTCGCCGAAATGTGGGTTAATTAGTTACACCTCTGCCAACCCCTTCGGAGAGTACAGGCGTGGATGCGTATTTATGTATAGTACTAGCACTATTATTACTTATCTTACATACCGTGTTTCTCCTAATTCCAAATAATTTTAATCCATTACGACCACCGCGACTTTCTTTACAAAAACCCCGTATTTGCGGTCAAAATTCAAGTCTACTAACTAAATTATCCAATGCCAGCTAACTTGAATATTTACTGAATGACCAAATCAATTATGCAAAGACTATGCAAGAATACACAATGAATGACCCGTTTCCAGTTGAACAAGTTACAATCAAGGACCAGAGTTGTGGACTAACCGATTAACAAACTAAGGAACAGGCAGTTAGAATTAGGTTACTTTGGTGATGCAGCTGACTGTAAGAAACAAGTTGAAAGTTCGATTCCTGCAGCTGTTTCTTTGCATCTAAGTATATTTGAGTATTTTCAAGGTGGCAGGTCTCTCGTATGCGAGAAGCCGTCTGGGTTGGTACCACCGCTTTGTCTATTTCTGCCGCAAAGCAGCAGTGGGTAAGCACTGTTGTGTTCTAGTTTGAAGGACATTGAAGCCAGTGGAATTACTGGGCAAAAAATAAAATAAAAATGCCGGCAAGCAGCAGTGTGTAAGTACAGTTGTGTTCCGGTTTGAAGGATATTGAAGCCAGTGAAATTACTGGGCATTATGAGACTTAACATCTTATGTCTCGGAGTGACGAGCGCAGTCCAATGGCATGCAGTGCATTGTAATAATTCATGCGTAGTGTTGCTTCTGTTTATGGGCGGGCGTGACGCTTACCATCAGTCGAGTGAGCTGCTCGTTTCATCATTCAAGCTAAAAAAACAATGTTACTACCGATATGTTATACAATGAAGAAAATTCGTTTTATTATTATTAGACTGGTTTAAAAAAAAATGATTCTCTTACAATAACACAAACAACAATATTAGGAACACTTATTTCAAAAAATCATTTTTCAGTGTTATACTCTAACTCGATGTACATATTTTATGCAGATGATAAAACTAAGTTTGAACTTGTGCTACACTTAACTTAGTTTAAATTGGACTTCCGCCAGAATCTCGATCATTATTTAATTAAGAGTACTTTTTACTTATAGGAAAGTTTAGACCTGAATTTTGTCTGAAACACTGCAGTATTTGATTATGCATAATCTTCTTAGGATTTAACATTAGCGTAGACGCCTTGTCTTAAATTATTTAGTTAATTAAAACTGCATATACATTTTGTGACTAATTCTATTTATGTCAATTTAAATAGGGAATAATAAGGAAAATAGACTGCCTCGGTGGCGTAGTTGTAATGCGTACGCGTTACGATTAAGGCTAACGCTGAGGTCTCGGGTTCGATCCCCGGATCGGGTAAAGTGGTATTGGGTTTTTCTATTATGAAATGCTCAGTATCAGCCCGGATTCTGGATTTTGTGCCCGATATGGCGATAGGCTCGCCCCCTATCACATCGTGAGACGGAGATACGCTCGGCGAAATGTGGATGTACTAGTTACACCTCTGCCTACCCCTTCGGGAATTACAGGCGTGATGCGTATGTAAATATAGGATTATTTTATTTCCATTCCAAGTATTCTTTTATATATTTTTTAGTAGATAGTCCATGAAGATGATCCTTCTCCAGAACAGATTTAATGCCCGCCATGGTGTAGACAGTTTTGCTACAGCATGAATGGGCCGGGTCACCCAAGTCGTTACCACTGTCCCACAGAAAAGTGACGTAAAACAGCGGCTTGCTGTTGCGTGCGATATCCGGAGGCCCACATCCCACTCCCTTCCAAATCCCTTAATTATCCCTTTTCTTTAAGGTCCGTTACACAACCATGATTATTCTGGTATTGAGGAATTATTAACACATAAAGAGTCAACATCATGTCAGAAGTGGGATAGGCGTAATGATCTGATTGACAAATAATATATTCTGGAAGAACTAAGTCAGGGAATTTAAGCACCCAGAATCCTTCCATAGTGCTGATAATATGGTTATAGGAATAAGAAATCCAGGTTCCAAGAGATATTCCTAACTACAAAAGAATAACAAATATACCTGTTCTATAATAGACGCTAGTCTTCCCAACGCAAGTCCATTTCCATCTTCTCTTGTAATGACCGCACTGCCGAGTTTTACCACCAACCTTCTGGCGTACTTCAGTTGTGATCTGTCAGTGAATGTCCTTTGCTTGCGTTCAGCACTGGCCAGGTTTCTTTTATCCACGTTGAGGCCCTGAGAAGACATTTTTAGATTAGAGAAGCGAATAATCATACGAATGCTAACATTTAAAATGTCTGTTCTTAAGATACAGTATTTAAAAGGGGGACCAACTTTGAACTCTTTCTAATGAAAAAGAAGCATCAAAATCGGTTCAAAGTTGGTAAAGTTATGCGTTGTTATAAACACAAAAAACAAATGCCTAGTCGTTGAAACCCCCTGACAGAGGTGGTAGGTCCCTCGTACGCGAGTAGCCGTCTGGATAGGTACCAACGCTTTGTCTATTTCTGCCACCAAATAGCAGTGTGTAAACACTGTTGTCAGTCTAGATGCCTACCGTGTCTACCTATTCAAACATGGCTAAGATCCACACCGATTAAACCAACATTCAAACAAAAATAATCGCAGTCAAGTTAGTTAGGCCCTACGATGCCCCACACTTACACACAGACAAAGGGGTCAAAACACTCCTCTTTTTATCAGCGATTAAAAATAATGAACTTGGAGTCGATACTATTACAAATGAATTATTTTTATATTTAGCTTTTCAGTTTTAGTGTCTGTTTAATTTTCGGTCTGTCTGTTAAAAAATCGGTAAATAAATAGTTATTTTCAATGATCATTTCTCAGTTATTTAGTTGTTTTAAGCGCACTTTTTCAGCCAAAATAGGATATGTAAGCCATATCAGAGCACGCCTCTATAGCTTTACTCTTTAAGCAAAAGTTAAGTCACCGTGGCCGAAATCGGCCTGGAAGACATCATATTAATTCCATACTTTATTTCCAAGAACGAAATGACTGTTGACTTTAGTTTATACTACATCCATAATGCCACGGGCGAGTATCCAACTAAGCAATCAGAAGATATTGGTTCGATTTGTTTGAACAAATATTTGTTGAACCTATCTATATCTACAGACACTATCTAACATATTATTATTTCGTGAGTTTATTGAAAGAAAGAAATAATTAAATCGTTATTTGACTATGTAGGCAATAAAAGTAGCGCTTATGACAAGTCAGTACAAATAGTAGAAAATGATGTACCAAAAATAATACCAACTTATGTATATCATATATAGCAACAATACCTGGACAATTACCTACACTAAATCAGTTTATTTTTTACAACATTATTAATCTGAGGAACAAGTCTAAGATTGTAATACTTTGAAGCGGTGTGTCGATAAGGACCATAGACATCCCTGAAACGTCACGTATTTTAAAACTACTCCGGGTACAATTCAGCTCAGCCTGAGAAGACCAAACAAAAGAAACAAACATTTTTTCGTCACAGTACAGTGTCTGAATATATTTAAGGAACTAAACTTTATATAATTAGAATTATTATAATAGGACCAAACTATTAAGTGGTAAAGCCACAATGTAGCCTGTTTTGACTACAGCAGCCTTTCCCAACCTTTTTCAAGGGCCGTTTTCAAGGGCGGACTTCTAGTGCCATCTTACCATGATCCGCGGACCCCTACCGCCACCTTACCGATGTCCACGGATCGATCTAACCATTGATTTAATAAAAAAATAAAAAAAAATTGGCTCGGTTGGAGCGGCAGCACTGTCTCACAGAAAACTGGTGTGCAGGTCGCTATTGCGTTTCGTACGGCGAGTGAAATTGGAGGTCCAAATCTCCCTCCCTTCTTAATTCCCAATCCTTTACTTTAAAATCGGCAACATGTTCTCACCCAGAATTATTTCAATTTATTTATTTTATTTATTCGTTATGGTATTGTGGGAATACCCACAATATCTCTCCTGTATTCATGAGCGGAGGAGATCACTTAAATCAAGTGACCAACTTGCTCGTTGGCCGGTCTCTGCTATAAAATAAAAACTTTTGTATAATTAGATTTTCCATAAAAAACAATTATTTCACTTATTTAATTTACATCAAAAGTTAAACAATACTTGTTTAAAATTGCTTTGCATAAAACTTATGGAGTGATTTATCATATTATTCGTGTTTTTCAAGGTATTATTAAAATTATATATATATGGTCAATGATCTCTACATAGTTAAGATAAGAAAGAATTAATAATATGTAACCCTGCTTTTATTTAACAAAATAATAAACATTTACAAAAGTTGCAGTAGAAATTTAATAAACAAAATAATAAACATGTTTTAATTTCTCACGCGTTTGTGAGGTAAACCGAAATACAACCAATTTGGGGCACCCGTGTCACTCAAAGTGTCGCCGTGAGTACCTATACAGTGGTGAATCAGACTACGAAACAGGGGGCTTGGACCAAAACAAAGAACGAAATTTTCTGGCGAAAAAACGAAAAGGCTGGCACTGACGACTTCTCTGGTATAGGTAAGTCTGCTCATTCTTAACGACTTATTTGCGGGTGAACTTTTAAATATTATGTAGATTTGATTTATTTGATACACGCACCTATACATTTTGATATGCACACAAATTCATTTCTTATACAAACATCTTACGTACACATAGCACCGCGCCCAAAAATAAGTGAACTATGTTTATTCGGGTTGTGGATTTCAAACATCTCTAACCGTCAGATGATACACCTCCTCCTGATACATGATCTTTTTGCCTCCTCCGTTATAAAATAACCTAACCGTTAAAATATTAAATGCCCCACATCAATTAAAACATATTTTTACATTCTAGAAGACTGGCAGTTTTTTTTTTTAATGCGGATAAGAACTATCTCTATTAAACGAGCTTGCCAATAAAAAACACATTAAAATCGATCAATTCGTTTAGGCGCTACAGTATCACAGATACACGCGTTTACACACACACACACAAAGAGAGAGAGAAAGGGGCCAAATCTATAACAGACCTGTCTTTGTTGGGCGATAATACTCATTTTCTTTTTTTCATACTAGCTCCACAATCTCTAAGGCCGAGCAAGTGACCAGGGGGTAAATAATGTGAAATAACTTTCCCGAATACATCTCTGTACGGAAAGTTTAATTTTTGACCACTACCAGAGTCAGTTTCAGTGCACTTTATGGACGCAAAATTCGTTATTATAGTCGCTATGAATGCTAGTTTTTACCGTCCAATTGTAACGTTTAAAATTCTCTCTGTGTGTTACATATTAAGTGTGGTTTGAGTGGTTTATGAGAAATTGCTGGAGCGTGTTACAGCGATGTTATTAGATTAGCATTTTTTATTTATTTTCAATGTAACAAGAATATCTAATATATTACTTGACGGTAGGTCTCTCGTACGGCTTTCTGAAAAAAATGTAAAAGGTACTTTATCCCACTCGCAGTGGGGTCGGCGCAAAATGTTTTTAACACATGTTACAGGAAAATTTGGCTTGTAGTTTTACGACCAGCCGCCTTCCTGACTTCCTCTCCGCAGAGAAAACACCAAGACGCATAACCAAATATTTTTGGATTACACAAACATTTTGTCTCGGTACGGGAATCGAACCCGCGGAATTGAAACCTCTCGTTTCACAGCCAGCTACTCGCCCACTGCGCCACGGAGGCTGTCGAAATGGTTCTTAACTGTCCTCCTTTCCCACCTGCCCTTATCCCACTCGCAGTGGGGTCGGCGCAACATGCTTTTTATCACATGTTACAGAAAGAGTTGTCTTGTAGTTATTACGAACGGCCGCCTGCTTGACGTCAACCCCTCTGGGGAAATGGTTTTTAACTATGTTTGAAAAATTTGTTCAGCTATTTAAAAGTTAAAGAAGTTTTTTAATTGCGTAGATTTTAACGGTCAGGTTATTCTTTGGAGTGACTGACCAGACCCAAATAGCCCGGAATTCATCACGTAATAATGATTCGTAAAAAATATGAATAATTTAAAACGTAGCACTGTAATATATTAACTCTCTTTACATATAAATTAACTTGTACATTTCTACCACATACGACTGCTAACTAATTAGTGAGAGTGTAAAAATAATATTTGTAGAGTCCAGTTTCCCACACACCGCTGTATCTGAGTGGAGTAGGACACGATTATTAAAAGAGTTTGTAAGAGTAGCCTCTTTTTTGTACTGAGCCTGTACAAGGTACCACTTCAAATGAGGCGCGGCGTCTTGAAGCTCACTTACTCGTTCTCACTCTTTCACGCACGCAGCTCGTGTTATGGGAATAGTAACAGAGCAACGCGACATACAATTTGAAGTAGTACAATGTTGAAACGTTTGAGCCGCTCTTACATACTTTCGTCATGTAGGGGACAAATGTAATGCATCTTGTATGTCCTTCTCAACACTAGCTGTATCAGATGTTAATTAAACCACAACACAAAGTGGTGTGTTTATTTTTGTTTGCAAAGTTTTCTTTGTGCTGTAGTTTGAATCGCACATCTTAAAACATACATAAATTCAAACCTGTATCCCCGTAAATATTTTTTGGTTAACATTATCAGCTACCTATATAATTTTAAAGAAAATCTGTGGGACTGTAAGTGGGCCACCATCATCGTAAGCCTAAAGTCAACCTCGCCTGGACGTGGTACAATCAGCTGATTAACGTACGAGGCAATAGTGAAACTTAATTCCCGTTACGGATTCTGGGGTCAATCCACCGTCAAATCATGATGAGAAGGCGGACCCATGCCTTAAGCCGAGATAACGCCAACTAAGCAGATAAGCTATCAGCTATAACAACGGAAAAGCATATTCTTTAAAATTAAGCGGTCATAATTAAATATCCACTTCCATCTACCATTTTGTACCGGTAGAAGTACTTAAAAATATTAATAATACAAATCCTATTTTACGCCGTAAATTTTCAACAAAATGAATGTAAATCCAACCTTTGATTCTGACCTACAAACTTCCGCAAGTTAGAGGAAAAAAATCAATTTAATCTCATTCAAAGCATTGGCAGATGTTCCCAACACTTAGAATCAAATTTTTCAGACCATTCTTTGAGTGATTATTATGTAAACCAATCTTTGAGCAAGAAAGAAAGAAAGAAAATATTTGTTGGCAGACATTAGGTACATAACTATAGCAATATTATTTTCTTATGTTTTAACACCGGGCTGTTGAACTGAATCGAATTGAAATGAAAAAAATATTAGCTATTAGTTTTCTTTTCTTTGTGCCTGTGCTAGTCCTAATCATTAATTTAATTCTACAAAAACTGTATTGGACATTTCCAATACAGTATTTTTTTAGACTTTTCTTAGCCAGTATTTTTTCTTTACAATGCTTTTTTTAGTAGTAGTTTGCTCTCCTTGCTGATAATCCGATGAGCTGATTTGTGCTCACTAAAACCTTACACTACCTTAGTCGCTAGCTAACATTTTTAATGTTTGGAAATTTGAGAGTGTTTAAGTCAAACTTCGTATGGCCGTGTCAAGCGATCGTGTCACCGCGGCGCCGTATCTACGTAATTAATAATTGGTATCGATGAATAATATTAAAATACTTCCTAAGCACGTTGGAACTCATCGAAATAAGATGACAAGAAACGTAACTCAAGCAAAAAATTACCCCACCAAAACTCTGTGCTAGGGGGCGGGGCTATAAAAGTCTGTGCATAAAAAATCTCTAGTTAACACTTGATACGTCTAATTTTTTGCGCGTTGTAGAATGTCGTATCTCGATCTAGAAATTTAATATTTAGACATTAACTTTTATGAAATGAGGTTGGTTTTGAACGTTCGTTAATTTTTGTTGCGTGTATGAGTGTTACGTTTGATTGTACCTTTGCACGTGTAAGTAAGTGGAGTCGTATTTTTTGGCAGATCCATATGAGAGTTATCGTTCTAGTTACATTATTTCGATGAAGGAACTCAACATCTTATATTTTACAATTGGTGGCTATCAAGTATTTGTATATTGTAATCGCAAATTCGCATTCACAAGACTCCAACAATACCCGTGATATCGAATCGGCCATGATCCTTTATTTATTTGCACCCCTTCCCGTGCATTATTATGTAGGTATAAATATAAAGCCCAAACTTTGAGAACCTCTGGTTGTTAAAATATTAATGGCCTTCGTGCGACCCACATCACCTGGAAAGGTTTGCAAAAAGCGACATAATCCGCGGTAAATGGTTGATATCCGGATCTCCTTAACTATTTAAACAGGGTTTCATTGCCCGGATTACATTTATTTCTATTAAACGTTCCCTGATGATATCGTGTCTTGAATTTGTTTGAAAGGATTGCTGAGTAAAATAGTAGCACAGTTATTTGGAGTATTTTTACTTTAATCTAAGTTCTAACTCAAATAATATGTTATATACAGCCTCCGTGGCGCAGTGGGTAAGTAGCCAGCTGCGAAGCGTGAGACCGAGGGTTCGATTCCCACACAGACAGTAACAAATGTTTGTCTAATACACAAATATTTGTTTCGGGTCTAGGTGTTTTGGGACCGCAAGTTCCTCGTAGTTCCTGATATCCACAATACAGGTTAACCTAGTGTGGGGTCGGGACTATGTGTGTGACTGTTGGGTGTGTTTTTTTTTTATGTAGCCTTATTTGACTGCCTCGGTGGCACAGTTGTAATGCGTATGCATTACGACTGAGGCTGACGCTGATGTCTCGGGTTCTATCCCCGGGTGGGGAACAAGTGATATTGGGTTTTTCTATCACGAAATAGTAATAGAAAAACCCAATAATAATACTCAGTATCAGCCCGGAGTATGGAATTTGTGCCCGATATGGCGATAGGCTCGCCCCCTATCACATCATGGAACGGAGATACTATTGGTGAAATGTGGGTGTACTGGTTACAGCTCTGCCTACCCCCTCGGGGATTATAGGCGTGATTGCGTATGGACCGTTATTCTACTATTATTATTCTACACACTACTTCATACTAATATTATAAATGTGAAAGTTTGTATGTTTGTGAATTTGGATGTTTGTGAGTCAATCACTCCTTAACGGCTAAACGGTTTTGGATGGAATTTGGTAGACAGGTACATCTTGACCTAGATTTGTACATAGGCTAGGTTTTTTATCCCGGAAAAGGTCAGCTATTTATGCGTGCGGAACCGCGAAACAAAGCTATGTGAACAGCAAAGGTTCAGGATGTATGGTGGTAGTTATAGGAAGCCTACAACAAACATATGGTTGAAAACAGCTAAGAAGAAGCATAAAATGTATATACAATGCTTGAACGATCTATAGATTTATTTTTTTACTATCCCTGTATTATACACGTCCCACTGCTGGGTGCCTACTCTAGTGAATGAGAAAACCTTAGTCCATCACGCTGGCCTAATGTGGGCTGGCAGACTTCACATACCTTCGATATTTTTATGAAGACTTCTCAGGTATGCAGGTTTCTTCACGATGTTTTCTTCACAGTTAAAGCAAGCGATAATTAATAATTAATATATACGTAACTTAGAAAAGTCAGAGGTGCATGCTCTTGGAGTTGGTTTAGAACCTGCGACTTTCATCTCGAAAGTCCGTACCACTCCCCGCTGAGCTATCGCTTCTTACAATATTTAATAATTTTAAAATTCTAACAAGCTTAATGAATGGAAAAATTTATTTTTGCCGTTAAACTGATTTTAATCCCTTAATTAAAATTCCGTTTTTTACGAAACGCGGCTTTTTTATGAAAACTACGAATTATTAATTTCGTATTAAAATTTAATCTTCATTATGGCAAACGCAAAAAAAATAGATAATATTTTATCCAACGTTTATTCGGCAATATTTACTTAAACAAAAAACTTGTACGCACGGCGTCAAAACATAGTTTAAAAAACATAAGTAAAGTGGTGGTGAAACTTTAATAGGTGGCATACCCCTAGTATACGAGAGGTCGCCTGGGTTGGTACCGCCGCTTTGTCTATTTCTGCCGCCAAGCTGCAGTGTGTAAGCACTGTTGTGTTCCGGTTTGAAGGACATCGAAATCAGTGAAATTACTGGGGCATAATTAGACTTAGGATCTTGTTTCTCGAGGTGACGAGCGCAATCTAATGCCATGCAGTGCTTTGTAATTAAAAGATGTGTGGTGTTGCTTCTATTTATGGACGGACAGGCTTATCAAAAGGTGAGCGACCTGCTCGTTTCGTCGCTCAAGCTAATAAACAAAAATAATGGATCTATTTTTGAAGTTTTTATATTATAAGTAACTATAAAGTCCGAATACAGAAACACAACTCAAGCAAATGTTGAGACCCTCCTTATCGGTTAAAATTTTATGGAAATAAGTAGCCCTTAGAGAGTCGAATGTTGAGTAGCGATTCAGTAATCGGGCATAAGATATTGTTAATACACCGGTCGAGCCTGCTCATTCATGTTCGAGATAAAACTGACGACCTAATCATACTGCAGTTCACTTCTCTAATGAGACGGTAACTACATAAATTAGTTATATAAATATTTCCTCCGCGCATGTAGTCGTTTGTGCGTAATTGATACAAATGAACCTTGTACCGTGACCACAGTGTCATGAATACACTGGCATACTGTATTATTAATACTTAACGTAATCAAGAGACATGCCACATACATACATACAACCAGAGCTTCGTGGTCTCCTCCATCTCGGCTAGAACTAAAAAATTTGCGAAATCTTACTTTTGCCGGACCATCAAGCTGTGGAATAGTTTGCCGGCACACGTGTTCCCTCCTTCCTATAATATAGGGTCATTTAAACGGATTGTGAAGAAGCAATTAGGCAGGCCGGCATAATTTTGCCGACCTATGATAGACACATACTCGTAGTGTCGTTGGTCGATAGTATTCTTGGATTGTGCTACACTTATCATCAGGTGTAGCGTAGTCAGTTTGCCGACCTAGGAAAAAAAAAACATACGCACTCACGCCTGCAATCCTCACGGGGTTAGCAGAGGTACACCTCTGCTACTTATTACAAACAGTACACTCACATTTCGGCGAGCTTATTTGCGTCCCATGATGTGATAGGGGGCGAGCCTATCGCCATACCAGGCACAATTAGAGCGAGTTGCACCTATTCCGTCGCGTACTTTTTGTACCTGTGTTGATACAGTCCACATCTATCGTATTCGACCGAAGATTCGTCGCGCAAACATACAATAAACACCGAGAAGTTTGACGACGTTATGTGTCGATGTCCTAATTATCAAGGCCGTCTCAATTATAACTGATAGCAAAATATCTGTATATTAAGACCAATAAATAAATATTCCACGAGTGTCTGCCGCAATGGATATGAACTTCAAGCAATTGAAAGCATTTAACGGTTAATATCGTTCCTTTTATTATGAATGATTATTAGAATCAACTTCCAGCGATATTATTAAGATCGGTCGCGTTTGCTCGAGGCTACTTACCTACTATACAACATGTTACAGAAAGGTGTGGTCAACTTTAAGCGACATATATGAGTAGTGTACGATATTAAATTGCTCGCGGCTCCGCCCGCGTGAACGGCCTTTTCCGGGATAAAAAGTAGCTTATGTTACTCAGTGATAACGTAGCTTTCTAACAACAACTTCAAAAGATTTTTTGAAATCAATCCAGTAGTTTTTAAGTTTATTCGTTACATACAAAAATACAAATCTTTCCTCTTTATAATATTAGTGTAGAATATATTTAATATTGATAAATATTTTATCCCCCGTAGTATCAAATCCTATTGCAATTCTAAGACATAATTAATGCAATCCGGAAGCCCAAACCCCCTCCCCTTCCCAATTCCTCAATTATCCCTTTCCTATAAGGTCGGCGACGCACCCATGTCTCTTTTGGTATTGTGGGCGTACATGGGCGGTGTAGATCACTTACCATCAGGTGACCCACTTGCTCGTTTTGCCGGCCTATGCTATAAAAAAACAAATACTTAAAACATTTTCTTTTTGTCGAATTAGTAACATGTCGATATTCGACTTCCAACTTTGGACAACACTACATTATAAATAGCTGAGATTTTGTCTAACTCCGTCATTGTTATTCTCGCTCACGTACTTCACATCATTTATCATTAGCGTGAAATTTTAGGATATCTAG
The DNA here is from genome assembly GCA_905332985.1 of Mimas tiliae. NCBI lineage: Eukaryota > Metazoa > Arthropoda > Insecta > Lepidoptera > Sphingidae > Mimas > Mimas tiliae. Next base: position 4,164,343 of record HG995251.1, read on the forward strand.
ATTTTGACAAGATCCGGTACATAAACTCTCACTGTCTGGTGTATATAAAGACCCTTAAGAATAACCACGCCTTTCTGTAACACGTTCATTCAGTAGGTAGAGGAGGCCCGTGCCCAGCAGTAGGACGTATATAATACGGGGCTAGTATTATTTTTTACACTGTTATAAAGTATAAATTATGTCACATAAGATTCTGGATCCACACTAGGTTATCATGTGTCGTCAGTTTCAGGAACTATGTGGGACTTGTGGTCCTACAACTCCCAGATACGAAAATATACATCTAAGCGTGAAAAATATTGGTTACGTACTTCCGAAACTGAAATCACCGACATTTAATTATTTGGATGGACTAACAAAGAGTTATTAGGTCCACGTGCCATTTCCTATTCATTATTAAGGCCATACGATACTTGTACTATATTTATTTTGTGGCTGCATTGAGTTTTGGCGACATGCTACTTCAGATTCTAGTGTCAATGTGTGTTTTAGTATTTAGTCACTGCATCGCAGATTTGCATTTTCCAAAAAGCGACTCGATCGCAGCAACTGGAGTTTGTGTGTGGATTGGAACGTTCGCACGCGTTTAGTCGCTGTATCAAGCTTCCGAAAAGCAAATAAATCGCGTATCGCCAATGATAAAAGTAATAAGTCCCCTTTGACCTCAGTAAGCTTTTTCATAAAGTTAAAGAAAGTTGAGTAGTAGCACCACGCTGTAGACACTTTTGTCTACAGAATGAGTGGGCCGGCTCGACCAGATATAAACTTTAAGTACCTATGTCAAATCTCACACTCCCCCGTGCGCGCATATTGCTAAAAAGGGGTCCAAAGTATTCTCTTCGCGTATTAATATATCGATAGAACTAAAAGGAACTAAACAATACAAAAGTTTTTTCCGAAGCCATTCTCGTTGTCACCGGTCATTGTACTTTTATCTCACTTTGATATTTAGTCTGCCAATCATACACCCGTTGACATTTCGCTTACATGATAAAAGGTACGATATCTCTAAAACGTTATTTTTATTATTCAAGTTTGTCAATAATAGTTCAATTTATTGATGACGTACTATCAACTGAAGAATATACAACCATCCTTAGGAATAGCGGTATGTTTGAATTATTAAATCCTTTACAAAAATACTATAACGCAGAATGGGAACGCGATAAAAATTATTAGTTATTAAGTTTAAAAATACTGTAAGTTATACATCTATACTACAGGAAAAAGATTTTGAATATGATTTTATAAATAGAAATAATTGCACAAATAATAATTTAATATATAATTAAGGAAACTTCCTTTTATCGGGTACTTACCTATACTTACTGGATGTTCTGATATTGTTTGGTCATAATCAAAAGCCAAATAATTTTTAAACTATTATATTTTTATCCAATTTAAACGACACAAAGTCTTTGTTTCTTTAGGAGTTAATTAAAATTAATTCATTATTTTTACATTATTAATTCATGTTGTATTCACTTACATCTTGTGGAGTAACCGCATTAACTAAAGGTAGTTTGTCCCATCCCACAACAGTATACCACCTCTTTTCACCAACTTTCTTTACAGTACGGCCGCACAATCGCAACATTTTTACACTATAATAAATAAACTGAAATAAATTTTACATAAATTATTTTTTATAAATTATTATTGTCCCATGCATCGACGCATGTCACGCGCGGCACTCTTTAACGAGGTCTGCTGATAAATGCCATGTAACAATACCGTTTTATTTAATGGTTACGATGTTTATTGCTTTAAAATTTTAAGATTAGAACTATTTTTTGTTAATTACGTAGATACAAGACAATAGTGTTAAGTAGTTATATGTTTCTTTAATTTTAGGTACTATGGGCTTTGCCCATGTTTTCCCACAAAACATAAAATAAAAAAAAAACTTAAAGTCCGACCAATATGAGACATATCTTACTTTCTTCCCCACATTATTCTGCATCGATTGGTATCGGTCTCGACCCCATACCCCCAGCGGTTTCGGAGGAGATAGCGTGATAGGCTTTTGGCAGCGGCGGCGGCGGCGCGCCAGTTACTTTTTTTTAGAATTTTAGGTTAAAGTATAATTTACGTAAAGCATTGTTAAATGATAGAGAGGAAAGTATTTATGTCTTGTTTGTGATAGAACTAACAATTAAAATTCCGTGACTGTAAAATATGTTTAATTATTAAAATTATGTAGAGTTCCATGAATTCTTAGAAATCTTCTTGCTCAATACCTATACAGTGGTTTTATTAACTGGGACAGTATGGGAAAATACTAAACCACTAAAAATACAGGAAAACTGGCATGACACGTAGGTCCATTTTTACGAACATCAATTTGGTATTACCAAATTTTCGGTCAAGCGTAAGTTTTCCATGAATAAATACACCCAACAGTCACACACATAGTCCTGACCCCACACTAGGGTAACCTGTATCGTGGGAATCAGGAACTACGAGGAACTTGCGGTCCCACAACACCCAGACCTGAAACAAATATTTGTGGATCACACAAACATTTGTCTCGGTGCGGGAATCGAACCCACGGCCTCTCGCTTCGCAACCGGCTACTCGCCCGCTACGCGACGGAGGCTGTCGAATATGAACAAATTGTTTTTTAAGGCTGATCAACAACTCTGCTTTATGTTCAAGGGGACTAGAGAGTGGAGACATATTCTACTGGTTTTTAAGTAGTAGAGCCACGCTGCAGACAGTTTGGTCTACAACACGAATGTGCCGGCTCAACTGAGCCGTTACCATTTTTTATTATTTTTATTTATATAGGAAAATAAACAATTGTACATTTCATATATGGGGTACACAGTATGGTAAATAAAGTACAGGTAAATGCACAGTCAACACCATTTTCCATGAATTATATACGTCCCATTGCTGGGCACGGGCCTCCTCTACTGAATGAGAGGGGTTAGGCTTTAGTCCACCACGCTGGCCTAATGCGGGTTGGCAGACTTCACATACCTTCGAAATTCTTATGAAGAACTTCTCAGGTATGCAGGTTTCCTCAGGATGTTTCCTTCACCGTTAAAGCAAGTGATAATTAACAATTATAATAATAGACAGCCTCCGTGGCGCAGCGGGCGAGTAGCCGGCTGCGAAGCGAGAGGCCGTGGGTTCGATTCCCGCACCGAGACAAATGTTTGTGTGATCCACTAATATGTGTCTCGGGTCTGGGTGTTGTGGGACCGCAAGTCCCTCGTAGTTCCTGATACCCACGATACAGGTTAACCTAGTGTGGGGTCAGGACTATGTGTGTGACTGTTAGGTGTATTTATTTAAAAAATTAATACACACATAACTTGGTAAAGTCGAGGTGTATGCACTTGGGGCTGGTTTCGAACCTGCGACTTTCGTCTCGACAGTCCATACCACTCCCCGCTGAGCTATCACGCTGATTAAATTTATGAAGTTAGAAATGTCGGCCCCCGACGCGCCTAGTCCGCCACTGCTCTATTGCTCGCAAATTTGAGGTTGATTCAGTAACATGCTTGACATTGTAATTTTTTTAGACGTTCGTTGCTATTTTGTGACATAATTATATCCCTTAGGAGTAAAGTTATATTTCAGACAGCTAAAGGTTTTTGTGCGGTGAAAAATATACTAATTTGACACAAATTGGAAAGCTAAAAAACAGTCTCTTTATATGTAGCAAAAAATTGCACAATATAAATGATAACCCCCTCTCATTCAGTAGAGGAGGCCCGTGCCCAGCACTGGGGTATGTAAAACAGGGCTAGTATTATTATTGTTGAAAATTGTAACAAAAACAGTAGGTACCATGTTCTCAAAATAATGGATATAAAATTAAAGACATTCCTATTTTACTGCCTCGGTGGCGCAGTTGTAATGCGTAAGCGTTACGATTGAGGTCAACGCTGAGGTCTCGGGTTCGATCCCCGGGTCGGATAAAGTGGTATTGGGTTTTTCTATTACGATATGCTCAGTACCAGCCCGGAGTCTGGAATTTGTGCCCGGTATGGCGATAGACTCGCCCCCTATCACATACGGGACGGAAATACGCTCGGCGAAATGTGGGTGTACTGGTTACACCTCTGCCTACTCCTTCGGGGATTACAGGCGTGAGTGCGTATGTAAATTCCTATTTTGACTTACACACTCTTAAAAAACTTAGCTACTGCATCAATAATTAAATGAGTTACACATTATTATTATATTAAACCAAAAACTTTAATGTATACTACTAGACGAGCTGTTTAGAAGTAAAATTGTATTACATAACGCAGGAGTTTGACAGCTCACAGACAGGGAGCGCGATAGGACTTCTAGCTGAGAGTAAGTGAGATGGTAATATTGATTTACGGTCAATTGAAATGTCACAGCTTGTCTAGTAGTATACATTAAAGTCTTTGTATGACGCAGTAACTAGTAATAGAAATTCAAGAGGAAACAAATTAAACTTCATATTAAAAATTATTTCTGCCACAAATCGCAAGTCGAGAATCTTCCAGTATCTTTACATAAAGTACCAATATAAATGCAGAAAAATCGACTTTGGTTAGGCCCCTAATACACATGCCGGTAGCTGTAAAACCTGCTACATAGATTTTGAACGAGTTCGTAGGTGGAACGAGCCACGATTACTACGTTCCATTAGGTAAGTCTCTCATATGCGAAAGGCCGTCTAAGCTGATATCACTGCTTTGCCTATTTCTGCCGCCAAGCAGCAGTGTGTAAGCACTGTTGTGTTTGGTTTGAAGGGCATTGAAGCCAGTGAAATTACTGGGTATTATAAGGTAACTTATTGCTTCTGTTCATGGGCAGGCTTTGCGCTTACCATCAGGCGAGCGACCTGCTCATTTCGTCATTGGATGGTAGGCATCGTGTGTCTCATGATGCTGAAAGGGTGCTAATTCCACATAATTACAGGTAAGTAGGGAAGTACTTAAACCGGCGTAAAGTAGCAGCTTGCTGCTGCGTTTCGTACGGTGAGTGAAAAATCCGGAGGCTTAAATCCCCCTCCCCCTCCAAATCCCTTACTTATCCCTTTCCTTTTAGGTCGGCAACGCGCCCATGATTATTTTAGTATTGTGGGCGTACATAAGCGGTGGAGATCACTAACCATCAGGTGTCCCACTTGCTCGTTTGCCGACCTATATTATAAAAAAATCACTAAGCCACTGCAACTGAAACTGCACGATGCAATTCACTTCGTCGGTGACAGAACCGGATGGAGGGCTCTTACTACCTCTGCCTGATACGGTCACGATCCTCAGCATTGAGGGAACGACTGGATGGATGGATTATTTAAAAAAACTTACCTAATAGGCATGTGTCGCACAGGCTTTACTATACTGCACGTTCGAAAGTTGTAAAAGTTGATTTAGTGCACTCCTTCTGAACGGTTCACTTACATATTTCAATATCATCATAATATTTAAATGAAGATTTATTTTACTTGGATGGCGCGTTTTTAAATTTCTTTTTGATTTGTGGATGCATTTTAAAATCATATATCTCCTTGGTATGTGCAAGGACTGAATAATAATGCGTTGAGTGATAAGATTGGAAGTAAAACTTGACATGAGAAGTATAAAAAAAACATGTGTGCGATTCACACGTGGTAGAAGTGAAACCTTCAAAAATTTTGGCTTCAAGATAATAAAACGAATGTAAAATTTCGGGAAATGTATAATGCGTCCTATCTCATTTTCTCCCACGTTAAATCTTATGAATTTATGTTTATGTCTCTTTTTCGTTTCATCGATTTTCAAATCACAAATATGATAAAAAACGTTTTTCACTTCAATAACAATTAACAGTAACAAATAATATGTCTGATCTACAATTTGTTTTGGGTCTGGACGTAGTGGGACAGTAAGTTCCTCGTAGTTTCCGTTACCTCCGATACAATTTACCTAGTGTGGGACTATACAATATGTAACTAAAACCGGGTTGGACGTTTTAACCGCGATATCAGAATCGATATTCAAAAGTAATGTTTTTTTTTATAGTATAGGCCGGCAAACGAGCATGTGGGTCACCTAATGGTGAGTGATCTCCACCGTGAATGAACTTCCACAGTACCTGAGGAATCATGGTTACGTCAACCTTAAAGGAAAGGGATAATTAAGGGATAAGGAAGTACTACGGTCACCGTTCGAAACGCAACAGCAAACTGTTACTTTAAGTTTGTTTTCTATGAGACAGTGGTAACAACCCGGTCGAGCTGGCCTCTTCATGCTAGACGAAACGGTATACAGCGTGCCTCTACCACTTACTCTACAAGGTGGTAGGTCCCTCGTATGCGAGGCCGACTGCGTTGGTACCACCGCTTTGTCCATTTTTGCCACCAAGCAACAGTGTGTAAGTACTGTTGTATTCTGGTTTGAAGGACATTGCAGCCAGTGAAATTACTGGGAATTATGAGACTTAACAACTTATGTCTCTGGGTGACGAGCACAGTCCAATGCCATGCAGTGCATTGTAAGTTATGTGTGGCGTTGCTTCTGTTTATAGGCAGGCGTGGAGCTTACCATCAGGCGAGCGACCTGCTCATCCCGTCATTAAAGTAATAAAAAATATCTTAATATAAAAATATATAACATACGCACTCACACCTCTAATCCCCGAAGGGGTAGGCAGAAGAGTAACCTGTACACCCACATTTCGCCGAGCGTATCTCCGTCCCTTATGTGATAGGGGGCGAGCCTATCACCATACCGGGCAAAAAAAAACCAGACTCCGGGCTGATACTGAGCATTTCGTAATAGAATAACCCAATACTACTTTACCCGACCCGGGGATCGAACCCAAGACCTCAGCGTTGGCCTCAATCGTATCGCGTACGCATTACAACTGCGCCACCGAGGCAGTCAAAAATATATAAATATGATATATTTACTCACGTTAATACTAAATCCGCTGACAGTGAAACATCTCGCTTGTGTTTCATTGAGGGTACCAAAAAGCTTCCGCTTCACACCACTGCAGCACAATAATAATTTATTAAAACACATTTTGATAACTAATATAAGTAAGATTTTGTTGTTTTAATTGATATCTTGCATTATAGTTTCAATCACATATTATTTTATTGGCTTTTACTTTATTATTTGAATTGTTGGGAAACAACAACACTGTTATCTATTTATTAAGTGTTGTACTCGGACGATCGTCAGCTCTTATATTTCAATAAGTTCTGTTATATGACGTGTTTTCGTATGAACATTGTATCATGATAATATTTACTACAGGGTGTTCTCTGCAATAATACTAATAAATACACCCAACAGTCACACACATAGTCCTGATCCCACACTAGGTAAACCTGTATCGTGGGTATCAGGAACTACGAGAGACTTGCGGTCCCACAACACCCAGTACAGAATCAAATATTTGTGAATTAGACAAACATTTGTCTCGGTGGGGGAATCGAACCCACGGCCTCTCGCTTCGCAGCCGCCTATACTCGCCCGCTGCGCCACGGAGGCAATCATCGGGATATGGGAATATAAATATTAATAATAATACTACCCCTGTTTTATATATACGTCCCTCTGCTGGGCACGGGCCTCCTCTACTGAATGAGAGAGGTTAGGTCCACAACGCTGGCCTAATGCGGATTGGAAGACTTCACATACCTTCGAAAATTCTTATGGAGAACTTCTCAGTTGTACAGGTTTCCTCGCGATGTTTCCTTCACCATTAAAGCATCTGATAATTAACAATGAATACACACGTAGCTTAGAAAAGTCAGAAGTGTATGCTCTTAGGGCTGGTTTCGAACCTGCGGTTTTCATCTCGACAGTCCGTACCACTCCTCATTGCTACTACCACTGCTTGATGGGAATATGTAAGATGAAATTAAATGATCGATGAGATTGCCTCGGTGGCGCAATTATAAATGTTACGACGTACGACTGCTGTCCTAGGGTCTCTGGTTCGGGTAAAGTGGTATTGGATTTTCCTATCATGAAATACTTCATGCCCGGAGTCTGGAATTGTGAGCGGTATGGCAATAGGCTCGCCCCCTGTCACATCATGGGACGAAAATAAGCTTGGCGAAATGTGGGTATACTACAGTTAGTGAGTTACACGTCTGCGTACCCCTTCCGAGATACAGGCGTTGAGTGCGTTTATATGTATGTATTAATTAATATTTAAATTTGCTCCTTCTAAACAACAGCGAAATTTTGTTGTTATTTTCCTTGATAATTAGGTAAGTATAAGATCACAAATTTTATCTTATAGATTTGTATATAGATTATGGAAAATTCTATTTGTACAACATTAACGGACCAAGCTAATCGACATACAATCAGACTAGGTAGTCTGATTGTCTCTCAATAAATCTGTTCACTTTGGTTGACAACATTTAACAAACCTTACTAACCTCCTTTGACAGCCTACGTCACGCAGTGGGTGAGTAGCCGGCTATGAAGCGAGCCTCTCGGTATAGGTTCGATTCCCGTACCGAGATAAAATATTTATGCGCAAATCCTCATACGGCTATTTTGGTGTGGCAAACGAGCAAATGGGTCATCTGATGGTAAGCGATCTCCACTGCCCATGTACGCCCACAACACTAAAATAATCATGGGCGCGTTACCGACCTTAGAGGAAAGGGATAACTGAGGGATTGGGAAGGGGAGAGGAATTTGGGCCCCCGGATATCTCACTCACCGTACGAAACGGAGCAGCAAGCTGCTACTTTACGCCGGTTTTCCGGTGAGTGTGTGTTAGTATGAGGTTTTCGGGCCGATATTATTCATTATTCGGTGTAGTTTTAACATACTGTATAAAGAGAACTTGAATCAGTACATTTTATTATGTTCTTATCATAAGAGTGCATAAACTATATACATCATACTTCATAATAATTTTACTGATGCATAAATATATTATAGAAACGTTATCGTTTCCTCATAGATCTAATCGCATCATTGATCTAGTGACGGGCGGCGGCGTACTGACGAGTACGATTGAGAACTGGGTGTAGGTCGCGCATGCTAATCTAATACATAGCTATAATTTCTACATACATACGCACTCACGCCTGTAACCCACGAAGGGGTAGGCAGAGGTGTAACTAGTACACCCACATTCACCAGGCTTATTTCCGATTGTTTAATGTATTATGACATAAATTATTATTGAGCTGCTCCTATCAAATATTGTAAAGCTTTTATACTCTCAATAATAATTGTAAACCAACAATGTTAGAACTTACATTTACTTGCTCATTCTTCTCTAGCAAAACAGCCTTCCGAACTGGCGGTAGAGTTTTGATGGAATCTAAACAATGTCATATTTGTCTATGATAATGTATAACATTTTATGGATTTAATACAATTAGTAATAGTATTAAATCCATCCAATTTACAAGGTGGTAGGTCCCTCGTATGCGAGAGGTCGTCTGAGTTGGTACCACCGATTTGTCTATATCTGCCAACAAACAACATTGTGTAAACACTTGTGTTCCGACTTAAAGGGCATTGAAACTAGTGAAATTACTGAGCATTATGAGACTAAACAACTTATGTCTCGGGGTGACGAGCACACCATTTTGTCTCGGTGCGGAAATCGAATCCGTGGCCTCTCGCTTCACAGCCGGTTACTCACCAACCGCGCCACGGAGACAGCGTGGCTCTGCCACTATTAAAAATACTTGTTACCGCAACAAATACATGCGACGAGACGTGTCAATTGATCGCACACGTACATAAACATTAACTGCATTCAGATGCACTTTTATTAACACCGACTATAGAACAAAATATAGATACGACTATACCACATTATGTTTAATGATGCCTACAATTCATTTAAAAAAAACACAACTCTGAGTGAACTATTGGTCTATTTTTAAATGCATTTCCGTATCCTCATAATTGTAATACCAGAAAAAATATTTGATTTCGCACTTTTCACACGGACTCACTTTTGTATTTTATTGTCAAGAAGCTCAACAGGGAGTGGTACGGACTGTCGAGACGAAAGTCGAGGGTTCCAAATCAACCCCAAAAGCAAGAACCTATAACTTTTCTAATTTATGCATGTATTCATTGTTAGTTTTTGGTTTGTTATCATTTGATTTTTAAGTACTCAATATCCCCTTACGGATGTAGCAATGCTCACTTACCCCCGACTAACAGAGGGGTGTTATAGTTAGAGTTATAGCATCGTAGTGCCTGAACGAATTTAAATCTGTTTTTGTTTGTTGTAGTCGAAATGTAAATCCAATACTCCCAAGTGATTATTAAAGCCATGAAAATTTATTTAGAAACGTCCTTGGAGTACTTGTTCTATGTCGATGATATTCAGGTTCCTGCCTATCCGTAAAACCTTTCTGTCACATACTCTTTGGCGCTAGCTCAATGTTGCGTACACAGTCCAATTAGCTATATGAAGAGTAAACAATATACTCGTATACTAAAATATATCAAGTACTTACTTTATTTACTTGTTTTGCATATGTTAGTTTAATCTGTCTGTAATAATGAACCTGGTTTACATGTTACAATTTTTTTACAACAATAAAGCTAATAAACTTTAATTGACCGACCTAGGGATCAAACTGTAGATCGCAGTGCGTTTGCTGTTATCCTTTGAGGAGTTGCCAATTTATCCCTCTTAGTTACCGTTAGTACCGTGTCAACAGATTTTAAACAAAATATGGAACCGACCTTGATTTTACCTCAATCTATACAAAACACTCTTCACTAAAATCGATCTAAATTTGTAATGACTAAATGGCTTCACATATTATTTTCTTCAAACAAAGCTAAGAATCATCGCGATTAAACCAGTTTTCAAACAAAAAAAACTCATTCATATCAGACCATCCGTTTAGGCGCTACAATGCCACAGACAGATAAAAGGTCCAACACTCCTCTTTTTGTCAGGGGTTAAAAATACAGTCAAATTAAAAACCTTCCTCCCTTTTGGAGTCGGCTAAAAATATTCCGAGTATGTCCTTGCAGTAAGTAAGTATTTTGTTTGAAAAGCTGTTTGCACTGTAATGTCCAGTTACTCTTAATTGCTTTGTTCAGTTCAGAGTAATTTTAACCCAGACCTAAAATTCCTTGCGTCGCTCAAAATTCTATTCGTGTAAGTCCTGTAATAGAATTCCTGACTGGCTAAATAGGAATTTCCTAAGAACAGATGTTATTTGTCCTGTTTTAAAGTATTTGGAGTGGTCGTGAATTTACTTTAATAGATGTATATACTAATTTGCAACTATTAGTTAGAAAAATAGGATTTTGTGAGTGGTAGAGCCACGCTGTAGACACCTTTGTCTACAGCATAAATGAGCCGGCTCTTTCGGGTCGTTACCACTGTCTCACAGAAAACCGACGTAAAGTAACAGCTTGCTGCTGCGTTTTGTACGGTGAGTGAGATATCCGGAGGCCCAAATCCCCCTCCCCTTGCCAATCCCTTTTTTATCCCTTTCCTTTAAGGTCGACAACGCGCCCATGATTCTTTGGAGTTGTGGGCGTATATGGGCTGCGGACATTACTTACCGTCAGGTGAACTACTTGCTCGATATCATATGCCATAAAAAAGGATACTAAATCAATAAATTTATTGTACCTAACTTTACCGTTATACCTATTTCCTAGAAACGGGAAAATGAATACAAATTAGACCTGGAACTCCAACTCTATACCTATGCGCCATTTACACGAAGAAAGTTTATCGTAAAAAATACATACACACTCACGCCTGTAAACCACTTCGGGGATGTAACCTGCAGTACACCCACATTTCGCCGAGTTTATCTCCATCCTATGATGTGATAGAGGGCGAGCCTATCGCCATACCAGGCACAATTCCAGACTCCAGGTTGATATGGGGCATTTCGTAATAGAAAAACCCAATATCACTTTTACGGGACGGAGATACGCTCGGCGAAATGTGGGTGTGCTGGTTACACCTCTGCCTACTCCTTCGGGCATTAGAGGCGTGTGTGTGTATGTATGTACTTTTACCCGACCCGGGGATCGAACCAGAGGCCTCAGGGTTAGCCTCAGTCGTAACGCTCCTTGTCTACATCAGGCATAATATCAATACATCACGATATCGCCTCACAAAACATCATTAGCAATTACGTTTTTTTTTTTTATTATATTGAATGACGAGACGAGCAGGTCGCTCGCCTGATGGTAAGCGCCACGCCTGCTAATAAACAGAAGCAACACCACACAGAACTTTAAATAAAGCACTGCATGACACTGGACTGCGCTCGTCACCCCGAGACATAAGGTGTTAAGTCTCATAATGCCCAGTAATTACACTGGCTTCAATGTCCTTCACACCGGAACACAACAGTGCTTACACATTGTTGCTTGGCGGCAGAAACAGACAAAGCGGTGGTACCAACCCAGCCGGTCTCTCGCAAACGAGGGACCTACCACCTTGTAAACGAGTATTGTCATTCGGCGATTCGTATTTCGTATACAGTTATATACTTTATTAGTTATATTATAAAAAACCGTCCATTTATAAGGACGAGTCATAAGTTTCTTATTTTCAAATTGCATGACGCGGGTACGAGCAGTTCTGTTAACGTCTTCTTGCCTCGGTCGTGATATAAATTGTGTCCACATAAATAAGACATACATACACACATAGCTTCATGCGTGTTTCCCATAGGGGTAGGCAGAGACAACGGATTTCCACTTGCTACGATCCATCCACACCTCTTTGGCCTCTTTCACTTTCATTAAGTTTTTCATACATACACGTCAGGAGGACCTGGACTTTCTCGAGAATATGTCCGACTTGATCTATGAAAGTTTGTCGAGGCCGTCCACTTCCAACTGTCCCATTCACACTCGCCATGAGACTTAAAGCCCCATATTAATATGTTAATGTAATCTTCTTATATATAAAAATCAATTGCTGTTCGTTAGTCTCGCAAAAACTCCTAAACGATTGGACCGATTTCGATGATTTGTTTTTGTATGTATTTGAGCGGGTCCCTGGATGGTTTAGATTCACAATTGGACTCGGTAGGTGGCGCTGCTGTAGTTGCGGGTGAAACCGCGCGGGACAGCTAGTCTTGTATAATTTTAACATCTAACTCAGTTTTCTGTGTAAATTATTTCTGGACTAGAGTCTAGGTTAAAGACTTCCCTATCCAGACGGCATCTCGCATCCGAGGGAATTCTTGTTTTGTGTACCTACAATAAAATAAAATAAAATCTTTTTATTATTTTGACTGACGAAACTAGCAGGTCGCTCGCCGGTAAACGTCACGCCTGCTCATAAACAGAAGCAACGCCACACAGAACTTTAAATAACAAAGCACTGCATGACACTGGACTGCGCTTGTCACCCCGAGAGATAAGGTGTTAAGTCGCATAATGCCCAGTAATTTCACTGGCTTTAATATCCTTCAAACCGGAACACAACAGTGATTACACACTGTTGCTTGGCGGCAGAAATAGATAAACCGGTGGTACCAACCCAGCCGGCTTCTCGCATACGAGGGACCTACCACCTTGTGAAATGTACCACCATTCTCCAGTATTGCTGAAGTCCAACAACAGGGGTAACGCTTTACTATTAGGCTCGTCTGTCCACTTAGGCACCTTGGCTCTTGTTCATCGCGCAATAAATGTACGAAATTTTCGGATTAAAATCTGCTCCGCCTTTATATTTATGAAAAGGGAAATTTTACTCATAAATATTGCTTAACTGATGTACTCAATATTCAATCGAAGTAAACGAAGTGCTTCAATATGGTAGCGGTTTCGATATTAAAAATTTCAGCAGTAGGTATTTATTGCTTCGTACGAAATTTAATTAAAGAACCCTATAAATTTAATATCGGTTTGGGTTCGTATGACTGCTGAGAGTTCTAGATCCTTAGGTATGTTAATAATAATCTCATAATTTGTCGTCTGAGATATGAGTCTATATTTTATATACCACTCTTGTTGAGACTTTACTTTTCTTGGAAACCTCCGTGGCGCAGTAGGCAAAAGTCCGGCTGTGAAGCGCGAAGCCGTGAGTTCAATTCCCGCACCTAGACAAATTATGTGTGATCCTCAGATATTTGTGTCGGGTCTGGGATTTTTCTCCCCAGCATATTCATAACTTTCATAGTTAGTATATTAATGCCTTAAAATATAGAGAGGCAGTGGCCAAACATATTCTGAAAAGGAAAGGGTCGTATCTAAATTATTGGATCAAATACATGTGATTGCAACTGCAACTGCGTCAAACTAGGTGGTAGGATCTCATATGCGAGAGGCCGTCTGGGTTGTACCACCGCCTTGTCTATTTCTGCCGCCAAGCAGCAGTGTGTAAGCAATATTGTGGTTCGGTTTGAAGGACTTTGAAGTCAATGAAATTACTAGGCATTCATCCTATGTCTCGGAGTGGCGCCGGCCTGTGCTTTGTAATATAAGTTTCTGTGTGGTGTTGCTTCTGTTTATAGGTAGGTGTTCCGCTCACCACTAGGCACTATCAGGCGAGCGACCTGCTTGTTTCGCCATAATAAAAACAAATTATAACATTAAAATCACAAACCAAACATCATCATTGATACCATAATTCATTTTGCGTGACGACTTACATCTTGGGTAACTTTTCGCAGTATATGATCGAGTGTCCCGTTGATATTACCGCAGGCATAGACACATTTTCTATGCCGCAGGTTACTGCTAAGTAGTAAAATGGAACCCTTGGTTTTCATACACATTGAAGATCTTTCGTGGCCTATTCAGAATTAGGCCTGTTATTAAGATTTCTGGTTGTAAATTGTCCGAACTCTTTTAGGGTTCCGCAGCCGAATAGTGCTACCGGAACCGTTTTATTAACTCTACGCCGCGCCGCCGCGCCGTCTGTCTGTCTCCATCCATCTTTTTTTATTAGCTTTAATGACGTAACAAACAGCTCTTATGATGGTAAACGCCCTTCACTTATAAACAAAAGCAACACCACACAGAACTTAGAATTATAAAGCACTCACTGCATTGCACTGGACAAGCATTTCATGATAGAAAAACATAATATCACTTTACCCGCCCCGGAGATCGTACCCGAAACCTCAGCACAGCAGTCGTACCGCGTACGCATTACAACTGCGCCACCGAGGCATTTTGTTATGTCATAAGTCAGAAACGAGCATGAGGGTCACCTGTTGGTAAGTGATCTCTACCGCCCAAGTACGCCCACAATACCAAAAGATGCATGGACGCGTTGCCGACCTTAAAGGAAAGGGATAATTAAGGGATTGGGAAGGGGAGGGGGATTTGGGCATCCGGACATCTCACTCACCGTACGAAACGCAGCAGCAAGCTGCTACTTTACGTCGGTTTTCTGTGAGACAGTGGTAACGACCCGGACGAGTATTACAGAATATGTGTTTTATAATACGTGTTTCATCACCATTCTCCCCCTAAGGTGTAAAAATCTCATGATTTACATATATGCAAAGATTTGGAAGACATCAGATACGTTTGCATTTATTTTCTCACGTGAGTTAGACTTAGATTTGTTCAATACCAGTGTTTCTCAACAAAAACGTATAAGTACTTGTAAACAAGTTTTTTTCTAATTAATATATCTTGTGTGTGTTGTGCTACCGATCTTAGAATTATTCTGATACATTCTATCGGTGGAAACTTTTAAATGGACTTCTTATATTCATGTTCATTCATAGATGGCGCTACTGCCACGAGTAACATTAGTTCCGCGTAATTTAAACTTGTAAAATTAGAAAAGTTGCAGCTATACCACATATAAGCAGTTATTTTTAAAGAATATAGTCTAAATTCCGTGTAGAAGTGTTATCTCCGAGTTATTTACGCAAGAAGTGCTCTTTTTCGCCGAATCAATTCATGCGGGCTATTCACTTGAGACTCAGTGAAGTTTAGTTTTGAACTTATAGTAAACAGAACAAACAGTTAAAGTGAAAAGTGATCACAGTGCCAACATGTATAACATATCTGCATAAAACAATATACAGTGGAATAAACGTTAATTCTGCAACGTACTTACATCAAAACAATTCAAATACCGGCATTTTGTAACCGTCCAAAAATTAAATTACACGTTAGTAAAACAGAACGTTAAATTCGACAGCTATTATTGCAGTATACTGGCCTAGCGGCTCTCAGCGAATTACGTGCGCAGTGATTTCGCAGACCGTGTGATCGAGTCTTCTGCACCATTAGAGACTTTTTGAATGTTTTCAAATTTAATTTGCATTTGCTTTACATTCAATAGACACTAGTAATAGTGAATTCACACAACCGAATAAGCAACACCGTAGTGAAAAGAACGTATTAAAACTCGTACAAACACCGCATCGCGTGTACTGCTTTAAAATGCCTAATGTATGCGCTGGTTGTTGCAATAAAATACTTAACCGAGAATTTCTAAAATGCCATCAATGCTTATTAATATATGATATATTGTGCGCCAAAATCTCGCATAAACAATTTTCTGCTATGCCAAAAGACAAAAGAAGCACATGGAAATGCCCGGCATGTCGCAACAGGCAGCCCAAGACTAGCACCGTTAGCACCGTTGATACACCACTTCGTCCATTTCCTGGATGCACTGATTCCGACAACAACATTACCACATTGTCCCCTGGGTCTTGTAACGCAAGCCATGCGACATCTCCTGAATGCGTAAATGTAACTGTCCGCTCTAAAACACGCAACGTAATTGATACGCCCTCCTGTACTCTCCATTGCGAAGATGTAATGCGAGCCTTGATAAGACAAGAACTAAGAGATGTATTTAGCGGTTACGCCGACCAACATTTAAAAGGTCCGCTACAAGGAATAAAAAACATTAGAGACGATTTACAGAGCATAAAAGAATCTATGGAGTTTATCAATGATAAATTCGAGGAACTGAAAACGGAGTGTACTTCTAACTTTAAGAAGATTCGTGACCTAGAGTTACAAAACAAAGATCTTCAATCAGTGGTAAGGAATCTTACTGTTCGCATGAACCAAATCGACCAAGTAAGTAGAGCGGCGAATCTGGAGATACAATGCGTACCGGAATCAAGTTCTGAAAACGTTTTCAAAATGGTGGAGCAACTTGGTAGGACGGTAAAATGCAACATCACCGAGAATGATATACAGTATTGTTCCCGAATTGCTAAGAAAACATCAGAGAGCTCTCGTCCCCGTTCTATTCTTTTAAGGTTGAGTAGCGCACGCCTCCGAGATACTTTATTGGCTGCCGTTATCAAATACAATCATAATAATCCGCAAGAAAAACTACAAACAAGAGACCTTGGTATCGGAAGTTCAAAGTCCTCCCCCGTATTTGTTACAGAACATCTTTCCCCAGAAAATAAGTCCCTCCATGCAGCAGCTAGACAAAGAGGTAAGGAGCTTCAATACAGATATGTGTGGACACGCGGTGGAAGAATTTTTATGCGAAAAAATGATACTAGCCGCTACATCTTTGTGAAGGATAAGGAGACTCTCGATGCACTTGCTTAATCTTAATTTAATAACTTTCTTTTTTTACATATTTTACTTTGTTTTGGATTACAACTATAACATTCGATTTCTTAAAAATTTATTACCAAAATGTACGAGGGTTAAATACTAAAATGAATGATTTATACTTAAATGTTTTGAACACTGATTTTGATGTGATTTGTCTCACGGAAACTTGGCTTAGGTCCTCTGCGTTTGACAACGAACTCTTTGACGAACGTTATGTTGTGTATAGACGTGATAGAGAATCCAGCAGTTTCCACCAGAAAAAAGTGGGGGGAGGTGTATTAGTTGCAGTCTCACGTAAGCTTAACTCAAGACGCTTGTATGATTTTGAAAGTGGATGTGAAGACCTATGGATAAGCATTGACAAGAAAAACGTACAAAAAGATAATGAAAAGGTCTTTATATGTTGTGTTTACCTTCCTCCTCCTCTTCAAAAAAACATGTTGGATAATTTTATTGACAATGTAAATAATATAATGGAATCACCAAAGGAAATAGTTATTGTGGGTGATTTTAATCTGAGTTGTATTGAGTGGCACACTGGAAACGATACAAACACCCCTATTTCTACAACCTCCAACAGTCCCTTGGCTGTAGACTTGCTTAATTTTATGGCTCTTAATAGCCTTACTCAATATAATAGCGTTGTCAATGACAGAGGACGTATCTTGGATTTGGTATTGAGTAATATTGTAATTGAGAACATTGTTTCTTCTAGTGGAGTATGTTTAAGTTTGCTGGATCGGTTACACCCGCCATTGTCATTTAAATTATCTAACTTACTGCTAGATTATATCCAAAGCAATAAATCATCAAGATATAACTACTATAAAGCTGATTATGAAAATATTATTGTTAAACTTAAAGAAGTGGATTGGGATCGCGAATTTGAAATTTGTGATTGTGTCGACTCCATGGTGGAAATTTTCTATCAAATTATACGGAGACTAATATCTCAATTTGTACCTATGTTAAAACCAAATAATAAATACCCAGTTTGGTATACCAAGTCCTTGATAAGAATGATAGGTGAAAGAAATAAGTACTGGATAAAAGTTAAAAAATACCATAATCCATTAGACTCCGTCAGTTACGAAATACTCAAGAAGAGATGTAAAAAATTTATTAAAACATGTTTCAATAATTACATGGAGCTGCTTGAACAATCTCTGAAACGCAATCCAAAATTAATATGGACTTTTGTTAAACACAAGCGAAAAAATTCAGGGACTTATCCGAACCCAATGTATCTCAACGAACAAATAGCCTCAAATGGACCGGATATTTGTTCATTCTTTGCAGAACACTTTTCATCAGTATATCTTAAGCCTAGTAATAATATTCAAAGTACAAATATTCCCGCAACATCTGACTTACCATACTTAGGACCTGTTGCGTTTCATAGCGAAACTGTTTTTAAAGCACTTAAAACTCTTGATCCTAAAAAGGGCGCTGGGTCAGACAATATTCCAGCAGTATTTGCCAAAATGTGTGCTAAAGTTTTATCTCGACCTTTGACCACAATATTTAATAAATCTTTAAAGTCGGGAGTTTTTCCCCAAGCCTGGAAACAAGCTTTAATTATACCAATACATAAATCTGGTAAGGCCAATCTTGTAAAAAACTATCGACCCATATCGATATTGCCTGTTTTCGGTAAAGTGTTTGAATTACTTTTGTGTCCCATAATTTCTTGGCATGTCAAACATCTTATTTCAGATAAACAACACGGTTTCATGAAGAATAGATCAACTGTAACTAACCTCTTGCTTTACCACGACAGTCTTGTAGATGCTGTTGACAACCGTGTTTCTGTAGACGCCATCTACACAGATTTTTCAAAGGCATTCGATACGGTTGATCACGATTTACTTTTGAATAAATTATTTTTGTTAGGTATAACTGGCAATTTATTGAATTGGTTCGAGTCATATTTAAAAAATCGCAACTCGATAGTGGTGGTTAATGGGTTTTCTTCCTCTTTGTTTGCTGCCAACTCTGGCGTCCCACAGGGGTCCCACTTAGGTCCAATTTTATTCAACATTTTTATCAATGATATCATAACCTGTTTCAAATACTCCGATTGCTATCTCTTTGCCGACGATCTTAAGATTGTGAAGCCTATTCGCTCTCCTCAAGACACAATCTTGCTACAACAAGATGTAGACAATTTAGCGCTATGGTGTAATACAAATAGAATGGAACTTAATATTAACAAGTGTTACTCTATAAAATTTACAAGAAATAAATCATGCCATCTGCACCAATACCATATAAATAACCAAAATATACAGCAGGTAGATACTATCAGAGACTTGGGGTTAATTTTGGACAGTAAGCTAAGGTTCAATAAGCACATTGACACCGTTGTAACAAACAGCTTTAGGATGCTAGGCTTTGTCTTAAGAAACTGTAAAGGATTTAAAGATCCTGTAACTAAAATCCAAATCTATAAGTCTTTAGTTAGATCTGGTTTGGAGTATTGCAGTTTACTATGGAGTCCACACTATGACATTTATATAAAAAATCTAGAACGCGTACAGAAAAGATTTTTGTGGCATCTCTGCTACAGTTGTCATCTTGCCAAAAAAATTACTAGCTACCCAGACCGACTTATGTATTTTAAGTTGAGCTCACTATATGATCGACGAGTGTTGTTAGACATGATGTTTCTGCATAGCCTATTCAATGGACTTATTGACTGTCCACAGATAACAAGCAAATTTAATATTAAGATCCCTGTAAGGCTTCCTAGATTGAATAAATATGGTCCTTTTAACATACGCTACTCTTCGACAAATTTAGGCTTATATTGTCCTGTTAATAGAATTTGTAAACAATATAATTTACTGCATACGTCAAGTGACATAGACATATTCTCCCAAAGTAAAGTTAAATTCCGGAACGCCATTTTGCAACACCAACTATCAGATAAACTATTATAAAATGTAACTTTTCATTATTATTGATATGTTTTTACTATATCCTATTTCTATAAGTTCTTTTGTTCTTGTTAATATGCATGCCGTGTTCGCCTCACATTGTAACGACATTTAGCTTAAGACTATACTATTGTAAGATACCTAATATTGTACTCAATTAATGTACGTTGCGTTGGCGATACAAATACAAATAAATAAAAAAATAAAAATAAAAAAATAAATAAATAAATGTTAATGTAACAATGCATGTATGCTAGCTGTAAGTTTTCCATATATACTAAAATAAAATAAAATTATTTTGCTTGATGGATCCAATCGGGCCAACCTAGTTATCGACAGCCTTTGATGTAAAGGTTGGAAGCTGCAGTAGGGCGCAATATACATACGCACTCACGCATATAATCCCCGAAGGGGTAGGCAGAGGTGACCAGTACACCCACATTTCGCCGAACGTATCTCCGTCCCACGATGTGATAGGGGCGAGCCTATCGCCATACCGGGCACAAATTCCACAGACACCGGGCTGATTCTGAGCATTTCGTAATAGAAAAACCCAATATCACTTTACCCGATCCGGGGATCGAACCCGAGACCTCAGCGTTAGCCTCAATCGTAACGCGTACGCATTACAACTGCGCCACCGAGGCCAGTAGGGCGCAATATCTAGGCTAATGCCGTACCAATTAAGACTCGGATCCAATGCTCCCTTTTTCCAACAAATGGAGATGATTTAAACTTGATAATGCGAAAAGTCAGACTCAGTTTGAAATTTATTGCTAGGATAAATGATCAGATTAACGTAATCTCCACTTTCAATTTAATTAACGTTGTGAAATATGGAGAATAATTTGAAACAAATGAATATGTATGAATTACTTCCATCCTTCAACCTGCCCTTATCCCACTCGCAGTGGGGCCGGCGCAACGTGGTTACAGAAAGACACGTTTACACGTTGTGAGGTTTTACGCCCAGCCGCCTGTTTGAAGTCAACCTCTCTGGGGAGAAAACAACCAGACCCGAAAGAAATATTTGTAGATTACACACTTTGTCTCGGTGCGGGAATCGAACCCGCCGCCTCTCGCTTCGCAGTTGGCTTCTCGCCCACTGTGCCACGGAAGCTGTCATATGTATAAATTATTTACTAAAATAAATATTTCAATTACACAGGTATTCATTATTATTCTTTAAAGTAATGCCTCTGTGGCGCAGTTGTAATGTGTACGCGTTACGATTGAGGCCAACGCTGAGGTCTCGGGTTCGATCCCTGGGTCGGGTAAAGTGGTAATGGGGTTTTGTATTACGAAATGCTCAGTATCAGCTCGGAGTCAGGAATTTGTCCCGGTATGGCGATACTCGATAGGCTCGTCCCCTATCAATTATGGGACGGAGATACGCTCGGCGAAATGTGGGTGTACTGGTAACACCTCTGCCTACCCCTTCGGGGATTACAGGCGTGAGTACCTATGTATGTATCTTTATAGTATTGCAATATTGGAACAGTAGTGTTTTCTGCTGGTGAGAAGGTAACGAAAGCGTAGAGGGCGCGTAAAATTGACGAGTCTCTACAACCCTATTGTAAACTGAAAACTAACTACAACGTATCTCCACCACTTTTAAAAGAGTGCCTACATTATTAGCTTGAGTGACGAAACGAGCAGCGGGGCTAGCACGAACAACTTGCGAAAACGTATTCGAATCGAAATGTATTTTTTTTTGAAAATTCATACACATGCAAATTCATTTTTTCTTGATTCTTATTCGTAAGTTTGTTCGTTCTCGCCCCTCTGGTCCCTCGCCTGATGGTAAGCGCAACGCCTGCTCATAAACAGAAGCAACACCACACAGAACTTTGAATTACAAAGCATTGCATGGCAGAAATAGACAGAGTACCAACACAGACGGCCTCTCGCATACGAGGGACCTATACTGTAAACTTATATTTATCATATGACTAAATAAATGTAAGCTAACAACTTTTCCTAGAAATTTCGTATTCCTTGTAGTAGAAACTCATATGAGCCGACTTTAATCCCCATTTCACTTCACTTCTCGACTTATACGTACGACGTACTTCTCGACGTACTTCTGTACGTATGTGGGAATCATAAAACTTTCCCATATTTGCATAATCCTTTAAATATGCCCGCCGCGTCACGTAAGTACCTACGTTTGACTGAGTAAGTGATAATCTTTGTGTTATGTCTGTCCTTTGTAAAGTTCTACTGACTCAAATTTATTATGTGTAGGTAAGCTAACAACTAACTTATTGTCTGCTTTAACCTAGCAAGTAGCGTTGTACATGTCGTGTTGAGACAAATAAATTTATTTTCCTTTCTTCTTTCATTCTATATGACCGACACCTTGATAATACCTACTGAATATATTTACTACCAGCTTTTGGTCGCGGCTCCGCCGGATAAAAGTTGCCTATGTTACTCAGTGCTAATGTAGCTTTCTAACGGCAAAAGAATTTATGAAATCGGTCCAGTAGATTTTAAGTTTATTCGTTACATACAAAAATACAAATCTTTCCTCTTTATAATATTAGTGTAGAAGTGTAGATAACATTTATAAGGTCACCTCATTGGTCTAGTGGAGGCGACCTACGGTTAATAACCGTGAGATCCTGGGTTCAATTTCCAGGTTGCGCTTTTACAACTTGTGTTTAAGTTTTCAATTCGAAATATCACATATGTAATGCCCGGTATGGTTTTAGGCTCACCCTTATAATCATCATCATCGAATCATCGAACTGAAATAAGCTCATCGATATTTGAGTGCAGCACTAGTTGCACCTCTTGCGGGGATAAAGGCGTGAGCTAATGTTATGTAACAGTTATAAACCCTCCGACATCAATTATAAAAGATCTCTAACTTCTAAGCGGCTGAACAGATGTTCTTCAAACATAGCTAAGAACAAGATTAAAACAACTTTCAATTAAAAAACCGCATTCAAATCAGCAATATGATGCCGCAAACAAATACACACACAAACAAAGGGCTTAAACCAAAGACTTCAATGTATACTACTAGACGGGCTGTTTAGAAGTATAAATGCGTCACAAAACGCGGGAGTTTGACAGCTTACAAACAGAGAGCGTGATAGGGGTTCTAGTTGAGAGTAAGCGAGATGCTAATATTGAGTTACGGTCAATTGACCGCAACTTAGTGGTACAATTACATACTATGTACCGCACAGCTTGTCTAGTTGTCCTCTTGCGGGGATAAAGGCGTGGGCTAATGTTATGTAACAGTTATAAACCCTCCGACATCAATTATAAAAGATCTTTAACTTCTAAACGGCTGAACAGATGTTCTTCAAACATAGCTAAGAACAAGATAAAACCAACTTTCAAATAAATAACCGCATTCAAATCGGCCAATATGATGCCGCAAACAGATACACACACAAAGGGCTTAAATCGTTTAAGCGAGATGGTAATATTGAGTTATACATTAAAGTCTTCGATACTACTAGACAAGCTGTGCGTTACATAGAAATTGTACCACTAAGTTGCGGTCAATTGACCGTAACTCAATATTACCATCTCGCTTACTCTCAAGTAGAACCCCTATCGCGCTCCCTGTTTGTGAGCTGTCAAACTCCCGCGTTATGTGACGCAATTTTACTTCTAAACAGCCCGTCTAGTCGTATACACTAAAGTCTTTGGCTTAAACTTATAACACACGTTTTTGGTTGAAAACGAAGATTGCTAAAGTGCATAATTTAAATCGTACACATATTTGTTACACAATTTTACATGTGAAGAATTCATTTACGGAGATGAATTCTTCCGTCGCCCTCGTTGGTATTTGATAACTATCGGCACCCTACCCGTTGCCGCTGACATTCCAATACAAAAATTCACATTCCTGCCGCTTCTGGTTCTCCATCATTATTATACCGCATTATGCTTTAATATAAGGTGCATTGGGGCATTTCTTGTACTGTTATCTGCTATATTTATTTGGATAGTGTTACAGTTCTAGTGAGGAGTGGAATGGACCAAGAAAGAGATTGCAAATTGTTATGTAGATGACTCAGATATCGTCGCTTAGCTGAGGTATTGTTACCGCGTAACTCGAATATTGGCCATGTGATATTGTCATTGGATAAATTGTTTTTGCCGCGTATCCAATAAACACAAAAAATTAAATTAACCATACAAAGCACGATATTCAAATATTTCTGTCACCGCGCAATTCATTGGTACATCACACATGTTCATAAAAAATATTCAGTTTTATGTCTCTCCTGAAAACTAAGCCAATTTAACTTGCGCGGTATTATTAGCTAAGCGACGATACGAGTATGCAGGTTTCTTCATGATGTTTTCACGAAACATCGAGAAGTCAGAGGTATTTGCCCGGAGGCTAGCATCGAGCCCGCGGCAGCCGTCTCGGCTCTTGGCAGCTGTTCCAGTCCCAACGAGACTATAGCCTATTTATGTCCTTTATTATAGGCTACTGGCTGTACCGGACATGTGTTGCAATGTTCTTCATACGAAGTAGTTACGTAATATAATATACAAAGCATGTAACACTTACATTAAAGAATTTTGATATATTCGTTTATATAGAATGGATTTTTTGTCACAAAGTTTTATCCCAATCGGATGAATGGCATTAACCTTAACGGGACAAAGAAACATTACACTTTTATATTTATGACTATGTATCTATGTTAATATAGTAGGTCACTGCTTTATTCGTTTCAATATCTTCATTATTATTCCACAGTATCTTGGCCATATGATAGACAAAACTGTCTACAGCATAAATGGGCCTGATTGACCGGGTTGATAAGACTGTCTCACAGAGAACCAACGTGATCACGTTGGATATACTTCACGAGTGAGATATCTGGTGGCTCAAATACAAGGGGTATTCCCTTCCCAAACCCTAAATTATGCATTTTCTTTAAGGACGGCAACTTGTCCATGGTTCTTTATGCATTGTAGATATTCATGGGCGGTAGAGATCACTTTCCATTAAGTGACAGTCACTCATATGCCGTCTTCTTTTTTTTGTTAAAAAAGTTAACTTGCTTAAAAATACGATATTAGTGGTGATTAAAACAAAAGTATTCAAGGAAACGAAATTTCTTTAATCCTAACAATGTATTTTTATAAACAACGAAGTTGCTAAGCAAACATTAATGAAAAGCGTAATTAATTCATGAGAGAAAATGGCGGCCTCACCAACGAAAGAAATACAAAAGTTTGTACATTGTTTATAAAACCACATTGTTTCTTATAATTAAAAAGCAAACTATGGAGGCAGCCACATGAGTTTGAACAACAAATTATGTTTTTTTTCATAGACCCATTTTATAGTATATTAATGTCAAAACAATTTTTCTATTCTTAACTACAAATGAGACGGATTGAGGGTTTAATCTAAGGAGGCATTATTATTACAGAAGTACTCAGATACACAAAAAAAATAATCATAAGCATCTTACTGGTCATTAATTTGAAGTGTCAAATAATTACCGATCACATAGCCCGCATAACCGCCACTACAAAATAAAATAGAGATAATTTTTATTGTCATCGATGCCAACTTACTTATTTTTAAAAAGTGGCTATGCTTATGGTTAAGTATAATATGAAAAGCAAGTAATAGAGAAAACAATAGAAGACGGGGTAAGATCTATTATTTTAATTTGTATACATTGTTCATAATTGTTTAATTCTGAACAATATAGGTAAATTAAACATATCTTACATAATAAACAATGATGACTAAAAACTCAAAATTATAACTAGACGTGAAAGACCCTTTGTTTTCCTTATTTCTCTCCTGCTTCCAAACTAAAGAGACGGCCAAGATATTTTCATACTGCTCCAGAGAGTTTGAGACATGTCTCAGCAAAAGGATTAGATTCAGTTCAAGATGTTCTAGTTTTAGTACACAGATGTAAGATTAGGATATTGAAAGTCAGTGAAATATTGAGTTTTGCAGACACTGTTCATGTTATAATAGGAACGACCGAAAGATGACACTAAAAGGTCTTATGTACAAGACCATTTTCGGCCTGTGCTCATATATGTATGTGCTGGATAACATAATTGCCTGCACTTAGGGAGATTTACGTCGAAGAAATGGTTGCGGTGAATGTGCATTATTTCTTTCATTTCAAAGTTCTGTGTATTGCTTCTGTTTATGCTGTGCTGAGGTCTCAGGTTCGATCCCCGGGTTAGGTAAAAGTGATATTGGGTTTTTCTATCACGAAATGCTTAGTATCAGCCCGGAATTGTGCCCGGCATGGTGATAGCCCCGCCCTCTATCACATTATGTGACGGAAATAAGCTCGGCGAGATGTAATCAAAAAAATTGAAGTTGATTTTTTACGTTTTATTATAACAAATTTCATTTTTTAACTTTGGTAGTAGCTATGGCTTAGTTATAAATTCCAATAGAATAATCAAATGGTATCCGTTGAGGGGTTTATTTTTTATTCCGTACTCCGTCATCAGATCTTAACCAATTTTATATAGAACCACATCGCAGCTAAAGTCTATCAAATATTATTTTTTTAAATCCGTCCACAATTGACGGAGAAATAGATGTATACATACATAAAAAGCAAAAAAAGCCCAATTGAGAACCTCCTCCCTTTTGAAGTCGGTTAAAAACAAAAACACTTTCGTTTAATCTTATCTTATTTTGTAAAAACTCAGTGATTCAAAATGCCATTTAAAACCTCTTTTCATTATGAGTCTCAACAATTTTCTGGCACATAAAGCTCTATTAGCTATTCAGACTTGGATGTATATTTTAAGTTACTGTTAATATAGTCTAAATGGCATTAAATTGTCTTTTATTACTTTTAAACGCGTTATTGAATGAGGGATTTCATTTTCTAAGATAGAAATGGCGAATTTGTTGACTTTATATTCAAAGTTGATGATCTAATTAATGTTTTATTTTTATTAGTTTGAGAGACGAAACAAGCTAGTCGCTCGCCTGAAGGTAAGTCTGACCTGCTCGTCTCTCGTCATTCAAAAAAATAAAGTAGGTACATCGTGGCACTGAAAAGGCGGCAAATTGAATGGCGTCGGATCTTAGAGGTGCCTTTTGTCGATACAAATAGTGTTAAGTGTCAGATTCACACGCAGCTACTGGCTTAGTTTAGGACGTCGGGTAGTCATAGAAGCAGCGATTTGAATTTTGAACCTCCGACAATAAATAGTATTAATCCGTGTTAGTAATCTTACAAAGATATAGTTTAGAAATGCAATTTGTATCTGGAAAAGAAAATGTTTTGGCAGATGCATTATCTAGATTTTATTTAGAATGTAAAGATTTCAATATATCAAAAGAATTGAAAATATATATTAGGCATCATTTAACAAATATAAATAGAATGTATGTTTAAGTAACCAAGATATAAATAAATTGACCAATGAGTTTTATTATGCTACGACAAGGCTAACATTAAATGCTTCCTAACATGAAATACCTACCTAAACAAAAAATAAAAATGATATCAAATAAATAAAAGACGACCGATGGCGAATAAATAATATCGGAAAATTGGCAATTTTTAAAAGACAAATCATTCTTTTCAAGCATATAGTAAGCGGACAAAAAACAAGCCCACTGAGTTTGTTTCGCCGGGTCTTCTCAAGCTGGGTCGTTTTGGATCCGGTGGTAGTTTTAAAACACGTGCCGTTTCGGGAAATGCAGTGGTGCATATCGACTCAAAATATTTTTATATATAAATTATTTTTGTTCCATAGCTGGTTAACGGCCATTTTCAATAAATTATCTTAGTTTGATTCGCCGAATAAATAACATAAATGAGCGAATCAGAATAGAGTTTAAATGCGAGAGGCCGTCTGGGTTGGTACCACCGCTTTGTCTAAATCTGCCGTCCACAGTGTATAGGCACTGTTGTGTTCCAGTTTGAAGAACATTGAAGTCAGTGAAAGTACTAGGCATAATGGGAGCTCCCTGCGGTCAATATTAACAAATAAAGTCATAACAAGGAATTTAAAGGCAGACACTAAAACACTAAAATGGCCAGTAATTTCCACGATCGCGCTGGGTGAATCGCGTCATTCGTCACTAAAGCGAGACACGAGGGTTCCTTCGCCTTTTTAGTTACAGAGGCAAAGGTCATCTGGATTTATCCACACAGAAAATTATTTCAAATAAATTGTACCGTCGATGGACCGTAAAAATACCGATACACACAAAATAATAATAAATCGTATATTTCTCGGTTTTGTTAAGACTCGCCTTTGAGGATATTATGTTAAAGGTATTTCTTTAGAATACTTCCTTTCAAACATCAAAAACATGTATTGGATTATGGCGTCTCTAACATAGAGATATGTGTGCTTTAATTTTTTTTAAAGTCTGATTATTGATTGGTAATAACACGCTTTTATGTTTATTGGATGCTTGAATCATTTCAAATCATTATTGAGATGTCTTCAGAAGCCAATGCTAATGATATCTAGAAAATGCTCATTATATTATTTTATAAAATATATAATTAAGTTACTCTTAATTATCTTGGCTTAGAGCCAACCTCACCTGCACGTGGTGCACTCTGCTGATTAACGGACGAGGCACTGACGAAAATTGGTTCCCGTTTAGGGTTGTGGGGGTCAGACCGCGGGTCGCCCCATATAATATCAAATACCGTCAAATCAAATATGGCTCGTAAAAATAATGGAAAGGATTCGGATAGGGCGTCGCCGTATAACGACGCGCAGGCCCATCGCCCTAAACCTGCGACAAGTGGGCTAGGGCTACCGCGCAAAGTACGGGCGCGGTTAAAGAAGTTAGTACGGATCAAGTTCCGCTTCGCCACGTGGAACATTGGCTCTCTAACCGGACGATGCCGAGAGCTCTCCGATGTGCTCGAGAGGCGTCGGGTGAGAGTCGCGTTTCTGCAGGAAACGCGATGGAAGGGCAACAAATCCCGGAATATTGGGCAGGGTTACCGGCTGATCTACAGTGGTTCCCCCTCCGGCCGGAACGGGGTTGCTGTAGTGTTGTCGTCGGAGCTCCAGGAGGGAATTCTTGAAGTCGACAGACGGAGCGACCGACTTGTACGGGTTAAAGTGCTGATCGAGGAGGTTATTACCAACTTGATCACTGCTTATGCTCCGCAAGTGGGTTGCCCTGAATCGGTGAAAGAGGCCTTCTGGACGCTATTTGATGACACTATTCGCAGTGTGCCTCAGTCCGAGAGCATTGTGGTGAGTGGAGACCTCAATGGTCATGTTGGTGGGGAATCGGGTGTCTATGGACGGGTTCATGGCGGTCACGGATTTGGAGCGCAAAATGCAGAGGGAGAAGAAATTCTCAAAGCCTGTTCCGCTTCAGACCTGGCCGTAGTGAACACGTACTTCCAAAAGGGACCCGAGCAGCTCATCACTTACCGAACTGGAAACCACTCATCACAAATAGACTACCTGCTCTTGAGGAGGTCCCAGATCAGTAAGGTGACTAACTGCAAAGTTATTCCGGGAGAAAGTCTCGCGCCGCAGCACCGTCTCCTCGTCATGGACTTTAAAATACTACCTAAAAAGAAGGTAGCCGAGCGACGACTGCCAAGAATTAAGTGGTGGTTGCTGAATGGTCCCAGACGACTTGACTTCCACGAAGCCGCAGTTACACAATTTGCGAATGTAAAGGCTGGCTCCGTGGAGGAACAGTGGAAAGGGACACAGACAGCAATGATCGCTCTTGGTAAGTCGAAGCTCGGCGTCACTAAGAGAGGCTGCGTCCTAGATAGGGAGACGTGGTGGTGCGGCGGAATGGTTCAGGGTGCGACTCGCGAGAAAAATGCGTGGCAAACGACTAACTCTCCTGAAGATCGCGCTCCATACCGAACGGCCAAAAACGCAGCTAAGCGAGCTGTGGCTAAGGCCCGATCCGATCATCTGGCGCCTCTATATGAGAAGCTAGAGACCGCAGAGGGCCAAAAGCTCATATATCGGCTCGCTAAGACCCGGGAGAAAGCGACACTCGACATTACCAAGTGCCGATGTGTCAGGGACTCCCGGGGCGTTTTGGTCTGTGAGGATAGCGCGGTGAAGGAGAGGTGGCGTTCTTACTTCCACAAACTGCTGAACACCCAGCATTTGGACGTGTCTCTCCCTGAGATGCCCTAAACCAAGGACTAGTTGCCCCGATCTCACCTGACGAGGTGCTTAAAAGTCTTCGTCGCATGAAGAATCGGAAAGCGGTGGGGCCTGATAACATCCCTATCGAGGCGTGGAAGGCGATGGGCTCCTATGGTGTGGAGCTTCTTGCCGACTTGTTCAACCGCATCCTGAACACCAAACAAATGCCCGACCCTTGCCGGATGAGTTTTATAACTCCCGTATACAAGGGTAAGGGTAGTGTTTAGGATTGCGAGAACTACCGCGGCATTAAGCTCATGTGTCACACCATGAAGCTCTTCGAACGCATACTCGAATCCAGGCTCCGCCAAGAGTGTACTGTCTCAGAGTGTCAATATGGCTTCACACCTGGAAGTAGCACCACGGACCCGCGATCCGATGTTCGCGATCAGGTCGCTGGTCGAGGCATACAGGACGAAAAAGAAGCCTCTGCATATTGCCTTTTTGCAGAAGGCTTTCGACTGTGTGCCCCGGCAGGCGATCAGGTGGGCGCTAAGGGTTAAGGGTGTGCCAGAAGCCTATGTTGACATCATCAGGGGCATGTCCGTGGCGCAGCGGGCGAGTAGTCGGCTGCGAAGCGAGAGGCCGTGGGTTCGATTCCCACACCGAGACAAATGTTTGTGTGAACCACAAATATTGGTCTCGGGTCTGGGTGTTGTGGGACCGCAAGTCCCTCGTAGTTCCTGATACCCACGACACAGGTTTACCTAGTGTGGGGTCAGAGCTATGTGTGTGACTGTTGGGTGTATTATTATTATTATTATTATGTACCTCCGATCCGAGTCTCTGGTAAAGACTGCTGTTGGCGATACCAAACCCTTTCCTATTACCGTAGGTGTCCACCAAGGCTCGGCGCTGAGTCCTTTTCTATTTAGTGTTGTGTTGGATGTCACAACGGCACATATACAGGAGCAGCCACCATGGGTGCTCATGTATGCCGATGACATAGCACTGGTAGATGAGGACAAACAGCGCCTAGGGCAAAGGGTGAACCTGTGGAAGGGGACGCTTGAAAACAGCGGTCTGAAACTAAATGTGGCGAAGACAGAGTACATGGCCTGCTGGAGTACAGACCCGGATAGTATCCGGTTAGGGAATGAACTGGCCGTAGAAACGGACCAGTTTAAATACCTAGGGTCTGTACTGCATGAGTCCGGTGATATCGATCTCGACGTCAAGGCCCGTATTGGCGCCGCTTGGGCCAAGTGGCGGGAGGTTACAGGAGTCACTTGCGACCGAAAGATGCCGATGAGACTTAAAGGTCTCATATACAAGACCATCATTCGGCCTGTACTCTTGTACGGGTGTGGCCTACACTTATGCGCCATATTAAGGAGATCCACGTTGCGGAAATGAAGATGCTGCGGTGGATGTGCAACGTTACACGATTAGATCGTATACGTAACGAGTACATCCGTGGCAGCCTGGGTGTCCACGACGTGGCTGATAAACCCCAGGAAAGTCGCTTAAGGTGGTTTGGTCACGTTTTGAGGAAACCACAGGAGTACGTCGGTCGCAGGTGCCTGTGCCAGAACGTACCAGGAGTACGATCCCGCGGACGGCCCAAAAAACGCTGGCTTGACGTAATTGAGGCAGATATGAGAGCCAATGGTCTTACAGAGGATGCTCAAGATCGGGCGAAGTGGAGGCGTCTTAGTGGGAAGGCGGACCCTGGTAATGGCCGGGATAACGCCAGGTAGAAAGAAAGAAGATAATTAAGTTACTGAACCCGGAATTGATAAAATCAATAAACCGGCCTTTTCGCAGGTATTTACATTTCCATTAGTAACAAGTCGACCGAATATTTTTTTTATCAAGAGACGTTCAATAGCGATACTTTATTTTTATTTCATCCGATTTCACTACAGGCATGTGTTAATTAGAAATATCGTGATAGTAAATCGATTTAAAAACTATCGTACCGATTTTTATCAAGATTTTTGCATAACTTGTGTAAATGTCATAAATTGAGTTAAAGCGTGCTGAAGGGTACAGCGTGCTGAGGACAATTTGGTCTACAGCATGAAAACGCCGGGATTGTGTACTTGCTCCCACCTGAGAACTTATCTTCTGCTACAGACAAAAAAATCTGTATATTAATACTTGAACATTGGAAATTGAAGTGCCTTTTAAATAAAAACCGGAATAGTACGTGGCTGACCTCGCCCACAGAAGGATTCGGTAGTCAACTTTATATTAAGTAGAAAATTAATTATAATTGGAATTAGACTTCGTTCCGGCTCTATTCCAATAAAAAAATCGATACCTCATGGGAAAAAAATGCTACCCCGAACCGTGCAGAGTGGGATACTTTAGAGGATGTCCAGCACTATTTGGTGGAATGTGTCAGCACGAGGCTTGTAAGAGAGGCTCTGATAAATGCATTCAAAATTATTTTTTTCCTTGTTGGGACCTATCAAAGTATTTTGTCGGAGCCTCTAGCTGAAGGTGTTATAGTATATATTATAAATTCATATATAACATACTATAAACAAGATAATTTTTAGGGTACGATGGAGCTACCATGGTGCAAATGTCACCAAAAGCACAAAAATAAGATAAAAAAAAATAGTCAGGACGAATGAATATTTTGTAACTGAAAATATAGCATCTCTCAAAAACTATACAACCTAGCTTATTGAAACCAATTTTCGTTGGAAGTATCTTTTAGAGGGAGGTGGACACATTTTTCACAATTCTTGACACGCATATCTCACAAACGATGACTATATATCACATATCTCGGATATCTGAAAAAATCACCCCAATATTTGTTCTTATTTTCACTACTCTAGTAGCAGTTCATGAAATACACATACCATCCAAATTTCATTCATATAATGCTAACAGTCTCCGGGTAAAATGGCTGTGACATACGAACGGACATGACGAAATTATAAAGGTTTCGTTTTTGTCATTTGGTTACGAAACTCTAAAAATAAGTGTGAATGTGATGTGTGAAGAGTGAAGCTTGAATTCGAAAGGTACTATGAGGTGATTTTTTCCATACAAAAGCTTTAACCAAGCTAATGAAACCATTTTGATTACGTTCATTACTAAGTTAAGATTCTCTTGCTTTCTCTACACAGGTACATTTTGTGTAAAAAAAACATGCACAGCATTGATTCCATTTCTTTCAAATGTTGGTACAATTTCGAGCACAGGCGAATGAGGCGATACTATTGCAATTATGTATTTTACAAGGTGGTAGGTCCCTCGTTTGCGAGAGACCGGCTGGGTTGGTACCACCGCTTTGTCTATTTCTGCCGCCAAGCAACAGTGTGTAAGCACTGTTGTGTTCCGGTGTGAAGGACATTGAAGCCAGTGTAATTACTGGGCATTATGAGACTTAACACCTTATGTCTCGGGGTGACGAGCGCAGTTCAGTGTCATGCAGTGCTTTATTTAAAGTTCTGTGTGGCGTTGCTTCTGTTTATGAGCAGGCGTGGCGCTTACCATCAGGCGACCGACCTGCTCGTCTCGTCATTCAATCTAATAAAATAAAAAAAATGTAGCTCGTTGTAAGTAGTATCAACCAAACCGAAAACCGTCTCCTCTTATGTCAAAAAAGTCAATAATCATATTTAAAACTCAACATAGATTAGAATCCAATATGGTTTAACACCTGGAATCGAATCGTAGATCGATCTATTTTTACGTTTCGACATCCCTTGTTGACTAACTCGTTTGAATTCGTGCCATGTCGACACCGAAAAGTTTCCTCGTTTCCTGTTCAAAAGAGACTTTGCTCATCCAATGTTTTTCTCTTTTATTTTTTTCCTTTCTTTAATTCCATGTTTACACCCAATTATAGACGGCCGCAAAGATTGTGTTATGATTCGATTTGAAGCCAATGTGTTGATATCGATAGAGGTAGTCTTGAGTTATAGATCTCTACTGAACATTTACCAGGAAGATTGAGATAAAGTCGCCAAAGGTAAAAGAAATCATGAAGAAAGAAAGAAAGAATGGAAATTGAGTAGAGGAGGAAGGACCAAAAATTCCAGACATCGTATAAAATGTAACACCAAGCTGCCACTTCACGCGCGTGATGTCGGCTTTCTGCAACATAGTAGGACTACCACGGTCGAGCCGGTCCTATCATGCTGTAGACAAAACTATCTACAGCGTGGCTCTACGACCTACGATCGATTGAACTTAAAAAATAATAATTGAAAAAACTGTACCTACTGCATAGTTCATATTGTTAAAAAAGATAGATCATAGTGCGTAACGTGCGTTCTCCCAGTAGGTTTGTTTTCATTACGTTCAGAATTAAAGTAGGGCACGACTAACGGTGCAGAAATGAATTTTCTACCCGTGGTAGTGCCTCCATGGCATTCACTAAATAAAAATGGCATAGATATCATCCGTTTACGGTGAGTGAGATATCCGGAAGCCCAAATCTCGCCTCCCCTTCGGAATCCCTTAATTATCCCTTTCTCTTAAGTTCGGCAGCGCTCATGATTCTTCTGATGTTGTGGGGTTCTCGTACTCGTTAGCCAGCCTTAGAAAATATTTATGAAGGAATACAATTCGATTCATCACGCTCCATTATAAACAACGCATCCACAAATACATAAATAAAAAACCATACCTCCGTGGCAACAGTGAAAATAACTGTATTTCAACATTCTCAACTCCATCGAAACTTTGTGAGCGCGAAAGTGAAAAATCTTTTATACGTATCGCATTTTAATTTGGAAGGGCGCGGACGGTCGTATCGCCCTTGTTTTCTGTTAAATCACCTAGCCCTTTCCATTATAACTCGTGTAACTTAGTTTTACAACGGCCGACGAGGGAGTCGGTGGGAGATGCTTACATTTTAGGATTACTTAGCGTGTGGGTTAAAACCTCATTTGTAAACATTATATACGGCACTATATGTAATGTTAATAATGTTGTTTGTAGTGAAAATATTTTCGAAACAGGGACATCAATCTTCTATTTACAAATTTGTAATATCCTTTCTGAGGTACGAGACAACGAGAATGCAGCACGTCACGGGTCAGGCGATGGCGACAAGTTCGCTGTGTATGAAATTATATGGAAACGGTCGCGCGTTACTCTGTCCTGTCTAGATTGCATTTAACAAAGCTTAGCTATATACAATTGCATGCATACATACATACATACGCACTCACGCCTGTAATCACCGAAGGGGTAGGCAGAGGTGTAGCCAGTACACCCACATTTCGCCGAGCGTATCTCCGCCCCACGATGTGATAGGGGGCGAGCCTATCGCCATACCGGGAACAAATTCCAGACTCCGGGCTGATACCGAGCATTCCGTAATAGAAAAACCCAATACCACTTTACCCGACCCGGGGATCGAACCCGAGAACTCAGCGTTAGCCTCAATACGATTGAATGCGTACGCATTACAACTGCGCCACCGAGGCAGTCAATTGCATACAAAGGGGGCGTATCGTAGTCTTCGTGTGTCGCGGTCGCGTACCTACTTCTAGAAATTAGGTATTAAAGGTTGGTGCTCAACTGCTCACCCCCATACGCGCACCTCTCCGCTATTTAATAAGTAACTTTCCTTTTCTTCCTTCCACCTACCCTTATGCCACTTGCAGTGGGGTCGGCGCAACATGCTTTTTAACACATGTTACAGAAAGATCTAACTTATAGTTTTTACGTCCGGCCGCCTGCCTGACATCTACCCCTCTGGGGAGTATTGTTAAGTAACCATTTTAGGTACACAATAAGTAGCTAATACTTAGTACGGTAGTAGTAGGGTGGTATGGGAGAAGGTGGAGTGTTCGGCGATGCGTAGCGGCGCGTCGGTCGATGTCAGTCAGCTGACTGTGAGTCTGGGTGACATGGAGCGCGTGAGAAGCTGAGGTCGACACCACAGACCGCACCCGATCCGGACATGCACATGGCGGCGCCTAGCCACGAAAAGGCGACTTCCTATATAAGTAAGTTATCTGTGAAGGCGACATTCCGGCTCGGTGTCACTTCTTACTAACATCTAACGAGTAAACATGCTGGTTGAGTGCTTCGCTTATGTAAAAGTGCCAGTGGAAGCAACAAGTACATATTAATGACAAGTACAAGCTCGTGTAAACTAGGTATAAACCTAATACACACGTGCTTCTACATAGATTTAGTAATAAGTTTCAGTTGGCATCCTTCGGGCACGGAACCGTAAAAACGCTTAGGTCAAAAGTACAAAACTCAGTAAATTTCTCTTTCTTTCCGAGTGCTTTGTTGATTTTTCCTATTTAGGTAGGTAAACATTGCATAATAACAGATTGAAGATTGTCCCTTACGTAGATTTTTATTTAAGGAAAACGCTGCAGGTAGGTATGTAAGTGTTTTTTAGGTTATTCGCGTTGCTTATTCATTGTTTCGTATACTTTGTGATGTTTGGGTGTAATTTTCTTCCTCTCTTTATTGTAACAGGAGCTCTTTTGACGTCTGTATTACTGCTGAGTATGATTATTTTTCACTGATGAAAATAATAGGAGTAAGGGTTTTTTTATATATGTATACAATATGTAACAAAACCTCTGTTAGGCGTTTTAACTGTGATATCAGAATCGATATTCAAACGTAATGAAATAACTCGCATACAAAAATTGGACTATAAAAATAATCATATTTATTTTTTATACTTTTAATTATGTTATACTTTATTTAACAGGTTCTTATCAATGCCTTTTTAACATCGCTAAAATAATGGGTCACTATCGATTTATTAACCACGTAAAATAACATTCAATATATGGTCAATATCATACTGATTAAATTTTTAATTAATATTGTACTGAGATAAAGCAATACTCGTACTAATTATGTTAGATACCTACAGTTGTAAAGTCTCTCGTGTTTAGGAAATGTGAAAATATTATTCAGTTTAATTTTGCACTTTGTTTTGTACACAAAATATATTTTGTAACAATTCACTAGATATTTTAATGTAATATATTCTCATTAAAGTTCACAATGCATATCTTAGATATTATGTATCTTAGTGGAGGTATTTTATCAATAATTTGTTCGGCCATTTTGTTATCGACTTGGTATCTTTTACCCGGATGGCGTACTCTTCATAACTACATAAGCTGTAATCAAATAATATCAGGAACATTATTTATAATTGCTGCCATTTTATCATTATTTGAGCCAGAATGGGACGTGTTTTCGATATTCAGCAAATATTGTATATATTTAAGCATTAATTTTTTCTTTGTTTCAATATTGTGGTCACTGTGTGCTTCTCTTTTTGCATACTTAAAGCTGGTATTATTACATTCAAGGAAAATAAGTTACGAAAAGAGAAAAGCTACGGCTTTATGTTACGGAACTCTAGTTTTAATAAAATGCATCGGAGATGTAGTTTCTAATATTTACGACATTCGTATGGAGGGGACACTTATGTTGGCAGTTATAATAATGATTTTTAGTTTCGTAATATTTATAAAAATCATAATTTCAGTTATGTCTTGTTGTAAGAAGAGCGTATCTAGAAGAAACTTCAGACACGTTTTATCTTTGATGGGTGTAGGAATAATATGCGACTCTATTTTAATAGTTCATTTCATAATTGTATTACCAACCCTAATGACGTCTTTAGTAGATCCATCGTTGTTATATATAGTTATACATTTTTGCTTCTCTCATCGATTAGTTTTTCAATCTTTATTTTTATTTATAAAAAGTTCAACACGATCACAATGGAGAAAATATTTTAGACAAAAAAGAAATCATAGAAGTAATTTTATAGCAATGTAGGTAAATACCTACCAGGATCGTTGCATGGAAGGGGGGTGGACCATGCGCACCCGGACCTACTGATCATTCAAAATCTGGCTGTCTCCTAAAACGTATTATGAAGCTCGTGGTATACAGGAAAGTAGGTAAGTACCAATCAAAATATTATATCCATCAATGAGTTAAGCATCGTACTATGGTAATAGTCATTTATTTTTATTAAAACTGTAACTTCGCCTTTCGTACCAAACTTCGCCCGAAATTTTAAAATGGTCCTATCTTTTTTACTGTTTGGGCAACGTTACTGTTTGTTCATTGGTTGATTCACAAATTTAATTCTGGTAACATTACATCGTTATTTGTCAAAATCAAATCCGCCATATTGTCAGTACTCAGTGATAAGGAAAACGTCATGCCGAGTGGGTGTGCTAATTACACCGCTCCTACAAAAGTTAAAGCTGGAGGTACTCCTCCACACACTAAGGGTGATATTTCTGTATTTCTACTGTAGGTAACTTAAATAATTAGCTTTTTGTTACACTATTAATTAACTAGCTATCTTTGGATTAACAGAAAATATCTAACTAGGCAATGTTAGGACAGGTATTTCAAACTATATCCTCCCAAACTTCGCCTACCCATAGGGTTGACAATTTTAGAAATTATTTGACCGACTTTAAAAAAAGGAAATGTTTCTACTAATATATAATATTTTCAAATATATATTTATTGGAATATCTGAAATAACTTTAAATACTTTGTATCTACCCTATTGGGTAATATTTTGCAGGTACCAACAGCAGAAAGATGCAGTAAACCGTCTGTAGTTTAAGATTCAAAAGGTCTTATAATGTGGTTCAAGTCGTGAAATGGTACAATTATCTATAGAGTGGCTTAGAAAAAAACAAATGTCTTTGTATGACGCGGAAAGACACTTTAAATCCACTAAGTACCTAGCCATAGTTAGAAATGGGACTAACAATTTTGTGACAACCCTACTGAATGTTCCTACTTTCGAAAAAAGTCGGCCTAACTTCGCCTACCTCAAAATAAAAGTTAGGATATCTGCCCAAACTTAGCCTTAATTTTTCAAATGAAGGTTAGAATGTTTTCTCTGAGTCACACACACTAGAAAAGCCCCTATCTCATTGGCCAGTTTGTAGTGCGTCAAATGTGTCGGACTATCCTTATTTGGTGGGAAATTTTAAAAGTCGGCGTATCGAAGGCGAAATTAGGCGAAGTTACAGGAGTTTATGGTAGCGTGATGCTACATAGATAAAACGACTAAAGACTCTACAAAACGAATGTAAGGTCGGAATACGTTTTCAATCGGTCAAGTTGTTCAAAGTTAAAATAAATTGTTTCATACAAATTGTAAACATTTGCAAGTAGAATTTTACAAAAATGTGAAAAACGTATTTTATTATTATAAAAAATATGTGCTTAATTTCACAGTCGAATTTTGTTTCATACATAGTTCACCTACTAAATTACAGATTATTAAGTTATGTTACTGAGTACCTACCTACATATAAAAATAATCAAAGAAATAAATGAATAAAAAATTGCTAAATTGTTTTTACGTTATCCGCGGTTATTCATTCGAGAATCATTGAAGACATTTGAACTTCAAACTTTGAAGGCATATTAAAATTTTGTTTCAACAAATTATACCAAGATATAAAAAAACTACTGGCATTATTTCCCTTTGGTGGGGGGTTCCCCACGAATACCACGAAAGGGTAGCGCTCTTGGTTGTCAGTACCAAAGGTCAGTAAGTAGGTACTTTTTATTCAGCCAAATCCCATAGAGTAAAGAAAACTGACCTCAAGGATAGGTACATAATATTAATACTCGAATAAAATTATTTATTAATATTATTTACAATGCATAGTGATATAAAATTTTGGTTGAGAAAGCAACTCCGCGAGAGATTTCGTTTTTAAGCGATACAAAAAAACAAATGTTATCAATTCGTCTGTTTATAAGTATAGTGTATTTTCACCATCGATTTTCACGTAAAATGTTGACGGTCATGGTGATTATTTTTGTATTCATTGGGCTTACTGAATTTTATTGCAGTGGTGATAGTAAGAGGGCGAAATCGGGGATGAAAGATTAACCTTTATTTCACTGATTTATTCACCAACTTTGATGATTCTTTCACAACAAAATAGTAAAATAAATGAAAAGTTAATATTTATTCAATAAAAACTTATGATTTGAAAATAAAAGTAAACAATTTTGACTTGGTGGTTTATTCATTGATTATTAAACTATTGTTCCCCCAACTCAGAAATAAATATGAGCCGGTTTTAGTTTTTTGTACATTAATACAAAACAGTGTAGTAGTTGCTACTACATTTATATTACCTAATAATTACCAAACAAGCGCTATTGTGGAAATAATGTGCTAATCCTACTAATCTTATCGATACGGTTCATCATATTAATCGACTAACCTATTCGTGAATACCACAGCGCAAACGCGAATCGCACATCACTATTAATTCAGAAATTTTTACTTGTGTCGGCAAGCGGTAGACGCGCAGATAAATCTTTTTGATAATTGTAATAGCTTGCTAATAAGTGTAGATATTCAAAATGAAGAATTTAATACTTTTCTCTTTCACTGTTATCTTAGTGTCTTTTTCAGTATGCACCGCGCAGCAAAACCAACAAACAGGTAAGCAATACGGAACAATCTGGCATCCATCAATGCCTTTAATTTTTTACGCGTTATGTTTTTGCGTGAATGCACGAAACTGAATCATTTTACTCGTATATCCGTTAAATATTTCATTCGTAATATTTAATAAAGATTTACTTTGGTGTGCAGTTTTTGACCCCTCACCACGTAGATACCTACTTATTTGCATTGATTCAGCTTTGTTCTACGCGAACAAGTTTGTGTTGGTTTTTTAAATCACGCCATGGACTTAATCCATAAAATAAACATGCATCGAGCTAAGCAATTAAACCTGACAGCCATCACGAAGTTGGCGTTACAAATCAAGGTATTTAAATTGAAAACACATGAAATGTGTAATGGTAACCAAGAATGCCGCAATTTTTGCGAACTTATACCGTTGTGTAACTACTGCGTAGTAACATTAATGATATAATAATTTTTTGAGTTATGAACCATATTCTATTACTGCCTCCAAAGAGCAGTGTGTTGTGTTTCTGTTTGAAGGACATTGAAACCAGTGAAATTACTGGGCATTATTAGACTTAACATCCTGCGGCTCAGGATGACAATCTTAGTGCCATGTAGTGGTTTGTTATTCAAAGTTCTGTGTGGTATGGCTTCTGTATGAGCAGATGTGGCACTTACTATCAGGCAAGCAATCTGCTTGTTTCATTCAGTCAATGCTTGTAGTCATTCATGTTAATAAAAAGGAAAGTCACCTTGACATTCACTCCCCACTAAGCCTTCTGTACTTGTGTGAGATTTACTACTTGTAAATAGAAGAATCTCCATTGTTTGTGTAAAAACAGTTTCATATCACCCACAATACCAAAAACACTTTCTGAATAATGATGGGATTGTTTTTTTTTGTTATCTGTGCCATGCAATCATAATAAATATAAACTTTAATGATTATTATAAATATAAGTTTTCTTGGCTGGTAATTAAAAACACAATGATAAGATTCCCTTGTTTGAAATGCAGAAAAAAAAAACTTTATAGATACCAATAAAAAAATCAATTCTGTCCGCATGAACCGCATTTTCTGGGAAAAGTAGCCTGTGTACTAATACAGACACACGCTGCCTACCTCCCTATTTTGTTATTGTTGTGTGAATTATTTAGTTATTGTTTAATACCTTCTTATCTTTTTCTTATTGTGTTAGTTTGTCTGTATTGTTAAATAATTATTTTCTTTCTTTCACATCTAAACTCACAAAAAAACAACTTTCACATACATTATAGTAGCAGGATCAATTTGGTAATTTAAAAAAAAGATAGTGGCACAGTTGTAATGCGTAGTGCATATGCAGTATAATTGCTGTACTGAGGTCTCGGGTTCGATCCCTGAGTCAGGTAAAAGTGATTGGGTTTTTCTATTATGAAATGCTTAGTATCAGCCCGGTGTCTGGAGTCGTGTCCGGCGAGACAATAGGGTCGCCCCCTATCACCTCATGGGACAGAAATAAGCTCGGTAAAATGTGGGTGTACTGGTTACACATTTGTCTACTTCTTTTGGGATTAAAGGGATGATCGTGTATGTATGTATGTATTAACATTTTAAATAATTAAACAGAAGCTTAGTTTGGTAACATATTGTCATTATTTAAAAAAATATGTAAAATAGTGTTCATTAGGTCATTTGATAGAAAACATATTTATCCCTATAATTAAACACCATTGTATAAGATCGTAAAGTGCGTGTGAACGCATAGTAGAGATTTTGATGATGAGTATATTTTCAGTAATGACAGAAATAAAAAATTTGCAAATATCTCACATTTTTAATACCGGCTTTTATCATTGGCATTAGAGTAATAAATCATCAAATAGAGGCATGACTGTATTATTCATTTTTTACAGAACCAAATGTTGCACAGCAGGCGTCATCGCCAGCCGTGCCCGATACAAAGCAAGTTGAAGAGAAGCCTAAAGAACTATCACCAAAACAAGATGAGGCTAAGCCTAATGAACAGGCCGGAAATCCAACGCCACCCAGTCTTCAAAAAGGCTCAACAGCTGCCACCTCTACCCAAACAGCCACTACCCAGCCAAACCCATCTACCCAAGGTGTTACAACTGTGATCACTCAGAACACAATGTCATCAGCTCTACCAGAGCCCAAACAAGATGGAAAGAAGACAGAGGTTGATAACAAAGTGCCTACAGAAAAGGAGACTGTTACCCCAAAAACTCCAGAATCGGTAGCGCCAACCAAAGAAACTATGAGCAATGATGCAAAACCTGCTGAGACTGCGACCAAGCCAGGCAATGACACTAAAACCGATGCTAAGGAGAAGAGTGACGTTAGCACACCTAAGAATGAGATAGTTAAGCCCACTGAACAACCTGAGGCTAAGCAAGTGCTGGCGACCAGAGCGTAAGTTGAAACTCAGTATATATCCACTTATGTTACTAATGTTGCGTGTGTGTGTGTTTGAGTGTTTGTGTGTAGTTGCCATGTTTATCTAGTTAAAAAGTTTTTTTATTATACCAACCACTAAATGATTAACGCCTACCCATATACAATACCAACGCCACCAAGAACTCTCAATTACAAAGTACTGCACACTGCACTGTGCTCAGTAGCCTGCGATGGAAGATGTATTTTATATGCCTGGTAATTTCACTGACTTCAATATCCTTCAAATTGAAACAACAGTGCTTACACAATAGAGTAGTTTCCTATATTTAATTTTATACATTATTTCATAAGCAACAGAAAAAAAATACGCAAAAGAAACCCTTTTATTAAAACACAATCAAAATTGGTTCAGAAATGTGCCCGCAGTTATGACTTTAAATGTTGGTATGAGGAAAAGTGGGTGCGTAGTAGGGATATCTCGCTTACACGCGTGCACCATAATGAACATTTTACACAGTGACGTCAAAGTTTGCGTCGTCTGTCATTTTTATTTATTTTTGATCCGATTTATAAAATTCTTTCTGCAATAGATTTGAGTAACGTAACTTATTGATTTAAATAATATAATCAACTACCCTATTGCTAGTTACCAGCAGACAGACAAAGTAAAAACG
Source organism: Mimas tiliae (assembly GCA_905332985.1). Classification (NCBI taxonomy): domain Eukaryota; kingdom Metazoa; phylum Arthropoda; class Insecta; order Lepidoptera; family Sphingidae; genus Mimas; species Mimas tiliae. The sequence goes on from HG995251.1 coordinate 4,208,364, forward strand.
TACCAACTAGTTACATATACCTAAAACTCTCTGAAACAATTCTCTAATACTATGATAACCACATCAAACACGACCTCCGTGGCGCAGTGAGCGAGTAACCGGTTGCGAAGCGAGAGGCCGTGGGTTCGATTCTCACACCGATACAAATATTTGTGGATCACAAATGTTTGTTTCGGGTCTGGCTGTTGTGGGACCGCAAGTCCTTCGTAGTTCCTGATACCCACGATACAGGTTAACCTAGTGAGGGGTCAGAACTATGTGTATGACTGTGGGATGAATTTATTATTATATCAAAAAAACAGGTTAAGTAGTTTGGGGAAAACTTTGGCAAATACACACATGGCCGGGGATTTTAATGCCATGACGTAATATACTGTTATCCCACCCTCGTATCGACGCGACGGCTAAATAAATATACAGCTCTTTCCCCTGTAAAGTGAGAAACATAAGCAGTCACGCCTGTAATCTCCGAAGGGGTAGGTAGAGGTGTAACCAGGACACCCACAATTCGCCGAACGTATCTCCGTCTCATGATGTGATAGAGGGCATACCGGGCACAATTCCAAACTCCAGGCTGATGCTGAGCATTTTGTAATAAACCCAATACTTATCACTTTACCTGACCCGGGGTTCGAACCCGAGACCTAGGCGTCAGCCTTAGTCGCAACGCGTACGCTTTCCAACTGCAGCACCGACGCAGTCTAAATGAAATTACAATATAAAAATGAGAAACTTTTATAGAAATAGGCAATCATTCAAAATATAAAACATTTTCCCCAGAGGGGTTGACGTCAGGCAGACGCGGTCGTAAAAACTACTAGCCAAATCTTTCGACCCCACTGCGAGTTGGATTAGGGCAGGTGGAAGAAGAGTAGTTCAAAATATAAATAACAGAATTCTTTATTTGCGCGCCCAAACATGTACCGCCGTATTTCTAGTGACGTCAGGGCTGTACGAAATAAGCCAAGGGTTTTAAAGGTCAAATTATATCTTTGTTTAAATAAACATTAATTAGAATTATGAGAGTGGTAAATAGAAATATATTGACTAGAACTATAATATTTTGAAATGCTAAAAGGTTTTATCATATTTTTTTATTTCGCTTTACATAAGTACCGCACTGTGAATTCAGTAATTTCCAATTCAAATTCATTATTTATATTTACCTAAATCTAATCTTGTTATTCTATGTTGGTATTTATCAAGATAGTTATCTCCTTTCTTTCTTTTTTTCTGCCTGGTGTTATCCCGGCTTAATGCTAGGGTCCGCGTTCTCATTATGATTTGATAGTGGATTTGGTATTATATAGGGCGACTCTCCGTCTGACCCCCACAACCCGCAACAGGAACCAAGTTTCTGCATTGCCTTGTCCATTAAATCTAAGAAATGTAATCTAAAAAATACGAGTGGTAGAGCCACGCTGTAGACAATTTTGTCTACAGCATGAATGGTCCGGGTCGCTACCACTGTCTCACAGAAAACCGGCGTAAAGCTTGCTGCTGCGTTTCGTACGGTGAGTGAGATATCCGCAGGCCTAAATCCCCCTCCCCTTCACAATCCCTTATTATCCCTTTCCTTTAAGGTCGGCAACGCGCCCATAATTCTTTTGTATTGTGGGCGTACATGGGCGGTGGAGATCGCTTACCATCAGGTGACCCACTTGCTCGTTGGCCGGCCTATACTATAAAAATAAAGTTCGTCATCTTCTACAAATTGTTATTGATATTCCAGAAAGTGTTTTTTTATTAGCTTTAGGTGACGAGACGAGCAGGTCGCTCGCCTGATTGTAAGCGTCACGTCTACCCATAAACAGAATAGACACCAACCAAAACTTCGAATTATGAAGTACTGCATGACACTGAACTGCGCTCGTCACCCTGAGACATAAGGTGTTAATTCTCATAATTGTAATTTCACTGACTTCAATGCCCTTCAAAGCGAAACACAACAATGTTTACACAGCTTGGCGGCTAAAATAGACAAAGTGGACCTACCCAGACGGCCTCTCGCATACGAGAGACCTACCACCTAGTAACAGTAGTATTAGTCACATAATAATATTTTTTTTAGTTCATCCCATGTTCATAGAAAAGAGACTAGATTAATATCTGAATTCTAGAACATCTATTGTCTATTTAGGTCGTCGTAATAGGCGCCTGTTGTCTGTCTAGTGCTAAAAAAAGTATATTACAATATGTATAATATAACGACTGCCTCGGTGGCGCAGTTGTAATGCGTACGCGTTACGATTGAGGCCGACGCTGAGGTCTCGGGTTCGATCTCCGGGTCGGGTAAAGTGGTATCGGGTTTTTTCTATTACGAAATGCTCAGTATCAGCCCGGAGTCTGAAATTTGTGCCCGGTATGGCGATAGGTTCGCCCCCTATCACATCATGGGACGGAGATACGCTCGGCGAAATGTGGGTGTACTGGTTACTCCTCTGCCTACCCCTTCGGGAATTGCAGGCGTGAGTGCGTATGCGTATGCTATAATATACCAATTATGTTATGGCATATAATTATCCAGTTAAATGAATTTAACAATGGAAACTATAAATATCGCTTCTAGAATTAATGAATGTCTAAAAAGACAAATCTGAGAAAAAAAATAGTTTCTGGACATTCATTAACTCTAAAGTAATATATATAGTTTTCATTGTTATTATTCCGTTTACAGTATAGGTAAATGTGATTATTTACGCAATATTATTTTCATCCATATTATTCGAAGGATCGAGCTGCAATAAAAAAAAAACATTATTAAATTGAATTTCTGGGCTAGTAGTGCTGGTCTTTCACCTTAATAGAAACTTTAATGATAATTAACATATACATAGCTTCAATATCCGAAAACGGTCAAATGATAATCGTAACTCTGACAGTTATTTAATATTCTAATTGGTTCTCATATATATTTATAATGCGATAACGTGGAATTTTCCAGTAGTACTGCCTGAGGTGTCATTTATATTGAAATAATGTAATTTGGTTCTTTATTTAATGCTAATTTGCATCGGTTATGGCACAGAACCCTACAAAACGGTCTATGCGTACCGAGAATTCTGTAGACTGCTAGATCCGACACTTAGGGTCAATTATACTAGCGCAGCGCGCGTCTTTTTAAAATCTCAGAAGTAATATGTGCGTTATGCTCAGGAGTTAAGGTTGAATTTGTTATGTTCAGTTTTGGAGAGACGCTTCGATGCGCTTCGACTCTGCGCTAGTATAAATTGACCCTTACATTCTTAGGTCCGTATTACAGAACGATACTCAAGTGAGCTCCTTGCTAAGTGTCGATTTCTGTACACGTGATAGGTCCGTTTTTGTTTAGCGCCAAAAATATACCAATCACGTGTACTGAAATCGACACTTAGCAAAGAGCTCACTAAAGTGTTGTTCTATAATACGGACCTAAGATCCATACTATGTTGATCCGGTCGAGCATCTCTTAGATGGCTTCTACAACGTCAATCGATTGCATGAATAAGTGATCCGACTATTTTTAACTCGAATCGACGAAGTCATTTCGTTTTACATCATTTTCTAAGCCGTGTAAGTGTATTAAATAAAATCCCATATTATCTTGAAAACATGCTGCCAAAGTGGATTAAAACAATAGTTTATAAGTTCTGTGTGGCGTTGCTTCTATTTATGGGCAGGCGTTGCGCTTACCATCAGGCGAGCGACCTGCTCGTTTCGTCATTCAAGCTAATAAAACAATAATTAAAGTGCCAACATAAAAAATAACACATAAAAATTATATAACACTACATCGCATCTAAACTCTGACGAATAATTTATTTTATGTCAACAATATCTGTCCACAAACGAAGGAGAAATCGATATAGATACATCGATAAAAGAAGTAAAGAACCGCCTCATTGTTTGAAGTAGGTTTAAACGTGCTATATTTGACCATTCAACTCGTATGAATGAATTTCGCGGTAAAATATGCCATTAGTATCAGAATCGACTGTGAATACGGTATCTAAAACTGCAAACGCACCCTATTATTAGTTAACAATGCAACGGTACAAACTCATAATGCGACCGCGTTACGTTAACTTCGTGAAATTAGCATACACCCATATTCATTTACGCCTGTAATCCCCGAAGGCGTAGGCAGAGATGTGACTGTTATACCCACATTTCGCCGAGCTTATTTTCGTCCCTCGATGTGATATGCCTATCTCCATACCCTGAATTGGGGACAAGTCCGGGCTGATGGGGAAGACGAAATGCTTAAGTCATTTCGTGATAGAAACCCCCAATATCATTTTTACCCGACCTGGGGATCGAACCCGAGACCTCAGCACAGCAGTTGTACTGCGAACACATTACAACTGCGCCACCGAAGTAGTGAAATTGGCATTGAATGGAATTCTCGTAAGTCTAAACCAAAGTTAAATATCATAAGCGCGATGCTGTGCAATATGTGCTTGCAGATTTTTAGGCGATCGACGAGCCCGAAACCATGTTGAACGGTATCTAAACCGGTTTATATACGAGCGGGCCTTACCCCTAAAACCACGGTTTTATCCGCTGGTCGCTCATGGCGTTAACTTTGCGTGGTATTTCCATTACGATGTTTTTATCGCCAGCTAAGTATTTAAGAAATGGGCAAGTCCGCGCGGCTAAATTCCAAAGAGTCTTGCTATAGTCCTATGTATATTAATATTTTATCGACATCCTCAAGATGGAATTCCCCAATAATATTATCTTTGTCGCCTTCGTCGTGTTTTCATCATTAGACAAGAATATTATGTTGGCGAAGAGGGGGTTGGTGAATCGTAAATATACACAAATTAACGCCCGTGTCATTAACGGTATTCAAAAAAAATATAATTCCCCGAAATTTCGCAAATATAAAACTTGGCCTGATTGCCTTGGGGGTGCACCGCTGTGCAGAAGTCTCCGGTTCAATCCCCGGGCCGGGTAAAAATTATATTGGGTTTATCTATTACGAATATCCGCCTTGAGTCTGGAATAGTATCCGGTATGGCGATAGGCTCATGGGACGGTAGTAAACTCGGCAAAATGTGGGTGTAATGGTTACACCTCTGCCTACGCCTTCAGGAATTACAGGCGTTAGTGCGTATGTATAAAACTTGCAAACCTGCTGCGTTGTACAGGTCTTCAATTAAGTTTTTTGGAATAAAGATCCACTGACAATTAATCACGTGGTCTCTTTAGTTTACACTTTGCATAGTACTTGTCGAAACCTAAGGTCAAGTCTTATAATAAGATCCTTGATCTTTCGTATGAGACTACCTCTTATTTTGGCCTCAATGCGCATATGTGACTCATACGTGGCTCACTTCACGGCACGTGTGGCTTACTTCCGTATGTATTATTATTTATTAAATGGTAGGTTCCTCATATGCGATAGGCCGTCTAGGTTGGTACCACCGCTTTGTCTTATTTCTGCCGTCAAGCAGCAGTGTATGTGTGCACTGTTGTTTGGGTTTGAAGGACATTGAAACCATTGAAATTACTAGGCATTATACTTAACATCTTACGTCTCCGGTGACGAGCGCAGTCGAAATCAAATTTAGCCATTGCCTCGTCCTTTAATCAGCACGTGCAGGTGAGGTTGGCTTTGGACCTAAGATGTTGGTGGTCCACTTACACTCCACTCCACTCTGTTTTATTTCTTTAAATAAAATATTGAAAATCAATTCTCAATCATCCTGATAAGCTTAGTGACAGCGTATTTAGACCGTGAAACCAGAGATGATCTAGGTCCGTTTCCAATATAAAAAAATGTATTCCCAGGTTTAGAATTCTCACCTACATAGATGGCGATAGACTTCGTCTAAGCCAAGTATGGGCTCGATGAACCGTAGAGTACTGGTAGCATCTCAGCCTACCCCGTCGAGAATACAGACGGGAACTTGAGTGTATAGAGAGCCACCAACTCATCGGTTAAATGGCAAAAAAATCTACACCCTACTGAACTACACCCGGTGTTCCTAACTTAGTAGAATTACCCTTAGATCTGGTAATTGGACTCCCTAGTTGGTAAACTAAGGTTAGGGGAAAGGAATGGCTTCAACCTATAAACGAACATATTAACATGTCTAGGTTTTCAAATTAAATTAATAATAATATTACTAGTAATCAATTGCCTGACTGCCTCGGTGGCGCACCGTTAAGATTAAGCTAACGCTGAGGTCTCGGGTTCGATCCCCGAGTCGGGTAAAGTGGTATTGGGTTTTTCTATTACAAAATGCTCAGTATCAGCCCGGAGTCTGGAATTTGTGGCCAGTATGGCGATAGGCTCGCCCCCTATCACATTATGGGACGGAGATACGCTCGGCGAATTGTGGGTGTACTGATTACACCTCTGCCTACCCCTTCGGGGATTACAGGCGTGAGTGCGTATGTATGTACTCTAATCAATTTTGGACTATTCCTAAATAAAAATATTATAAAATTTATTGATCGAGTGCATTTTGATGATGCTATGTATACATTGGTTGATATGATTTCTATACTTAAGTTTCTTTATCTTATACTGAGTTGTCATAAGCGCTATTTTAATTGCCTACATGATTAATAAAACTATTTCATTTCAAATCAATAGTACATACAATTTCACTGTTTATAAATACTCCGATTTTAAAGTACGTAATAACTAGTATGACGTATATAATTTTGGTATTCTAAAAATTACATATATTATTTTTGGAACCTGTTTCAACATATTTCTATTAAATTATCAAAAAAAACCTCTTCAGAGATTTCAAATCTGTAAACACATAAAAATGTATGAATGCTTCTATCTCTATTAGACGATAACAAAGTTACACTGACCTTATAATAAATTTAAAAGTATAAAACATCGATACAAAACAAGAACTTGATTTACATTTGTTATGGCGCATAATATTATGTAAAAGCAACTCGCGCCCGACTCGCCGGCGAAATAAATAATTCAGATTCAAAGTGGCTTGACGTTTACTTTAATATTTATCATTAGGTACACATTTGATACGTATTTGAACTTACATTTGACTGCCTGAGGTCTCGGGTTCGATCTCCGGGTCGGGTAAAAGTGATATTGGGTTTTTCTATTACGAAATGCTCAGTATCTGCCCGGAGTCTGGAATTGTGCCTGGTATGGTGATAGGCTCACCCCCAATCACATCATGGGACAGAAATAAGCTCGGCGAAATGTGGGTGTAATACACCTCTGCCTACTCCTTAGGGATTACCGGCGTGAATACGTATGTTTATTTCAAATCAATAAAATATTGGAATGTCGTCATCTACGACGGCCTTGTTAAGCTTTGTTTATTGAGTTTATACAGTTCAATAAAATCTTATAACTTTACATCCTATTATAACAAACATGTCTTTTCTCTTTACCATATTGGTGGAATTATTTTATTCAAGAATTACGTATAAGACAGCTATTTTTGAAAGTACTTAACTTTCTTCCGGTATAAATATGTCAAGAGTGTCTTTTGTATTTAAACGTGTCATATTTTATTTCGTAGGTAGCCTTTACTCAGGAGATGAAACAGGCGCTAAGTAGATTTATATTAGTTACACAAAACAACCAGATACAGCAACTAACCTAAACGTTAAAAATACTCCGACCAACGTCAATAAAAAAATAACTTTCAAGGGCTGAACAGATTTTCTTAAAACATAGCAAGAACCAGCTTTAAACAAAGAAAAATACATTCCAATCCATTCGTTTAGGCGCTATGATGCCACAAACAGACACACACACACACACTCACAGACAAACAAAGGGATCAAATGCTTAACACCCCTTTTTGTCGGTGGTTGATAACAATAATGTTATATTAACCACCACTATAATCTATAGTTAAAAGGTGCATGCTGCTGATATATCTTTCCTAAATAAGTTATGAAATTTCCATTTGTTTCGTTATATCCGTACTTAGAGGTCAGTTAGAATCAACACGCAACCGGCCCAAAATATTCTAATTGCATAACTTTTAATTCCAGTTTCGACGGAGCGAGTTTCGTCGGTGGGATCGTTCTGACGCTCGGCCTCCTCGCAATCAGTTTTGTAGGCTTCAAATACTACAAGAATCTGACTAAGGAGAACTACCACATTCTTTAAACTAAGCCTAAGTATTGTGCACCGTGTATTTTTAAGTTTCGTGTAAAAACATATTTTTATACTTTGTTTGCGTGCACTCCGACATTTGTAATACAGGGTTTCAACACTTGTGAATTTAAGATCTGTAGCTCTATGCTTTTTTCACTTCTTCCACAGACAACGGTGTTTGGTCTCGGTAGTTTATTTAATTCAAGTACGAATTTATTGATTTCTGCACGTTAATATACATCGTAAGTATATTATGTGTATTTGGAATAATTTAGCATTTATTTTTTGTGAATTTTGCATGAATATTGTATTCGTTAGTGAAAATAAGATGTCGTATGAAGCTGATTTAAATTGTAAGATATATGTTCAGAGTTGTAATAAATGTTTATCTTTGAAATTATATCGAGATTATATTATGATAAAAAGTATTTATCTATCGCTAAAGTGCAATTTAGTTCTAAATGTTCTCTTAAATCTGTGCCATTTTGGGATTTCAATGTGTTAAAGCATATTTTTTAGCTAACGCAGGGCTGCTTCATAGAACCATAGATATCTTATTGTAAGTGTATTTGTAAATGTTAAGTGTTATTATAGGGAAACGCAATGTGATGATGAAAATAAGGGTCTAAAGTAGTACCTACTTTACACTGGTTTGGCATAATTAAGCTCGCGAATCTCTACAGTATGCATGGAAACCATGAACTACGGTTATTAAAGTACACTTCACAGACTATACAGATGGATTGTTGAGATAAGATTGTATGGCCAAATTCGAAACTTTTAGAATAAGAGTAAAGTGGTTTAAGGAGTATTGAGTTTCGGATTTGGCGATGCAATCCGATCTCAAAAAACCATCCTGTGTAATCTATGCCTACCGTGATGACGTCTGCGTAGAACAAATTGACACGCTTGGTTTCCCCACAAATTGTTGGACTTACCTAATCTATTATAATAACCGTGGTCTGACGTGAATGCTATCTCAGTCTTAATTCCTGCATGTATTAATCCTGTCAACCTTAGAATCTCGAACCGTCTCGAATTAGGTATACTTTTTTATGCCAAATCAATTTTGTATATTTTGTTTATTTTACTCGAGATTATAGCACGCTAATCGTAAACTTGGGAAAGCTGATTCCATCCTAAAGTGCTCTTAATTCTGAACTATTAATGAATAGTTATTTGAAAGGTATACACAGAACTAAAAATGTTTCCTCCTACATATAAATGCTGCTACTTATTCGTGTCACTGTCAATGGTTATGTTAAATAAATAAAGATATATATTACACGCATGTCTTTATTTTTATGTTTATATAGGTATACAATACAGATATATAGCGTACTAGCTTTTTTTCAGGAAACAAATTACATTGAATAGTTCAATAATATTTTTCGTTAATACTCTAACAAGACTAGGAACTAAATTGTGGATGTTGGTCGCATTCGATGATGAACCACGTTCAACAATATATTTAGGCCTTCAAAAAAATATATAACTGCGATACAAAGCTAAATCCATGTAAAGTTTCTTTGAAAAAATAAACCCGTTGGCCTGAAGTCGTAAGTCATAGAATTAGGTATAAGAATAATTTATTTAACAAGTCCAATGTTACTATGACATAATGTACAATGATGTCCACACTAGGCATAGCCTGTTTCGGGTAAATCGTGTTGATAATTCATAAAAAGCTAGTGTGCTTTACATGCAAGTACAGTTAAATCTAACACATATTAATACTGTAAAGATCACATTAAAATAAAGTCTTCTAGTCAAATTTACTTCAAGTATCCCAAAAGTGCCACACCACAATCCGAGTGACGGTAAGTAGATGCAGAAATTGTTTTATTTTTTCTACTAGGTTATTTTTCAAGTTGCCCAAAGTGGTTCATCCTACTATTATAAATGTGAAAGTTTGTATGTTTGCGAGTTTGTGAATTTGGATGTGACCATCGACGAAATAAAACGTGAATTTTCACTTGATCACCAATCTCAAACCGTTTCGGATAAGTTATACCTAGTAATAGTAAAAACTTTTTTTCGCGATCTAAATACGGCAACGAGAAGTACCTATGTAAGTTATTCATGTGTAGGTATATCACCTTATAATTTGGATAATTTTGAAAAATAACCTTCGAAAAGTGCCAACTTCCAGTGTCAACTTATTTTCTTTGAAACTTAATAACCTGCGTATAATGGTCATTATAGAGTAAATTTACAGCAAATACTATTTTATATTAATATTATTATTTTATTAAGGTCTATGGTATGAGGAGGACCCTGGCATTAAGCCGGGATAACGCCAGGTAGAAAGAAATTCAATTTCGTTTCCATATGAGCAAAACATTTGGACACTGATGAGATACTTTTTTCACAAACATAGGTAAGTACATAGCACTTTTACTACAGAGTAAAATGTAAAAAAATATATGGATTTTGCGTGCAAAAAATCCGGCTAATTGCAACTTTTATTCCTACATTTACGTCATAAGTGAAGACAGAAATTGCTAAAGGGTGATTTTTTGCACGCAACTACATTATAGGTAGGTACAATCAACTTCAACTTAAATCTTACATAAATCATAAAAACTGTGCGCCTTTTGAGACCACGGCATGAAAACAAATTAGGCATAAAAGTGCCCCAATATTTAATATATTTTTTAAATTTGGAAGACGCAACCAAATGAAATTCGTATAGAGAATATTTTTTTTAAACAGTTTCTTAGTAATCGTTTCTTTTTAATTTTTTGTTAGCAAAGAGCTCAGAATGATACTAATGTGCTCGTATATATATACTGAAGGAAAACAAATTATATTTATACTGGACGCGTCACGCCAGATAAGGTTGTATTAATCTATTTCCCAAAATATCGGTTAGTTTTGGCACAAAACCCGTAACATATCGTTTGGCTATATCCAGCGAGTTAATTAGCAATACACTCGTCTAGATACAAAAATTCCAATATTTCCACATAATTAGCCAATCAAACAAAATAGAACATATGGGACACCTTGTATAATGAATCATATTATACTACCGTAAATTTTGTGTAGCCAACAATTTAATTTTAGACTTTATTGTCAAATATTTTATTCTATTACTAATTTTGTATCAAATAAACAATTTAATTGAATGCTTCAATTTAAAAGTCACTAAGTCCGTAGAGGTATGGTAGAGGTGCATTGTTAAACTTTGTAACTAATTGATTAATTACAAGAATAATTTATTGCCCATAACGACTAGAAGTATTAAATTAAATCAGATTATAATATATTCTTGACTGCAACATCATTTAATAATGCATTGCTATGGACTTTGTGATATCTTTCTTTAATTGGACCATTCAATTGCTGGCTAGTGGCTACACAAAATGCACGACTGGCCTGAATTTATACATTCATTTAAATTAATAGTCACACATAAAATTTTGAGGACTCGAAGTGTCATATCAGAAGATCATATAAAATGTATAAATAATTATAATGCTGGTATAACATACCTGGTTTGAAAACCTACGGACAGAGAATTTTCAAACTTATACTTAGGGCAGGATTGGCATCTGTATGTTTACGCGAATTGTATCCGCATGGTATATTAATGTAAATTTCACAGATTATATATATTTACGATCGAAAATCTGACCCACTAACAACTTCTAAATGCGAGACCATATATTTTAATCATAATGTATTACTTTAGGCATAATGCGAATAGCGTTGGCACCGCAGACCACGGATCATAAAATGCACCACATAAGTATTATGCGCTACCAGGTAGTAAGTAGGTCCCTCGCATGTGGCCGTCTGTGTTGGTACCACCGTTTTGTGTATTTCCGCCGCCAAGCAACACTGTGTGAACACTGTTGTGTTTAGGACATTGCAGCCAGTGAAATTACTGGGCATTATGAAATGTAAGATCTTATGATCATCATCGAGTGGGTAGATTTTTTGCTCCTAAATGATATTGACCAGATTACTCCTTTGTGATCTTCATGCGACATTATACTTTCGAATTAAAATTTACTTCAGATTGATGTGTTTTTGTTAAAACTTTTACCAATGCTTAATTACAGATGACAACCCTAATTTTAATACTAACATCAATATTTTAAAATTGATTTTGACTGTTGGCATCAAACACCATACCTACACAAACTTTACAATAATACCAAAAACTTAACTTCATGGATGTTGCACTGATAAATCATTTCCAGGGCCGTATTTAAGTGCAGACTTTTTATTTTTACAGGGATACCTGTTAATGTTACGATTACTGCCCCCAACTCTAGAGGGGCCATTGTTATATTAAATACACCAACCTTCGGATGTTCCAGCGGGCCAGTATCAAGCTACCAATTAGTACCAATAGTGTACGGATAGCACCCATAAAAAATATCTCCCACTGATTATTTTTTTTACTTACTACAAGCCTAAGTTTTAATTACTGGTCTGAAAACGGTTGTTAAAAGTCTCTTAATTTTTTAAAGCCATTTATAAATCGCACCATCGCAGATTAGACTAGATGTCTAAAACCCCTAAATACGACCCTGTACGCACTAAGCTCGACATTTCACGAGTTCTTTGAACCCGTTACGGCACCGGCCTTGACGCCAACCAAATACCAAATATTTTAGTATACCAAAAACCTTACAACTAATAGTAGTAATAATAAATAGTTTAATGATTAATATATTCTTAAAATACACAATTACATGATTATACTCTCTTTAGAATATATATTAGAGAGTTTATTTTATACCTGACCTTGATTGATACATGGGGCGGATTTAGCGGTGGCATGCGGGGGTACTTTCCCCCTGGTTGAAATGTTAGAAGGCAGTCATACAGCCATACTTGAAAATACCAAAAGCTATATAATACGCTTTGGTTGGTTCTTAATTTAAACATGCCACCAAACCCTCAGGAATAGTTAGGTTCGGTTTAGGTTACGGCAACTTCGTTTTATGTACTTAACCCTATTTTTAAAAAAATCTTGTAGGTCCGCCCTGATCAGACAAATGTTATTTCGCCATGTTACCAATACTAATGCCCTTTCGTCTACACCACCTAAATTCTAGGTGACACCCAGCCAAAAAATCGTGATCTCTATTGTACCTCCTAGTAGTCAGTCATGACGTTAGCTTTCTAAAATTTAAGTGCAGACGGGCATAAGTGTCGTAACTAGAGTCATCGTATCGGAAGAAAATAAAAAAGTTGCCAAGAACATTCGTCATTGAGCATTCATCAAACCCGGTGGGTGGTTTGTTATTAAAATGCCTGACAACGATATTATATATAAGATATTATGTATATTATGTAAAAGGTGACATAATTTAGAGTATTCTAACATTCAGATTCATATAAGATTATACCTAACTAGAATAAATAGCATAAAAAATATTGTAATGTTACATTCACACATCGACAAACTTTTGAATTTAGCCACATTTCAGAGAGTTGTGGGGCGAGTGAAGCGACCGGGCTGTGGACATTGATTCCAAGTCATGGTTTTGTTAGAATACCACATTTTGTTACAATTATATCATAGGAAGGACGCAGAAAGCTCTTGACGTTGCTTGCAAATATAATTACCAAAGAAAAATCACCAAAAAACGCCGAAGAGCAACATTGCCTCACTTAGATATCGAGCTACGCCCGACTGTCTATTTCATGACATTAAAACATACAGATATAGAAAATTCAATTCATCTGTGCACCCATTGCTATGTGTGCGTGATATATTTGTATAGACATAATGACTGTGTATGACGACGACGGCTGACGCGTCAGTGTCACAAATCAAAACCAAATATTTATTAGCTCACGCATATTCAGCAAGACCTGCATAAATAGATGGAACTATCTATACAGACGTTAGAAAAACAAATTTTTGTTTCGAGAAAATTTTGCCACAGAATATATTTTAGCGCCAAACACAACTTTAATTTTCCACAAGTTGTCGATTGTATGAATGCATATATATATTCAGTCATAATTCACAAGATCTGATTAAATGCGAAATAAATAGCAACAATAAATTATTATTAAATCAGCAAAACAATAGAAGGTTATCGATGGTATAAAAACTTTCCTACGACTACCCCGTTCACACAAAGGCCGGGAATAGACGTCCGGTTTTTCTCAGATAGTCCGATCCGGTAGTCTGATCAGACTATCGGATGGCATTCGTCCCATACATCTATTTCCATATTCAATACACAACCATCTTATAGCCGGGTAAAACATCAGACTGTCTGAATGCCCGTTCTTCATATTATCAGGTCAATAAAACCAGATATGTATGGAGTGATCCAATAGCCTGATTAGTCAGTCGGAAGCAAAATTGGACGGCTATGCCCAGTCTAAAACTCACTAAGGTACAGTAGCACTCTCGAATAATTGCAAACACTGGGTCTCGAATAGTCAAAAAACTATAGCCTAAACCCGTAAATAAATTGATAGGATAGACGTAAAATAAATAACATTTAGAAAAATATGGTATAGTGTATCCTCTATAATGGTATATACTACACCATCAATACAAATCTCTTGGCGAATACCGACAGGTGTTCCCAAGAATAATGAGATCAGTCCTTGACATATCTAACCCTTAATTTCATGATAGAATCGTTCAATCCATATTAATAGAGAATAGCTGATAAATAGTCTTGCTGACATATGGGCCTACTTTACGACCCGAAGCCTCATGGTTCAAATTCGCCAATAACATTTGCCCCTCTCCTTCATCATGCTTCTTATATTCTTCGACTAGTAGTAGAGGTGTTGGGTACTTGTCGGTGATAGCCAACGCTTTTTCTACGGACAAACCTTTCAGCTGTAGAAGCTGCTTTATGAACATTTCCTTGACAGTAAGAGATTTATTCTTAGACGACACCTCGTTGAAATATTCGTATGTCATCAGTTCTCCTTCACGTGGCGTATCGTTGCGGCCTTTCAAAGGTTCATCCTGTAAGCAATGGTAAAGTTTCAAATTAAGTATAAATCAATGAATTAAAAGGGATTATTCGTGCGTGGTCGGAATTCAACAAATAATGCTTTGATAAAGCAACAAAATTGAACTTATATTTATATGTTTGAATAATTACTAAATGGTAGAAGCAAGCTATAGACAGTTTTGTCTACAGCATCAATGAGCCGGGTCGACTGGGATAGTACCACTGTCGTGACAGAAAAGTGGCATAGCGTTTTAGATGATGACTAAGATTCCCGGAGGAATAAGCCCCGTAATTACTATTCCCTTCGTTTAAGGTCAGAATATATATTTTTTTCAACAAAAACATAACGAAACATAACGAAGTAAAATGCCACTCAGTATCATTAGCAAGACGTTAATTTAGCATTATGACCCCCAAAAAATATCTAGTCCGCCCCTGAGCCGAGCAATTGGTATGGACGGAGATGGTTGTAAAAAAATAGATAGGTAATATGTAGATTTCTAAGTCATAACTAATTATTTATTTATGGCCGTTCCCAATATTCTGTCTATCAACAGATTTGTTTACTGGTAGTAAAATTTTGACACATTTTGTATAGAGCTGTCAAAATACTAGTGATAGTAAGCAAATCTGTCCTTAAATAGAATATTGGGAACTGCCATTAATCATTATATATCTTTCTAGCTGTTGCCCGCGGCTCCGCCCACGTGAATTCTTTTTTCCAGGATTAAACACACATAGTTCAATTCATTATGTATACATGGAACTCTATATTGTGATGTGTTTGTATATGCTATGCTACTGTATGTGCCTATGAATAAGTATAGGAAGACTGCTGACGCGCCACTACACCACAAACACAAATAACAAAAATACATTGCTTTATAACATAACAAAATCGCAAAAGGCAATGCACAGACTACACACCAAGCTATTTTAGCATATAGATTTGTATGTAACAAAATCGCATTGCACATATAAAACACAACAAACATAATTAATACACAAACCTTGTACTGTGCAGTCAGTTTAAGTGTCAACAAAGCTAACAGTCTGACTGAATGTGCCAATGAATTTGATATAAGCGGTTTAAAACCATCTTGGACTCGTGTGTTCGCCACTGCTTGTTTAAGAGTCTGCAATGGCAGTCCCAGATTCTTTTTCTTCCCGTTAGACTCGACCATATAAAACACATTAGGTATGCCGCATTTGTGCAGTCTGAACTTCTGCTCATGGAACCTGCCATCCTTGATGCTTCCAGCCAAATCGTCCATACGTTTTCTCTCTACGATGTATGGAAGGACCAATTCTTTTTGATTGGTAAGGTGACGAGCGACCCATGCGAAATCACCTACTTTCAAACTTCGGTATTCGTGTTTCAGCTGATGATATTTATTAAATAGCTCAACTGTTGGTACGTTTTTCTTGGATGCTCTGTAATACATTTTTTCATAATTAATAAAATTGACAACCTGCCTTAAGTCCCATTTATAAGGAAAGAGTTTATTCCATGACAGAAGCTAGAATATACCAGAAAACTGACATTAATGATACAGCTTCTTGCCATTTGATAACGAGAATCATCAATGTGGACTCATTGTATTTGAATTGTATTTATGGTGAGGACGTCTGTGAGTTGCAAAGACAGGTGATAAGCTCATGTTAGTGGAACCATTTGACCCTTACTCCCAGTTTGGGTGGCACTCCCATTTCTACTCCTAATCGGCCTGATTTCCCTACATCCCTCTAAAAGATAGTCTCCACCATTGGGGTTTCGGCAGCAGCTCGGTGAGGCCTTTGTGGCTAATAGGTGACAGTTTCCTAGCATATTCTTGACTTTGTTTTTCAAGAAACTCTACATATAATCAGGGCTTTATATTTATATATAAGCTGCCTAATATAAGTTTTATTTTAGTAATAATCAAAAAATATGTTGCAAACTCAGATGTATTTTTTCATCATGCATGGCATACCATGTATAATAAATTTGTAGTACTCCATATTTCTGATAATATACGACTAGATGCTAAGCATGCACCAACATAAACAATACTTACCCACCAGTCTCATTTTTATCAATCAGTAGGATAATGTCAAATGAACCGGGTGTAAATCTTATCTCACCTCCTGATCCACTGCCAGGAACCATTCTAAAAACCAGATTCTCAATAGGAATATGTCTGTCAGCATCTTCTATTAAAAGCTCTATAGCTACATTCTTGCCTTCATCTGATAAGGCAAACTCCATTCTCTTCTTTCTGATAACATGCACCAAACCCTTTTTAACCAATCTCATCATGCTAGACCATGCAGTAATGTAGCTACCAGGCTTCGGTACTGTGAATGATTCATCACAATACTGCTGTGCTAATTCCAATAATTGTTCTTTAGGTAACGATCTTACAGTGCCTTGGGAATGCTTTAACAAAGTCAATAGAATAGCATATGCTCCAGTTCGGTAACCAGGTTGAAACGGGGGCCTTTGAGGAACTTTTGAAGTGCTGGGAGCAGGTTGTGTCGCAGGCACAGCCACCGACCTTGCAGAATTTTGAATATAGGGTTTTGGAACTAAGTTTTGAAAATAATAATGGACATACTGTTGTGGCATTCTTTGACCACGCTCTAGGGGATTATGCCGGCCAACGTCGCCAGTGTTACTATCTGAAGTTGACGATGTACTTTCGCATATTTCGTTGCCTCCCTCATCAAGGTCGGTCACGCGCTCACTTATTCCATGTACACGCAGCTCTTCTATTATGATAGACTCGTATATTGAGAAGCGGTAGTCTATGAATTTGCATAGTTTTTTATGAAAACCCTTTAATATGGCACAATCAGCACCAGATTTTAAAGGCAGAGGATATTTCTTTAACGACTCAAGAGCTTGTCTTAGCATAGGTTCCAATTTACTTCTTTTCTCTACCGCTTCTGTGTGCAGTTCTCTCACCCATTCTTCAAAAAGCGGATTAGGTCGTAAATGTCTATACAAAATTCTTCTGCGGAACGCTTCCACGGACATTTTTGAAGACTTGAAAATCGAATACGAAATGCGAATCGCGGAATAATAGATTCGGTAAAGTCAATAACAAACAATAACTCTTCCTGATGTCAAATTTCTGAATATTGATGAGCCATCAGCCAATAGCCATTTTATTAATAATTGCTAATCGTTATTTCATTTTTTAATATTGAAGATACTAAACCTTACTAAAGGAAGAATCGACTATTTTAAAGTTATGGCCTTGTCTGTACAATTTTTGTATTTATTACATTAGTGTTGTAAATTGTGGATATTTTCTGTAATAAATATTCGTAAATTACAATGAATATTTGTCAATAGGAAAGTATTATTTATGTATTGCCGCGGTGGCGCAGCTGTAAATTGTATTGCGTACGCGTTACGACTGAGACTGACTCTAAGATCTCGGGCTGGATCCCCGGGTCGGGTAAATGTGATATTGGGCGTTTCTAATAAGAAATGCTCACTATCAGCCCGGAGTCTGAAAGGGCTCACCCCCTTCATCACTACCACATCATGGGACGGAAATACTCTCAGCGAAATATGGGTGTACTAGTTATACCTCTGCCTTCCTCTTTGGGGATTATAGGCGTGAATGCGTATGTATGTATGTTTAAAATTGCATAATTTAAACCTGGAATTATTATAGGGGATAAATATATTTATATACAGGTTATTAAGTAAATCGTACATAAAGTTCTAGAATCGTTTCCCACTTCACTAGTTTGGTAAATGTTGCCAATATTACCTTGTTTGAAATCTTGGTAGAATACTCCATAGTGTGCATAATTTGATTACCTCATAACAATAAAAAATATGGATGCGGAATAAAAAGAATGAATTTCTAAAAAAATCTATTAAATAAAGTTCTAGTATAAAATCAGTTAGTTACAGGAGTAAATTACTTTCTACATTGAAGTGGTAACACTAGATTTGGTAGAAACTGGTATACGTTCGCGCGGAGCGTTGTTGATGTTTTTGTCGGTTTTAGATTTTCCAAAGTTTTATTATAATTTTGTTGTGATGAAGTGAAATACAGTGAAAAGTAATTAAAAATGTCGCTCGAAATTCCGTTGATGAGCACAGATGAGGTTATAACACCAGTATAAAAATAAGTGTCGTCTTTACAATGTCAGTGGCGTAACCATAATTTATTTTTAATCTAACTAGGTGATTGAGCTGGATCCAGAGCAATTACCGTCTGGGGATGAGGTGCTCAGTATATTGCAGCAGGAACGTTCACAGCTCAGTGTGTGGATCAATGTTGCTGTAAGTAAACTTAACCTTAAAATTATGTACAGATTTGCCACGGAATTTGTTGTTTTTCGTTCTCCTTATGCGTGTTAATTGGTGTTTCAAGATCAATTCTATGTAAAACGTAATAAACATCCAGTCGATACTGAATTGTCACAGTTAAATATATTCTCTTTGGTTAAATATTTTTCATTACGTCGTGTAATACCTGCATAATACATCTTACGAGCCGCACGATCCGCACGCGCCGCAGTTGTCGCAGTCGTTTAATTTAATGCAATAACCGCGGACGAAGCATTTCGTGCGATTTGGATGAGTTTACATAAAATATCACTCAACTAATAATTAAAAAACTCGAAGACTGCTGTGCGGCTTTTTCTTCTCGGATAGGTGTACGATAACCCGATGGATTACCACTCTCCATAGATTAGTTATAGACACAGATGAAGAATAATTTCTTTCCATGGATATAATTTAAAAAAAAACATAATATAGATCTTTCTGTCATGTAATTGAAGACATTGAAGCAACATTTACATGTTCATGACTTACTAGTAACCCATAAGGGCCACCCAAACCACTGTCATTCTAATCACCGACATAGGGTAGAGGTGTCAATTTCAGGTTAAAAACGTCACCACAACTACTTACTTACAACTTATCTCAACCATGGGCAAGAGAGGAGGTATTAAGCAAGCACTGCTCCATAATTTACTATGAAATATCACTACTAAATAAGAATTACACCGGTCTACAGCATTTTTGCGCATGGGATATATATACCTCATTTTTATTGCTTTTATGGCTAGAAATAAGAATAAGAACAAGAAACAGCACTGTATTTGATTATGAGTGAAAAAAATGCAATAAACCAACTTAATAAAAATACATCAAATTTGTACATAGAAATGATTTATTAAAAGATATCGTAAGTCTATTTATTATTTAATTGTCTAGAAATAGAGTCCAAATGTTTAAAAAAGATCTGTTTTGCTTTTCCTGTCATGTTCAGCAGAAGTTTCTCTTATCAACCCCCAAATATAATCTCCCATCATGCTTTCAATGAACTGGCTTAGGTAACGTCTCTCAAATTCCATTATATCTTGATGGAAGCGTTCCTCTTGTTCTTCTGGATAAGCTCCCATATTATCCTTAAATTTATCCAAATGAGAATGTAACATGTGCATCTTTAGAAACATTCTATATCCGATGATGCAAAAATTCTAAATCATGTCAGTAGGTAATCAGCTCGTCATAAAATAACAATCTGTGTGATGGTCACTTGGTTCCCTCCCAAATTTCCTGCACTGCAAACTTCATTGGTATTTTTTCCCCTCGGTAGCAAGCTTGATAGGCTTCGCAAATCTTTAAATTTGTACTTAATTCATACTTTCTTCTCTTACTTTAATAAATTCGCCGCAAATATAGCAAAAGGAGTCAGCGTCTCGTTTACAACCTCTCGAAGCAATTTTGTACAGTATGATACAGGTAAGAAATATGTAAAACACGTTATGCATCTGTAATACGCAAACACATAAATAAAGCAAGTGATTTAACAATTAATTCACACGTAACTTAGAAAAGTCAGAGGTGTATGCACTTGAGGCTGGTTTCGAACCTGCGGCTTTCGTCAAGACCGTTCATACCACTCCCCGCTGAGCTATCACAGTTTATTGTTAAATTAATGCTAATTTTTAAACACATACTGTTGAAATAAAACTAGTTTATACGGATTTTATCCCGGTTTAATTTTTATTTTAGTCCCGACGTTTCGAAAGCTTTTCAGCCTTCGTGGTCACGGGAGAGACTGAGGTGTAGGTCGTCTCGAAAAGTTAATGTTACAATGGCTTCCTTCATTTTAAAATTATACATTTATTTTTAATTATTTAAAAATGTTAGTTGACACTAGTCCGATCTACGCAGAAAGAGCTCACGGTATCTTGAGGTCTGGCAGTTGGTCTTTTGGGTTCCGATTTAATTAAATGTATAATTGGATCCCAGGCTTGTGCAAGCTTCCGACCATCTTCTCTATTGAAATTCGGGTGTTTCTTAATTTCAATAGCCTCGCAATCATCCTAGGTAGGAATCGGTGTTCTTTGGCAAGGATTTGTGGTTTGTCAAATCTAAGGTAATGTTTGGAGCAGAAGTCTGCAGTTGCTGAACATTCAGATGAAGGCTTTCGAAACGTCGGATAAATTTAACCGAACGAAAAAATTAAACCGCGATAAAATCCGTATAAACTAGTTTTATTTCAATGTGTAATATTCGCGTAAACCTAAGAAATCACCACATACTGTTGTACAAATATTAGCGACACAAGAAATGGTCAAACCGTTATAACTTTTTTAAAAGCAAATATTTTCGATGTCCAATCGCACTTATTATTTAGTTTTGCTTATACAATGAGAATATATTAAGTAAATCCCATGCGCAAGAAATTTTTATTTTTTTGTTGACTAGTGTTATAGGTCTAAATAATCCACACTTTTTTGCTATCAGAAAATAATATAAGCCTTATGTGAAAATTGGCTATAGGAATGTGAATGTTGAATTATTGCATACATACATAGACTCACACCTGTATCAGTGAAAGGGTAGGCAGAGATGCAACTAGTACATCCACAATTCACAGATCTTAGTTCTGTCCCATAATGTGATAGCCATGCCAGGCACAAATTCCATTCCATTAGATGATGATTCCCTTAAATACTTAGTTCAATAGAATTGAACAGTAGCCCAAATGAAATTTTAGGATGGAGAGAGATCAATGATTCAATGTAGATGTGCCATCTACATTGCCACCTTGCTCTATACACTTGATTTGATAATGTGTGACATCTGAGGTTAGATATACCGATATGCCTCCACCACGATTTAGTGCCTGGAACAGTTGCTCCATACCTCATATGCTATGGCTGGCTAAAGACACAACTTAGGCTCAAGATCACTTGGAAATTATATAGTGCTTATTACCTAATGTATTTATACATACATACGCACTCACGCCTGTAATCCCCGAAGGGGTAGGCAGAGGTGTAACCAGTATACCCACATTTCGCCGAGCGTATCTCCGTCCCTTATGTGATAGGGGGGAGCCTATCGCCATACCGGGCACAAATTCCAGACTCCGGGCGGATACTGAGCATTTCGTAATGGAAAAACCCAATACCACTTTACCCGACCCGGGGATCGAACCCGAGACCTCAGCGTTGGCCGCAATCGTAACGCGTACGCATTACAACTGCGCCACCGAGGCAGTCATTCCTAATGTATTTATACATTTAATAAATTAAACTAACTCAACATTATAGTATTTAACAGAATTAAATTAATACCTTTAATTAAGTTATATCATTTTAAGTACTTAGATTTCTTAAAAACAAATTTGGTTACACTTCTGAGTTCACAATTTGCTATAAACTATTGATATCAATAATTATATATTCATGTAATGCATATTTTTATAACCTGTGCACAATTTTTTAGCTTGCATACTACAAACAAAAGAAGATCGATGATTTCCTCAAAATCCTGGAGTCGTCCCGTGCGGACGCCAACATCGACTACCGGGACTTTGAGAGGGACCAAATGCGAGCCCTGGACATGTTGGCCGCATATTATGTCCAAGAGGCCAATAAGGAGAAGTCCAAGGACAAAAAGAAAGAGTTGTTCACAAAAGCAACTCTTTTGTACACCATGGCGGACAAAATTATTATGTATGACCAAGTGAGTTACAGATGTTTTTCCTAATTTATGTCGGGAGTTTTTAACAGTTAGGTAAAAAACAAAACATCCAACTTCTATCCTTTAACTCCCTAAAATTTTCTAGAACCATCTCCTCGGCCGTGCATACTTCTGCCTCCTGGAAGGTGATAAAATGGAACAGGCCGATGCTCAATTCAATTTCGTACTCAATCAATCCCCGAACAATGTCCCTTCATTGCTTGGTAAAGCGTGTATCGCTTTCAATCGCAAAGACTATAGAGGAGCATTAGCTTTTTATAAAAAGGCTTTGAGAACGAATCCAGACAGTCCAGCTGCATTACGGTTGGGAATGGGACACTGTTTCATGAAATTGAACAATCAAGAAAAGGCGAGGTACGTGTTAAAAGATTTTAAATAAAAAATAAGTGACATTGATTTATATTTGACTATATATTTTTTACTAAAACTGGAAAATCATTACTAGACGGAACTAGCCACATTTAACAAATTGTCTTTATTTTTATTCTAGAGTTCTAATATTTCACATCATATCAATATGTGAATGTAAAAAAATTGCAGATTAATTTTTGATGTTTATTATATAACTTTCAAACAATGTGTTTTCTACACATTATTTTTTTATAGAATGGCGTTTGAAAGAGCCTTACAATTAGACCCTCAATGTGTTGGAGCTCTAGTTGGCCTTTCTATTCTGAAGCTGAATCTTCAAGAGAACGAGTCTAACAAGATGGCGGTTATAATGTTATCAAAAGCGTATGCTATCGACCCCAAGAATCCTATGGTCTTGAATCATTTGGCCAATCATTTCTTCTTCAAAAAGGTATGTATATAGTTTGTCAATATAATAAAATTATAGGGTTTCTTACAGTTGCCTTATAGTGTTATGAATTGGGATGATTATAGAATAATTTTAAATCCTGGGTATGGATGATATTATTTTTTTGTTTTTTTTGTGGTACCTATTTATATCTTAGAATGATTTAAAAGACATTGAATTGGCGCAGTTGTAATGCGTACGCGTTACGATTAAGCTAACGCTGAGGTCTCGGGTTCGATCCCCGGGTCGGGTGAAGTGGTATTGGGTTTTTCTATTACGAAATGCTCAGTATCAGCCCGGAGTCTGGAATTTGTGCCCGGTATGGCGATAGGCTCGCCCCCGGCGAAATGTGGGTGTACTGGTTACACCTCTGCCTACCCCTTCCGGGATTACAGGCGTGAGTGCGTATGTATGTATGAATTAAAATAATAATATGCCCAGGATTACGCAAAAGTTCAACGCCTAGCTCTCCATGCTTTCCACAACACGGAGAACGAAGCGATGCGAGCTGAAAGTTGCCACCACCTGGCGCGTGCGTTTCATGCACAAGGCGACTGCGACCAGGCGTTCCAGTATTACTACCAGGCCACGCAATTCGCGCCGCCTAACTTTGTACTACCCCACTATGGACTCGGACAGATGTATATCTACCGCGGGGATGCTGAGAATGTGAGTATATATTATTACCACTTTTTTATATAACTTTCTTTCTTATAGCAGAGAATGGCAAACGAGCAAGTACTGCCAAGCTCTGCAACAACTCTGGTACGACTAGGTCACCTGATGGTAAGTGATCTCGTCCACCCATGAACGGCCACACCACCAGAAGAATCCCCACCCATTTCTAGTCCCTTAATTATCCCATTCCTTTAAAGTCGGCAACGCGTTCTCGATTGTTCCGGTCTTGTGAGCGTTCATAGGCGGTGGAGATCACTTAACATCAGGTGACCCACTTGCTCGTATGCCGGCGTATGCTATAAAAAAACCTATCGAAAATGACTTGTAAAGGTCAACAACTTTCGTTCGTTTTTAATACTATAATTATATTTTATTAAACAGGCAGCACAATGTTTTGAGAAGGTTCTGAAAGCACAACCAGGGAACTATGAAACGATGAAGATCTTAGGATCATTGTACGCAAACTCACCGTCACAATCCAAACGAGATATTGCCAGACAACACTTAAAGAAAGTCACAGAACAATTCCCCGATGACGTCGAAGCTTGGATCGAACTGGCACAAATATTGGAGCAGAATGATTTGCAGGTAAACAAAATGTTTGTAGGTGCAATTTATGATAATAATGTAATTAATTCATTTATTATCACATATTTGATATGTACTATTGTCACATATTTTACGAGTTGTAGAGCCACGCTGTAGACAATTTTGTCTACAGCATGAATGGGCCGGCTCGTCCGGGTCGTTACCACTGTCTCACAACAGAAAACCGACGTAAAGTAGCAGCTTGCTGCTGCGTTTCGTACGGTGAGTGAGATATCCGAAGGCCCAAATCCCCTCCCCTTCCCAATTCCTTAATTATCCCTTTCCTTTAAGGTCGGCAACGCGCCCATGATTCTTTTGGTATTGTGGGCGTACATGGGCGGTGGTGTTCACTTACCGTGTACACTTCAGGTGATCCACTTGCTCGTTTGTCGGCCTATACAATAAAATATATATATATATATATATATATATATATATATATATATATATTAAACTTAACTTCTGCTAACAAAACTGAGATTTTGGATGAACGTACACGTATTCGCGCCACACGAGCCGTACTGATTTTGATGCGATTTCTGCGGACATTGCAGTTTATACGGTGCGAATAGATTTACGAGGCGGTATGTCATATCATAACATTACTTCAAAAAATCGATGATTGCGGCGCGTGAGGCGCGTGAGGCGCGTGCGGCGTTTATAGGTTCATCCGTAAAGTGAATGTCTATCTGCTAGTCATGTTTTTACCTCAATAAAGGTCATTAATTAAAGAAAAAAAAATGTCTATACATATAAAATCACATGTCCTGTTTGACTGATTCATCAATGCTGAAACCGCTGCACAATTCCAGATTCCAGGCTGATACTGAGCATTTTCCGGGGATCGAACCCTAGACATCAGCATCAGCCTCAGTCGTAACGCGCACGCATTACAACCGCTAGTAAGTATACTTACCTTATATAAAATTACATTACTATTCATATTTTTAGGGTTCACTAAATGCATACAGCACCGCAATGAAAATATTGAAAGAGAAAGTGAATGCTGACATACCTGCCGAAATATTGAACAATGTTGCAGCATTACATTACAGACTTGGCAATTTGACCGATGCCATGAAATATCTCGAAGAAGCACTTGAAAGGTATAGTATTCATAGGTGCTGACCTTTTTATTAATATTATCAGTTAAGCATATCTGGTGGGAGGGTACTGATAACTTTTGTACCAAACTGTTTAAATAAATGAGGATTTATTGATAAATTTTCCTTTAATATTATAGTTACTTGGAATATAAGACGTTAAACATTTAATTTCTTTATTAAATAGTATCACATATTTAGTAGCCATGTATTATCCTAAATGAAAAAGCGTGTTTAAAGGCAAAAATATAATGCAACTTTGAATTGTTGTTTTAATGCTCATTACATACATACAAAAATATTCTTAGAATTACAAATCTGTCTCAAGGCCAGTCAGCTTTTGTATCCCGCTAATAGACCAAAATGGCAGTTCCTACATTAACTTATTATTGCAGAATTAGTGTGAGATGTCTTATTTTTAGATTTCATTTTCTCGATATTAATTCATTCATTTTAACTCAGCTATGAACTAGACACTTAATTTTCAGGTATTAATTTTGTTTTCTATTTCTTTTTCCACAGGGAGAAAGCAGACGCAGAATCCTTAGACTCGCAATATTATAATTCAATCGCAGTGACTACAATGTACAATCTAGCAAGACTGAACGAAGCTCTATGTATCTACAACAAAGCGGAGAAGCTTTACAAGGATATATTGAAGGAGCATCCTAACTATATTGATTGTTATTTGAGGTTAGTTGTGAATGTGCGTCTATTCTACTGTGTCTACATATGTCTTCTACCGCCATGCAGCAGTGTGTTTCGCTTTGTAGGACATTGAAACCAGTGAAATAACTGGGCATTATGAAACTTAATATCTTAGGTGACAAGTGAAGTTCAGTGATATGCAGTGCTTTGTAATTTAAGGCTATGTGCGTTGTTGCTTCAGATGAGCGATCCGACCATCGCTTCATTCAGGCTAACAAAAATCTTTAGTTTATGGTTTTGCAATAATTACATTTACGCCCGATTTCTGAAAGGCTGATCAATGTTAAATTAACTAATCAAATGTCAAATCTCATGTTAAGTCGAAATTGATTTGCTAGAAGCGTGATCAACACCTTTGATTTGACACACATGTTAGCTAACATAACTTTCAAATTAATATGGAAAATCGTATGTCAAACGGTACTAAAGAGAGATCCAATATTATATATTTTTTCACTAAATAACGTTTCAGCAACTCGAATTGATTTGACAGCGATGTCAACTCAAAGTTCTGTTAGTTGAATGTTGATTTGATCAGCCTTTCAGAAACCGGGCGTAAGCATAGTAATTACTGCAAAACATAAAAAAAAAAACTATATATTTTTACCCTCAGGCTCGGCTGTATGGCGCGTGACAAAGGTCAGATCTACGAAGCGTCAGATTGGTTCAAAGAAGCTCTAAAGGTCAACACGGAACATCCAGACACATGGTCGTTGTTGGGTAACCTACATTTAGCACAACAAGAGTGGGGACCGGGACAGAAGAAATTCGAAAGGATATTGCAGAATTCATCCACTGCCAATGATGCATATTCATTGATTGCGCTTGGTAAGAAATATTAGTGATTTTATATATCTTTTTATCTATACATATACAACGTGTTACAGAAAGGTGTAGTCATATTTTAGGGTCATTACATACACCTTACAGTAAGTACTTATGTACCAGCTCTTTAAAAAAACCAAGACATCATAAAATTTTACGTTAATTTTAATCACTCGTTTATTAAGATTGATAAGATTGATCACATCACCATTAATTTTTTTGAACCACACTCACTTTTTAATATACTCCAACAACATCAACGCAATTCTACGAATATAAGTACGTAACTTGTAATTTAAACATAAATTAACACCTAAAAGAGCCTGTGTACTGAAAACGATATACCATCTTTTATAAGCACTTTAAAGACTTCATTCTCGGGTCTTCCATCTATGAACTTTGCTTAATACAGCTGACGAGCCTCTTATAAGCTATTGTCAGTTGCACCAAAACAAAACACCAATTTATAATAGTTGTTTTTAGTAATATATAACATAAAATTTTTACTTTGTAATCATACTTCAAAATTTTTAAACTGGCTGCATCAAATAAATGTTGACATTTGACAACTGTTTTCAATTGTTTTGTAATAATACAAAATTGAAATTAAATGCGGTCTAAATTATCACTTTTATCATTTAGTGTTGTCTAAAGTTGAAAGTCGATATCGACATGTTACTCATTCGATAAAAAAGAAAATTCTATAATTATTTATTTTTATTATGATGGTATACGGATTTGGTACTATAGGGGATGACATACTTATATCGTACACTATGCATTGCTTAAATTTACATACACTTTTCTGTACCACGTTGTAGGTATAATTACTTGTCCTGACTGATTGATACATCAACGCAAGGTTCGATTTCCACTCCACGACAAATGTTTGTGTGATCCAAAAAATATTTGTTTCGTGCCTGGGTTTTTTTTGCCCAAAGGGGTCTTGCGTCAGGCAAGCGGCCGATCAAAACTACAAACCAAATCATTCTGTAACATGTGTTAAAAAACATCTTGAGCCAACCCCACTGCGAGTGGGATAAGGGCAGATGGAAGAAGACAGACAGATATCATAGCCCATAGATTGATACCCTTTGGGTACGGAACCCTACCACCTACACCAGTATCCTTGTCGACAGGTAACGTATGGCTGCAGACTTTACATCAACCGTGTCGTGAGAAGGACCGCGAGAAACGGCATCAAGAGCGAGCACTTACCATGTACAAACAAGTTCTCAAGACTGATCCTAAGAACATTTGGGCCGCTAATGGAATCGGATGCGTTCTTGCGCATAAGGTAACAACAATTTTGGAGATACACATGGTCCGTATCAATCTCCCTTAAAATAAAAATATCACTTTGTATTTCCTTAATTATTCTGGATTAACCGGACCAAATAAAAGCCCGCTGAGTTAGCCTGGCTTGATCTTCTCAGGACTGGGTTGTTTTGGATCCGGTGGTAGTTTTAAAACACATGCCGTTTCTGTAATGCCTATGGTCCATATTGACCCATAAAAAAGAAGAAAAATTAAAATAATAATAATAATACTTAACAATTCTGGACTATTCCATAATAAAAATATTGAAAAATTTATAGTTGCTCAGTATATTTTGATGATGCTATGTATATTATGTATACATTAGTTGATATGATTTCTATACATAATTTTCTTTATATTGTACTGACTTGTCATAAGCGCTATTTTAATTGCCTACATGATTAATAAAACTATTTCATTTCATTAACTACAGGAATATGTAAAGTACGCGACACGACGAAACGTGTAAGGATGTTTTATTGATACTGACATTTTTTCACGTACGAGAGCTAGGAAATTCCAGAATACATCCCGCGTGCGAATACACAAATTGATTCAATCTTTCTGTAACATGTGTGAAAAAGCATGTTGCGCCGACCCCACTGCGAGTGGTGTAAAGGCAAGTGGAAAGAGAAGAAGAAGAACTGTATTTAACATCAGGTCCAGTTGAAATAAAACTAGTTTAGAGACCCGTCTCCCGTTGTCTCTCCCGTGACCACGAAGGCTGAAAAGCTTTCGAAACGTCGGGACTAAAATAAAAATTAAACCGCGGTAAAATCCGTATCAACTAGTTTTATTCAATGTGTAATATTCGCGTAAACCTAAGTAATCACTATCAGGTCCAGTGTCATGCAGTACTTCATAATTCAAAGTTCTGATTGGTGCTGATTCTGTTTATGGGCAGACGCTTATTATCAGACGAGCGACCTGCTCGTCTCGTCATGAATGCTAATAAAAAATATCTTGTAAGGGATTTGGAATGTTTGTTCGACAGGGTTGCGTTAACGAGGCGCGTGACATTTTCGCTCAAGTGCGCGAGGCCACCGCTGACTTTCCTGATGTATGGATGAACATAGCACATATTTACGTTGAGCAAAAACAACACATTAATGCTATACAAATGGTGAGTCAAATTATTATATTTTTAACCGACTTCAAAAGGAGAAGGTTGTCTATGTGTATGTGCATTCGCTTCTGTGGAAGAACATGATTGTAAGTTAAAAATTGCACCATTCTGTACAAATACCTTCATATATTTAGTGATAATCACAAACTTAAACTAAATATAAATAAAGTAATCCATCATCAATCAAGGATTCATTTTATTAATAAATATAGATCTGATTAACCAGTTAAGGGATTATGTCAAATAAAGGTAAGTCACTCCCCTAACATATCATAATTTTTTGAGTTACCCTTATCCTCATTACCCAGTTCTTCTAGCCAAGTGATATGTTTGTTTTATGTACCACCTTAGTTAAGACAAGGACATTTACTTGTTAATATTTTATATACCAGTTATGCCCTTGTTTTATCGATAGTGCGAATTATGTTCACATATAACTCCGACAAATATGCACCGATTTTGTTGATTCATTTTTCGTTTGAAAGAGTTTTTATGTTGTTGTCTCATATAAATTAGGTTAAAATCCGATGACGGAGTAAGAGGGCAAATAGGAAACTCAATGGAAAATAACCAACATACTTGTCTAAGTTGTTGTGCCGTCTTGACGAATTTTCCTTTCATTAGTAAATTACATAGGTACATGTATATTGTTCAAGAGTGGGACCTATTGTTTGGGATATCATGTATAATAGTAGAAGAAATTGTAAGAATATTAGTAGAAGTCATTTTGATGAACTAAATACCTTGTAATACATTATTGACCTACATTTCCTGTCCTGTCGTTGGAACGTTGCAACGTGTTGGAGGTCGTTCTTGACTTGTCGTTAGAATGTAAAATTAAATGTTTAAAGTGGTACCTACTTTTTCGGACACCATGTATAGTTGTAGTAATAATAATTGTAACATTTGGTAAGCTAATTAAAAAACTAAACATTTTAATACATGATTTTACTACTAATCTTTCGTTGGAATATAAAACCAACTTTTTAAATTAATATAATACAATGTGTTACACAAAGGTGTGGTAATATTTGTAAGGGTCGTAACATACATCTGAAAGTGAGTGGTTACGCACCGGATTTTATCAAAATCTAGATTCTCTAAAATTTCACTCTATTTTAACTTGTTTATTACGTTCGATAAGATCTAAAGAGGGACGTGCCCTATAAAATAAGTGAAGTCCGTGAGTGAGAATAGCAATGCTGGAGTGAGACGAAAGTTCAGATGTTTGTCATTTAGTGTTGTCCAAATTTGAAAGTCGAATATCGACATGTTACTTATTTGATAAAAAATAAAATGCACTATTTATAGCAATACAATTGGATTCACTATATTACAGTATTACGGGGGGAGAAATACTTATATCGTACACTAAACGTTGCTATTTTTATTTGATGATCTTTGAGCATTTTTCTGTAACACGTTGTATAAAGGTGTTTTAGAAACAGTCGCAATTTAACCATTTTTCGATAGTTCCATATCAATATTATAAAGGGGAAATTTAAGCAATTTGGACCGTTTTGACGGTGAAACAACACAAATACATAATATTTCAATAATAGGGCCAAAATTAGTGACTTGTGTTAACAAATTGTTAAATCGAAAGTAGCGTATATGATGAGGTGTGTTTTGTGGTGTGCAGTACGAGAACTGCATCCGTAAGTTCCGCATGCAGTACGACGTGGAGTGGCTGACGTGGGTGGCGCGCGCGCACGGGCTGTGCGGACGCGCCGCCGCCGCCGCCGCCGCCCGCGGCGCGCTGCTGCGGGCCCGCCGAGTGGCGCCGCACGACGCCGCGCTGCTCTACAACACTGCGCTCACACTGCGACGCCTGGCCGCGCTCGTGCTCAAGGAGGAGCGCGCCTCGCTGCGGCAGGTGCTGCGCGCCGTGCACGAGCTGCACGTCAGTCACAGGTACTATACATATACATATACATACACGACACTGCGCTCACACTGCGACGCCTCGACGCCTGGCCGCTAGTGCTGCAGCCACATTTGGCCGCGCTTATTGCTGTCCCATGATGTGATAACCTTATTGCCTTACCGGGCACAAATTCCAATCTCGGTCAATCTATGTGTCATTTAGCAAATTGAAAAATTAAAATACAAATTCAGATTGCTCCTCCTGGGAATTAAACCCAGGACACTACACCAATATGGTGATGTAGTATAAGTGAGTGTTTGGTTGTAGATATTTCCAACGTCTATCGAGTCCGGAGACTGCGGCGGGCGGAGTGGGCGTGGGCCGGCACGAGCCCGGCGCGGCGGCGGTGGAGGCGCGCGCATGCGCAGACCTGCTGAGCCAGGCGCAGTGGCACGTGGCGCGCGCGCGCCGCCAGCACGACGAGGAGGTCACGCTCAGGGACAAGCAGCGCGAGCAGAGGGAGGCCTTCAGGAAACAACAGGTACTGTACAGGTACATTATGACACTTAGTCTCAGGGTGCCGAATATGTTATCCAGTGCCATGAAGTTCTTTGTAATTCAAAGTGATTTGTAGTGTTGCTTCTGTTTATGGGCAAGCGTGGTGCTTACCATCAGGTAAACGACATGCTCGACTCGTCATTCAAGCTAATAAAAATAACGCTAACTATACAATTTTACAGTGATATGGTGGTAGACAAAACTGTCTACATCATGCCCCTGGCATTGCTAAAGTGCCACTTACTATCGCTTCGGGCCTTCAACTCATCTGCCTTTTTAGGGCTAAGAAAACATAAATGCGGCTGTCTTAGGCTTAGGGTTACTTTACAGCCTCCGTGGCGCAGCGGGCGAGTAGCCGGCTGCGAAGCGAGAGGCCGTGGGTTCGATTCCCGCACCGAGACAAATGTTTGTGTGATCCACTAATATTTGTCTCGGGTCTGGGTGTTGTGGGACCACAAGTCCCTCGTAGTTCCTGATACCCACGATAACCTAGTGTGGGGTCAGGACTATGTGTGTGACTGTTGGGTGTATTTATTTAGCTACACAGGTACTGACGTGAAATGGTAACTTATTTCATATTGTACGGTGACCTGTGATTTTTGGTGGCGCAAATATTTTAATACGATTTATTATAAGTACATTATAATATTATAGTCATAATAACATTTAACACATGCTGGTTCACCATATTTTAGTTTGTAGTTTGCAATATTGGATTGAATTATCTTGATTACATACAAAAAACAAAAAATTAACAGCTACTACATTATTGAACAATATATCTGTATGCATATAAATTCCTGGCGCAGGATCCATACATACCTAAAGTCAAAAATGTACTGTAATGTGTAAAAAGTGTACTGACACTAAAATTCCCATCACAGGAAGACGAACGGCGCCGTCGCGAGGAGGAGCAACAGAAGAGCACCGTGGAGATGTCACAGAAGAGACAAGAGTACAAGGAGAAGACGAAGAACGCGTTATTATTCACGGAGATGCCTTCAGAGGGCAAGTCGAAGGGACGCGGGAGGAGACGCGACGAGTACGTCTCGGACTCACCGGGCAGCGGCAGTGACAGACCCACTGACGAACGGTCAGTATTCATCACAATACTATACATATCATAATGGAGCTGTAAGTGGCCTGTCAAGATCTTAGACTCAAAGCCGATCTCACCTGCACATCACAGAAAGATGTGGTAAATTTAATACACGTGTAGTACGTACAATACAAGTATTTCACTCCCCCATAGTACCAAATCCGATTGCATTGCTAGGACATACAATAACGATTTTTTTTTATCGAATTAGTAACATGTCGTTAATCGACTTTGCAACTTTGGACAACACTAAATGATAACAGCTGAACTTTTGCCTCACTCCAGCATTATTATTCTCGCTCACGCACATCACATAATTTATAGGGATGTGACCGATTTTACCGATAGTAATAAACGAGTGATTAAAATTAGTGTGGTTTTTGGATATGACCACACATTTCTGTAACACCGTCAATGCTGTGCCTACATAATACAAGACATGCTCAATGACGCCGTGGGCGAATAGCCGGCTGATAAGCGATAAACACGAGAGGATGTGGGTTCGATTCCCACACTGAGACAAATGTTTGTTTCTGGTGGTATGGGACCACGAGTTTCTTGTAATTCCTGATATGATACAGATTAACTTAGTGTGGGAAGAGGACTATGTATGTGACTATTGGGTGTATTAATTTGTATACCTAATATGCAATTTTGATAGATATCATCTAATTTAAAACGTCGCGCACCGCCATTCAGTTTATACTATTATTTCCCACAAATTGATGCGAGGATTCACCGAGTGGATCACTTTAAAGAACTATAACATAATTTTGATTTATATTGTGTACAGTCGTGAGGCTAAGCAGAAGAAACGCAAGAAGGAGGCCGGAGAAGGTCGTAAGGGCAAGTCCCGAAAGCGAAGAGACCAACGAGGATCCGGCAGCGATAGCGATCCGCCCACGAAACGGGGCAGAAAGAAGGTACGAGAATTAGTTCATAAATATGTTGCCTTGTAGATGTAAAGAATTTTAGAAACGAGGGAGGTATGTAATGACCGTTTAGAGAGATTGAGTATGTCGATAAAATATTGATTTTAATAATCAAGTCCAATACCGACATAAAGTCGGTAAATTAAAATATGTCTTAACTTATATGTTATAAATCTATTATGTTTATGTTATTGAAATTTTGTTTTTCTAAATCACAAATAGACTGAAAAGGGCATCGGTCGCCGCGAGAAGGCTAAAGCCAGGGCAGCCGAGGAGAAGCTCAGCGCCAAACAACGTGCCAAGATCGTCTCCAAGGAAACTATCTCTACTTCTGAATCGGAATCGGATACGTCTCGGAAGTCTCGCAGCCGCAGTAGGAGTGGCAGTAGAAGTGGTAGCGCCAGCAGGAGTCGCAGCCCGCCTGCCAACAAGGGACGGAAGAGGATCATGTCGGCTTCCGATAGTGACAGGTGAGGGTTGTATTCGAATTGGAAATGTCTTGGAAGTCTCACAGCCGCTGTAAGAGCAGCAAATGAAGTAAATACTTTTTTGGAGAATCTAAATAGAAACGGAAGACCTGATTCTTGCATTGTAATCATTACAGACCATAAATCATGTAGCTACAGAAGTGACGTAACCATGCAATGATATTACTTATGAACTCATATTAAAAAAAATGTTTGCTTTTTATTTCACTGGTTTCGATTATAATCCGACTTAATATAACAGGTCTCGTTCGAGGTCGAAGAGTCGTTCGAAGTCTCGCAGTCGATCGCGTTCGGGTTCAGCTAAAAGCCGCTCGCGCTCTAAAAGCCGTGCGCGGTCTAAAAGCCGATCCCGGTCCAAAAGCCGTTCCAGATCTAAAAGCCGCTCGCGGTCTAAAAGCCGATCCAGATCTAAAAGCAGGTCACGATCCAAGAGTCGTTCCAGGTATGATCTTTATCTTTGAATTACAATATTTGCAATAGGGATGGGCAAGTGAAAATATATGTCGATATTTATTTATTTATTTATTGAATTCGTTACACCATCGACACATCACAAAACACTACATCAATCAATACATTTAATAAGACTTATAACTATGTGAAGTGCCTTTACAGGTGTATACAACATTTAAATAATATATTTATCGTATTAATATTTTTCAATAGTATTGATAATTATCGACTGAAAAAATATCGATATATCGTAATCTTATGCCTGATTATTCTTAAATATTTCGAAAATATTCAAAATTCGTAAAAAATAATACACGATAAGAAAATAGCATGTTATTATATATGCTTCGAAGTTCAAACAAATATATATTATACAAAACTGCTTTTGTGGTCAACTCCACGCAAGTCAATGGACAAGTTTAATTAGATGGCAACACGATCAGATTCACGGCTGAAGTAACTCATCACAGGGACGCATGATGTCCCATTCGTATCGCTGGCGTCTAGATCGCGGCAGTGTGTAAGATCGCGCACCGTACCCATACAAAATGTACTAGAAATATTTATCGCGGCCAGAGATCGCGATAACAAATCGCGGCTGTTGGTTGAAGGCTTTACCTGTTTGATAGTTCTATCTTCAGCCTTCCACAACGCTGTATGCGTGTACGGGACATGCATCATCGGTGCGTCAAGCCATGTTGCAGCACCAGTGTTTACGTGACATGTGAAGGTCGCCAGATTTTATTCAGCGTTCCTATTTCCTCGATTGCACATTTTTAGTAGTAGAGACAAGAGCCGGTAGATTGGTTGGATATAACACACTGCTGCTTGACGACCGAAATAAACATATTGGCGCAGTGGTACCGACCCAGCCGACATCTCGTATATGATAGCTTACTATCTAATCTAAATGAGATTACGTACTAGATCAGAAGTCAGTGTTTTGAAGTCTCGAATACGCCCAGATCTGAACATAATCTCGGATTCGGATCCAATGCAGTGCGTTAACACTATAAGCGTTAGTAACTAACTCCGGCCCAACCTTAATCAAAAAAATAAAATAAAAGTTAATACCACGGACCAAAGATCGAAATAGACACCGTATATACTTCAATCTACATGAAAAAGAAGAAAAATACTGCCTCAAAATAAATCTTTGATCCATGGTTAATACTTATTTAAAATAATATTGTGATTATTTGATCTAGGTCAAAGAGCCGTTCGAGGTCCAAGAGTCGATCCCGTTCGAAGAGCCGTTCGCGTTCTAAAAGTGGCTCCAGATCACCAGCCAGGTAAATACATTCATATTCTTATGCAGAATCATAAGTTTTGTACCAAAGAGTGCCAATAGAACCCTATTAACGCTGTCTGTCTGTTCGACCTTTAAGGACTTTTATCGTTGACCCGCAATAGCTGAAATGTTCACAGAATATGAGTTATTGTGGCAGATATTCAAATAAATAATAAACCAAGAAATATCAAAGTATTTTAGGAGTTGGTCCGCTGGTCCCTTGCTGCGTGAGTCCTATTTGCACTGGGGCGATTTATAATATTATGTTGGTTAGGAGATCCCGGCTACTAATAATTTTATTAACTTTCAGGTCTAAAGGCAAATCCCGTTCAAAATCCAAAAGCGTGTCAAGATCCCGGTCCAAGAGCGTGTCGCGCTCACGATCGAGGTCTAAAAGTCGATCCCGCAGTCGATCCGGCTCCAGACCATCTCGCTCTCGCTCCCGCTCCCGCTCCCGTTCTCGCTCTCGCTCTCGATCCCGATCTCGTTCCGGTTCCCGATCCCGTCCGGAAACACCCGTTTCTAGAAAGTCTGTATCTGCTAGCGAAGATGAAGCATAGACTATATTGTGAATATATTTTAGGTCTGTTTTACCTTTAAGGTATTTGTCGAGTAATTTTGTTTAGTTATTAAATTCGTAGTCGCGATTATTTAAGTTTGACCTTTAAAATGCTGAATCAAGAACGGCAGAGCACGTTAAGCAGCGGGCGAGTAACGAGAGGTAGGGGGTTCAATCCCCGAATGGCTTGTAGTTCCTGATACCCACGATACAAGACCGAAACCTTAGCTTGAGGTCAGGATTAAGTAAAAAAGTTGAAACAATTGAACATGCCATATAATTACTGGCAAGTGTTGTGAACACCGATGATGTAGTGATGGTAGTTAATAGTCCGACGATGAGCATCGACTGATGAAGCGTCTTTCTGCAGTCTTTCATTCCGCCTATTAATAATATTTTATTTCTGCCGGCAAGCAACAATGTGTAAGCACTGTTGTGTTCCAGTTTAAAGGACATTGAAGCCTGACAAATTACTGGGCATTATGAGACTTAACATCTTATGTCTCGGGGTGACGAGCGCAGTCCAATGTCATGCAGTGCTTTGTAATTCAAAGTCCTGTGTGGTGTTGGTTCTGTTTATTGGCAGAGTGCTCACTACTCGTGCCGGTACATGTAATAGGATATACAACGTGTTACAGAAAGGTGTGGTCAAATTTAGGCAACAGTGTAGTGTACGATTTATAACTAATCGTACACTTCATGTAAGTATTTCAACGCTCCGTTTCCCGCTGTCGTATCATCACGATTGCATTGCTAGGATATAAATAAAGCATTTTCATTTTTATCGACTTTAATAAGTCGATATTCGATTTGCACCGTTGGGACACTAAATAATAATCAGCTGAGCTTTTGTCTCATTCCAGCATTGTTATTCTCGCTAACACACTTTACTATATTTATAGTGATGTGATCGATCTTACCGATCGTAATAAAAGAGTGATTAAAATTATCGTGAAATTTTAGAATGTCTAGATTTTTATACAATTCGGGACATAAACACTCAATGTCAGGTACCCCTGTATTATATACATATGTATATAAATGTATGTTTACCCTTAAATATGACCACACCTTTCTGTAACACGTTGAATAAGTTGTAATAACACTCCATCTATTAATCTTTCAATCCCATATTTTTATAATACTTAATATTTTACTATTGTATTATTTGCGCAAAAACATTTAAAACACTCTATCCTTATTCTTGCTAGATTCTGATTATAAATCTTTATTGGGCATGCATGCACGATTATAAAGTAAAAAAAAGAGTATTAAAAACTCAGTTCATGGGTAATAATTATAACGTGCTGAAGTCTATTATACTACAGACCATGAATAATACTGATACACACTTTTCATGTGCACACCCTTTGCGTGCCGCGATTCAGCGCAACGCGCTGTGCAGTATAAAATCAATGACAAAAAAGCCCACTTGGTTTATAAAATATATAACAGATTGGCTTATACAATATGTAACAACAACCTTGTTGTTCCTTTTAACTGCATTATCAGAATTGATATTCAAACAGGAAATATCTTAATTGAGACAATTCTACAGTAAAAATATTGTTTGACGAGCGGCCGGCGTCTCAGCGAAAGTTTTAGTTACTCGGTGGCACGAGTGGCACATTTTGACCATGAATTAGTTAAAATTCGAGATTTAATTAATATTTCTTTTAAAATACCACTTCTGTTAAACCATCAATTACTAATTTTATGGTAGAATTGAGATATTTCCTTGTTTTAAAATAGATTCTTATAACGTATTTGAAAGAAAAAACAGGGTTTTTGTTACATATTGTGTAACATATCTACTTCATTATCCCCAATCTTTAATTTACACACTAGCTATTGCCATAAATAAATATGGAAGACGACAGATGATACATTTCAATATGGTGGGACTCTAATAAAATTTTGTGTTACACCATGTTAACAGTATATGAAGGTATGCTACCATTTCTAGTGTTCATTTCTCTAATCGTGACATGTATAATTCCTTTCTATAAACCCAAAGACTTTAATGTATACTACTATACAAACTGCACAGTACATTGTACCGCTAAGTTGTGGTCAATTGACCGTAACTTAATATTACCATTTTGCTTACTCTCAACTAGAACCCATATCGCGCTCCCTGTTTGTGAACTGTCAAACTCCCGCGTTATGTGACGCAATTTTTCTTCTAAACAGCCCGTCTAATAGTTATACATTAAGTCTTTGTATAAACCTAATAATTTCTGTTACAAAACGAATATAATTATTGTTTTATATCACATAGTATTTTCTCTTATAACACTGTATAATTATTTGATGCAATAAAGTTGATACTATTCATCTTAGTTTTATTTAAACATAAATATAAAATAAATTCGCAAAATATAACTTGGCCTGTTTGGAAGTCAGTCAGCGGTATGAAAGGGGCGGGGCGGAAAATTTCAAGCTGGCCACCATTAAGTGCTACAAACTGGTTAAAAAAACGGTACATTGAAAGTTAAGGCAGTACACGTGCTTGTAAAAAAAGCTAAATGTACGTCATCTTGGATTTGAAAACGGATGTCGTTATCGTAATCACCACCCTAAGAAACCTCGAAAGTGAAGCCCATATCGATTTGTTGAAAAAATAAGAAAAACCTAGAACCCGATTTCAGCGCCACCTACATTATATGAATTATATAACATTTTATGGATTCAATACATATTTTAATTTTATCACCCTAATGTAGTTTAACTAAACCATGAATCTCAGGCGTATTATGAAAGACGGTCACTGCGCAACTAACATTCAAATGATTGATTTACTATTTCCTATTTACGATCGATCGACGTGAAGCGGTTAGCGGGAGGATCTCGATCCATTATACATTGATTGGACAGAATCAACGTTTCAATCAGTCAGTTAGAATCTTTTTTCAAAATCGATATCCGGTATGAACTTGTATGGGTTGTGTTCGAATCAAAATGAATCAATCGATCGT
Organism: Mimas tiliae; assembly: GCA_905332985.1. NCBI lineage: Eukaryota > Metazoa > Arthropoda > Insecta > Lepidoptera > Sphingidae > Mimas > Mimas tiliae. The sequence goes on from HG995251.1 coordinate 4,248,795, forward strand.
GATCGACCAGGACTATTTTAGAAGTAGTTGGATCCCCATCCCTAGAATAAAATTGTTCTGTGAGTTGGATTGTCATTTGAGCGTTGTTTGGAATTCGTTTTCAGTTCTACAGTGAATTGTGAATGTTTTGCTAATTATCTTTGTGTTTTAACAAATAATTAAAAGCTAAACTAACATGACAAAGTGTTGCATCAGAGGGTGTAATTCAGATTCTCGAAAAAATCTCGACGGATTGTCGTTTTTCAGGTTAGTTGTGTTTTTTCCATATTTTTGTGCATTTTTCGTATGTATTTAGTTTTGTGTACATAATAGAAATTGTACATTGTGCCCCCCTTTATTACCTGTAATTCAATCTACTACTTACAGCTTAACTAATAGAAATAAATATTTGGAATGTTTACATGTAAACATAGTGTTGCTCATACACAAATTTCATAGTTTTAACGATAATCGATACTCGGTGCCTACTTAATAGTAATCTCATTTCATAATAATATCATTAGACTATAACATAAAAAAAATATTATACTTTTAATTTTTTAGTGGCAAGTCTGATAATTTAATAACAATGATGTATTAACATTTTAGATTCCCAAAAAATGAAAACCTCCATAAATTATGGACTAGTATCATTTGTACCGAAAATATAAAGCCTGTAAGAATAGTTAGGATATGCTCCAAGCATTTTGAGAATAACTGTCTAAATAGAACATTGACTGTGGTGCGCCTAAAAGATGATGTGGTGCCCACTCTTTTTCCAGTAAGTACCAATTTTGCCTTTTATTGTAGTAGTTGTATATTTTTATGATAGAAGTAAATAATCACAAGAAATCGTGAATAATAATAATCTTTCTGCCTGGCATTATACTGGCTTAATGCCAGGGTTTCCCTTCCCATCATGATTTGGCATTATGTGGGGTGACCTGCCGTCTTATCCCCATAACCAACAACAGGGGGCCAAGTTGCGCCATTGCTTCGTCCGTAGATTGTATGACATGGAGGTGAGGTAGGCCTTGGGCCAAAGATGTTAATATATGATATATATATTATCTACTAACAGAATATACAGATAATGGCATATAGACTGTTTTCTACTGAGATACAAGGGTGAAAAAATATTATGGATTATCTGTTCTTCTTGTAATTTACTTCATCTTCAATGAAATCTAGAGCGGCTTTGACAGCAAAACCTGACAATACTGACTACATCTGCTTTATTGGAGGTTTTCTATTCTACTCTTAACTTTAGATTATGATTCCATCTATTCAATGATTCACCAATCTTATATTAACTAGCAATAACTAAAAATAAAGTTCGAAAAAGAAATATCTCTCTTATGGAGGTTACTATACATTATATTCATTTGGGTGGAAATATTGAAAGTTGAAAAACATTTTGTTTATGGAGGTCAATCAGCACATCCACGACACAACATATTCAATATATTATATTACTTAATAGGAAGCCATAATCATTCTTGTGTTTACTTTTAATCCTTTATTTAATTTAGAGGCTTGTGGTTATTATTGTAACCATGTAAGCCCCATCGTAGCTCATAGTTACACACTACGTACACAATAAATTTATCTTTTACTTATACTAAGAAAAGCCACTTTGCTGACTAAGAGAACTGCATATGAACTTGTAAATTTTATTAGCACCTTCACTTGCTGGATTGGATAAGATGCTATGAAATGAACCTAGTTCTAGTTTATTGTTTTTTTTTAATTCAGTCAACACAATGCCTCTTCCTCTTTTATTACGGACACATTCCCCCAACGAGTGATGCACATCCTCTACTGTGTTTTAATTCTAGGGCAATACTTCCAAAAATAGTTGTTCTGTTTACAACAAAGAATGTTTACCTGAAGAGCCATGCACATCAAATATATCACCTAGCAATGTAAGTTCTTTATTTATTATTACTAGCTAGCTGTTGTTTAAAACCGAAAGTAAACGGCATTTTATTATTCATTAAAATTTACAGAAGATTATAATAAAATATTAACTTCCCCAGTGGGATTGGCAGGCGGCCGGTCGTAAAAACTATAAGGCAAATCTTTCTGTAACATGTGTTTAAAAGCATGTTGCGCCGACCCCACTGCGAGCGGGATAAGGGCATGTGGAAGAAGAAGATAAAAGATAATATTTTTAGAAGTCGTTATATCAATTTAATTTTGACGAGCAGGTCGCTCGCCTGTTGTTAAGTGTCACGCCTAGCCTGCCCATAAACAGAGGCAATGTCGCACAGAACTCTGGATTACAGAACACTGCATGGCACTAAACTGCGCTCGTCATCTCGAGATACAAGATGTTAAGTCCCATAATGCTCAGTAATTTCACATAACAGTGCTTACACACTGCTGATTAGCGGCCGAAATAGAAAAAGCGGTGGTACTAACTTTGACGGCCTCGCGGATGAGGGGCCTACCACCTTGTAAATATATTTTATGAAGCATGTGCATATTACATTATTAAACTAAAATCCTTTACATATCAAGTTACACTCTAAATCCCCTTAATCACGATGACTACACATATAGCGAAATGATTCTAATAAAAATATATAAATACATATTGAATATTATATTATACTCCTAAACAAGTAGGTATGGAGTAACTCAATAAATATTTACTTTTTTCCAGGATATTTATTTATTTATTTATTTATTTACACTTCATACAAGTCATGTAAAGGCGGACTTAATGCCGGAGGCATTCTCTGCCAGTCAACCTAAGGTGGTGCAGAGATAGAAGAAGGTAGGTGCAAAAATAATGATCCAAGTTAGAGAAAAAGACAACAATATTCAATATAGGTACTAATACATTAAAATAAAACAATATAAGGATAAATAAATTTACAGAAAGAGAAGCTACATACACGATACATATAATATTCATATATAGGTACATAAATACATACAATAATAAATAATATACATATAAACAATTAATAATATATATAAATATATATTTATATGTATATACATATACATACATATATAATATACTACTGTTGTGATGATCCTGCCATTTGGTTTAACAGCAACTGTCGGACCTTCACCTTAAACGCACAACGACTTACAGACATTCTAATTTCAAGTGGGAGCGCATTCCATAGAAGAACACACTGAACAGGGAAAGAAGAATGCACAAAACCAGAACTATGAGAGGGACAAAGTAGAAGTAGATTATTTGAAGATCGTAGGTTTCTTTCGTGGTTGGAATGTAGATATTGAAAATAAGGAGATAAATAGGAAGGCGTAGTAGAAGACGTAAGAATAGAGAAGAGAGTATTGAGTGCGCGCATATTTCGGCGCTCGCGAATGGGTAACCACCTGAGACGAGAACGAAGGGATGACACATGGTCATACTTGCGAAGGTTGTAAATGAATCGAATGCAGTTATTAAGAAGACGGTCTAATTTGTTAAGAAGATCTGCATTCAGGTCAAAATAGCATACATCACCATAGTCGATAATGGGAACGATGAGGGTTTGCACAAGCATCACCTTTATGTTGGATGGCAAAAAATTCTTCAGTCGATAAAGCGCGCGCAGGGTACCGGTGACTCTTTGAGAAACATATGTGATATGGGGACGCCAGTTAAGGGTGGTGTCAATATGCAACCCAAGGTCTTTCACACTAGGAGACCAAGGAATGACAGAACCACCATATAAGATCGACGGAATAGACACTAGGTCCAGTCTGCTCGTCATCCTTGAACTGCCTACAATTATGGCCTGGCATTTACTTGGGTTTACAGTAAGACCAAAAGAATCAGACCAGCTTTTTATATGCGCCAAGTCCCTGTTTACCCTGTCTATTGCTGATGAGACACAATCGACGCTCGCCTGGCAATATATCTGCAAGTCGTCGGCATACAAATGATACGCACACTGAAGATCTTGGGTTATAAGGTTAATAAATATTGAAAATAACAAGGGAGAAAGAATACCGCCTTGAGGCACGCCACAGTCGAGATTACGCCAATTCGAAGAAGTCTCGTCGAGGCGTACCGACTGCTGGCGCCCTCGAAGATAATCTGCGAACCATTCCAGTGCTTCGGAAGAGATCATTATATGGGAGAGGATGGACAGTAGGATATCGTGACTGACGGTATTGAAGGCGTTTGAGAAATCAACCAAAGCCAACACAGTGACTTTGGTATCATCCATGCCCGCCCTCATATCGCCAGTCACTTTGAGGAGTGCAGTAACTGTGCTATGACCAGGCCTGAAACCGGACTGGAGAGGGCTTAAAAGGTTATTGCGGTGCACAAACCTGGACAGCTGTTTATGTGCACAAGCCTCGAGTACCTTGGATAGGAATGGGAGAATGGAAATGGGTCGGAAGTGGCTAGTACAAGATGGATTAGGGATTTTGGGAAGGGGAGTAACGTATGCTTTCCGCCACAAGGACGGGAATTTGTGCATGTTAAAGGAAAAGTTGACTATGTGGGAAATAACTGGGAGGAGATGGTCTAGGATTTCCATAATCATTCGACGGCTGATGTTGTCACAGCCTACAGCATTGGATCTAATTGATAGGATTATCTTTCTGATCTCATCCGAAGACACCGGAGAAAAATAAAAGGGATCAACAATAGGCCGAGAAAGATTAGCTACGTATTCTAAAGTACGAGATTTGATTTGACAGTTCAATGGAGTAGTCGTTGTGAAGTGTATATTAATGTCGTCTAAACTAATGGCACATTGAATGTGCGTTTTTACCTGTTTACCAATACCTAGAGTCCTAAGGAACTTCCAAATATTGGCAGGGGAAGAAGAAGAAATGTTGTCAAGAATATGTCGGCGTTTAGCATTGCGTATCATCTGGTTGCAACGATTCCTTGCAAATTTATAAAGTGTCCAATTCTCTTCTGAGCGATTTTTTCTAAATTTATAAAATGCCCGGTCCCTACGTCTCATCACCATACGAACACCTCTAGTCATCCAAGGAGCAGGGAGACGTTTCAGTTTAATTTTTCTAATAGGTGCATGGCGATCATACAACTTTAAAACATTTGCGTTAAAAACACGTACTTTTTCATCCACCGTAGTGGCCGATATCAGTGGACTCCAGTTAAGTTCGGCGGCATCATTACTTAACTTTGTGCCATCCATGCGTCTAAAGGAACGCAAGTGCAATACCTTAGGAGTGGATTTGGGAGGTTTTAGAATGTAAGATAAGAAAATGAGATCATGTTGTGAAAAGCCTGGAGCTGGAAATTGACCGTGAGAAGAAACAAGGGAAGGATCGGATGTAAGAATTAGGTCAAGCCAGGTATCATCTACAACTAAGTTGTGATGAGTGGCTTGCAGCGGTAAAATATGTAAGTTGGCTGACTCAACTAATTCGAGGAGCTTGTGAGAACGAGGAGAATGAGGAGCTAAGAGATTAGTGTTAAAATCTCCCATGATGATGTGATGCACATATTCTGACCCTAAAGATTCCAGCACCGATTCGATACTGGAGAAGTAATCAATAGAAGGGGGGCAATACACGACACCAATTATGATTTTGACTCCCTTGACACAAACCTCAAGAAAAAGATATTCCGCAGTAGCAGAATAAGTGGAAGAAGACGAAGCGACAATATTGTAGGAAAGGTTACTTCGTAGGTAAATAGCAACCCCACCCGCTCTCTTTTCGAGACGATCGTTCCTAATTAGAATAAAGTCAGAGAGCGGAAAAGTAGCTGAAGGAAGTTGAGGTTTGAGCCAAGTTTCCGAAATCAGAACTGCATGCACGTCGGCGTTGGAAAAGGTCTCTAACAAGTCGCAGTAGTGGCTGGGGACACTCTGTGCATTTATATGACATACGTTCAATAGATTACGAGATTGCTGATTAAATGTTTGTCGCACGAGATCACTGAGTCCTTCAGCCATTGAACAGAAACTATCGTCACTGGATTGGCTTACAGAATCACAGGCGGAATAATACGATTCATTTTCTGATATCATAATAAAAATAAATATAATATATTAATAAATATATAATAATTTAGTGTATATTATTTTAGATAAAATAATAATAAGCACAGTACGTAGGTTCTTCACTCAGCACCACCCGCCAGCTGAAACACACACTTACGTAAAAAAAAAAGAGACAAAATATTAGATTGAACTAAACGCAAATTAGCAAACACAGAAAATAGTAATTTAAATGAACGCAACATAAGTCACATTTGACAGATAAAAAAATAAGTAATGTAATAATGTGGGTACGTCGGGGTACGTCGTGTGGGTAGGACGATAAAACAATAACAAGTTTTCCGACGTTCACAACTTACATACTAGTTGTAACCAATACGTATCAGATGTAACAAGAGGGATTTATAGTGTAACAAATGAAGGGCACTATAACACTTAAACTAAGACACATATAATAACACGGAAATATTAGTTCTTGCGCGGTTTCAAGACGAGGCTTGAAGATTCTGCGCGAGTTACACTTTTTTCTTTGGATGAAGAACCCACAGCTGCTTTGGGGTGTTTCAACGCTAACGCATTCAACTCTTCCATTGTCGTAATCTTGAAGCGACTTCCATCGGCGACTTTTATTATGATGACACCATCCTGGGTCCAGCACGATCGCATACCAAAGTGCTGTCGGGCTTGGGAAAAAATTAACTGCCGGGGCCTAGTCAGGAACTCCTTTAAGGATATCGAGGTACCTTTTAGATGTGACTTGGCGTGCCAGATAGCAGACCTGTGGTTGACATCTGCAAACCTCACGAGAATGGGTCGCTGATGTTCTTTGTTTGTGGCCCCGATCCGATGACACGCCTTGATGGTAGAGGCAGAGATATCGGTTATCGCCATCGACTTACGGATAACTGCTAGGACAGTTGCAGTGCAGTCTTCCTTTTCGGCCTCGGCAACCCCAAGGAAGAGGAGAGCTTTTCGCCGGTGTCTGGTCTCCATGTTATCAACCATTTTAACACACTCCGAGATTTGCTGACGAAGTAATCGAAGCATACTCAACATAAGCTCACGGAATGTCCGAAATTCCTCAGCCACACGTGCAACTGTGTCTTTGGCTTGACCTCCGGTCTGCAGCTGCGCTTCGAGCTCAGCCATCCTCTTCATGAAGGTGTCCTCAAGCTTCGTTTGCACAGTTTGGATTTCAGCGAGCTGAGCCATAATATGATATGCCAGTGGATAATATAGATGAAAGAAATCCTATCAACATGCAACAATTGCAACCGACAAGTTTGGATGTAGATTCATCAGTCAATTTAGGGGAAGGTTCTATGGTTAGTATATTCATCCTCTGTACATTTTATGTTCTTATGACCCCAACTGGGGTGTGAAGAATAATGTATGTATAATTTTACATTACCTTTTAGGTTTCGGAAACTAAAAGAAATGAAAATATGCAAAAACTACTTAGACAAGTAAAGTTACAACGAAACAAAATAAAGGCGCTTACTCAGACATGCCGAAGACTGAAGCGGAAAGTACTAACTTGTCAAACCATTATTGAGGACTTGAAAAAACAAAATTTAGTTCCTTACTAAGGCGCTATTTTATTGGAAGAATGTGCCGGCTCTCCGGAATTTCTTTCGACAAATTTGGTGAACCAGTAGGTGTCCTTGGACATACGGCGAAGATATACGAAAGTTTGTAAACTTTTTATCGCCCAAAGCTTACCGGTTTGTAAGACAGTTTACCTCATCCTCGAACACTGACAAAGTGGTACCAGCGTGTAGATGCAGAACCGGGCTTTACGTCTGATGCTTTTAAAACGCTGAAAATAAAAGCTTAAAACAGTCCACGTCCAATCCTGTACTCTCTTGTAATCGACGAAATGGCTACACGAAAAGGACTATTGGGACAATTCTGGAAAAAGTTTTATGGCAGAGTGAATATGGGCATAACGGATGAATCAGATTCCACTGGAGAAGCCAACGAATGCTTTGTTATGCTCCTCACGGCAATAAATGAGGCATAGAAGCTCCCAGTAGGATACATTTTAATAAATTCGTTGACGGAAGAGCAAAAAGCCCATTTAGTACAGGCGTGTATTCAAATGGCAAAGGCAGCTGGCGTAAAAGTAGTCGCGCTTACTTGTGACGGCCAAGCAATTTTTTGACCAAGTTAATATCATTTGGACATGAATAGATCATTTTAATAACTATTTAATTGTTATTTTTTTATTCCAAGGCACATGCATATTGCCTATACCTAGTAGTTATTAATTCCTGTTAGGCCTGAAATATACAATTGTATATTTTCGTTATGGGTTTGTATGTAAGTGACTTATATACGTTTACATATAGAACTTGTGACGATATATTTTTCCCAATTTACAGCTTGTAAATACAATTTGCAGCTTGGGCGATAGGCTCGCCCCCTATCACACAAGGAACAGAAATACGCTCGGCGAAATGTGGGTGTACTGGTTATAACTCTGCCTACCCCTTCGGGGATTACAGGCGGAGTGCGTATGTATGTATGTACAGCTTGTAATTTAATTACATTTACGGTAGGCGTTACAACTACCTAGTCATATCAAATACTCTTTCTTTCTGTCTGGCGTCATCCCGGCTTATAATGCCTTACGATCATGATTTGACGGTATTTAGTATTTTTTATGGCATAGGTCGCACACGAGCAAGTCGGTCACCTGATGGTAAGTGATCTCCACCGCCCATATACGCCCGCAATACCACAGTATCAATCATGGGCGCGTTGCCGACCTTAAAGGAAAGGAATAATTAAGGGATTGGGAAGGGAAGGGGGATTTGGGCCTCCGGATATCTCACTCACCGTACGAAACGCAGCAGCAAACTGCTACTTTTCGTCGGTTTTCTGTGAGACAGTTGTAACGACTCTGACGAGCCGGCCCATTCATGCTGTAGACAAAAGTGTCTACCATCGCCATCCGACCCCCACAACCCGCAACGCCCCGCAAGTTTCGTCATTGCCTCGTCCGTAAATCATCACGATGTGGTTCATCACGTGCAGGTGAGGTTGGCTTTGGGCTTAAGATGTTGGTGGCTCGCTTACATTTACATTAATGATATCAAATACCAATTTAAAATAATTTTTTAGAATGCCAGGAGTGGATTGTTCCAATGATCTTCTAAAATAATCTAAGGTCGGGACAGCCTGATGTACATCCCTTTATGCCTCCCATCATTTTGAGTACCTGAAAATAATAACTACGACTTATTACATTACATTACACGAGGGCTTATTATGAGGCCAACTCAAGTTTTTTTTCGCGCGTATTAGGTATATTCAATTAAATTGGTTCATTTGTGTGCGTCATCTAAATATGTATAGATGTACCAAGCTAACTATGAACTGCCTTTTCCGGGATAAAAAGTAGCTTATGTCCTAATCCCGGTCATGGTCTACCTGTGTGCCAAATTTCATTCAAAACCGTTCAGCCGTTAAGACGTGATTTACCAACAAACATAAAGGGGTTAGTTAGTTTGTCATGGGTAAAACACTTAAATAAAACGCAAACCTCATGAAAACATTGTATATTCGATTCAAATACTTAAAGTTTGAGAAGTTGTAGATTTTACAGAGGTCAGCGTTAAAACATAATATGCAACATTGCAATAATATAAATAGCTTTACATTTACAACTAACACAATTCAACACAACCACATTCGCAAACAACGCCTACAGACGCACAAAACAATACTCAATTCCAAGTAGTTAATATTCATTATTACAATGAGTGGAATATAACTTGGTTGGGTAGAAGTTAGTCATTTTATCCGCCCTTTATACCTCCCGTCACTTCATTCTAACAATATCCGCGACTCTCGTGAGAAGTGTTGAGTAAGACATCAAAAGACAGTACATTTATCTAGTAGAGTGACTCAAAATTGTGACTACTTAAAATGTTTGTTGAGTTACTCTTTTACTATTCCCACTAGGCGGACTGAGGGCGTGTGTGAAAGAGTGAGAACAAGCAAGTCACGTGCTTCACTTCAATAGTAGGCGCGTCTTTTTATTTATTACGTCATTACACTTGTAAGGTAGGGCAATACAAACCACGGCATACCTCAAATGTACTGCCGAGCTTCAAGACGCCTCGCCTCCTTTGCACTGGGACATTGGTTCAGTATAAAAACGAGGCTACTCTTACAAACTCATTTAAATCAATTAATCAAATCGTGTTCTACTCAAAACTACTCATGACCTTAGGACAGCCAAGTTATATCGGGTATTTTGTATCTGATTTATCTAAAGACTAAAATTTACATACATTCTTTTAATCTTAACTTTAATAATTGAGCGTAATATACAACAAAGTTAATTTTTTAGTCATACTAAAATAACATTAAATAAAATGAGATCATTAATATCAAAAGCGTAATTCTATAACTTGTTTCAAGTGAATTTCATTTGATTTCATGAATTCATCGATTACAAATGAATTTGTGTTAACACATGGTCTACGTGGCGCGGTAGCTAAAACAATTTTGTTTTACCAAAACTTTTTAGTTTTCTCATTCTATGGATGGCATGTTTCTGGACCGCAAATTAAGTTTATAATCGCTGTTAAACTCAACTCATTAGAACAGGATTTAGATGTGTTCTCTATTGTGAACTCACTGAATATTTTAAATACAGCAAGAAAAACAATTGTATCACAAAAGAAAACAAATTTAATTTTAAAACACCATTTACATGGGAGTTTCTTGTACGACTTAATCCAGAATATAGCAGAAAAACTAGTCTGCGAGGCCGCATTATACTATTCTAGCTTTTCCGCCAGCTTTTAAACCACCATTTCTGCGTGCGTTAAATTCCTTGTGAATGGGGCTTTATAGCCAACAATTTACAGGTGGCAAATTTTTGACGACATTTAAAATTGAGACGTATAAACAAAATAAGTACTTTATAACAAAATTACGACAAACGAGTAAGTGGGTTACCTGATGGTAAGTAATGAACATCGCCCATAAACGCCCAATGTGCTTAGTCGCTTAGCTAATGATACCTTACAACTTATATTGTTGGGGGGACAAAAACTGATTATACAGGTTGCTTTACTTTTAATTCACATGAAATTCTTTAAGTTGCTGTAAAATATTACAAATTTAGATTACGAGTTTTATGCAAATTTAAATACCAATCTAATCAGTTTTTATATTTTCTGAGATCTTAGCAAATTCCTATATATCATTAACTAAACGACGAAATTGAATGTCGCAGTTAGAAGATTTTTAAAAATAATACAATATAACCACACAGTATGTAATAATAAAACAAACATTTAAAAGCCTTATACTATTTATCTAATAATTTCATATATATTATACTAACTTAAGCTCGCGGCTCCGTCCGCGACAACGGCCTTTTTCGGGGTACAAAGTAGCCTATGTTACATACATCATGTTATGGCCTACCATGGTGTGCCAAGTTTCATCCAAAACGATTCAGCGTGATGGACTAACAAACATCCAAACTTTCACATTTATAATAGTAGTAGGATTATTAGAAAGGGAATCCATTTATTGTGTGCTAAAGTGTTCTGTGAAATAAACTATTGCTTTTATGTTGAATATCTATACTATGTAGGATTTAAATTCTTTCATTTCTTACAATTCCTTATGCACATATTAGTATTGATCGGACTGAGAAATATCTTTTGTAATTATCATTAGGTATATTTTATCTAAATCCACTTATTTTTTTCTTGATAAAAATCCATTTAACACGCATTTTAGAGATGAATACCTTATTTTAGCCTGCAGCAAGGACGCAAATGAAATCTTGTATAGCTCCAGATTTATGACAATAGTTTAGGCGAATTAATCATAATTGTTTATTTTGATTTCTATCAAGAATTCTTCTTAATTAACCATGATAAAAATTTACTATTTAAAAACATTTAGATAAATAAACAAAGTCGAAATTCGAATAACTGGCAGTTCTCGTTAATTAACTAATGGTCGATTATGTTCTATGTATAAGAGTAAAATAAATAGTTTTTAAATGGTTATAAAATTCTAAAAAATTCACTAGGGACTATGTTTACGTTAGTTAACGGTACGTGTGCGCTAAAATACACTTATTCTATATATATAATAGTTAATATTACTGTTGGTGTAACTATTTTAGAGAAACAAAACTGACACTGAGCGATTTTCCGTAGTGCGAGTGTTTTCGATAGCCGTCACATTCGAATACGAGAAATATATGAAGCTAATACGTTTCCAATATAATCCGCTAGTGGCGCTGTACGGAACTGCATACGGCGACAAAAAAAGACGACGAAATAGTGTGGCATATTTTCACAGGCTTCAGCCAGTCTCTTCCGTCAGTATTCAAGACGAAAACTTAATTGAGCTTTTTGCTATGCGTAAATTTTAAGGCGCTCAAAGTGATTATCCCATTTATGGCTGGATAAAACGTAGCCTAAGATATGTATCCGAACGCAGTTAAATTACATTTAAAAACATCGAAATATTAACATTTTTGAAAATATCTATTAGATGTGATCCGATATTTCTGTGAAAAGTTACACGGCCTCTATTTTGGAACCAAAATTAGAATTTCACAATACTGACAATTCCTATTTCATTTTTGTTATGTGTTTTCGCTCAGTGACCGTTTTCTACTAATATAAAACTAGTGAGATTTATGTATTGAGGTGATTAGTGTATTTTGGTATATTATGTATTTTAAAAGAGCAACACTACTTTCTCCCTGCACATCTAATATAATTTAAACTAAGAAATAACGAGTATAAATAAGTATATTCGTTCATAACGATTCTCAAGAAACTATGATTTTTTTATCTTACTTCAATGGATGCCCGATAGCGTAATGACTTAAAAATAATAGTGTAAATGACTAGATTTTTTATTATTATTTAATAAATAATTTACGTTACCTACGTACAATCTAAAATCAAAAAAGAATTTTATAAATCCCTTCACAAATCAATACGCTAGCTTTCCAAATCTGATAGATGGGGCAACTATGAAATGTTAGAAAAAGGATGCACGATACATTGCGTGACGTCACCGCAATAATAATGCGGGCGTGCGAGGAAGATAGTACTACTTCCCACTACGCTCCCATAATTATTCATACCTATATTTGAAATCTTAGTTGCTGCCACAATTTATAATCAGTTTTGATGCTATTTTACAGAAGATATATTTTTTATTCTATTTGCTTTTCGATAGAAAATAATATACAAAATCAAACATGTAACCCTATTGGTGCGATACTTGTACGTAAGTCGTTTTTTTTGGTATAAATCAACTATAACGCTATAAGAATAAAATTATGTAAGTCAATAGAGTTATATTCAGTAGTTAGATACTCAAGTATTTATATTTTATACAAAGAAATAAATTTATCCGAAAAACTGAACATTAGAGAAACTTCCACCATACAAACATTATTACAGTAGCGGCACCGTACAATGGCAGTTGAGACTAGTGTACATGAAAGCCCGTAAATAACACAGCTACGTGTGAATGAACAAATATTGCCGTATTTCACTTCACACACAACTGACTGACTCGTTATGCTAATTTTGCTTTACCAAAGTATAGTAGTGGTGTCGCAAAAACATGGTATCAATAATAAATTCACATACAGCGAGGATTTAAAGCTTAATGCTGGTAACTGGACATAAAAACAAAAAAAATCACATAGAAATCTTTATTAAGTACATTGCCATCTGAAAAATATTTAAATTTGTGTCTATTTACTGTGTATTCTTTAAACATTCTGCAAGATGGAGTAGCCAATCCAAGGATCATAAAAACGATATCATGCTCTAATTATTCAGAAACTGTGACATATATTATTTATACGTGTTTTCTAGTGATAAATTAATAATAATCAACCTGTAAGTGAAGTTATTGATACCACTTTTCTGCAACAACCTGTATATGTTTTATAAGTATATTTTACAAATGTTTAGACAGCACATAAATTCCACTAACATGGTTCTTTTGGGTTGTGTGCGCCATTTTGTGGACCAAAGGTTACATTACCGTTCGGTGCTGAGTTTTGGGGACCTCCAAGGAAAGAAGTGAATGTCGTATCCCGGCTCATGGGCGGTTCCAAACCTTCTATGGGGATGCAGTCGAGTGTTGGAACCGTGTACTCCCTGCAAAAAAAGTTTCACAATATTGTGTGTTATAATGTATTTTCAAGGAGTCATTCAATAGGAGTGTAGGCGCAAAAATAGGATCTTTACAGCACAATGATTAAAAACTTTTTGCGCATTACGTAAAAAGTGCTGGACGGATTTCAAAGCAAGTTTCACTTTGATTTCGGTGTGTCGAGCAGACCTCTGGTAAACATACAGTTTATAGAAAAATATTAACTTTCTCGAGAACGAAGTCGGGAGCATAAGCTAGTCTTATAAATATGACACTGAATTGATTATCATACCTTGTGAAAATATCTGAGTTTTTATTTAAAACACTCAAAGATTTGAGATATAGAATTTTCATTTTAGAGTCATAAATAATTGATCACTTTCATCGACTGCAGTTTCTCATATATACAGGATGTATCCATAGTTAAAATGATTTACTTATGAGTATTATACAACATATAGTGTATTGACGTACATGGAGACGTTGTCTAGCGTGTGCTGCGCATCGTGCACTATCTGCGGTACCGCATGCGATGCGTGCGTTGCGTGCGGTACGTGCGGTACTACATGCGGCGCGCGCGGGACTGACTGCGGCGCACACGTGGGACGAGACGCGAACAGGAACACGCCCATCATCGCCAGCATGTACGACAAGAAGTACAGCGCGTGGAACTACACACAAATAATATTATACTGTCGCACTGTTCGACACAGGCTTCCTCTACTAATGAGAGGGCTTATACGGGTGCTGCTTGTGTGGACTGGTCTACTCAAACTGTATTTATCGTTATAACTTCTGCACTTTATAGTCTTATTTATTCGTCGTGGTCATGGGAGTCATGCTTATTTTTTTTTTTTTTTATATTATATTAATATATTATAATGTTCTTTAACTCAAATTAAATTGTATTAATGTAGTATCAATATTGTAAATCAGTTTTGAAAAGAGCAACGTTAGAGTTTCTTGTCAAGCGAAACAGCATTCTGAACTGGCCGTAGATTTAAAATTTGACAGAATCAAAATGATGTATAACATTTTATGGATTCAATAAATAATTTGAACTTCAACTAACTAATATGGTTACATGGTGGCCTAATATGATTTGGTAGGCCTTTGAAATTATTATGAAGAATATACAAGGATACTGGTTTTTTTACTATGTTTTCTTTCACCATTAGGGCCGGCGCACATATGACGAAGTGCAACGAGTTTTATAAACGCATCACACATTAGGCGAATTAAACTATGCATATACCCGAATACGCGCGAGCCGGCGCGCGGGTGCACTTCTACGCTTTAGATTATTATTTGTGTTAATTAATTTTCGATGTTATTTCAACAAAGACGATAATGCTTTGGCAGTAAAAATGCTCTGCACTGCGCTTCGACATAGTGCGCCGGCCTTTAAAGAGAGCAAATTGACATACATAACTTCAGAAAGGTGGAGGTGCCTTTTAGGTATATTTTTTTTATTGCTACGTGATATTTCGTCAATTTATATATGATTTTAATTATTACTTTGACAGTCGACATGATTCACCTGAAAGGTCGTCACATATAAATTTGGCTAAGGTCTATAAATTGCATATGAGAGAAAAATTTAAAACTCCATGAATAATAAACAAATACCGTTGAAGACTGTTTTTTATTTTATTTTAGTTAAACTTACAATTAATCATGAATCAGAACTTAAAAACTAAAGTCAAAAATATCTTACCTTGAATTGAAAAATGTACATCCCCGCAATGAGCGTGTAGTAATCCGCCGACAAAAAGGACAGGTGCAAGATTATAGATCCAGCATCTCTGAGCATAAAGCATTGCAGTATTTGGAACACAGTCTGTACCGAGCAGTAGCTTCCCAGCTGCACAATGGTATCCAGCTCGTACCAGTTGAAGGACATGAGTTCCCCAAATTCCAGGAGAAATGTCTGAGTACATGCTACCATACTTCCTATGGCACCAAGTAGTGCTAGGTAGTCCGAGCACGAGTGGAATTTCAGCATCATCTCTTGCAGAACTGTCACTACTGCAAAGAGTAAGGAGCCAGCCAGGCAAAGCATGTCGCCCACTAATTGGTTCTTGCCTGAAATAATACATTATTTCACAAACTTTGGCCGTGACAGATTACTGAATATACTCATATTGATTGTTATATACAGTATGTAACAAAAACACTGTTGGCCCTTTATAGGTCGTGACGAAAGACATATAGATAGCTTAATAAAAATAGTTAAATAAAAAAAAACAGAAGCGAGATTTTATCCTTACACAGTTAGCTTAGAAAAATGAACATATTCAAAAAAAAAAATTACATCTGAATTTCTGTATGTATTGAGGAAGCCAGGGGCGAGCACACGGCGCGGCGCGGCGCGTTTGATGTACATGGACGCCACAACTTGCTATCTCGCTCTGGCTCGCAAGCCACCGGCCTTGCAGAGGTAGAGAATCGAAATACAGTTTACAAACAATAAATTAATTAAAGTTTAAAAAACAAATATGGTTATTTTTATAGTCCAATTTCCGTCTGCGAGTTTTTTCATAACGTTTGAATATGGATTCTGATATCACAGTTATAACGTCCAACAGGGATTGCATTACATATTGTATATATAATACTGACCATCAGTAGGAGCGCCTTCAACATCCGCCCACACTACACAGACGACGGCCATCAGTCCGAGCGTGGCTCCCGCGACATGCACCACGCCGAGTCTCTGTCCGCGCCACGCTCCGCCCACCAGCGCCGCGCCCACTCCACTGCACGCTAGCAGCTGTCAGCTCAGTACCGACGTGTACCGCTGCGACATCACCAGCAACCAACCCGCCTCCACGTCCAGCATGCACGCTATCATCAGGACCCACCATTTCCTGCAAAACGTTAACAAAAATCTCATGCCTGTAATGTGAAACGGGTAGCCAGTAGGACAGCAATACACCCCCTTGAAACTCAAAAATATCATATACTATTTCACAGGCCCATAAAGAAAGGGGAAGTGACTTATTAAGGCTATATGAAGCTCTTCAAATAATGTAGTTAGGTATGTGTATTAAATACTTGCTATGATATATAGTACATGTATAAATAATAATAAATACACCACACCTTTAGTCCTGACCCCACACTAGGTTAACTTGTATGGTGGGTATCAGAAATTATGAGGGACTTGCAGTTTTAAAACACCCAAACCCGATAGAAAAATATGCACCAAACAGCAGTGTATTTTGGTTTGAAGGACATTGAAGCCTGTGAAATCACTAACTTGTTAATTAATTAATTTATTTATTTATTTAGTAACACTTTTACATGAATATTTCCATGCAACATTGGCATCCGAACTAGGTTGCCCTATATGACAGATGCCACATGTTTCATAATTATATAATTATGTCTCTAGGTGACGAGCGCAGGACAATCGTTAGTGATTGAAATTTCTATGTGGTATTACTTCGGTTTATGGGCAGACGTGACGCTTACTATTTGGCGACTGACCTGCTTGTCTCTCAAGTTGATTAAAAAAACTCACTTGGACAGATTTTTGACTCCGTTACACAGCAGGCTGGGAGTGAATAGCATAAACAGGACAATATATGGAACTATGAGCTGCCCAGTGATGGGGAACTGCCACGTAGCACTCTGCAGTAGTGTTGTCATGACACATTTTCCACTTAGTAACAGAGACAACACCTGTCCCAGCAATATACTTCTCCATACTTTCCTGTTAGAAATATTGTACATTTTTACTGACTTTGGATAAGTTTAGTTGACTTATAATATCCTAAAAAAATTGGCAGATTTTTTAGTGGAATTATAACACTGATGATTTTGGGTGAGGGTCACCTAAATAAGAGCTATGCTAAAGCATAAATAACAAGCATATATGTCCAGCCCACAGTAAAAAGATAGTTTTATTTATTTAAACCTTCATATACATAACATGTATAAAGGTGGACTTAAACATCAAAGTGTATGTACTTTCCGGGCAGAGATGAATTGCAGATACTGCACTTAATTTTATGAAATGAATTGAAATTGTTTATTGATCATGTAGGCAATTAAAATAGCACTAAAAAGTCGTAGAAATATAAAAGAATGAAAATAAAATAAATATCTAGGAGATATCATATCAACATATGTATACAATATGTAACAAAAACCCTGTTGGGCATTGTAACTGTGATATCAGAATTGATATTCAAACGCAATAAAAAACTCACATACTAAAATTTTACTATAAAAATAATCATATTTATTTTTTAAACTTGAATTAATTTATTGTTTGTAAACCGTATTTCGATTGATTACCTCTGCAAGAGCGATGACTTGGAGCAAGAGCGAGATAGCATGTTGCGGCGTCCATGTACATCAAACATGCCGCGCCCGCGGCTTCGTCAATACACACAAGAGATTCTGACGCAAATATCATTTTTTAAATATGTTCATTTATCAAGTTACCTGTGTAAGGATAATATCTCGCTTCTGTTTACTATTTTTTAATTTAAATATTTTTATTAAGCTACCTATATGACTATCTTCATGACCCAAAAAGGGCCAACAGGGTTTTTGTTACATACTGTATATATCATACATAGCATTATTAACAAAATACTAGACAATTACAGTTTAATGCCATGCATGCCTATGATCTGTATGATTACATTGTACCTCATTTTCATAATGTCAATATGTAATTTTAATTAGTATGTAATTATTCTGTTGGTATGCTAAATAAAATAAAATAAATCAGTTTCTTTTAATACAATTTAGAATATTTTTATGTACAATCATAGGAAAATATCAGCCCAACATGAAAAGGCCTTTGCATACAGTAAATTATTTTAATAACTCCTCTAAAGTGTTTCTCATTGCTAAATTGCTCTTGTGATGTTGAAATACAAAAAATTGACATTATTGGTTTGATACAGTCTATTTTATATCTTTGGTCTGTGGTGGACTATCAATACAAATTAAATTTATATCATAAATTATTGTAAGTATGTATTATAAAATCTTATTTTGTTTGTTTTAATTTTTAAAGGGATATTAATGGTCCATGTCCACTAGTGACAATGACCATTTACATTCAGATCAGGGTTCTGCTTTCGAAAGGCAAAAATTCAAATCATGTTTAGGTTCAAATTCAATTATTTAGTGCCCACTAAATCTAAATGTATAAAATAAAGAAATTCCTTATTTTAATATGTAATTTCTCAGTATGTAATACTAAAATATTAACCAATAAATAATATTTATGTATCACAAAGTTCAAAATAAGTAGGTAAATAATGATTAATTTAATTTTATTATTATTTCATTCACTCTATAATATCTAGGAGGCATTCCTAGGAGTAAAGATATAAAATATAATTATTAATAATGATAATTATAGTTAGAACATTTTTATGTTTTGATTGCCAAGGAATTTAGTTATATTTTGAAAAATATACTTGCCATCGCCCGAGCTCAGAGAAATACACCTCAATTTTATCACTGAAACTTGAGCTTTCCATAATGAAAACTGTGTTTCCTTCAGATTATTACGCGAGACATGTCTCACCGAATATAATATTTAAGACGAAACACACTATTTTGCATGTAATACCCATAATTTTCTAACAATGGGCTGAAACTTGGGTCTCAGAAGGCAAAACAATCTCTGACAGTTCCATCCAGGGTTGCATTCAGGGCTCAGGGGACATACACACTTGCGGAAAATTATTGTCTATGTATAATAAAAAGATACTACTGTGGCAAAAAATATACTACGCCCCCGATAGTTGACTGATTAAAATAAAAACTTAATTATTCATGTACTCATATTTTAATGTATAACGACTTTTGATGTCAGCTAATTCTTCAATGAGAACCTTCATCGGTTTATGGTTGCGGCCGTTCCCAATATTCTATCTATCGACGGATTTGCTTACTGGCAGTAAAATGTTGACATTTTGTATGGAAGATCTGTCAAAATACTATTGATACTAAGCAAATTTATCTTATAATAGACTGAAGGTAAATAAAATAATGATAGGTAAAAAATCCGAAATAATCTATCGATAAAAATAAACTACTTTTGCATACCATCCTGGCATTTGGATACTTTATACTACATGTAATTAAATTATGGTACAAATAGTATAATTATTAAACTACGAAATCCAACCCGGGTTCCTTTTTTTTTTTTTTTTTTGTTCCATAAGGAACCGGCTAAGATCAGAGACCATGCTGCCAAGTCATTAGTTATATCGTTTCTTATATTCCAAGAACGATGAAACAGGGGTGTGGCCGATTTCAAGGTCTTGCTGGAGTTTTGGTGATAATTCCTTTCAGTTCAATGCTTCTTAGACGACTTTCTTCAAGCGAATCGAAAGCACAAGGTCGACAATACCCTTGATCAAAAATCACCTAAATCCACTTATTTCAATGTTTCCATACACTATTCATCATCGTTAATGATTATTGCATAAAACCACACCACTTTTATACAACAAACACAACTTTAAACCAGTTTAGGAAATAATTAAAACAAGAGAGCCACCGCACTGTAAGAATTCCCGCCAAAACTCCTCCCAACCCGGGTTCCATCATCCACCATAGTTTTTTTTGTTCCTTAAGGAAGCGGCTAAGATCAGAGACCATGCTGCTAAATCATTAAATAGTTATATTATTTATTATATTTAGTATAGTATATTAATAATTTAGTATAGTATAATACGTCTTCGCTTTATTTTTCAAGAATGATGAAACACGTAATTGCCCGATTTAATGTTGATTTCTGTACGATGTTTCTCCGACGACTTTTTGAAATGAATCAAACGGACAAGGTCGATCAAACCCCTCACAAAAATCAAAAATCACTTTAATATCGCGTCCGATAATGTAGTTGTGTAAGTTGTGTAAGTTTATTAGACTAAGCAATGTAGCGTATTTATGATATTACTAAAAACAAAATAGTCAGCAAAACCATTGCTTTATAAACTCTTGGTGCAATCCACACTTAATGTTGTCCTAATTAGTAAAATTAGTCGATAAAAAAGAATTAAACGTACGATGAAAATGATTAAATACTAGCTTTTGCTCGCGGCTCCACCCGCGTTAATAGACTTTTCCGAAATAAAACGTAGCCTATAACCGTCTCCAGGATCCCATCTATCTCTACATCAAAATTCATCAAAATCGGTTCAGTGATTTAGTCGTGAAAGCGTAACAAACAAATAGATATTTTTTTTATATATAAAAAGTATCTTATGTTACTTCTTATACCTACAAGAATATGTGTACAAAGTTTCATGATGATCGGTTAAGTAGTTTTCGCGTGAAAGCGTAACAAACAAACTTACATTCACATTTATAATATTAGTATGATTATGTGCTCGCCAGTCGACTGACGCTCGGCCCTAGTGCGTCTGTTTTTTTTTATCAGTGTTTGTACTTATGACTCGGCAGTATGGTCTTTGACCTTAGCCGGTTCCATTAGGAACGAAAAAAAATATATCAGTGTTTGTAAAAATAAAAACAACATTCAAAGTTGCAAAAAAAGTATTCACTTTTTCTCCAACTTTCCTATAATTTGTTCAAATCACACAATATTATTACTGAAGTATGGGCGATGGTAAAAATCTTGCTTATTTTGTTGTTTATCATAAGTTTTTCTTGCAAGTTTTTTGAGGTTGTTTGTGTTTTCAGAGGATGTAATTCGAAGAAGATTGCTGATAGATGGCGATGGGACTGGAGACGATAGGAGACTGAACGTCTTGTTAAAAAACCTTATAAAATGGTGTAACAGTAATGATGAAAAGCCGGAGGAGAGGTTAGCAATTTTATAAACATAACCTATTCAGAAAGTCCTTACCCTTGTTTTTATGCATTATCATTGTAAATCACTAATTAAAATTATTCAAAAGCGAATAAAATTAGTTTATACGGATTTTATCGCTGTTTAATATATTAGTTCCGACGTTTCGAAAGCTTATCAGCCTTCGTGGTCACGGGGATGATAAAATCCGTATACTTAAACTAGTTTTATTTCATTAAAGTCAGCTACAGAATGCTAGTTTTATACAGTTTAGTTTTCAAAAAGCCACAACATTGAATCATAAACATATTAATTATTACTTGTGAGGAAAGAAACAAGGGTAAAATAAATAAGTTTTCAAAAATACAAAAAGATTGAAATTGTCATTGTGAATAAATTTCATGAGGCGATAAGAGTCACCATATTATTTATTTATAGTAAGTCATTTTCGTACAAAATGACAGACTAAGTCGAACTTAGTTATATGTCACCTTTAATAAATTTAGGTAATTATTGTGATTTTTATAAAATAAGAATATATGTAATAATTTCTTAATTATTTAATTTCAGTAAAGCCACTCATGACAGAATGCTAGCACAACTAGCACAATGTGAATTTGCAGTTACAAAGTCACAACTCAGTTCAGAAATGATGACTGCAGAATTAAAAAGTTACGAAGGACTCTCAAAAATATTGGAACAGGGAATAGAGGCTGCGAAGGGCAACATTGACAGAAGTAAAGCTGATCTCGCTCAAGCAAAGACTGTACGCAAAAATAGAATTGAATATGATGTACTTGCAAAGGTGATTAGTGAACAGCCAGACAGAAAAGACACATTGGAGCGTCTTGGCACTTTAAAAACAGAGTTATCTACTTTAGAAAGTACTAAACAACAGTTGGAAAGTAGATTGGCACTACGGAAGAAACAGTTTCATGTGTTGGTGACTTCAATACATCAATTGCAAGCGTTGTTGGATGAGTCAGATGATACAGAGTCTATCTCAGATGATGTAGATATGAAGGAGGCCTCTAATGAATCATAGATTAAGAGTTCTTACAAAAAAATATACAGTCGAATTGAGAACCTACTCCTTTTTTTGAAGTCGTAATAAATATTTTATTTCTTACAGATAAATACTTTTTATTTATTGACCACTGTGCCTGCATTTGGACTTTATGCCTGATGTTATAATAGGCTTGATTATTTTTTATTACTTTGACTGATAGTAAGCGCTTTGACTCGCCTGTTAGTAAGTGCTACACCTGTTCATAAACAGAAGCAATACTACTAACAGTGGACTGCGCTCGTCACCCCAAGACATAAGATGTTAAGTTTATAAAGCCCAGTCATTTCACTGCTTCAATCTCCTTCAAACCGAAACACGACAGTACTTACACACAGCTGATTGGCGACAGAAATAGACAAAGCGGCGATACCCGGCCTCGCATACGATGGACCTACCACCTAGTAATGCAATAGCAGGATGGAAATAAGGTTGGTGAAGAATGGTTACATTGCACCACAGTCGCACTTTGTCCTGACCCCACACTAGGTTAACCTGTATCGTGGGAATCAGGAACTATGACGGCCTTGCGGTCCCACAACACCCACACCCGAAACAAACATTTGTGGTAACTGCCGTAATAACTATGAAGCTGGTTGTCAACCTACAATCCATACTAATATAGGTAAACGCGAAAGTAACTTTCTGTTATGTTATCAAGGCTAAACGGCTGAATGGATTTTAATGAAATTGTTAAGGATACAGATTATCCTGGAGAAGGACATTAGATACTTTATGTCCTGTAAAAAGGCATTCACAAACAAAGTACACAATATTTTCATAGTTTTATCTGTACTTAATCGTCTACTACAAAACTGATGCGATTCCCCTCAATATACTTTATGGAAAAGGAAAATGTTCTATAATACTATAAAGCCTTTGGTATACTCATACAGTAATTCTCACAGAACAGGGTCATTATAACTATAATAGAAACCAAGCGTGCCAATATACTATACTATACTGCGTGCTACGTAGGTCGACAGACAGACAACAGACGACAGACAACCTCGCGGTACGTATAGATTACTTATATTGTACGTTGGTGCGCTGCGCTAAAAGTTGTGCTAAATATCGGCACGCGATGTAGATTATACCACATCTAATATCCGTGATCTGCGGTTGTACCTACCTAAAGTACTATCACAGAATACTGTAGAGATGCTAAACCGAGCCCCGGATCTACGTTTTTTTTCTAACCGGGACAGAAACTTGATAGCGGCGCCCGCGTTTGAGATAAATTACTAAAAAAACTAAGATAAAAGAAAAGAATAATGCATGAGAAAGGGCCTGTGTGGTGCCTTTTTCTTACAAGTCGACGGTGAGCCAACCAGGCTTCCGTATGCTAGGCGCTTTGTGGAATAAGTTTTTTTATTTTTAATCATATATTATGATTTTGGTGCCCCCTGAAACTGCCGCCCAGGGCGGGTGCCCCGGTTTGAAAACCGGTTATACAAAACTAAAATAAGAATACCTAGGTAGGTAAGAATACTCAGTGCACTCCAGTGAAGTCCAGTGACATGCAGCGTTTTGTACTTCAAAGTTCTGTGAGGTGTTGTTTCTATTTATGGGCAGGCGTGGCGCTTACCATCAGGCCAGCGACCTGCTCGACTCATTAATCAAGTAGGTGAATAAAAAAAACAGGAGTATCGGGATCTACCAAAGATTTTCGGGCAGACATCAACCAAACTTGAACCATAAAGAACTCATCAAATGTGAGTTAAAATGTTTACTTTGTTATTTGCTAATCCGATAATAGTCTCTAACATTTATATTTAATGAAAATTTCAGCCGGCTACTTAGTACAGATAAAGAGGTAAGACAGTCTGTAATAGGGCTCTATTGCCTTTTGGGTACGGAACTCTAAAAACTAGGTAGGTCTCTTGTATGCAAAACGCCGCGCCGTCCATTTCTACCGCCAAACAGCAGTATGTAGATAAGCACTTTGTGACTTGTGTTATGGTATGTCCCAAGTCGCAACACAAAACATAATTAATGCAAAAAACATTGTACTTTGTTTATTAAGCACTATGTAATTCATTCATTTTGAACGGGTCGCGTGCTCGACCAGAAACGCTGGGTATTCCCTAATTTAGCCGTTGGAAAGTCAATAAAACTACTTGTTAATAATTAAATGTCCACCAGCAAACGCACGGATAGAGAAACACTCTACGAAATTATTTGTTTAGATTTTATCTTGTCGATATTAAAGCAATTACGTAGGACATAGCGTTACGTGTCTCCATTTTATAATGTACTAGCTTTTGCTCACGGCTCCGTCCGCGTGGACATGTTTCCCACACATTTTTGTGATAATGAGTAGCTTTCATTCTTGGGCGCATCAACTATCTATCGACCTATTGTACTGTATATAATAAGTACTTATTATTAAAAACAAATTCAAATTCAATAGGTATATACCTATCTATTATAAATTATCAATCAGCCCTGTATTAAATCGTTCCACTGTTGGACACGGGCCCTCCTCTACGATTGAGGGTCTGCTACCACGCTGGTAGTATCATCATCGTTATCACCTATTTATGGTCTGTTCTTGGACCATACATTCCTGACGGTCTTCCGCCCGACTGACTCATCCAGTCTTGGCCTCCGTGTCTTCTGATGTCATCCACCCAAAGTCATGGTGGTATACCGCGTCCTCTGCTTTTGGACCTGAGTGTCCACTCTATTATTTTTCTTTTCCGACGGCTTGTGCCCATTCTCGCTATGTGTCTGGCCCAAGTCCACTTCTTCCACGAAGAAAAAGAATTCAAAAAAGTGGTTTAACGTATAAAAGTATAAAAAGAAAAGAAAAACGTAGGTATAAATACGTAGGTACTAATGTGAACTTTTGAGAATAAAATAAATTAATACACATGTGATCACTGAAATAAGTTAAGTAAATTCCATTGATTATATATATTTCCACCTTGGAATAACCAAATAACCAAGTATTTCCATGCACAAAGCATGAACGTCGCGATAAGACTTTTCCGACAGCACCTACATACATAATCAAAAACTAAAGTTTTAACGCGCAACTCCACGTCGAGGCATAGTACTCTGTGAGGCACACATAAAACAGTAATACGGGACCGTCGCGCTGCCAGACCGCACGTGGCTCTCTCCGAGACACATTCGAAAACTCGAAATTTTCACACGAATTTCATAAGAGAAAATGCCTTCGTGGTGGGACTATTTACACTTCAACAGACAGTATTCGAACAAAAGAAATCTAGAGGAGGGTCTTTTCCAAATCGCATCGCAAACTTGCAATATTTTGGTGAAAGTGAATAACACCAACAACATCAACTTGACGAGGAACAGCAGCAGGAGTGATGAGTACGGCTGTGCTGGACCACCCAAGGGCAAGAGCTCTATGCAGATCTGCGTGCCGAAGTTCAGGAAGAACTCTATCACTTCGGGATGCAATCCGGGACTTTCAGTGAGTATTAAAAACTTTAGTATTTGGCTTTTTTGGACACGGAAAATGCAAGTAGTTTACTTTAATTGTAAGTTAGGTAAAATACAGACGTAATACCCGAATTAGGCTCTTATAGTACGAAAACATTTGAATATTATAAAGCATTTTTTAAATGTATATTTATATTATAATGACTCTAATAAGGATACAGTGTAACCAGGCTACTACAACTTTCCATATCATTCAACCATAATTTTACACCTATTCTGATATCGAAAACTCAAATCTTATGCGAAATTTACGATGGCGCGGCGCCATCCATAACTCTTTACATGGACATCGTCCTTGCGTCCAGTGTTAAAGATGCATAGGCGCGCGGGCAGTGGGGCATGTGCAGTCCCCGCACGTTGTCCACGGTAATAAACCACATCGGTCATCGTATCAGTGCAAATATCAAGTGCGACGCCGCGCCGGGTGTATCTGTCGCGTGGACGCGGCTTAAACATTTGCAAACTGATTCATTTCGAGGTAGGCCCGCTATTGCATTATTTTCTGTGTTTATAACCGTTTGTTTTTATATTATTGTGCCGTGCGGCGAAGTGATTGTACACACCGTATCGATTTTACACGTAAAGGAAGACATCGCGGCCGCAGCAGACGCCGTCGGGCCTCGCTTTTCGACCTTGCTCCAATTATACACCATAAACATGAGGATTTTTCGGTGGTGTTTTGCATACTGATAGCCAATCGTGCCTTCACTTGTACAGCTTGTACTTGTTTATTTTATTAACTGATATAAGTTATCAAAGCTTTACAAATAATCATTTTTAATATTTAAGTTGACGTCATTGCGTACTGTTATTAATTAATATCATTGAATATTTTTTCCAATTGGCATTATAATAAATTAGCAGCTATATTCTTAATGTGTAACATACGTTTATTTGGTATTTATCAATAGTATTATTTGGCCCGAGATGTGTTGCAAATTGCCCGCTATCATGCTACTAGCATCTCATGAGGTTGTAAGTAGTTACAACTTACAACTTTGCCTTGTTGCTGACACAATTTTTAGGTGTGTTTTGCCAAGTTGAAGGGTTAGTAGCTTCTTTTACGCCTATAAGATTATGCGGTTTGGTTTTTGTTATCATATTGGTTGTAGTTAGTTAATCCCTCGTAATAAATAAAATGTTTACCTTTGAAATCTCAGAATTTATTGAGTAATTTTTATATTTGAACTATTATAAGAAAACATACTACAAACATGTCCAATCAAAAAAATCTTCTTTTTCTTTGACTTAAACATATTCTTCCATAATTTAGCTACTGCGCCACTTTTACTCAATAAAATAGTAATAACATTAAGAAATAATATCCTAAATGTTGTAGCCTTTTACCTCGGCCTGAAACTACTACATCCATCATTAATTCAGATTTTACAAAATAGCTGTAATTTACAGCTGAAACCTAACGATAACGTAAACTACCTTATGATACGATGAGTCGATTCAAAACGAGAAACGACAAAATCATCTGGTGTTGCATATGCCAAGTCCCTAGGTGTTGAACGTTCTTCAAGAATTCAAGAGTCCACAGTTTGCAAGTTATATATTATAACTTTGCAAACAAAAATAATATTCTACCGCATATATTGTAACAAAATTATGCTTATATATGTATGTTTTATCATCTTGTTTTGTTGTGCTATACCTATGTACGTATTTGTGTAGAAAAAAGAAAGAATAAAATGAAACGAAAAGGAAAAATAAATAGTTTAAATGGTTTTAAATAAAAAAAAAGGGTTTCGTTCAGATTAATTGAAACATTTCGATTAACGCGATTAAGTACCTACAAAGCAGGTCGCTCGCCTGATGGTAAGTACTACCACGCCTGCCCATAAACAGAAGCAACACAACACAGAACTTTGAATTCAAAAGCACTGCATGGCATTGGACTGCGCTCGTCACACCTATACATAAGATGTTAAGTCTCATAATGCCCAGAACATCCCTGGCTTATATGTACTTCAGACCGAAACACAACAGCGCTTACACACTGTTGCTTGGCGGCAAAATAATAAATATTAAATCTATAAATGTGTCAGAATTGTAGGCGAATTAATTTCAGAAGGCCAATTCTCGTAATTTTAAATGTTCAAAATATCATTCCGATCTAGTCTCAGCGTCAAGAAAGTTGCAAATGGCATTCTCTTAAACCAATAATCAACGTCAAATGTGAACATAGATCGTAATGAGATTGAATGTAGAATAAAAGTTGACTGAAGCCAAAACGGTATAATGCTACTGCTAATGCTAGGTGCATTTGACGTTGACGAATTTAGCACGGAAAACTATCGAAATCGTAATGTAAAGGTATCGAGGGCTCGATAGATAATTCCTTATATATCATTGGTCTATATTCCATATATATTAGTTTCTTTTACGTACGATAGAGGCGCTGTACCAAAATCTCATAGAAATTGTTGTCGATGACAGCTCGAATATCTTTTCGCAAGTTTTCCGTGCTAGCCTCTCAGTAGTGTCAAAATGTTTCAGACATAGTGACAGATATTGGTCTAGCGATTGCTGTCCTTAGAAAATGACCGATATAAAGTACTTGGTAACCCTAGAATAAACTATAAGATAAAGGTTCTAGCCAGGACGGGCGACGCGTCCCTGCCACACTAATTAAAACAACACAATTCAAAGCCACTTTATAATTGAGTCATTCATAAATATAGATGGTCGGTAGCTCTAATTTAATATGCAAATATTATTTATGAAATAAATTAATTCTACGAATTATTTTACTTATGAATAATGCCTAAGATAATTTGTAATTTAAAATAGTTTTTAGTGGTAACACATTGGAAATTTATTCTTATAGATAGTTTCGTTTGAGATACATATATAATTCTATAAACACATTTTGTTCAGGACGAATTTTTCAGCGTAGACGATATAAATATTTAGATATAATGCAGTCCATAGAAAAAACCGTTATATTAGGTATTCCTTATATCTTAAAATCGCATCTAAACGTTTATAACTTAACCGTTAAAAACCATCTCTAACTTTTGTATCACGAAATGCTTAGTATCAGCTCTGAGTCTGGAATTGTGCGAGGTATGACGATGGGTACGCCCCCTATCACATCATGGGACGGAAGTAAGCTCGGCGATATATGGATGTACTGATTACACCTCTGCCTACCCCTTCGGGATTACAGGCGTGAGTGCGTATATATTTAATTATGTAGGTTATTAATAACAATCAGACATGTATTATATACTGCTCCACTGCTGGACACGGGTTTTTTTTCTTTAATAATGAGAGAGGAGTCCGCCACATCTGACGCGGATTGGTAGTTTTTTTATTAGCTTTCGATGACGAGTCGAGCAGGTCGCACGTCAGATGGTAAGCGTCACGCCTGCCCATAAACAGAAGCAACACCAATCAGAATTTCGAATTATGAATGGCATGGCACTGAACTACGCTCGTCCCCTGAGACATAGGGTATTAAATCTCATAATGCCCAGTAATTTCACTGGCTTCAATATCCTTCAAACCAGAACTCAACAGTGTTACAACACTGCTGTATGGCGGAGGAAAAAGACGAAGCGGTGATAACTACCCAGACGGCCTCTCGCATACGAGGGACTTACCACCTTGTATCGATTTCCCAATAAGCATAGGATGACGGCTAACGAGTCACTGTCATACAATTGAATTAAAACTAGTTTATACGGATTTTATCGCGATTTAATTTTTATTTTAGTCCCGACGCGACGTTTCGAAAGCTTCTCAGCCTTCGTGGTCGCGGGAGAAACCGCGATAAAATCCGTATAAACTAGTTTTATTTCAATGTGTAATATTCGCGTAAACATAAGAAATCACACTGTCATACAAATCAAAAGTATGTATTTATAATATCACACATACAAAGCGTAGCATACGTAGTTTTCTGTAACATGTGTTAAGAAGCATGTTGGGCGAGTGGAATAAAGGCAGGTGGAAGTGAGAGAAGATAGCAAGGGTTAAGTTATCTAGTATTATTGATCGTAAAATTTTGCCTACGAATATAATTATGGCTTTACAAAATAATATTCTGAAAACCTGATAAAGGCTGATAAACGCTGCCTCGGTGGCGCAGTTGTAATGCGTACGTGTTACGATTGAGGCTGACGCTGAGAT
Source organism: Mimas tiliae (assembly GCA_905332985.1). Lineage (NCBI taxonomy): Eukaryota > Metazoa > Arthropoda > Insecta > Lepidoptera > Sphingidae > Mimas > Mimas tiliae. Next base: position 4,279,378 of record HG995251.1, read on the forward strand.
CTCGGGTTCGTTCTCCGGGTCGGGAACAAGTGGTATTGGGTTTTTCTATTACGAAATGCTCAGTATCAGCCCGGAGTCTGGAATTTGTACTCGGTATGGCGATAGGCTCGCCCCCTATCAGATCGTGGGACGGAGATACGCTCGGCGAAATGTGGGTGTATTGGATACACCTCTGCCTACCCCCTTCGGGAATTACAGGCGTGAGTACGTATGTATGTATGATAAAGGCAAAATATACAATATAGCCACGCCCAGTTATGCAGGACTGTTTTTATTCACTGTTCTATTATAAACACGTGCAGGTAACGTCCCTATTTTGCTTACATAGCGTGTAGCGTGGCACGCGACTTTTCGATATTATACGCAATTATTTTATCAACTACGTTTCAAATTGTCGATATCTTGATGGAGTAACAATATTAATTGAGGTTTTTTCGTATGTGTGATACGATAAGCAATGAATCACAACGCTATCGTAGTTTTTTTTTGTTATTTTAAACTTCAGTAACCAGTAAGAACACCCACAATACCAGTAGAATCATGGTTGTGTCGCCGATTAATGGGAATTGGGAAGAGGAGGGGAGATTTAGGGAATCTGGTATATTCTTCACCATATAAAACGCAACATGGAGCTACTATTTCCTGTGGTTTTCTGTGAGACAGTGGTAATCCGGTCGATCCAACCCATTGTTGCTGTAGATATCTACAGCGTGACTTTACCACTTAATTCATTGCAAAATCCTTCTTTTTATAAAGCGTTTCATCCATTCTATAATTTATGATATTATGCATAAGATATGTCTAAGTAAAATACCTACAGTTTCTTTTACATACAGTTTATTCAACCTTAGGTTGAATAGGTACTCCTTTTTGTTGATTGAATATTGATTTTGAATCATATTCTACAGCTTGGAATATGGATATTTTTTACTTAAAATTAGTTTCGTTGCATTTTGCATACATTAATGTCATTCACATAATTGCCAAGGATGTCATCATTATAAAAGCTACACGGTTTCGTAGAAGCGATTACGAGCTACATCACGTAGAAGTCGTAGCAAAATGCTACGAGCTTAGTAAACCGATGCGCGATTGACCCAGTTAAAATTTAGCATAGTTAATTAGGAAAGTTGCTGAGCTATTCTGGTCCCCGCCGTAGTAGTAGAGTTAATAGATTTAGAAGTATTAGATTATTGGATGTTGTTTGTGGGGAGTGCTAAAAGTTAGATACCCACTCACGCCTGTAATCCCCGAAGGGGTAGGCAGAGGTGTAACCAGTACACCCATTTCGCCGAGCGTATCTCCGTCCCATGATGTGACAAATGTCATGTGGGCACAAATTCCCGACTCCGGGCTTTCGTAATAGATAAACCCAATATCATTTTTACCCGACCCGGGGATCGAACCCAAGACGTTAAAAGAACGCGTAAAAGTTAGTTGCCTTACAGTTAGTACAACAACGACACAAAGGAAAATATGTTTTTTTTTATTTTGACTACATTGACTCAATTCCTTGCTTCATACCGTTGACTGAGAATACTACTTCATACTTTATAATTCGTAATCACTTATGTTACTGAAAAAACCACTTTATATCTTTACTTTTTGGAGCTTTAACATAAAAAGGCTTCATATATCTTTAGTTATCCTTTGATTATATTCTAAATTAGAAAGATAACTAAAACTTATCTACTTGATAAGTAGTAGGCCACGCTGTAGACAAAATTGCCGAATTGTTACTGTCTCACAGAAAACTAACGTAAAGTAACAGATAAGGGTTGCATTTCGTACGATGAGTGACATATTCGTCGACTTAAGGTCGCTCGTCTGATGGTAAGCACCATGCCTGGCCATAAACAGACACAACAACATACAAAACTTTTAATTACAAAGCACTGCATGCCATAATTTGTTAAGTCTCATAATTTCTAGTAATTTCACTGGCTTCTGGTTTCACTGGTTAAAGAGAATGACCGTTATTTTACAACTACAGTAATACAGTGTGAAGAAGCATTAGGCAGGCCGGCATAATTTTGCCGACCTACGATAGACACATCGTCTGTCGTTGGTCGACAGTATTCTTGGATTGCGCTGCACTTAACATCAGGTGTAGCGTAGTCACTTTGCCGAGCTAGTATATAAAAAAAAACTACAGAAAAGCTTATTCGTTATAATGCTAAAACTTTAATCTCTTATTTATATCCATTTTTAACTCATACCATAATTATTTTAATAGTTTATTTATGTTCATGTTGTTTTTTGCTACTGAGTATTTACGATTTCTAATTTTAAATTACATCTTTCAGTTACGTCGTTGTTACTTACTATTTCTTATTTTTATAAATTCAGCTTAATAGAACGATGGGAGTGTATGTGGGCCACCAATATCTAAGGTCTAAAGCCAATCTCACCTACATGTACGCTCTGCTGATTCACGGACGAGGGACTGGCGAAAATTAGTTCCTGTTGCCGGTTGTAGTCGTCAGACGGCGGTTCGTCCCACATAATACCAAATTCACCTACAAATCATTTTGGAAAGGCGGACAGACCAGGCAGTACGAAAGAAAGATTAATGTGAAACCTATATCCAATACAATTTTCTATAACAGCCAAGCCAAGACGCAATACCTACATGCAAGTTTCGGCTGTCCTCATTTTTAAATGGAGCTACTATTTCAGATAGCGCCCGATAAAGAGCTGCACTAGTGTAAATTACGACCCGATGTTACATAACACTGTCTTGACGGTGTGTATTAGAAATTGTAATTCCTTTTTACTTACTACATTAGTTGCAGATCCATTGTACACAGACGGCATGGTATTATATTACTTGTTTTTATCTATCATATACGCAAAGGGAGTCTGTTTCTAAAGTATTCTAAAGCAATGGCAAAGGGTGCATAAAGGCCGCCGCTAGTTCTTTGTTTTTCTACCTGCCCTTATTCTACTCGCTGTGGAGTCAGCGCAACATGGTTTTTAACATATGTTACAGAAAGATTTGACTTGTAGTTTTTACGATCGACCGCCTGCCTGACATTCAACCCACTGGGGAGAAAACACCCAGACCCGAAAAAAATATTTGTGGATCACACAACCATTTTGTCTCGGTGCGGGAATCGATCTCATGCCTTTCGCTTCACAGCCGGCTCTTCGCCCACTGCACCTCGAACCTCCAAGGCTATCAAAGCCACCGCTAATCCTTTACTCAATAAAAATTCACAGAAGTTTTTACTGTCACTCGCTGTTTCACCCACGTCAGAAGCTCCCGCAGAAGCCTGAAATATTTCCCAGATAAAACGTGGCCGAAATTACTCTCTGAAAAGTTCTGAATTTTGCCAGTGTAAGTCCCTTCAAAATCAGTTCAGTAGTTATGAAGGTTACCCCAGACAAAAACTCTGGAAAATAGACAAATTAAATTAAAACCATGTTGGAATTTTAGTAACTGCCACATAATCAAATGAGCTTAAGAAAAAGCTTTTGTTTCGAATTCACAGACAGACAGTTCAGTTTCATTTATATGTAAAGATAACACCCAACAGTTCCACACAAATCTCTTAATAAAATATATCAATACGTTTGAAGCTTATAAGCTTAGTGTTTAGGCGTCAACCATTATTTCGTAATTTATCTTGTATTTATTGTAATAGCGAATAATTAAATTGTTAGTATTATTTGTCTATGATTACCCCGAGCCATCTAGTGGCAACATTTAGAAATTTTGTAACGTGTCGATGTTTCCTTGTCGGCCATTTTGGAAGAACACTTGCTTCCTCGTACTGTTACCAATAACACGCATTTTTTTACAAAAAGGGTATTTTCATTCATTCCAACATACACAAATTCAAAAGTTAGCTCAAGCCCCAACATTGGTCCTTCGTTGCCGAATATTCATTTGGACCTTCGTCGGCGAATATTCATCGGAGCAGCGTCAGAAATCTGGAGATTCGTCACTGCATCGGCGTGGGAACTTCGCCCCGTATCAACACGGATCCACACACGCCTCAGAAGACGGTCAGATCCATCCTTTCTCTTCCCCTATTTCATCGCTTGTGCTAATATCGTGTTATTTCCTGGTTATAGGTTCAACCACCGTGAGTCGCTCTGGGTCATCACGTCTCGAGTGGTAACTGTAAGTACGTAACTTGCTTTATATCAGGCCATTGCGATGAGTGACGACGAAAATAAAATCGTGGGGAAGCATTTGTCAGTTCCCAAATCACCTTTAAGGGACCGTAGTCCAACGAGTGCGGGTGATTTGAGAAAAATGAGGGGTTCGTTAAAAAGTCGGTTAACTTCATTTGAAAAGTATATTAGTAAATCAGAAGATCTTTCATTAACTAATGTTCAAAAGGCAGAAATAAACTTACGAATACAATCTGCCAAGGTAATATTAGAAGATTATTATAATATTCAAAATAAATTAGACAAATTAACCGATGAGACTGAATTAAGTTTAAATTGTGAGTATAGAGAATCATTCGAAAATCAGTATTTTACAATAATGGCTTCTGCAACATGTTTAGTAAGTGATAACATTGGTGACGATTCTCAATGTTCGAAAACGGGAAAATCTAAAAATAAACGTTCAAAATTGCCAGACGTTAAGTTACCTGACTTCGACGGTAGTTATGACAAGTGGCTAGAATATAAAAACTCATTTATAACAATGATACACACACGCGATGACCTAGATGAAACTGATAAATTTCAGTACCTCAAATCTTCGCTTAGTGGTTCAGCCCTTCGAGTTATAAGTTCATTAGAGTTTACACCTTCTAACTACTCACACGCATGGGAACTACTTGTACAGAGATTTCATAACAGTCGCTTATTAGTACATAACCACGTAAAATCTTTGTTTACTGCACCATCGCTTACCAAAGAATGTTCTGAACAAATTAGAAATCTTATAGACACTGTATTAAGGAATTTGCGATCTCTAAAAACCTTGGAGGAGCCTACAGACATGTGGGATACCTTAATTATATATTTAATAAGGTCTAAGCTCGATCAAATTACCAAGCGCGAATGGGAAGACCATAAAAGGTCACTGAAACTTATTTCCAATACAGGTTCTAAGTGTAATAAAATTAAACTAGAAGACTTATTAGATTTTCTCAGAAGTAAGGCGGATACTCTCGAAACAATACATTACAATAATACAAAACCTCATCACACTAAATCCACTTCAGATCACAAAAAACATCAAACACATAGTTTCGTTTCTACACGCAACACTAAAACGAATAAGTTTGAGAAACCTAAACAAGTATGTGTGATTTGCAACAGCAATCATGCATTGTACGCTTGTATCAGTTTTCTTAATTTAACAGTCGAAGATAGGATTAAACTTGTAGAAGTTAAAAATCTTTGCCCAAACTGTTTACGTGCAGGTCATACAGTCGTTAACTGTTTATACGGACCTTGCAAGCAGTGCGGGGAAAAACATAACAGTTTAATTCATATTAAAGGCAATAGCGTAAACACATGTACAACTATAGATACCCGAGTGGCTAGCGCATCGCCGCCGCATGAGCGAAATAACAAACCGGTTCCTGCGAACGAGTCGGCGATGCGTTCTACGTCACAGTTATATACTAGTACATTTCATTCAAATAACGACACCGGAGTGTCTGCATTAAATCGAGTTATTTTGGCTACCGCTTTAGTGGATGTCGCGGATAATAACAACACGTATCATACAGTTCGCGCCCTGCTCGATAACGGGAGTCAACATTGTTTCATTTCTGAAAGTTTAACAAAACAGTTAAACGTTTCAGTTATACAGTCCGCTGTTCGAGTCTCGGGTGTGGGACATTCGGTCACACAGTCGAGTCAATCATGCGATATAAACATACGCTCTAAGTTAAACGATTATACCACGAATATTCGTTGTATTGTTTTGCCGGAAATTACGGGTAGTATTCCGACAAATAATATTAATTGCAATTCAATTAATATACCAAAAAACATACGTCTTGCAGATCCCTCTTTCCATATACCATCAAATATTGATATATTAATCGGAGCGGACAGGTTTTGGGATTTATTAGATGAAGGCCGTTTCAAATTACCGTGTGGGCCATATTTACAAAATTCCAAAATGGGTTGGTTACTGTCCGGTCCCATTGATGCGAAGAATTTACGAATTGATCAGGTTGTCTGTAATATTTCTCAAACATTAGACAATCAATTGAGGAAATTTTGGGAGCTGGAGGAAATACGTTTTGATAATGATACCTTCACTGCAGATGAGCGTCAGTGTGAGGATACATTTATACGTACCACTAAACGTGACGATAACGGTAGGTTTTCGGTTCGAATCCCGTTAAAGGAACCTCCTAGCACGCTTGGTGATTCTTACGAAATGGCTAAAAGTCGGTTCTTAGCCTTAGAACGTAAATTACATAAAATGCCTAATTTCAAAAATATGTATTGCGAATTCATGCGAGAATACATTGAATTGGGTCATATGAAACTTTTACATAGATATGATTCACCTAACTATTTCCTTCCACATCATGGAGTGTGGAGAAATAGTAGTACGACTACTAAATTACGCGTAGTGTTTGACGCCAGCGCCGTCACGACGTCAAACAAATCGTTGAATGACATACAGCTGGTCGGACCAGCATTGCAAAATGATATTTTTTCTATTCTGTTACGGTTTAGACAGTATAGGTACGTAGCATGTGCCGACGTAGAGAAAATGTTTAGGCAGATATTAATACATAATGATCACCGAAATTTACAACTTATATTGTGGAGAGAAAACTCATCCGATTCACTAGACATTTATCAACTTAATACAGTTACATATGGCACTGCATCCGCACCATATTTAAGCATGCGTTGTATCCGTCAATTAGCCGAAGATACAAGTGATGACGTCATAGCTACAGTGATAAGAGATGATTTCTATGTAGACGATTTAATCACAGGTCATGATAACTTCGAGTCATTGTTGAGTATTTGTGAAAAAACGTCCCAAGTATTAAAATCGGGTTGTTTCCCATTACGCAAGTGGACTTTCAATCATGACTCAACAACTCACATCCAAAAACGGTTATCAATAGACGAACATTGTCAAAGTAAAACCCTTGGTTTGGGTTGGTCAAATGTCAGTGACGAGTTTCATTTTACTACAGAGTTAGAAAATACCGTTACAGTCACTAAACGAATTATTCTCTCTATAATATCTCAGATATATGATCCGTTAGGCCTTTTATCCCCAACCATAATAATTGCAAAGATAATTCTGCAACAATTATGGTTACAAAAAATCGATTGGGATGATCCTGTACCTAAGGATATTTTAATGAGGTGGAATCGTTTTATTATTACTATTTCTGAAGTTCTAAAACTATTACGAATTCCTCGTTACGTCATGAGTGAATGTTCACGGAGAATTGAACTTCATATTTTCGCAGACGCCTCACAGGACGCATACGGCGCCTGTGCTTATGTGAAAACGTATGGAGAATCAGCACAATTTACTGTTAAATTATTGTGTTCCAAAAGTAAAGTCGCCCCAGTAAAAACAATTACTATTCCGCGGCTCGAATTGTGTGCGGCACTTGTGGGTGCAAAATTATATAAAAAAATTGTAAAATCATTAAGATTGCAAATTAATGAAACATACTTTTGGACAGACTCGACCATAGTATTAGGTTGGATTAGGATGTCTCCCCGTATGTTAAAAACGTTTGTACAAAATCGTGTCATACAAATTAACGAATTAACAGGTGATGCTTTATGGTGTCACGTAAATGGCAAGGATAACCCGGCGGATTACGTTTCACGGGGTCTTTATTTAGACGAATTACATAAATGCGATACATGGTGGTACGGGCCAGAGTTTTTACGTAATATTGAGTTAAATTACATAACGGATATAAATTTAGATACTTCTTTATTGCCTGAAATAAAATCACAGTCTCATATTACAATAAATGATAATTCAAGTACTGAATTATTTTATTTCAATAGATTTTCTTCGTTCAATCGAATGAGACGCACTGGTGCTTATATATTGCGTTTTATATATAACTCGCGGACGAGGAGTAAACAACTTCGTAAAACCGGTTTGTTATCTATAGATGAACTGAACCAATCAGAGCTAGTTCTAACGCGTCTCGCTCAGGTGCAGTCATTTGGAAATAATTATATTACATTAGTACAACGTCGTTCGGGCAAATTGACAGGACTTAATCTTTTTGTAGACGATAACGATATTCTGAGAGTTGGTGGTAGATTAAATAATTCAAGTTTCGATTATGATAAGAAGCATCCAGTGTTATTATGCAGTAAACATAGATTTACAGTGTTGTTATTTAGTTCGGAACATAAACGTTTATTACACGCGGGACCTCAGCTTCTTCTGTCGAATATTCGTGAGTGTTGGTGGCCATTGGGCGGTAGAAACCTAGCCAGGAAAACTGTCCATCAATGTGTTATGTGTACCCGGCTGAAAGGTGTTACTTTAAAGCCTATTATGGGAAATTTACCGGCTAAACGACTTGAAGCGAGTTTTCCATTTAAATATACGGGTGTGGATTATGCTGGCCCTGTCATGATTTTAACCCGAAAGGGCAGAGGAGCTAAACTAGTGAAAGGTTACATTTGTTTATTTATTTGCTTTTGTACCCGTGCGATGCATTTAGAACTCGTCACTAGTTTATCAACCAATGATTATTTGCTTGCATTAAAGAGATTTATATCTCGACGTGGTAAGCCAGCAGAGATAATTTCTGACAATGGTAGGAATTTCGTAGGTGCCGAAAGGCAATTTTTAACATTTTTAACTGAGAACTCTAAATACATATTTGAATACGCTACAGATAAAGGGATAAAATTTAGCTTCGCTCCCCCTTACTCTCCTCATTTCAATGGTTTGTGTGAAGCGGGCGTTAAATCCTGCAAGTACCACTTGAGACGTGTCATAGGAAACGCTAGTCTAACCTACGAGGAGTTCAGCACGGTATTGGCACAAGTCGAAGCCGTCCTGAATTCCCGTCCTATATCCGTTTTATCCACAGATCCTGACGACATGCTCCCTCTCACACCAGCTCACTTCCTGATCGGCCGTCCTCTGACTGCGCCCATGCAAGCAGATGTATCTGACACTCCGAGTCACACACTGCCCCGTTACGACCGCATCGAGCAGCTGAGACAGCATTTTTGGCAGCGATGGGCAAAAGAATATGTATCAGAGCTCCAGAGTAGATCGAAGTGGAAATCCAACATAAGCGAGATTGAAGTCGGTACGGTGGTACTCGTTAAAGAAGACAACGTTCCCCCATTAACATGGAGACTAGCTTGCGTTTCAGAAGTATATCCCGGAAAGGACGGCGTGTCAAGAGTGGCAGATCTTCGCACAGCATCAGGCGTTATACGGCGTTCCTTCTCGAAGATATGTCCACTGCCTGTATCATCTGAGTGATGTCTACGCGTCGCGCAACTCAAGCATACAAGACTTCACGTTGGAGCCTGCGGCATCCAAGGCCGGGGCCATGTTTAGGCGTCAACCATTATTTCGTAATTTATCTTGTATTTATTGTAATAGCGAATAATTAAATTGTTAGTATTATTTGTCTATGATTACCCCGAGCCATCTAGTGGCAACATTTAGAAATTTTGTAACGTGTCGATGTTTCCTTGTCGGCCATTTTGGAAGAACACTTGCTTCCTCGTACTGTTACCAATAACACGCATTTTTTTACAAAAAGGGTATTTTCATTCATTCCAACATACACAAATTCAAAAGTTAGCTCAAGCCCCAACACTTAGCTTTGTTTTTAAACTTTTCTACATAATTTGATGTATATATCTTTCTTTCTGTCTGGCGTTATCCCGGACTAGTTCCAGGGTCCGATTTTAATGTCCATATCGACCTCCCCTAAGAATCATTACAATGTTGGAGTTTACCGTAATAAAAATATTACCTATAAATTGTATAAAAATAAACAGATTTGGTTACTTTCGTTACGTGCTATCTTTATGTTTTTTTTTTACTGCCTGGATAGGCAAACGAGCAAACTGGCCACCTGATGGTAAGTAGTCACCGCCGCCCATAGACTTCTGCAATGCCAAGGAACAGCAAAGCCGCTGCCTACCGTTCAGCTATGTATATGCTATAATACATCCCAGGCTATGAAGCGTCGGTAAATAGATAATTCACGCACTTATTTTAATTTACGAATAGAATAAGGCCAAAATTATCATTACATTGAGGAGTAGTTTCAACTATATGGAAAAGAGCCATATTTGTAAGACATCGATACAAAGAGTTGACTGACCTGCCTCATGTAAAATTTCCTTTGTTGTGGATCTGTCGCGTCTAACTGTACGTAAACAACATTATACTAGTATTATAAATGTGAAATGGATGTTTGTGAATTTGGATGTATGTTCACGCCATAAACAAATGAAATTTGGCTGGTTGCGTATAATAAATACATTTGGTGCCGCAATTTTTTTCCTCCAGAGAATTTTCCTTCCTTTTTAACCGACTTCAAAAAGGGAGGAGGTTATCAATTCGGTGCGTTTTTTTTTTCTTAAACATTGGCAATGCACACAGGATCACTGTCGCATTATTATGGGGTTCATTGGCGATGGTGTTTACTTAGCCGCATGGTAACCATCAGATGCGATTATTAACAGTTTAATGTAAAGAATCCTCTTTTAATATTTGTCCTTCCTTCTACCATAGTTGTCTTTCTAGATCTTAAAAAAATATTTGTATATGACGTATGCTGTATTTAACGTAATAAATTTTCGATAAAAATTTCTTGAAATTTACCTACTTATTACTTTCTTTTCTTCTTTCTTTCTGCCTGGCGTTATCTTGGCCTAATGCCAAGATCTGCCATATCATAGATTTGAGGGTATATGGAGTGTCCTGCCGTCTAACCCCCACAACCCGCAATGGGAACCAAGTTTCGCCATTGCCTCGGCCGGTTATCAGCAGAGTGTACGACGTGCAGGTGGGTTGCCTTTGTGCCCATGATGTTGCTGGCCCACATACACTCCACTCCTACTTCTTACCATCCTACTAATATTATAAATGTGAAAATTTGGATGTTTGCTAATCATTTACGGCTGAATGGATTTGTATGAACTTTGACACACAGGCAAACCATGACCTGGATAGGAGATAGATCACATAGACTACTGTTTATACCGGAAAAAGACATTTATGTGGGCGTGGCCGAGAGCTAAAGCTAGTGTAAGAATAACCGTCCTCTGCAGTGTAGATTACATTAAGTTTCTAGTTTCTAGGAACAACTAACGACGTACCTTAAATAATAAATACGCTACGAGAATCTCTATACTCTAATTATAGTTTCCCAAGCGCATCTGGCGGTTAGTATGTGTATTTCTTAACAACAGTTTAGGATTTCGCTTAGAATTGGGGGGTCAGTTTTTGTTCTAATTGCATGTATAGAATGGTTGAAATTCGACCGTAATTAATGATTTTTTTAAATTTGAACTCCTTAGATTTATCTTTTGTCAACGAGTAATACAGAGTAAGCCCTCAAAATCATATAATATTTTATTGGAAATTTGTTTTATATACATTTTATAGCCTTATAAACTTTAAATACTATATAACTATACCAAATCTCATACTCCTCCGTGAGCACTGTATGCATAAAAAGGGATACAAAGTTTTCTCTTCACGTATTAGTTTAAAGATATTCCAATTACTTATTTCTATTTTACTATTTTAAGAAATGAGGGGACTTTTATCCTCACTGACTCTCTGGATACGTGCTAGTCTTAATGCATATACACTTAGCTCACATCTCGGGGAAAAGTGGGATGTCTTGTATGAACATTATAGATGACATTTTGAAGGTTGCTCAAATCCTCTCTACTATGTACGAGTATCTCTTTTCTTAAAATATAATAAGTGTTGACCTGAGACTAATGTACGACTGAAGCGAGATCAGTACATGGCGACCTTTACCCATGGTTTGGTATATTTTGTAAATAAAGCTTAAAATCAAAAAATCTTCATGCATAGGCAGGGTCTGCTCCTCTACCCTGGTTCAACGCCTGGAGACGGGTGTTTACCATGCAGTCATATAATATGGCCAGCGCGCCGCAATATAATATATCGATGTATAGTTATCTTATTTCGATGCATGTATATCCCAGTTTAATTATAATAAATAAATAAATAATACACCCAACAGTCACACACATAGTCCTGACCCCACACTAGGTAAACCTGTGTCGTGGGTATCAGGAACTACGAGGGACTTGCGGTCCCACAACACCCAGACCTGAGACCAATATTTGTGGTTCACACAAACATTTGTCTCGGTGTGGGAATCGAACCCACGGCCTCTCGCTTCGCAGCCGACTACTCGCCCGCTGCGCCACGGAGCTGTCGATGACAGTATTAATATTTACAGAGTATTTTATATACACTTGACGCTTGAATAAACATTGTTTAACTATAGCCGTAATGAGAGTATTTTCGATATTATTCAGTCGTATAAAAGCGTATATGAAGTTGATATATTTCCAATACGATCCGCTAGAGGTTCTATACGGTTCTACATATTTATATAAATACAGATGACGCGACAGCTATCGAATAACTTGCAAAATGTTGCATTACGTACAGTAAATAAAGCATTTACGCAACCTATTAATAAAAGAATAAAACAACAAGTCAATGTCAGATATATTCACAATGACAATCGACCGTTCAAACTGCGCTTAAATAGTACAGTAATTCGTCGTTCTATTTCTAATTATAGTATTTCATCAGACCCACGTTTACCGCATGCATGTTGAATTATTGAATAGTGAAAGCTACGAGACCTTGCACTCATTTTATTATTATCTCTGGCTATTTTGTTGCCCTACTTACGTTCATTTATACTGAAAATATAGAAAAATATATAAATATTCTGTACGAAAAAAAGTTAAAGTATTTTTTCTATCTTTTTTATTTTTATTAATCAAAGTGACCACCCATGCTATCGACGCATCTGAAAAAGTGACGTAAATGATAAAATGATGAAACAAGCAGGTTGCACGCCTGATGGTAAATCTGCAACTTGTAAAAAATGGTAAAACCCCTGCCCATAAACAGACACAACACACACAGAACTTGAATTACAATGCACTGCATGGCACTGGACTGCGTTCATCACCACAAGACATGAGTTGTTAATTCTCATAATACCCAGTACCTAATTTCACTGGCTTCAATGTCCTTCAAACCGAAACACGACAGTGCCTACACACTGCTGCCTGGCGGCAAAAATAGAAAAAGCAGTGGTACCAACTGAACTCTCGCATACGAGAAATATATAATAAATATCCTTGTGATATAAATTTTTCAGATTTGCTTATATTTTCGATCAATTGAATCGAAATTGCTTAACATAGCACAGATTCCAGTTGTTGACATTAATATAGCTTTCTCAGCAAGAGGTAAAATGTCCTCACATCAAAGCGATTTTTCGTCGGAGCACAGATTTCGCCAAAAGTAGTAAACATGTCCATCAATAACCGCGACCGTCTAAAAGAATTCCGTGAAAAAAGCCCGGCAGTGTCCCCAAAGTTTCGTTACTCCTCTATGAATTTATTTTTCCAGTGTGTTGTGTCAGCCAGCTTACAGTGATGACTTGTATGTAATACTATTATAAGTTAATCTATTTATTTTATTACAAACTTTGAATTGCTAGTTTTGGATGTCATAATATTTTTTTATATTTGTTATTAGCTTTAGATGACGAGACCAACAGGTCGCTCGCCTGATGGTAAGCATATCGCCTCGCATCACGCCTGTCCATAAATAGAAGCCACACCAATCAGAACATTGAATTGTGAAGTACTGCATGGCACTGAACTGCGCTCGTCACCCAGAGACATAAGGCGTTAAGTCTCATAATGCCCAATAATTTCACTGGCTACAATGTCCTTCAAACCGGAACATAACAGAGTTTACACACTGTTGCTTAGCGGAAGAAATAGACAAAGCGGTGGTATCTACCCAGATGGCCTCTCAAATACGAGGGACCTACCAACAAAAAGTCTTTTAAAGTTTTAAGGTACGCAAACGAGACAGGAAACCGTGACATACGACGATACCGACAGTTCCGCTTTGTATACAATTGTAAAGGTCCGTTTTGCAATGCGATCGACACAGGACACTACGACGCACGCTGCTGGATGGAAGCTGGATATTCTCAGAGTTTGGGTCGCGCCGCGTTGAATCCAGTGGTAAATTAAGCCCAATGAATTTGTTTCGCCGAGTCTTCTCAAGCTGGGTCGTTTTGGATCCGGTGGTAGTTTTAAAACACATGTACATGGCTGTGGTCCATATCGAAATATTAAATAATTCTAAACGTTTCCATACAAATATTGTCACTAATTGTAAAATGAAAAGATAAATAAATAATTTAGTGTAAGTGCCTAGTGTATTTTGACGATGCTATGTATGTTTTTTTTTTTTTTTTTTTTTTTTTAGTGGGGGGACTCCCCCCCGGCTGCTCCCTCTGATACTTTTAATTCAGAGATTGTCTACCTGAAGAATTCACATACCTTTATTTTAAAAACTCATCAATATAAAAATTTGGATTATACAACTTTAAGTATGCCTGAAAAAATAAAAAATCTAACTACATACATAAGACATACTTTTAATACTGAGTTTTATCTGATTTAATAAAATTACATGAGTACGAACTTAGATAATAACGTGTCTTCCTCTCGAAACCAGCTTGTCCTTGGCAACTAAAAACATATAATCTTATATTACAGGCTGTAGTTGCCCTTTTCTATTTGTTTCCTTTGATCACATTACACGCTATTTCTTTACAATATTTTAAGAACTTATATCTAATATCACAATTATCCAACATACCGCTCAGATTATCTTTGCTTACAATCTTGTCAATCTCTGTTTCAAGATTAGTTCGTTGATACAGGTATATTGGGCATTCAGTCAACACGTGAACCACGTCTTCTGTGGCCGCTGGGTCACAGATACATGAGGGGCTCTCCTTGCACTTGAAGCGATTCAAATACTCAGAGAATCCCCCATGGCCTGTGAAGACTTGCGTGAGGACCGGGTCCACCG
Source organism: Mimas tiliae (assembly GCA_905332985.1). NCBI lineage: Eukaryota > Metazoa > Arthropoda > Insecta > Lepidoptera > Sphingidae > Mimas > Mimas tiliae. Next base: position 4,294,484 of record HG995251.1, read on the forward strand.
GCATCTTCTTGATCACTTTATGGGCTACCCTAGCATCAGGGAAAAACAGCTTCGTTACCGATGCTGTTTCTCCAGCCCTGTATCGCTCATTCCATTCGTCAATCGACTCCTGACGGATCTGTCGCTTGACGAACGAAATGGGACATCGGTCGTAATCGGGCCTCCTTTTTAGGGTGGTAGCCGCCGCCTTCGCGAGCTCGTCCGCACGCTCGTTCCCTGCCAACCCCACGTGCGCCTTAACCCAAAAGAGGTTAATGTTCTTACCGCGCTCTTTGGTCTCATTCAACATTTTTGAGATGTCGAATGCTATGGGGTGGAGGGAGTTACCGCGCGCGACCGTCTCGAGAGCGGCCCGTGAATCGCAGAAGACGCTGTATTGGTGGTATTTCTCGCTGGAGGCTATTTGCACGGCCTTGCGCAGGGCCAGCAGCTCCGCCTGGTAAACGGTGCAGAACGATTCCAGCTTAATTTTGGTGGCTTTCGTCTCGGCGTCGCCATCCCAAAGGGACACCGAAGCTCCGACTTGGCCACCAATTTTGCTGCCATCAGTGAACACCCTACGGGTGTTTGCAGCCTCTAGGTCAAGTTCTGCGTCGTTGACCACGCATTTGAACTGCAAAGCTCTGCGCCTGGCTGGATGTTCCAAGTTGGCAAAAGGCACAGGACATTCCACGTCCCGGTCGCCCACTACGTGCCGAGTGTGTCCCTTTTTCACTTCGTATAGAAGCGCCGCTTCTCGGACACGAATGTCTAGCGGAAGGATCCCAGCAAGTAGCAGGGCCGAGTGTAGCGAAACGGTCCTGTAGCCTTTTACCATCTTTTGTGCAAAGCCTCGTTGAACCACTGCAAGTTTTTTACGTATGCCTATCTTGTTACTTGCAGGCGCCCAGGCACTGGCTGCGTATAATATTGTTGGTTCAACAACTGCGGTGTAAAGCATTTTTACCACCTCAGGTCCCAGCCCCCACTGCACCTTTGCAGCAGTTGCCAGTCGTCTGTGGATGGTTATGGCCTTCCTACAGACTTCGGAGACGTGCGTGTTAAACGTTAGCTTCTCGTCCACAGTCAAGCCCAATATCTTTATTTCTTTTGACAGTCCAATTTCTACACCCCCCATTCGCAATGCTATGTATGTTATGTATACATTAGTTGATATGATTTCTATACATAAGTTTCTTTATTTTGTACTGACTTGTCATAATCGCTATTTTAATTGCCTACATGATTAATAAACTATTTCATTTCATTTCACGCGGCAAGCCCGTTTCGTATGAAAATCCATACAAAGCGGACTCGTCCTGGAGGCGAATTCTCGTAATTTAAAATTTTCATAATATCATTCCGATCTAGTCTCAGCGTCAATAAAGTTGCAAATGGCATGGTTGACGTTGATTATTGGTTTAAGAGAATGCCATTTGCAACATTCTTGACGCTGAGACTAGATCGGAATGATATTTTGAACATATAAAATTACGAGAATTGGCCTTCTGGTCCATGTCTCGGTCGCCTACATCAAAACGTGTCTTAACGTGACACTAAGCATTTGAGCCATATTCTTCATTATCATATATTTTTGCTTGTGGCTTCATAACGTTCATAAATAAATACACCCATAAGTTTTGTGTTCTATCTCAGCCTTCGTTCCAAGCAATTGGTTCTGTAGGTACTTAATAAATAATCTCATTGACTTCCAACAAACGAGTTTTTCTAACTCTTCTAACTTCGGGTCTCGGCAACCTTCGGTCATGGCAGTGCATATGAATTACCTAATATTGGTCTGTAATGAGATAGTAAATACATACCTATGTTATTTATAATAGAAGACAGTTAAAATGCCAGTTTTTGTAATACTTCGGAAATACGAAAATTATTATGCTATGGACCGAGCAATGCTAGGAATTTCTTTGGTAAACAGAGTTTGAAATGATGTCATCCGCCGGAGAACCAAAGCTATCGACCCTGTAGCACCATGAAATGGGAGTGGGCAGGTCAGATCTGCAGACGGGTGGATGTTCGGTGGAGTAGACACGTGTTGGTGTACAGACCGCGCTTAGAATAAATATAAATAAATAAATAGACAGATGTGATGTAAAAAACCTTATAGACCGGTGTTCAAAACCGCTCACTTGGGGAAGCCTATGTCCAGCATTGTACAACGATTGGCTGAGATGATGAATTTACTAAAATATTTCGAAAAGCTTTTAACTTGTACCATACGTTCGAAGCAAAGAAAAGTATCTTATCCAGTATGAAATCATTTAACCCACCCTTCTTAGGCTATAAGCCCGCTGACGACTTTGCGACCGACAACTCTTCAAGACCGGCCAATCTCTTGATCGTCTTTAATTGAATAAGAGTTTTCAAATGAATCGATGCTATCGTCACCAAGACATGCAAGCTACCCCAGCAACCTAATCTTACACATGAACAGAAAGAGTATATGAAAGGACTTGACGGAAAACATTATGAGTACGTCTGGAATCTGGATCATGTGAAATCAATAGGTTTCGGCATCCTAATTCAAACAGATATTAAGTATATTACGTACGTATATACTACGTTTACTAAAAGTGCGTTTAAATAGCGGATTTATGAAAGCAACTGATCGTTTACACTACAGTCGCTAATGTGTAGTCAGCTTTAATTTATGTATAAAATTACGTTCAAGGCCCCAACAAAATTCTTGTAACTCGTTTAAATATTACAGTAATGGCTTTACGGTAGTTCTGCGTAGTTCTTTGTTGAGTCAATACTTTTTATTATATAGATCTACATACATTAAAACTAGTTCAAGACACGTACTTTATCCCGAACTCATTATTGTTAAAATGTTGGTTATCTTTATGATAATTTATTAGATACTTTATGAAGCACTAACTTATATTGCTTTGCCCGCGTTAAAGTCTTTTCCGGGATAAAAAGAAGACTTAGTCTTAATCTAGGTTACGGTGCCAAATTTGATCCAAATCCGTGTAGCCGTAAGTTAAATCCAGAAACACCAAAACACTCAACCATCCAACTGGACATTGAAGGCAATTTAATACTGGGCATTATGAGACTTAACATCTTATGTCTCGGGGCATAGATACATAATACAAACTCGGGGTGACGAGCGCAGTCCATTGCCATGCAGTGCTTTATAAGTCAGTTCTGTATGGTATTGCTTTTGTTTATGGGCAGTCGTGGCGCTTACCACCAGGCGAGCGACCTGCTCGTCTCGGCATTCTTTATTGGGTACCATCTATTGAATGAGAGGGGTCAGGCCTTAATCTACCACGATGGCCTGATGCGGAAATTCTTATGAAGAACTTCTGAGGTATGCAGATTTCCTCACGATGTTTACTTCACCGAATTAACAATTAATACACACATAACTTAGAAAAGTCAGAGGTGTGTGCTCTCGGGACTGGATTCGAACCTGCGACTTTCGTCTCGACAGTCCGTACCACTCCCCACTGACCTATCGTATATTATATCGATAATAATATTATTCGGATATAATCGGATATATATTTTTTGGGAACGATTTGTTATTGTATGACCTTCTTTGTAGCTGAAGTCTACAAATGAGCAAGTAAGTCACATGATGGTAAGTGATCTGTACCGCTCAAGAACACCCACACAACTAGAGTATTCATAGATGCCTTGCCGACCTTAAAGATAGATGGGATTGGGAAGGCGCGGAAGGATTTGGGTTTCCGGAAATCTCATACGAAACGCAATATCAAGAAACTTTACGTCAGTTTTTTGTGAGACAGTGGTAATAGACCCGGTCGTGCCGTACAATAGGGTAGTTGACTAGATTTTTTTATTATTTAAATCAATAAGTTATGTTACTCAAAATCTATTGCAGAAAGAATTTTATAAATCGGACCAAAAATAAATAATATAGGAGCCATTCAAATCCTGTAGAAGGGGTAATTGTCAAATGACAGACGATGCAACCTTTGACGTCACTGTGTAAAATGTTCATTATAGTGCACGGGTGCAAGCGAGATAGTGAGATATCCCTACTACGCACCCACTTTTCCTCATACCAACATTTAAAGTCATAACTGCGGGCACATTTCTGAACCAATTTTGATTGTGTTTTAATAAAAGGGTTTCTTTTGCGTATCATATTCTGTTGCTTATAAAATAATGTATAAAATTCAATATAGGAAACTACCCTATTATGCTGTAGGCAAAAGTGCCTACAGGGTAGCTCTACCAATATAACGACTAATAGGCTAATTTAAAGTCAGAGTGTTCAAGCCCGACTTTATGACTGTTGTCACCGATAGTCACAACGTCACTTGATGTTGAAGCCATTAAATAGTTGTTTGTTGAGAGTTCGAAACTAGAACGCAGTGATTGCGTCACTGGTGTACCTATACTAATGCGGTTCATATGATTCCATTTTAGTTGACCAACTGACTTGAATCAACAAAATCTGTATGATTTTTGTTGATTGTAAGTCTGTTCAGACGGTTCAAATCGAACGAACTAAAATCGAACCGCGTGAACAGTTACGGCGGACTGAGCAAAAGGTATGAATAATATTCAACTAAATAAGATTTTGATACAGTGCTCGTGTATCATATTTAGTTTTGTAGTAGCGGTTTGCTGTTGCGTTTCGTACGGTGGGTAAGATATCCGGAGACCCAAACCCACCTTCTTAATCGCCTAATCATCCCTTTCCCCTAAGGTCGGCAACGCGCCCATTATTTTGGTAGCTATTATGGGCTTTCATGGGCGGTGGAGATATCTTATCATCAGGTGACCCACTTGGTAGGTTGGCAGTCTATCTTCTTTCTTTTCACATGGCGTTATCCCGGATAGTGCTGGTGCCTTGCTATGCTCCATTTGCTATAAGAAATGACATAATTATGTACGGGAGATTTGACTATTTACGATTCGTAGTCAGTAAGTCTATCTGTAAATCGAATGTTGAAACAGAACATAAGATGGAAAACTGCCACGAAAATAATGATTTATTGAAATTATCTTGATGGCCCAGCGTTTGTTTTTACATAAAAGATACTGACTCACGCTATTCCACCATTATTAGCTTGATGTACATAAACGCATCGGTTTTAGTAGAAATCCAAATATCAGACACCGTAGCTTTAGGTGATACGATGCTACGTGATATTCGTAGCAAATGTCTACGATAATGCTACGTTCTTAATAATAGCGTAAACATTTTTTTGGAATTTTATTCTACTGATTATTAATTTAACAGTTATTGTCCTTCATACATATATGTAGTTTATTCTAAAACTTTAATATCCTAGTTTGTACAGTTCTGTAGTCCTGTACATTGGCACAGTTGTAGTTTAAATGGTATTTTTAATTTATATCAATTGTGTTATTTCCTATAATATCCCCTGTACACATCGCCTGTACAGTGTAGATCAAATGAACAAAAACACCCGTGTGATGTTTACTTTAAAGACATGTCTTCAGGTACGCAACCAAGACAGGGCGACCGCGACGGGTATCGCGAGACAGGCGATAGCGGCAAGTCCGCTTTATATGTTATCCTATGGAAAAGTCGTGCATCACGGTGGCCTGTCTTCGTCGCGTACATCAAAACGTGCTTTTAAAATATATATAAGTTCTATACGATCTAGCTATCATATCCACGCTTTCATATGGATTATTTCATATAAAAGATAAATAAAGTGCATATAGACGTGCCGCGTACAGTCTGTGGAAAATTGGCTTTTGAGCCACAAAAGCTTTTGTCGTGAAATAAATTGGATATCGCGGAGGGAACGGATTTAAAGATCGGATATTGATATAACGGATGAATGTTTAGTTCTGAATCACAATGAGGTAACTTTGATTGAGACTTTTGTGATAAAATTAAATCTTTATTAGTTAGCTTAACTTAGCCGAATTTAGTTACATGACAAGATAACTCATATTTTTCTTATAACATTTTCTAGTGTAGTCATCATTGTTTAATTTACATATTGATTTTTTATTGAGTATTTGATTCGTTTTATTTCATTTTTTAAATGAATTTTTCAGCTAAGCCTGTACCGATTTTGATGCCTTTATTTAAAGTGAAACCTTTTTCAAATCTTTTTTTTGCAGATCTATTACTCTCATTTGTTGTAATGACTATATTGATCTGAATAGAATATGTTCCATAGCTAAAATTGTCATCATCTGGAATTAAAACGTATCATCAGCGTTGAATTGCAAAACATATCGAAATTTATTTTGACTGAAAAAAATCATATTCACTTTTATGCGGTAACTGATACGAAAACCTTTGAGACGGCACCGGAAAATACATTTCATAATGTTTGTTATGAAAGTTTGACTAGCCTCCCCCTGTCTCGAAAGGTAATAAAAATATGAAACAACGTTGTTACCTATTTACTACAAGTTTTTGACTTTATTACATTACTTTTATCTATGAATCGGAATTCGATTTGTGTGGGTACACGTTGATTCTAAATCATGTTTGTGCATTATTTTTTTGCATATCATCTTATTCGTGGTTACTGTTCGGTTAAAGGCGGTTCGTTATTTATTAAACTGTGAGTAAATAGCATAATAGCAGGAGTAAGTAAGTGGGCCACCAACATCTATGTCGAAAGCCAACCTCACCTGCACGTGGTACATTCGGTGCTGATTAACGGAGAAGGCAATGGCGAAACTTGGTTCCCGTTGCAGCTTGTAAATAGCATGCATTAATGTTGCCCTAGAAATGCTAGCTTATCTTAATCATGACAGTTGTCCTATCACCAATGACAGTATAGATGAGAAAAAAATTATAATAATAATAGCTTTAGCCCGCAGCGTTTCTTAGCTAGTTAGGTTTATCGGTATCCAAGGGGACTATTTCTTACACAATAAATAAGGACTGCGTGAAATATACTTTCCCCGGTGTGACAATCTATCCCGGTACCAAAATAAAATATACGCACTACATACGCACTCACGCCTGTAATCCCCGAAGGGGGTAGGCAGAGGTGTAACCAATACACCCACATTTCGCCGAGCGTATCTCCGTCCCACAATGTGATAGGGGGCGAGCCTATCGCCATACCGGGCACAAATTCCAGACTCCGGGCTGATACTGAGCATTTCGTAATAGAAAAACCCAATTCCACTTGTACCCGACCCGGGGATCGAACCGAGACCTCAGCGTCAGCCTAAATCGTAACGCGTACGCATTACAACTGCGCCACCGAGGCAGTCAAAATATATATGTACCAGAATAAAATATATACCAGTTTTAAAGTATAATAAAGGTTTTAAGCACATAGGTATAGTTTCTAGATTCAATATTTTTTATAGTTGACTCAAAGAGTCAGTTACAGAAATATATTTTTTAGGATTAGACCACAGACGTAAGGATTATATGATTAGGTAAAAAACTGGAGTAAACCCGAACATCAAACACAAAAATATATTTTTTTGTCATAGGCCGGTAAAAGAGCTAAGATGGTCACCAGTAAGTGGTATACACCGCCCATTTACGCCAACAATACCAAAAGCATTATGGGCGCGTTGCCGACCTTAAAGGAAAGGGATTAGGAAGGAGAGGGGGAGTTAGGCCTCCGGATATCTCACTCACCGTACGACAGCAAGCTGCTACTTTACGTTGGTTTTCTGTGAGACAGTGGTAAGGACCCAAGGCGAGCCGGCTCATTCATGCTGTAGACAATAGTGTCTACAGCGTGGCTCTACCACTCAAAAATTCTGTCCACATTTTGCACAAAAAAAAAATACAGGCGAATTGAGAACTTCATCCTTTTTGAAGTCGGTTGATAAATAAAATCTAGTTGAAATAAATAAAAAAGATGAACAAATATAATAGATATTACACATCATACAGTGTGGTAATGAACTTCCGTAATATACATTTGAAGATACTAAAACATTAATTCGCGCCTTCTGTTTCGGGAACAATGGCGCATTAATTAGGTTTTCAAGGCTGTTTTACCTATTCAACTGAATGACATTTCACACTAAACGTTTTTTGTAAAAAAAATATGAATATGCATGTGACATGTTTTCATATTGCAAAGAGGGTTTTTACGACCTCCCACCTGCCGGCTGCCAGACATCAGCCCTCATTGAGAATACTACGAGTATAATCTACACATACTAGAAATTGGTTTTAGATACAAGATGCTAGTGGCTTGGTGTCTCTAAATCACAGTATAATACATACACGCCTGTAACCCCCGAGAGGTAGGCAGAGGTGTAACGTGTGCACCCACATTTCACCGAGCGTATCTCCGTATGATGTGATAGGGGGCGAGCCTATCGCCATAACGGGCACAATTCCAAACTCCGGGCTAATATTGAGCATTTCGTAATAGAAAAACCCAATATCACTTTTACTCGACCCGGGGATCGAACCGTAGACCTCAGCATCATCTTCAGTCGTAACGCGTACGCAGTACAACTGCGCCACCGAGCCAGTCTTATACTAAAATAATATTCTATTTTATATCGAATGGCCAACCTACTGTCAATGCTTTCAAACCGCCCGAAGGCTTTCGACTTGGCTTAACATCTCCTGTGAGTTGATAACAACCTAGACGACTTTTGCCCATGCCCTCTGAAGCACGGAGATGGTCATTTAAAATACCACTTAGCGGTCACCCATCCATAGACTGACCGTGCCAAGGATTACTTGACTCGCTAATCGTTTACCGATTAGTGAGTGCAACTGGCTAAGATCCCCTATTGTTTATTACAATATAATTATCGACGTAGTTATTTTAATTTCATTAGGTAAATAGGAAAAAGAAAAAATGTTTATTTCATAACTCATTACACATAATAAACTGAATTTGGGATCTCCTTTTAAGTATATAATATACCTGTGTTAGGAGACCCCGCTCTTCCTTAGCTAAAAATGCAAGTGTACATAATACAGTAGATTTACTCATAGTTTAAAATTTTGTGAAATATATACTAGGTTAGTAAAATATATTTTAAATATATTTTAAAATATATATATGTGTGTGTGTGTGTGTGTGTGTGTATGTGTGCAAATATGTGCATGTATCAATTATATTATATTTTTCATAAGGTTCTCAATCTCATCATATGTTTTATTCTTTAGCCAGATTATCAGGGATTTTTTACAGTCATTGTAATTCATAGGTGTTTAGATATTTGTTAATGACGTTATATAAAAAGGCAGATTGCCTGTTGTATTGTCTTTTAGCAAACATTGTTTTTACATTGTCAACCTGGGCTACATTATGTTTTCGCCTTTTACTTAATTTAGCATTGACTTCACTTCATGCCTACGCCACTATTGAAGATAGGTACTATTAATAAGATTAATTGTGATATGTTGGTGACAAGTTACTTTATTTGGAATGTTCACATAAAACATCGGTAAATTAATTATAGAGCAGATTTTTTATAAATTGTACATACGATGAGAAAAGTCCCAACAAACATGAAATCACCATTAAATGCCAATCATTAAAGTCTTTCTTCACACAACAACGTATCTATATTATATTATGCATCGTTTCGAAGGTGGATAGTCAGGGAAGTTACTGCAGCAAAAGATATTTTATCTAACGACGAAACTTAGCACTGTCGTGTTTCGGTATGAAGCCAGTGTAATTAGTTATTGGTAATTATGACTCAAAGTTATGTTTGATGATGAATCAAAGTTATGTTTATAGGTCGGCAAACGAGCAAGTGGGTCACCTGATGGTAAGTGATCTCCACCGCCCATGTACGCCCACAATACCAAAAGAGTCATGGGCGCGTTGCCGACCTTAAAGGAAAGGGATAATTAAGGGATTGGCAAGGGGAGGGGAATTTAGGCCTCCGGATATCTCACTTACCGTACGAAACGCAGCAGCTGCTACTTTACGTCGGTTTTCTGTGAGACAGTGGTAACGACCCGGACGAGCCGGCCCATTCATGCTGTAGACAAAATTGTCTACAGCGTGGCTCTACCACTCGTAGAGCGTGTGTGGTGTTGTTTCTGTGTATGGACAGGCGCTGCGCTTATCATCGGGCGAGAGATGCTGCTCGTTTCGTCATTCAAGCTGATAAAAAAAATAGTATCGTGGTAAACGTCAGGAGATCGCAGAGTTTTTCGGTCGTTATCGTTTATTTTACGGTCCCATATAGCCTCCAGGTATCTTGCGCCGTGGCGAGATAAAATTTCACATTGTGCAATATTAAAAAGGTCTTTACAGCTTCGTTTACGAGAATTTTAGAGTTCTTTTATAGCTGAACGTTATAAGGTAATACGTTAATAATTTAACACTTACATTAGTGCCGAGGAATAAAATATTTTTATGTTTCAATAAATTATTTCTAAGCTTTAATAATCTCCAGAAATATAGTTTATGATGGCTTGGTCACGTTTTGAGGCGTTCATAGGCGTTCACGCTGGTCGCAAATGCATGTGTCAGATCGTATCCCGGGGACGACCCAATCAGCAGTGGCTTGACTGACGTATTAGAGTTAGATGTGAGAGCTAGTGGTCTCACTATGAAGTAGACTTAAAATCGGCTGAAGTGAAAGCGTCTAAGTAGAAAGGACCCTAAGATATTTTATATGATTTCGAGACCACTAAACCATTTTTTTAAGATGCACAATAAAGAATGTATAAATTAATAAATCCATGTTGCATAAAATTATTTAGTAGATACATACGATTTTATGGATAGTTGATAAATAAAAAATAAATAAAAAAAGACATTTCACAGCATGCTGTGACATATGATCATATATGACGTCGTATATCTATAATTCAAATATGATAGTGGAATAGCGGCCTTATAAATTATAAACAAGCTAAACAACTGCTGACTCATATTTGAAACCGAAACAACGCTTTCAAAGCTTGCCATGACAAGTCTGAAGTCGTTATCGTTTAAGTTCGACCGACAACTTTTGGAAATGAACACAATGGCCTTTGTTCCCTCAAACATTTTGTCGATATACAGTTGGTAATGTTTGATTAATAGGTACTAAGGTCATTATGTCTACGGATTTTAAAGCCTAGCTCCACTTTTCAACCTTCCTAAGCAATTTAGGAAAGTTGAAATACCTATACCTTGGTGCTAGGTCCCTAGTATGCGAGATACCGTCTGTGTAAGTGCCATGTCTATTTCTGCCGCCAAGCAGCAATGTGTGCATTGTTGTGTTTCGATTTGAAGGACACTAATGAAATTACTGGAATCATTATGAGATTATGTCAAGCTTTGCCATGCAGTGCTTTGTAATTCAAAGTTCTGTGTGGCGTTGCTTCTGTTTAAGGCAGGCGTGGCGCTTACCATCCGGCGAGCGACATTATCGTCATTCAAGCTAATAAAAAAATAACTAATTAACTAGGTATACTCATTTTATATTATTTCACTTTTTAGTTGTTTAATATATTTTTGATTGTATTGGAATTTACCTTTTGCAGTGGTAAAGAATTAGTGTTGTATATACAACGTGTTACAGAAAGGCGTGGTCATATTTTAGGGTTATTACATACACCTTGCAATTCGTACTTATGTACCGGATCTTTCAAAACCAAGACATCCAAAAATTTCACGATAATTTAAATCACTCGTTTATTAAGATCGATAAGATTGATGACATCACTATTAATTATTATGAACGACACTCACTTCATAATAAACTTGAATAAGATGTACGTAATTCTATGGAAATACGTACTTAACTTATAATTTATACACAAATTAACACCTGAAAGAGACTGTGTGCTGAAGACGATATAGGTACCATCCTCTAGAAGCATTTTAAAGACTTCATTCTCGGGTCTTCCATCTATGAATTTGGCTTAATACAGTCGACGATCTTCTTAAAAGCTGTTATCAGTTACACCAACACAAAGTACCAATACATAATACTTGTTTTTAGTCAAATACAACATATTCTTTGAACTCGATTGACTCGATGATTATTTCCGTCCCGTGATATGATAGATGGCGAATCTATCGCCATAGTGGACACGAATTCCAATCCTGGGCAACACTTTTTTCGACTGGGAAACTGAAACACAAGTTTAGATTGTCTGATCTGGGGGTTTATGCAACACGACATATCTGATATCTCGCGACCGAGAGAGATAACTATTGAAGTGGGTGGTACGGAACCCTTGGTACCCCGACTCCGACTCACACTTGACCGGTTTTTTATCGTGGTATGATGCAGTCAAGAATATGAAGTCAACCGTCCATCCAGTGACAGAACCAGTAATTTGGTTTGGGGACCTGAGTCAAAATTATTAAACAATTTGAGATTATCTATACCTACTTAAAATGGACTAAGTAAGGATACGCGACGAAAATCAAGATTAATTTGAGATTTCTCAGTGCACTCAAATGCTTTTGAAGGGTGCTTGAGTCCCTTAGCCACCCACCCCTGGATCCGCTACTGATTGCATCCATCGGTGTTGCAAGAAATTGTAAAAATATTTGACCCACATCAAGATATAAGTACACTTGTTTATCATTTAAGTGATCGCCGCGCCGTCTTAATTTTATGGCAGTAACAAAAACCTGTTAATCTGACGGGTCGAAAGGGCATTTGTACGCTTTCTCGTAGTAATCGCAGTCTAATTGAGACGTATTAAACCAATATAGTTAAAATGTATGTTCAGTATATCTCGATGTCGTAAATGATAATATGAGAGCTCTACTGCTACTCTACTCAGGATGACAAAGTTTTCGCCAAGTAAAGAAAAAATATAATCGACTGCCCATCGAAATAAGATAACTAGAACGATAACTCTCATATGACTGCCAAAAATACGGCTCCACTGACTTACACATGCAAAGGTAAAATCACACGTAACACTCATGCACGCAACAAAAATTAATGAACGTTTAAAATCAACTTTATTTTATTAAATTTCTAAATCGAGATACGACGTTCTGCGCCGCGCAAAAATTAGACATGTTAAGTGTCAACTAGACGTCATGAATATTTTTTTATGAATTGATAAATGAACGAGCCTCACAGACTTTTATAGCTCTGCCCCTTTGCACAGAGATTTGGTGGGGGCATTTTTTTGCTTGAGTTACGTTTCTTGTTGTCTTATTTCGATCGTACTGCCAACTCTCATGTTAAGTCAAAATTGGGTTGCTAGAAGCGTGGTCAAACCTTTAATTTGATAGATGAATGTTGATTTGATCAGCCTTTCTGAAACCGGGTGCTAATTTCATTATGTCATGTTTTTTTAGAGTGAAGAAAAGAGCAGATTGCTCGCCTGATGATAAGCATCCATAACGTGACGCTTGACCATAACAGCAACATCACACAGAACTTTGAATTAAGAAAGTACTGCATGGCATTGGATTGCACTCGTTGCCCCGAGACATAAGATATTAAGTCTAATAATGTAGCCAGTGAAATTACTCTGTAGTTTCACTGAATACAATGTCCTTCAAACAACAGTGCTGAGACACTGCTGCTAAACAGCAGCTTGACGGCAGAAATAGAATAAAACTGACTCAAAAACAAACTATTAAACTTTAAATAAAGATAACTTTGAAAGCCAAAGCACTGCTTAAAAGCTTTTATTATTTGTAGTGAAACAATTTATCGAAAACGTTTTGTTCGTTGGTTATTAAAGCGGTGGTATCAACCTAGACGGTCTCTCGCATACGAGGGACCTACTACTAGTAGGATAGTAGTGTAGTGAAACATACCACGTGTCCTAAATATTGAAATTATATAATTAACTGCTTTGAATAAAGCCTGACTGGCGCATGAAATTAAAGAGCCTACCAAAAATAACTTGAATCTTCAACATCAGTGAACACATAGAAGGACTCTATATACATACATACACATACGCACTTACGCTTGTAACTACTACTGCGGGGGAGTAGGCAGAAGTGCAACTAGTACACCCACATTTCGCCGGGTTTATTTCCGTCCCGTAATGTGATAGGTGGCCAGCCTATCACCATACCAAGCACAATTCCAGACTCCCGGCTGAAACTGAGTATTTCTTAATAGAAAAACTCAATGTCACTGTTACCCGAGGATCGAACCCAAGACCTCAGTACAGCAGTCGTACCGCGTTACAACTGCGCCACTAGGGCACCACCGAGGTTAATATCTATACTCGTTGCGAAGTTGTAGTCATGTCTCGCTCTACCTATGTTGATATGTCGAATTGGCCGGTGACCGAGGGCGTGGGTCATTTCAGCCCGCCCGCAAGTGAATATTTGCCTAATTTTGTTATTATACATGTAACCATGGCGACGTCCGCGGCGCCTTTTTTGGAGCTTTTAAAATTTTGCATGCGACCTTCAGACTAAGGCGCTCTGCACACATCTGCCGAGGCCTCTCGCTGAATGTTTGGATGAGACCCTTTTCTGGATATGACAAATATACCTACGAGACTGCTCGAGGCGAGGCAAGTCACAAGACAGCCTTCCACACTCACATATTTGGCATTTCTCGGAATATCTCACCCAATGTGTAGAGTGGGCAAAAGGTATATACATGTATGTACTACATCAACCTTTCCCGGCGTCGAATACCTGCACACTCTCGAAAACCGTCTGTGCTATGAATATTTTAAACGCTCGTCTCCAAAACAATAAGGGTTGACCTTTCTCGAAGATGACATTATTTGTTATTTCCCTCGAGTAGGTTTCGTGTCTTTGAGTTTAAAGTAACTCATTGCGCATAAAGATTTTTTGAATCTTGGTTAGTGATCTTATGCATTAGCAAGGTGCGCCTTCCCATCATGATTTGACGGTGGATTTAGAGTGTGCCACGTGCAGGTGAGGTTGGCTTTGGGCCTAAGATATTGATGGCCCACTTACGCTCTCGTGAAATAGTCTAATATAGAGCATTTATATATAGGCCAAATTTTACAAGGCGGTGGTGGTCTTGATTGGAAACATCGCTTTGTCTATTTCTGCCACCAGCCAACAGTGTTTAAGCATTGCAAAGCCAGAACTTACTGGGAATTATGACACTTAATTTACCTTTATAAAACTTATTTAACTTCATTAAACTTATTTCTTAAGGTGGCGAGTGCAGTCCAGTGCCATGCAGTGCCTTGTTCTGTGTGACGTTGCTTCTGTTTATATGCAGGCGTCGCGTTTACCATCAGCGGATCGCTTGTTTCGAAATTCAAGCTAATATAAAAATACAAAATAAATTACACCGAAGTTCATAAACTGAAGTTCTTAGTAATCCTTGACAGTTTAACAGAAAAGCTTGCTTCCAATTACCGGACTTCTCAAAAGTATTTATATTCTACAAATATAGCACAAACGTTGCACGCGACTTCATACAATTGTGATTTATATAAAGAGTAAACTGTTTTGGACCGTCTGGAATAAGTAAACATGTGCCTATATATATGTATATATATGATATATGATATATATATGGCGGGAAGCGGCTGGATGAGGAATGCGAAGGATCGTCAAGGGTGGCGCCAACTTGGAAATGCCTATGTCCAGCAGTGGACGAATTCAGGCTGATGATGATGATGATGATGCCTATAACCACACTAAGATCAGGAAAGACTAGGGACTTACTGCTTCACAACAACAAACCCCGAAACAAATGTTGTGGATAGCACTAACATTTTTCGAGTGAGTCTCCGTGACGCCGTGAACGGGTATCCGGCTGTGAGGCGAATGGCCACGGGTTCGATTCCTGCACCAAGACAAAAAAAATTGTGATTCAAAAATATTTGTTTTGGGTCGGGGTGTTTTCTTTCCAGAGGGGTTGAAGTTAGGCACGCGGCCGGTCGCAAAAACTACAAGCCTAATCTTTCTGTAACATGTTTTAAAAAGCATGTTGCGCCGACCCCACTGCGAGTGGGATAAGGGCAGGTGGAAGAAGAAGAAGACACTAACATTTGTCAAAGATCGAGACCACGGCCTGTCGCTTCATAGCCGCTAGCTGCAATTACTCGCCACTAAAGATTCGTAATCATAATGATTCTGAATTAATTAATCGAATTAGAACGACAGTTCCGCCACGAGTGATCGTACATCGGAAACTACACTAAAATACAATAAGACAGAACAATCAATAATATGTTGTTTGTTTACCGGTTGTCGGCCGCAAGTTGGCGACCTTTCTGCGTAACACTGTAATTACTATCCAATCAACTATATTTTATTACACGCCATCGAAATTACCAACCGCTGCTTTTAAATTGGTGTTAAGGCAGACTTCCGATGGCCCCGTCAAACGTCAGACACGAACGTTAAAGTCACCGCGTCTTCGTGTTTGTACTGTGCAATACCTAGGGGAACCCAATGGTCTCAGACCATCCGACGGATCTCTGATACTGGATGGTGCCTTCAGTATGGTGTTGACAGATGATTAATGTTTGCGTCTGACGCTTGACGCGACCATCGGAAGTCTTCCTTTAGTGTTTCTTCTCCTCTCCTCTCCTTTCCTGATGGTCATTGATCTCCACCGCCCATGAACACCCATAACAGCAGAAGAATCATGGACGCGTTGCCGACCTTAAAGCAAGGAGATAATTATGGGATTTGGAAGGGCAAGGGGATTTGGGCCTCCGTATATCTCAGTCACTGTACGAAACGCAGCGTCAAACCGCTGCTGCGTTGGTTTTCTGTGAGACAGTGGTAACACTGGAATGTAGGTATCTGGATAATTAAAATAAGATCGCATTATCTTATCGGAATCGTTTGTAAGGGTTTACTCATTCCGACGAGTCGCGTTTCGGAAACAGCCGGTGAATATCCAGTTCTTACTTCTTTCAGGCTAGCATAATTCTGGGACAATCTTTTTCATCGGTGGCCATTAGCTTTGCATTTGCCGTTAGGTTCATTCAGTGTAGTCACTTTGCCATACCAAAATAAAAAGATATAATGACCTTACATCAAGTAACATTTTCGATCAACCAAATGATTATTCACAAAATGTCTAAACAGTGCCTCGGTGGCGTAGTTGTAATGCGTACGCGTTACGACTGAAGCTGATGCTGAGGTCTCGGGTTCGATCCTCGCGTCAGGTAAAAGCATAGATCAATAAAAGTGATATTGAGTTTTTTAGCAGTATCAGCCCGGAGTCTAGAATTGTGCCCGGTATGGCGATAGGCTCGCCCCCTTTCACATCATGGGACGGGGATATGTTCGCCCCCTATCACATCATGGGACGGAGATACGTTCGGTGAAATGTAGGTGTACTCGTTACACCTCAGCCTACCCCTTCGAGTATTGTAGGCGTGAGTGCGTATGTATGTATATCTAATCGGTTATAATTATGAGTAATTGTACAAAAAGCACGTACCAATTCCGATCAAACAGTCTGGGGCGCGGTATCTGTTTCGAATAATAATGTTGAGTACAGCACGAAACGACAGTAAATTTACCAGTTGAGTTATAGTCGGGGGATTTGAAACATTGGGGAGTAGCTATGTCATGACGAGAAGTTAAGACCGAGTTGTTCGCTGGTACTAATGGTAGCGTTGTCTACCTGCAGTGTTATTCTGTATGAAAAGATGTTTGTTAGCTTCGGGTCATCATTCTTTCGGTGACGATTAGAATCCTGCTAATATCATAAATGTGACAGTTTGCTGGTCTTTTAATTTATCAAGCCTTAACGACTACATTATCGACGATGAATATATCTGGTAAAACCATCGAAATTTCGATGGGTAAAAGTTTCGATAAAATTACGTCCTCATGTTAGGGTTTGTAGCCAAATACCACAGAGAGGTTGGAAGTGCTATTTTCTCCACTTGACAGCCTCCGTGGCGTAGCGGGCGAGTAGCCGGCTGCGAAGCGAGAGGCCGTGGGTTCGATTCCGGCACCGAGACAAATGTTTGTGTGATCCACAAATATTTGTTTCGGGTCTGGGTGTTGTGGGGCCGCAAGTCCTTCGTAGGTCCTGATTCCCACGACACAGGTTAACGTAGTGTGGGGTCAGGACTATGTGTATGACTGTTGGGTGTATTTATAATTTTGTCATAACGAATGGATTATTGTACGGAAACATGTTAACTTATATAGACACATACGTCGACAAGTTTATCTCGTGTTACTTATGTTAAGCCCTCTAAGAATATTTTATTTTGTACTGAATCTATAAAAAATTATTGCGCTATCTTAACATACCGGGATGATGGTAAGATGATTTTATTTTCAGTAGCCGCGCAAAGATGCCTAAACCCTTGCAGGCCCACATAGCTGGTAGGTCCCTCGTATGCGTAGAGGTTGCTACCACTGCTTTATCTATTTCTACCGTTAAGCAGCAGTGTTGTGGATCTTTTTGAAGGACATTGAAGCTAATAACATTGCAGGGCATAATAAAACTTAACACCCTATGTCTCGGAGTTACGGGCGCAGTGCAATGACATGCAATATTTTGTAATTCAAGATTCTGTGTGGTGCTTCTGAATATGGGCAGGCGTGGCGCTTACCATCAGGCGAGCTGCTTGTTTCGTCATTCAGAAAGAAAGAGTTAATTTTCTACAGGATCAATACACTGATTAGTTCCACATCATTTCTATATTACAAGACTATCAGCTAAAGTGCAACTGCCAGTAGAAACGACAGCGGCAATTTGTCACAGCCGACACCGCTAGGGAATACATGAAATTGATGTAATGTGACGCGGCACAAATGTCAAGGTGTTGTTTTTTTTTTGAGAAATACTAATTTATGGAGTTAATAATAAAATAATAATAATAGGCCCTGTATTATACACGTCCTACTGCTAGGCAATGGCCTCCTCTACTGAATGAGAGGGATTAGGCCGTAGTCCACCAAGCTGGCCTAATGCGGATTGGCAGACTTCACATACCTTCGAAATTCTTATGGAGAACTTCTCAGGTATGTAGGTTTCCTTACGATGTTTCCTTCACCGTTAAAGCAAGTGATAATTAACAATTAATATACACGTAACTTATAAAAGTCAGAGGTGTATGCTCTTGGGGCTGGTTTCGAACCTGTGACTTTCGTCTCGATAGTCCATACCACTCCCCACTGAGCTATCACTGCTACTATGGAGTTATTGCATATAAATAATTATTATAATTTAGGAAGAAGTAGCGAATGGTCGCGTTTGTGACGTCGATTATTTTTTAATGTACTGGCTGATTAATATCAGCCAGTACATTAAAAAGTACCTATAATATAGGTACTTTAATAAGTTACTTTCTGCCTGGCGCAATCCAGGATCTACCTTCCAATTTGACGATGGATCTGGTATTATGTGGAGCGACCGTCTGACCCTCACAATCCGCAACGGGTACAGCAGTACCACGTGCAGGTGAGGTTTGCTTTAGACCTAAGATGGTGGTGACCCACTTACACTCTACTTTAAAAAAATATATACCAATAATATATTATAAATATTCCGTAATTAAACTTTATCCAAAACATGCATATACATTTTTAAGCAGAGTTAACCAAAACACGAGTCACATATGGTCTGTTTCACAATGTTAATTTATAACTTAAAATATTTAAAAGTATATCATAGATCTTTAGGCCAGGACCAGGTGGAACTTTTGGGTGTTATTTCATTAAATAAACACACCCAACAGTCACACACCAACAGCCAGTCAATATGATTAAAAATAAAATTTATCTGATTCGGTTGAATCATTTGAATTCAAATATTAGTAAGGATTTTAATAAGTAGGTAGTGTTTACTAATAATAGAGATAGCTTACCGCTGATTTAAATAAGATGTACGCACCGTATTCAATTTTATATCAGACATTCAATGAAATCAGTTAGTCTAGAATTTAGATTAGCGTTCGTGATAGTTCGTTGACATCCTAACTGACGCTTAAACAACGCTATTAAATAAAACAGTTATCTTTTTAGTAGCTTTGCAATATCTTTCGAATCTGCTGGCCTGACAGATCATTCGAGATATAATTTTGAATTTTCAATAATCGTCATTAATATTAGATTGTATCAACCCATTGAGAATAGACCTCTCCAATGGAGTCTACTATGATAGAGCCAAAGGGGTAACCATTAGCAACTAGCCAGTCTATGCATTTTATAAGGCATTATCATTGTATGAACAACCCGAATCGACCGTAGTAGTATCAAAAACCAGACTAGAAGTTGCAGCTTGTTATTGTGTTTCTTATTATAGTCGAAGATCCAAATAAAAACCGTTCAAGTGCGAGTTGGACTTGCGCACCAAGGGTTCCACACCCACACCCTTAACTATTTTTTATTATTAGTTAAGAAATAAGTACGCCAGAAGAACACATATTCTGTGAAATTTCAGACGGGTACCAAGTACGGTACAAAAGATGACAGACAGAAGGACGCGGACTGCGCGGCGCGGTCTAGGCTCTGTAACAGGTTTTTTTTGAAAATTCACCCTTATAAGAGTGAAATAATACTTTTTGATCTTTAGATTTTCTTTTTGCTCTGGTATCCGTACGCAAGATTCTTTTAAGATATAACTAGTGTTGTTCAAACATTTGGGTATCGTTATAATTGGATCCAATTTTAGCCAATTTATTAGCGGAATGAAGTAATAAAACCTGATATAAAAATCAAGTCACGCAGGATATTGTACCAATCTAATAAAAATGACAAAAAGCTTTTAATCTTATTACAACCGTGTACACTACACAACACCGTTACCTACATAAAACTATTGGCATTTGCTCGGGTCAAGTTCGCCAAAGGCTTTGTTGGTGTTCAGCAAATTCGTTTGAAATTTCACCCTTAATGTCGTATAAACATAAATAAATTGGAATTCTGTACCAGCGTTACCATCAAACTATTTTGTTACAGTGTAATTTTGTAACTAGCCGTGTCCACACGACAAAGCCAAGGCAATTTTAAATGCGTTAAAATATTTACTTGGAACGCTCATTAGACGATTTGATTGCGTGCATTTAGTGAAAATAACTTCTATAATTACTATTTATTCGGTGTAGTCACACGCAAAGGTAACATCGGAATTTGTCGCTAAGGTGAGTGATTATGTTAGCAATATAACAAAACTTACCAAAATAGTGAACTATGCTTACATATCTTTTAATATTAGTAGGTAAATAATTAGTTAAGTAGATACTTACTTACTTAATTTATTTTGATGCACCTTAGAATCATGATGATAAAGATTGGACCTTATGTATTTATTCTAGTATTTCAAATTATAAACGGTCAGCAGACGAAGTGTTAATAACGCCTGAAACTGTTGTGGCCTGAATAGTTTTACGGTTTGTAGTAACCTATTTAAAATGCACATTCACAATGCGGCGTTTGTCGACGTCATCTGCTTTGCAGTAATATTTTTGCTACTAATGCGCCTGCACGACTTGTAAAGGAACTCCAGGACTACCTAACAAAAATGCAGTTTATTACGTGTTGCATTCGTGTTTGCATTTTAAAGAGTACATTCTGTGACCTCTCTAATTATTTGTTTGTTCTGTATTTGTTTACCGCAACGAGTAACTTGGAAATAAATGGTTGGTACTATTGTGAAAAAAATTAAAAATATGTGAAGTTTTTGTGTTGTTGGTTTGTGTGAAATGTTATTAGTATTTTTAGAGTGTAGTAATCGATTAATTAAGTTTGTAAATAATGTAGTGTAGAGGTAGGTACATCACTATTCTATTCTAAATTTAAAGTAAGTATATTCTAAAAATTTGAATTTAGATGATTTTCGCTTCATAAATTTTTGATAATTCCGCCATTGTCGAGTATTAATTATCAGGAATTAAATAAAAATAAAAAAATGTACCTCGATCGACCCCGATACTACACTAATTGTTGTTTTCTGTAACGTCACTTTGACGTACAATACGTAGATACCTGTCAATAATAATTGTCAAATAGAGATGCGAACCGATTACAAAATTGAGAACCGGTTTTAACCGATTATTTTGGAGAAAAACCCGTTTTTTTAGGATTTTATAGATTTTTTAATTTACTCTAAAAATGTGAACACATATTTTTTTATATCAAACATTCCTCTCCACTTGCACTGCAATCTTTGGATGAGTCCTTTTTTAAATGAGCCAACATATTAGAAGTTCCCCCTTTATTTTTTTTTACTTATCTTGCACTTGATACAACCTGTAAGGTAGGCCCCTCGTATGCGAGAGGCCGTCTGGGTTGCTCCAACGCTTTGTCTATTTTTGTCGCCAAACAGCAGTGTGTAAGCACTGTTATGTGTCGGTTTGAAGGACATTGAAGCCAGTGAAATTACTAGGGATTATGAGACTTAACATCTTATGTCTCGTGGTGACGAGCGCAGTCCAATGCAATGCAATGCTTTGTAATTAAAAGTTCTGTGTGGCGTTGATTCTGTTTAAAGCAGGCGTGGCACTTACCATCAGGCGTGCGATGTGCTCGTTTCGTCACGCAATTTAATTTAAAAAAGTTTGTAGTTTCACCATAACTCGTTTTTGAAATTGTTACGTGTGATAGATTTTGCTTCCGCCATCCTGTAATGTAGAAAATGCAGCTCATAGATATAATTATTTGAAATTAACAACAAAAATAAACAGAAAAGATTTTCTATTAAACTTCATAGTCAAATTATCGTTCAATTACTCAGTTCACCACCTTTTCAATTCACAATAACTGATTAAAACATTTATGGAAAATAAATCACCAGAAAAATAATACGCCTGTATTAACAACGATGGAGCCTAAAATAGCTAAGAGAAGTTACTTGAGGTTCTTCAATTTCTGAAATATTAAAACAGTGATTTATTATTAGTATTTTATATTAAGATAACACGAATGTATTCTAGAATTGGTGTTCGGGTATACGAAATATCAGTGCGTTCGGATCATAAATGTGGTATGGTTCTAAACTACATGTATAATTCGGATATATGTTACGTTCGGATATCAATTTTTAACTTCAACTATTTAATTTGAGCATTTTGTAAATTGTTTCAAACAAATCTGTTTCCTTAATAAAAACCGGTTTTTCTAAAGCCGGTTTACATCACTATTGTCAAATGTAGACAGCAGACTGCAGTTTGCTGCAGTTCGTATCAAAATATTTCAATTTGAAATGTAATTTGTTATGTATACTTTTATTATTGGTCAGTGATGTATACCATAATTTTGAACAAAATGAAAGTATCAGCTTACTAAATACCATTTCTAATACAAGGGAAGAAAAATAAATGTTTATATAACTTTAGATTGATAAAAACTTTGAAACTAAAATGGGGTTTTTGAGTTTAATTGCGAAACATTTGTGCCAAAATATAAAGGTTAGTATACAGGTACCTTATTCTATGATTAGTTTTATTTAAGTGATAACAATAAATTTAAGTAAAATAGATGATAAACTTACGAATTATACTTTTTGGAAACTGTTCATGAAATTATTGTCCCTGCCTATCTAATTCTTATGTTTTTATTAGCCTAGATGACAAGACAACCATGTCGCTCGCCTGATGGTAAGTGTCACGCCTGCCCATAAACAGATCAACACCAACCAAAACTTCGAACTATGAAGTACTGCATGACACTGAACTGCGCTCGTCACCCTGAGAGATAAGGTGTTAAGTCTCATAATGCCCAGTAATTTCACTGGCTTGAATGTCCTTCAAACCAAAACAAAACAATGTTTACATACTATTGCCTGGTGGCAGAAATAGACAAAGCGGTGGTACCAACCCACGGTGTAACAATTAGGTGCAATTATGTTTCATTATGTAGATATTTAATAATTTCATGCCATATTATGAAACACTAACAGATTCTTCATCTACTTCTACTAAAAATTTTAAATTTTGGCAAATTACAGTTCCAAAGTAAACTCTTTTTTTTTATTTATTTATTAGCTTGAATGACGAGACGAGCAGGTCGCTCGCCTGATAGTCAGCGCCACGCCTGCTCATAAACAGAAGCAACACCACACAAAACTTTAAATAACAAAGCACTGCACAACACTGGACTGCGCTCGTCACCCCGAGACATATGGTGTTAAGTCTCATAATGCCCAGTAATTTCACTGGCTTCAATGTCCTTCAAACCGGAACACAACAGTGCAGTGCTACACACTGTTGCTTGGCGGCAGAAATAGTCAAAGCGGTGGTACCAACCCAGCCGGCCTCTCGCAAACGAGGGACCTACCACCTTGTACATACTTTTTATCACTTATTAATGTGTGGGTAACATTGATTAACAAAATATATTGCAATCAATTTGTTCTCAAATGGTGCTGTCCTAATCGTCAATCAACTCATTACTTGTATATAGTTTACAATAAAACAAGAACATACCCAACATTTACAATAAAAAGCGCCAAATATTTTTGTAAGTACATATTTCATTGTTATACAGCACATTGCAGTCTCTTAATAATTGGCAAAGTACATTTACATTATGTATTGATAGTTTTGACATCAATATATATTTGTCTTACTGTTGAATGACCTTTAAATATATACAGTACAACTATGCAAACAATCTCCAGTCTACCTGTACCCAGGGCCGAGCCGCCCCTATGTGCGAAGTGTGCGGCGCACACAGTTGCGCCAAGACAATAGGGGCGCCGCCATCGAATTATTTTTGTTACACTTACACAACAACATATTCTTCGTAGTGGAGTATGGTATATAATATATTTGCAACATATGCCTTGTAAATAACAAAACATATATTACGCTTATTGTACAAGTATCCTAAGATAATATGCACATTTGTGGTTTAATTTTACGCTTTGGGCTTTAGTTTACATTAGTTACGAGCTCAGTGTTACAATCAAAAGAACCGCCGTGAGTTTATGAACGCAACCCGATGCGATGCGTGCGACGCAAGCGGAGTGGGGTCACAGGGATTCCCCGACTTTAAGGAACGAGAGAGCCGAAACACCTATTTAGGAAAATATTATTTAAAAGTTATAAGTATATAAAACTAGTATATAAAAATTATAAGTATATAAAACTGGAGAACATTTATTTCGGTCAAAATCAACAAATAAAATAAAAAGTTGAAACATGAAGAAACATGAAAAAAGAGGCGCTTCATAGGTTTCGCACACAGGCGCTGTGGAACGTCGGCGCGGCCCTGCCTGTACCCGGTTCTCAATTCTCTGTTATTACTCAAGAAGAAAATATTGTATATAATATTGTAATTGTAACGGGTCTGTATTAGATCTTCTTGATCTTGATTTTGATTATGGGCTCCTCTTCTCCACACGGGCCATTCTATATGAACATTGTGGCAGCCAGGAATCTAGCCAGCCTAACTCCGAGCTGGAGCGCAGGATCCTCCAGGTGCAGCTCAGAGTGACCTTGGTGTGTTGAGGATTTTCGCCCGTTGTGTAGCTACACCTTCACATTTCAGGATGTAGTGTGAAGCTTTTTCATCGGCTGATAGGCTTCCCCTAGGTAGGGGGCTGTCGGTCATACCTAAAACATATAAATATTTGTTAAGTGAGCAATGTCCAGGTCACCATCATGCATTTGTATTTTTGGAATAGACAATGTATAACTTTTGATAGCAGATTTTAGAAAACAAATTTCATATTCGACTTATATGAAATAAAATTAACCATATTATTAATTTTAATTCATCATAGTTCCCAATAGTGGTTACTAATACTTGACGTATGGAGAGAAAAAGAAAACTTTCATAATTTAGAAAAACTATTAAAACTTGTACTAGGCCTACATAAAGGAAGTCTCAGCTCAGATTAAAGAGAAAATGAACTGTTTGTAAATGAGTGTAAATTTTGTTTGCCCATAGACTGTGCTAGAGTCAGGGAGCGTGGGGAACGCGTCGTCGTCTGATGAAGAGCTCGAACAGTGGGAGCAGATATTCATGATGAACGAGAATGGAAACAGCTACAATGACAAGTGAGTTTTATTGTATTTTAACAGACTTTAATAAAAAGGAACATTTTCAGTTGAAAGTTGATAAGTTTCTGGTGAGGGCACCACCAGCTGCAACTCCAAAGATATTTCTAGAAATTAATTGCTTTTGACGATTTAGAGAGATTTTTTGAATTCGGTTTTAAATTTTTACGTTTTTATTGTTTTTTTTATTGAATTAAATGACGAAACAAGCAGGTTGTTCTGTGCAACTATTCAATTGTAAGCGGTATTCGTGAAGGTATTGTCTCTGTTTATGGGTAGACGTGACGTTTACCATCAGGCGAGCGACATGCTCGTTTTGTCATTAAAGGTGAAATAAAATAAATGTTCAGTTACCCTCCCACAAGCTTGGTGAAATCGGCCGTAAAATTTAAAATTTGACAACTAAATAAGCCTATTTTTGTATAGAAGAAAGAAACGGAGCATATGGTGTCGTCCGTCGTGCATCCCCGTGTCAATCGTGATAGTGTTGATCGTTCTGGTTGTGTTGGTGCCGTTGCTCGATCAGCCCAACATAGCGCACGGCAACGCCACAGCAACTCACGTAGCGCTGCATTGCTCAGACGAGTGTAGGTGAGTGGAATCTAGTTGTAAGTGTTCGAGCCACAGTGTAGACAGTATTATGGATATATGTCTATAATACTGTATACACTACCTATGTCCATAATACTGTATACACTACCTATGTCCATAATACTGTATACACTACCTATGTCCATAATACTGTATACACTACCTATGTCCATAATATTGTATACACTACCTATGTCTATAATACTGTATACACTACCTATATCCATAATACTGTATACACTACCTATGTCCATAATACTGTATACACTACCTATATCCATAATACTGTATACACTACCTATGTCCATAATACTGTATACACTACCTATATCCATAATACTGTATACACTACCTATGACCATAATACTGTATACACTACCTATGTCCATAATACTGTATACACTATCTATGTCCATAATATTGTATACACTACCTATGTCCATAATACTGTATACACTACCTATGTCCATAATATTGTATACACTACCTATGTCCATAATACTGTATACAATACCTATATCCATAATACTGTATACACTACCTATGTCCATAATACTGTATACACTACCTATGTCCATAATATTGTATACACTACCTATGTCCATAATACTGTATACACTACCTATATCCATAATACTGTATACACTACCTATGTCCATAATACTGTATACACTACCTATATCCATAATACTGTATACACTACCTATGTCCATAATACTGTATACACTACCTATGTCCATAATACTGTATACACTACCTATATCCATAATACTGTGTACTTTTTTTTTACTAGACCTGTATTATACATGTTCCATTGCTAGGCACGGGTCTCCTCTACTGAGTGAGGGGTTAGGCCTTAGTCTACCACGCTGGCCTAATGCGGGTTGGCAGACTTCACATACCTTTGAAATTCTTATGGAAAACTTCTCAGGTATGCAGGTTTCCTCACGATGTTTCCTTCACCGTTAACGCAAGCGATAATTAACAATTAATACACACATAACTTAGAAAAGTCAGAGGTGGGTGCTCTTGGGACTGGTTTTGAACCTGCGACTTTCGTCTCGACAGTCCGTACCACTCTCCACTGAGCTATCGCTGCTTCGCTAGAGCTATAGTGTCTACTACGTCATATAAAAAACTTTCTGGTAATATGGCCACGGAAATTGGTAAAGTTGGGATTAATGTTACTAAACCGTAGGTACGTTCTGTAAAAAATACATTAAGACAAAGTATTCACTGAGATTATGACGTAACTAAAACAAACAAAAATAAAAATGATTTGTACAAAGTCTACATTCAAATACAATCTCTATATCTGTTGAAATAAAGTTCAATTCCTCTTGCTTATACTTTGTCAGCCAGGGTTGATCAATCAAAATTTAATTACTATTCTTTTGCTGGTAACTTGCTAGGGTGACTCGTAAAGTTGTGATTGATGGTTCATGAAATACTACAAACATTGTTAATGATGCGTGGACACGTATGGTACACAAGTGGTAGATGTATTGATTGAAAGGTAGGGTAAAGGGCTTAAAAAATTTATCAATAAATTTTTTGTATGTATAAAATGTACATAATTTGGACACGTATGGTACACAAGTGGTAGATGTATTGATTGAATGTTAGGGTATCAATGTATTTTTTGTATGTATAAAATGTACATAATTTGGACACGTATGGTACGGTACACAAGTGTTAGATGTATTGATTGAATGTTAGGGTAAAGGGGCTTAAAAAAATTATCAATGTATTTTTTGTATGTATAAAATGTACATAATTTTGATTCCGTAATTTTTTTACTCTACCGACAGTTCGGTAGGCTTTGTTGCTAGGGAAGAACGGGCGAGAAATTCTAGCGTTGCCATTTTATAAACTGCTTACTAGTTCTAGTATTCTTTCAGCAATTCAATTTCTTTCGAATCGTCTATTCTGTAAATCGTTTCATTATATATATTGCTTTTACATGTCCTTTAATTTTTTAAGGTAGGTGACGTCGAAATTTCTTAACTAAAAAGAAATACAACAAGAAATAGCATCTCCTAAGAGGCATAGCATAAGCAACACGACATATCTCGCGCGCGAGAAAGATAACTATCGACGACAAATAATATATCGGTTAAGTGTCAACAATCGATAAAATTATGTCATGTTAGGGTTCGTATACAAAATACCACAGATAGGTTAAAAGTACTTCTCTACTTTATCTCTTACTTTTGACATAACGAGTCGAGTTATAAAATGTGGTTGCATTTTAGAGTCGAGTTATAAAATGTGGTTAGCTTCAATAGAAATATAGAGATAGGTAGGCAGATAAAACTGTTATTTCACGTCAAAACGAAAAAAAAACTCGTGTTGAATGCTAAGCCGTCAAGCCTATCAGAAGGATTATGAAGCTTTAGTTCTAGAACAAATACTGGGGTTCAATATATCATCCAGTTACGCCACAAAAAATGTATATAATATTGCTTTATCCTCACAATACTTCAACAAAAGTTGGCGACATTTGGTCAAGTAGAGCTCAACTGAAAGGTCAATGTGCTATGACAGACAAAAACTTACACAGTTTTTGGTGCCCTCCCAAATATGATTGATGAGGGAGCAAGGAACCACTAGCTACATAAAGAAGAACTGTTACGAAATTGGTTTTTGGATAACTACCAAATAGGTTAATTGTTTCAATTTTAGAATTAGAAACTAAGATAACATGTCTATTTCAATTATTTTACTCAAAAATTATAAAACGCCTATTACCACACTTTTGTTTTAAAAGAGGATAAAAAATGACCGTTAAATAGACAACTTAAGTTTCAAAGGTTTTGTTGACAAATAATGAAATTATGATTATACTAGCTTTTGCTCGCGGCTCCGCCCGCGTGGACAGCCTTTTCCAGGATAAAAAGTAGCCAATAACCGTCTCCAGGGTCCCATTTGTCTCTGTACCAAAATTCATCAAAATCGGTTCAGCGATTTAGGCTTGAAACCGTTACAAACAACTCGCTTTTGCATTTATAATATTAGTTAGGATTAATGATCGCCTCATTGTTTGTCTTTGTGTATGTATCTGTCTGTAATGGTAGCGTCTAAAAGATTGGTCAGAATTTGAATACGGTTTTTATTCGGACTTTAAAAAAGTTATACATACATACATAGACTCACGCCTGTTTCCCATAGGGGTAGGCAGAGACAACGGATTTCCACTTGTTACGATCCTTGCATACCTCTTTGGCCTCATTCACTCTCATAAAATTTTTCATACATGCACGTAAAAAAGTTATGTATTATAGCAAACGTAATATATAACGTGACGTATTATATGTATGTTACTTTTGATTGTAATCTGTTTTGTTGTCCAAATAAAGTATAAATAAATAAATAAATAAACGAGCAAGCGAATCACCTGATAGTGAGTGAACCACACAATGGGGTATCGTGGGTTCGTTGTCAGCCTCTAATGAAATAAATAGGAAATAAGTATTGCTAGTGTACTTTGGCCAAAAAAACGGTGAAGTCTTGGGTTTAAACCTCAGGTCGGCAAGAACAATTTGCTCGCGCGTTTTTCATTAAAAATCACAATCATATTTCCAAGGATTCATAAAACAACAGGACGTAAAAAAACCTGATGAACACGAGTTGCACCTCTGCTTACCTCTTCGGGGATACAGACGTGAGGTTATACGTTAATGATGTTTGTTTGTTCCAGGTTATCTTTAGTGGAAAGTATACCGGAGGGTCATATGTATCCTCCAAACGCAACGCATTTGCCCACAAAGAACGTGTGGTTAGATTTGATAGACGAAGCTCAAACTTCTATAGAAATAGCGTCTTTTTACTGGTCACTTAGGTTTAATGAAGAGTATCCTTATAATTCCTCTATAGAGGTCAGTATAGTTTATATCTTTTGAATGAATTAGCATTATTAGCATGAATGTGGAGACGAGCAGGTCGCTCGCCTGATGTTAAACGCCACGCCTGCCCATAAACAGAAATAACGCCACACAAAACTTAGAATTACAAAGCACTGCATGATATTGGACTACGCTCGCCAACCCGAGACATATGATGTTAAGTCTCATAATGCCCAGAAATTTCACTGGCTTCAATGTCCTTCAAACCGGAACACAACAGTACACAGCTGCTTGGCGGTAGAAATAGACAAAGCGGTGGTACCAACCCAGATGGCCTTTCGCATACCATTCGTCTATACTTTTTAATATATATTTTTTTGAAAATAACGCACGGCTAAGTGGACAAAGGTGTCAACTAACAAATAGTTAACACATAGCAATGAGCATTTTAAAATAATATTCTTACAACGAAAGTTTCTGTAAGCTACATGAAATGTCAATACTTTAAACAAAATTTAAAAAGCATAATCTGTGCAATTTTTCTATGTTCAGAATATAACTAGAAGGGACGATTAAAGTAAAATTGCGCTACATAACGCGGGTGGTTGACGGTAAAGGCGAGGGGCGGGAGAGAGGAGCCACTACAGTGTATAACCTAATTCTATAAGAGTAAACGAGATGGTGATATTCAATTGACCGTAACTTAATGCGCTATTTCTATGTAGCGATGTGTACATATTGTGTACTTAGTGGTATATATTGTGTTCAAATTACATTTTCTTTAAATTTTGCCAGTTTAACACCTTAGTCCATTTAACTCTTCTATTGTTTAAATTTGAAATAATTACGCAGGGATTTCCTAAAAAACCTTCAACCAAATTTTCGTATTTTTTTTGCGCTATCGTTAGAACTCCGGAATCTCATGTCATTGATTAATGTTTCATACTCTTCAAGGACTAGAGTAACAAAAGTAAATTTCTAAAGCAAAAATTACTTAAATGCCTAAATGGACTTCTCATTTGTCATGTTTATGTTTAGAATTTTTGCTGAATTTTTTATAGTCAAATAGCGTTGTTTAGAACTAAGTATTAAGTACTAAGAAGTAGATTGGGGTCATATATGACTCAGTAATTTCATTAGGATTTCGTAATATAACTTTTTTATTATTTAAAATTTCAAAATGATTTTGGATATTTTTATGCAAAATTCTAGTATGTTTAAGCCTATTTTTTTATTTTAGGGTGAACAAGTGTTCCAGGCGTTATACGCGGCCGGGTCAAAAAGGAACATAAATTTGAAAATTGCTCAAAACTGGCCCACAAAAGCATATCCTAATATTGATACGGAATATTTAGTTAAGAAGAAAGCAGCACAGGTAAAATAATTTAAATCTATTATCTCTATAGAATATTTATAAACGATACTGATGATCTTATTTTGATATTTATAATGCATAAAATATATGATAAATTCGTATATAACCTAACTTTGCAATATTCAGTATAACTTGAATCAAGAACCTTGTATTTAATATTAGCTTAAGCTCGCAGCTCTGCTTAAAAGTAGTGCAAATAAGTAGAATATGTTACTCCATAAACAGCATTGCTTATTATCAGTGAGTTATTTTTTTAATCAGTCCGCTAGTTCCAGAAATAATCTGCTATAAAAATTCAGCTCTTTATATACCTAATAATATAAATACATATAACATATTCACTTACATAGCGATGAACAAATTTTGAAGTGAAGTATGTAAATCACACATGTTGTTATACCACAGGTGAGAAGTTTAAACTTTTCGAAACTTCTCGGCGGTGGCCTGTTGCACACGAAGTTTTGGATAGTGGACAGAACACATTTTTACATCGGCAGCGCCAATATGGACTGGAGGGCCTTAACTCAGGTAAATATAGAAAAAATTGCAAAGAATAATATTATCATGAAATATCTGGTCAAATCTGACTCAGCAGTACCCATAAGTTCAGAATTTAAAGTATTCTTAACATTCATTTTGTTAATGTATCTCAAAAAATATTATTAACCACTATTGGCCTTACTTATAAACTTTTTTAAGCACTGATTAGTTAAACACTGTTTTCGTCCCTTTCTAGCCAATTTATAAATCGCGTTGACAGAGTAAGACAAGAGTGTTTAACTAATCGATGCAATTATAAGTAGGACCCTAAAAACATAAACTCATGTCGATGATATGTATACAAAGTAAGAATTAAATGGAATTTAAAGAAAGCAAAGGAGTTTTAAATGGTTACACATCTAGATGGAGCTCAGTCCCTTCAGGAATACCACAGGGTTCTATATTAGGGCCGCTTTTGTTTATAATTTTTATAGATGCTATAAAACATATAATTGAAAATTCTCATATTTTACTCTTTGCTGATGACATGAAAATCTTTAGAGTAGTACGTAATTCATCTGGCGGAGAAAACTACAAAATGATCTCAATAAAAAATCTTTACTGTGCATTTGTACGTAGCTGCCTTGAATACGCATCTGAGGTATGGAACCCTCAGTACGAAATTTATAGAGCTCGTATTGAAGGGGTTCAGAAGAAATTTTTAAGATACTTAGACTACAGGGCGCAGCAATATTCAGTTGACTATGAACTTAGATGTAAAAGGTATCACTTTCTACCGTTAACCACGAGACGTCGCATAAGTGATCTATGTTTCCTTATGAATATGGTAAAATTGACAGCTCTCAACTACTGTCAAAAATCTATCTTCGTACTAATCAAATTGAGTCTGCGTCAGCGACCGTTATTAGATTGTCAGAATTCTACTAGAAATTATAGACGTAACGCATTTATCACACGTAGCATAGCTAGTTTTAACGATCTACCTCTTGACCTAAACATTGACTTATTCTGCACGGGCGCTGGCGCGGTGAAGCGTTTGTTAAATAACATATATTTTAATTCTTAAAATGTTTTAGTTGGTTTACGCTCAGTAGATAAATTTGTTTTCTTTATTCTTTTTTATTTCTGTAAAACGTGATAATTTGATATTTTGTTGGTGCACTGTATTAGGTTGATATTGATTTCTTAGGTTTACGCGAATATTGCACATTGAAATAAAACTAGTTTATACGGATTTTATCGCGGTTTAATTTTTATTTTAGTCCCGACTTTTAGTCTTTAAGCCATACTGTGTATCGGAAAATGACCCATACTGATAAATACTTGAACGGTGAATCTCACCACCATCCAAAACAGTTAGCTACCGTGGGTAAATCCTTGTTTCAGAGAGCACAAGGAATCTGTGATGAGGAACATCTGGCTACTGAGCTACAGCATGTCAAGCGAGTACTGCGAGACAATAAGCTCCAAATTCCACGCCGCCGTCACAGAAACCGAGTGAAACCAGCCACAGTTGAACGTGCCCCTGTTGTATTACCATATGTTAGAGGTGTCACAGACAAGATTGGCTATATACTGAAGCGTGCTTCTATTAAAACTTATTTCAAGCCGCCCAAGAAGATTAGTCAATTTTTACCATCTGTCAAGTGTCACATACCTCTACAAGAACAGGGTGTATATAAAATAGATTGTGACTGTGGACTCTCCTATATCGGACAAACTAAAAGAAGCATAGGGACCCGCGTAAAAGAACACATAGCTGATGTTAAACACCGACGCTCTACGAAGTCTGCAGTTGCTGAACATTCAGATCAAGGCTCCAAACATTACCTTAGATTTGACAAACCACAAATCCTTGCCAAAGAACACCGATTCCTACCTAGGATGATTCGCGAGGCTATTGAAATTAAGAAACACCCAAATTTCAATAGAGAAGATGGTTGGAAGCTTGCACAAGCCTGGGATCCAATTATACATTTAATTAAATCGGAACCCAAAAGACCAACTGCCAGACCTCAAGATACCGTGAGCTCTTTCTGCGTAGATCGGACTAGTGTCAACTAACTTTTTTAAATAATTAAAAATAAATGTATAATTTTAAAATGAAGGTAGCTATTGTAACATTAACTTTTCGAGACGACCTACACCTCAGTCTCTCCCGTGACCACGAAGGCTGAAAAGCTTTCGAAACGTCGGGACTAAAATAAAAATTAAACCGCGATAAAATCCGTATAAACTAGTTTTATTTCAATAGGTTGATATTTTTAATTTTTATATCTGGAGGCTTGTAAATGGCAACATGTTTATGTAACCTACATTTAATTTCTCTATTTTTGTAATATTAGTTCGTAAGCCTTCTGTAAAATAAATAAATAAAAGTACCTATAATTCTAATTTTAACGCAGGTGAAAGAGATGGGTATAGTCGCATACAACTGTACGTGTCTCGCCACGGACCTCGGGAAAGTGTTCGATGTAAGTAACATTATATTACTCAAATGAACTAGAACATGGCACAGTTGGTAGGAGTGTACTTGGTGCATATTTGGATCCAACTGGATACTGGATAGCGAAGACCATTGTACTTATGGTGAAAAAAAAACAAGCTCCTCAATATAACTGTATATATATTGCTATAGCCGTACCTACCACTAAATATTGGAAAATAATACAAGTTTCAACAAAACTTAAAAAGCAACTTCAAAAAGTAAAACACTTAAAGTAAAAAATTACAATTTAGATAGGTCTCTTTGGGAGACGATGTCGGTGCAGATCCGGTCAAATGAAATTGCACCACATTGCAGCTAAACTCTATCGAATGATTTCGATAAGGGAGATTTTGTTCCTCCGGTGTCTACATCACCAATGGGCCGGTTCTACTGGGTCGTTACTTGGTCGCTTTGGTTCAGTCATGTTTTGAGGAAATCATATGAGTACATCACGTCCGTAGCAAATCCCGTGGACGGCCCAGAAAGTGAGTGGGAGAGCCACGCTGTAGACAGTTTTGACTGAATGGGCTGGTTATCACTGTCTCACAGAAAACCGACGTAAAGTAGCAGCTTGCTGCTGTGTTTCGTACAGTGATTGAGATATCCGGAGGCCCAAATCCCCCTCCCCTTCGCAATCACTTAATTATCCCTTTCCTTTAAGGTTGGCAACGCGCCTATGATCCTTTTGGTATTGGGGGTGTACATGAGCGGTGGAGATCACTTACCATCAGGTGACCTACTTGCTCGTTTGCTGACCTATGCCATAAAAAATATATGTGAGTGGGGATTAATAAATAGGACCTTAGTAAAGTTAATCAACTTGGTTACCTACATTTTTCTCACCATCGCCCGACCATGCATTTTAGTGCTAAGGTCCACTTGCACAACAATCCTAAATCGAGTTTAATCCATTAAACCAGTTTAAGAAATGTCAAATCGTATGAAAATGGAACATAAGTAAATAAGTTTAGTGGTAAATCTCGATTTAGAATCGTCGTGCAAGTTCTATATGCTTTCCCAAACCCTAATTCGTATGCATATGTCTAATAAAACCCATTTAATAATATGAATATTGTTCCATTCCATAAAATAACACGTTATTCAACTAAAATATTTCCTCTTATGCAGTTATTCTTAAAATAGTGTATGTTGAATTGGGTAGTTGACTAGATTTTTTTTATTATTTAAATCAATAAGTTATGTTACTCAAAATCTATTGCAGAAAGAATTTTATAAATTGGACCAAAAATAAATAAGATAGAACCCATTCAAATCCTGTAGAAGGGGTAATTGTCAAATGACAGACGATGCAACCTTTGACGTCACTGTGTAAAATGTTCATTATAGTGCACGCGTGCAAGCGAGATAGTGAGATATCCCTACTACGCACCCACTTTTCCTCATACCAACATTTAAAGTCATAACTGCGGGCACATTTTTGAACCAATTTTGATTGTGTTTTAATAAAAGGGTTTCTTTTGTGTATCATTTTCTGTTGCTTATAAAATAATGTATAAAATTCAATATAGGAAACTACCCTATTGCGAGCCAATGCGAATAATTAGCTCCCTTTGTTTCGTTTTAAACTTGGCGTGATATGTTTCAACATTTTATAGGTATTCAGCTATTTTAAATGTTCATAATTGTGTGCCGTTTTTATAACTTGAGCAATTTATAAATATTTGATGACTATGTTTTAATGGAACGTTTTAATTTCATATACATACGCACTCACGCCTGTAATCCCCGAAGGGGTAGGCAGAGGTGTAACCAGTACACCCACATTTCGCCGAGCGTATTTCCGTCCCTTATGTGATAGGGGGCGAGCCTATCGCCATACCGGGCACAAATTCCAGACTCCGGGCTGATACTGAGCATATCGTAATAGAAAAACCCAATACTACTTTACCCGACCCGGGGATCGAACCCGAGACTTCAGCGTTGACCTCAATCGTAACGCTTACGCATTACAACTGCGCACCGAGGCAGCCGTTTTAATTTCATACCCTATTAAGGTTCTATTTATTATGTTGTTTTGTCTTTTAATTTTGTTTAAGTAATAAGTTCTGTTGTGTGATGTAATTGGCACCATGCTGTGGTTACTAGTTCTAGATTTGCAATCACCTCTATTATTATAAACATGTATATCTTAACAATAATATTATTTTACCATTGTAGATTCAGTATGTAACCCTCAAATAAATAAAAAAAAATACGCGGAGTCTCTAATTTTCTACTTGGTTGATGAAGTCACGGTCTTGGGTTTCCTTCATTTACAAGTTGTGGATTACTCATTTAGATTAGATTAGATCGTTTAGATAGATTCAATTGTCAGTGTCGCGGGCCACATTTTTGATTTTCAAGAAACTACGGGAGCGTGCTGATCAAGGCTTTTGAGTGGTATACTCACGCTGTAGACAGTTCTGTCTACAGCATGAATGGGTCGACTCGTCCGGGTCGTTACCACTGTCTCACAGAAAACCGGCGTAAAGTAGCAGCTTGCTGCTGCGTTTCTTACGGTGAGTGAGATACTCGGAGGCACAAATTCCCCTCCCCTTCACAATCCCTTACCTATACCTTTCCTTTAAGGTCGGCAATGCGCCCATGATTATTTTAGTATTCTGGGCGTACATGGGCGGTGGAGATCACTTACCATCAGGTGACCCACTTGCTCGTTTGCGGGCCTATACCTACTATATAAAAAAAACTGTTTAACGAACATAGGTAGATTACTTAATGGATTTAGATGACAATGGGCACATTTTAATCTGAATTAGAATATAGGCTTTTTATTCCGGGAAAAGACATTCGCGCGAGCGCAGCCGCAAGCAACAGCTAGTTAAACTATAAAATACGTTTTAAATTTCAATTTCCATAAGTTTTGTTCTATTTATTTTTGCTTACAAGTTGCATTGTGTAATAAAAATGATTCACTTATTTGTGCATATCCTTGATGAGTAAGCAATTAGTTCTTTAGGTATCGCTGAAAATAACACAATGTTGTTTAGATTTCATACTGATTCACTGTGTGCAGTTATTGACCTGTAAAATGACACTATTTTATGTCCTCGTTCACCATAACCGCAAATCTTATATATAAATACACCCAACAGTCACACACATAGCCCCGACCCCACACTAGGTTAATCTGTATCGTGGGTATCAGAAACTACTAGGGACTTGTTCCACAACACCCAGACCTGAATCAAACATGTGTGGATTACACAAACATTTGTCTCGGTGCGGGAATCGAACCCACGGCCTCACGCTTCACAGCAGGCTACTCACCAACTGCGCCATGGAGGCTGTCAAACACTCAACATCATCATCAATCATCAAAGAGATAGTCTTGACCCCATAGTAATGTGTCGTTAGTATCGGGAACTCTGAGATGCTTTCTACAGCTGTTGACAACCTCCGTAGCGCAGTGGGCGAGTAGACGGCTGCGAAGCGAGAGGCCGTGGGTTCGATTCCCGCACCGAGACAAATGTTTGTGCGATCCACAAATGTTTGTTTCGGGTCTGAGTGTTGTGGGATCGCAAGTCCCTCGTAGTTTCTGACACCCACGATACAGGTAAACCTAGTGTAGGGTCAGGACTATGTGTGTGACTGTTGGGTGTAACAACTGTGTGGTCTAACAACACCAAGGCTAGATCAAAAATATGTGTCGATCACACAAACAGCTGTCTCGATGCGTGGATCAGACCCGCGTCCATTCGTTTCACAGTCTGCTACTCGCGCACTGCGCCACGAAGGAGGTGGTTGCCCTCAATAACAATAATGCAGCTAGTAGGTAGGTACTATGTATGGAAATGACACTCTCTTCAAGGGGTAAGCGAGTCCATAAGATTTATATCCATCGTGGGCGAGTTGAAAATAGTAAGTACCTTTACTGGTGCAGTTGCATGATAACGTTCAAATTCATATAATTTATTTGCAGTAATGTAGGTACAGAGTGTGGTGTTAAACCACTATGAAAGAGGTCTTGCTACATTCTACCATATTTAAATGGTGTATAAATATTCTTCACTATTAGTTCATAATTTATAAGAATGTAATCATTTTTTAAGTTATTTAATATATAAAATTCTCGTGTCAATTGTGACACGAGAATTTTTGTTCGTTCCCATACTACTCCGAAACGGCTGGACCGATTTGTATGAAATTTTGTGTGCATATCGGGTAGGTCTGAGAATCGGCCAACATCTATTTTTCATCCCACTAAATGTTAAGGGTGGTCCACACCTAAATTTATTTTTTAGTCAATTTTTTTTGTTTTTATTTTTTTATGATAAAACATAAAAAAATACATACAACCCAAAATTTTCAACCCTTTACGATCAACCCCTATTTTTTAATAGCGACATTAGTATTTTTGTCAAGCGCGTTTCTCAACGGGACTCGCTTGATGCGCGCACTAGGCTACTTTAATCCTGGAAATAGGCATTCACGCGGGCCGAGCCGCTGGTAACAGCTAGTAAATATTTAAAAATTAACAATAACGTTAAGACTGTGATAAGGTTTGTTACTAATTATTGATTATATGTTTTATATAGTAACATAATTCATCACAATAGCTGCCAATATCATCGGATGATTTTAAATTTAATTAAGCTTAAATGAAATTTATTATACACGATTAAGTTGCATCTCGTTGATGGTTCACTCGCGCTATCACGCTTCGTGTAATTGGACCATACGAACGTCAAAGAACTCGTAAACAATTTCCCGCGACATAAATGTCTGCCACAAGTCACAACCCCAGTAAAGTTCTAGTAATTGTAGAAGTTTCGCCTTTGTCGCCTTAGCCCTGGCACGGCTTTGTACGTCGAATCGACGGGCGACAGGCGACGCAAACTTCCTCACTTTATTCAGTATAGATAAACTCTATATCGGTGTAAGTCTTTAATTACATCGAAGTTGGCAACGGCTTTGGGAATTTATAGGTCGGTAACTAACTTTACTTTGAAGTTTAGTTGATTTACTTTGGAGTGACGGGTAGGTACAATCATCGAAATAAGATGGCTAGAACGATAACTCTCATATGAATCTGCCAAAAAGACTCCACTTACTTACACATGCAAAGGTAATAAATAATACGTAATACTCACACACGCAAGAAAAAAATATTAACGTTCAAAATAAACTTTATTTCATAAAAGTAAATGCCAAAATTCCATATGTGGTAGCTTGTAATTTGCATATATCTACTTATGTTTCAAACTAATTTGTAAAATTAGCCGTAAGCTTCCCAAATAAAATAAAATAAAATAAAATATTAAATTTCTTAATCGAGATACCACGTTCTGCAAAGCGCAAAAAATTAGACGTAATAAGTGTCAACTAGAGATCATGAATCATTTTTTATGAATTGATGAATGAAAGAACTGCACAAACTTTTATAGCTCCGGCCCCTTGCACAGAATTTTGGTGATGTCATTTTTTTGCTTCAGTTACATTTCTTGTCATCTTATTTCGATGGGTACACTATTATAGGCGTCTATGACAGTCAATAGTAGCTGTTCTGCCAATCATTATTTAAACTAATATAATAATTAGCAATTACAAAACACACTAACAAAATTGTTAAAATTTATAGGCTTAGAAATAATAATTATTTTATAGAAACTACCGGTCTATCGGTACTATCGGTCTCGACCCCATACCCCCAGCGGTTTCGGAGGAGATAGCGTGACAAGCTTTTGGCAGCGGTGGCGGTGGCGGCGGCGGCGCTAGTTACTTTTTTTTAGAATAGAGAGATACTTTTCACATTTATATCCATTCACAGACAATTCCATTAGTTGTTTTGTCAATTTGAATTCAATTTTGTAGGCCGTTTAGTTGTTACAGAACTTAATTTTAGTTGAGTACGTCGTGTAAAGTGATGACTATCAACTTAAACCGGATTGGTGGCGCAGTTGTAATGCATACGCGTTATGACCGAGGCTGACGCTGAGGTCTCGGGTTCAATCCCCGGGTCGGGTAAAGTGATATTGGGTTTTTCTATTATGAAATGCTCAATATCAGCCTGGATTCTGGAATTTTGCCCGGTATAGCGATAGGCTCGCCCCCAATCACATCATGGGACGGAGATACGCTCGGCGAAATGTGCGTGTACTGGTTACACCTCTCCCGACCCCTTCGGTGATTACAGGCGTGAGTGCGTACGGATATACAATGGCTGGCCTCGGAAAGTGACTCACCTGAACGAGCACAATGGCAGTTTTTTTAGCCATGTGTACGGTGGTCAATTCGAGCCTGGTATAAAAATGACCTGATGATATTTGTCGGCATCAATTCGCATTTTGTTTTCTTTGCACAGGTTTATTGGAGTATGGGTGCATCGGACGCGTCGGTTCCAGACACTTGGCCGACGGAGCTCGACACCGAAATCAATCTCAGACACCCGATCAACATCTCAGACGCTTCTCACAGTTACGGCGCGTTTATTACTGTGAGTATGTGCTAAGATTCTCCGGGCCTTAGTGATAAACGTTATTAAACCGTGTTACAGAAAGGTGTGGTCAAATTTACTAGGTGGTAGGTCCCTCATATGCGAGATGCTGTCTGGGATGGTACCACCGCTTTGTCTATTTCTGCTGCCAAACAGCATGTAAGCACGGTTGTATTTTGTTTAAAGGACATTGAATCCAGTGCACCCTATACACCCTACAATCACACACATAGTCCTGCCCCCCCACACTAGGTAAACCTGTGTCGTGGGTATCAAGAACTACGAGGGACTTGCGGTCCCACAACACCTAGACCCGAAACATTTTTTTGTGGATCACACAAAAAATTGTCTCAGTGCGGGAATAGACTGAACTGACGGCCTCTCGCTTCGCAGCCCCCACTCCCCACTGCGCCACGGAGGCTGTCAATATACGAACAAACAACTTTTAATAAAGAACAAAATAAATATTTTCAACTATGTTCAACCTGATACAGTATTTCAACCTGATAGCAGTGATAGCACAGGTGGGAGTGGTATGGACTGTCGAGACGAAAGTCGCAGGTTCGAAACCAGCCCCAAGAGCATACACCTCGGACTTTTCTAAGTTACGTGTATATTAATTGTTAATTATCACTTGCTTTGCACCTGAGAAGTTCTCCATAAGAATTTCGAAGGTATGTGAAGTCTGCCAACCCGCATTAGGCTAGCGTGGTGGACTAAGGC
Organism: Mimas tiliae; assembly: GCA_905332985.1. Classification (NCBI taxonomy): domain Eukaryota; kingdom Metazoa; phylum Arthropoda; class Insecta; order Lepidoptera; family Sphingidae; genus Mimas; species Mimas tiliae. The sequence goes on from HG995251.1 coordinate 4,336,238, forward strand.
CTAACCCCTCTCATTCAGTAGAGGAGGCCCGTGCCCAGCAGTGGGACGTGTATAATACAGGGCTAGTATTATTATTTATTATTATGTTCAACGTCAGTCACATCAGGCTTGCAATGTAGAAGCATTGCAAACGTTAATTTATCACAAACATAACGTTATCGTTAAAGGTTAGTTGAGATATTTCAAGAATTAATTGCTGCGAACGTACTGTTATTTCAATTTGCAAATTTTAATTAATTCTAAAATATATTAATTAACTTTTGTTAACGTGTTTATTTTACATAGGATTTTGTGTATGTGATTTTGAGGGTTCTGCAGACTTCTAGGGCTCTCTAGATGCAGGAGAAAAAGCGGAACCTGTATATTGTATGTGGGTTTAAAGCTTTTTCTATGACGGACCCGGAACGATCAATTTTATTGTAATTAAATAAATAAATACATGTACCAGTAACACTCATAGTCCTGACCCCACCCGAAACAAATATTTGTGATCACATATACATTTTTATCGGTGCGGGAATCGGACCCACGGCCTCTCGCTTCGCAGCCGGATAGTCCCCTACTGCGCCACGGAAGCTGTCGAACTATCAATAGTTACGTCACATATAAAGTGAAATGATCGTTATTTTATAATTCAATTAAAGCGATTGTCAATTGCAATCGATTGTGTCTGGACCGCTTCCGTAATATGTACTCAGTAGACAGTGTAAACAAATACATACATACGCAATCACGCCTGTAATCCCCGAAGGGGTAGGCAGAGGTGTAATTAGTACACCCACATTTCGCCGAGCGTATCTCCGTCCCACGATGTGATGAGGGGCGAGCCTATCGCCATACCGGACACAAATTCCAGACTCCGGGCTGATACTGAGCATTTTGTAATAGAAAAACCCAATACCACTTTACCCGACCCGGGGATCGAACCCGAGACCTCAGCGTTAGCTTAATCGTAACGCGTACGCATTACAACTGCGCCACCGAGGCAGTCCTGAACAAACTTTAAACAAACTGATTCGATATTTATATGAATTAGGTATTATCATATTTTGATATAAATTTGCAGTTTTAAAGAGAATTTAAAAGTAATGTGGATTTAAGAAAACCTATAATATAGTATTCGGGTTACGTATGTTAGTGTTGTTTAAGTTGTTACAAGTTCTATTAAGAAATATTTCAATTCCATATAAGTACGATACGTTACATTATTGGTTACGTGACATAAAGGTTAATTAAGGTTTGCGACTACACCATCAATATTACGCCGGAAAAACACGTCACAAACTGGGATAAATAGTATATTATTGATATAGCCTGGATACATATTATTTTTGTAGCATAAAGAAAAAAAATCTATTTTTAGTTTTACCTGTACTATTTTTGAAAAGTCTTCTTCACTTCTTCTAGTGCCTCTCCAACTAGTGAAGGTTGCCAACCTTATCATACTGTCTTTTGTCCTTTGCGAGACGAAATAGTTCAGCAGCGCTCGCTATCCCTGTCTACTCACGGACGTGGCACAGCCATGTCTTTTTCCTTCGACGAACTTTTCTTTTACCCGTTACTTTTCCTATCATTATGAGTTGAAGGAGCTCGTATCTATCATGTCTTAGTACGTGTCCTAAATATGCATCTTTTCTTTATTTGTGGTGTCGAAAAGTTTGCGGTCTTGACCTACCCATCGAGTCCTCTTGAGACGCCTAAATTAAATAATACTAGCCCTGTATTATACACGTCCCACTGCTGGGCACGGGCCTCCCCTACTGAATGAGAGAGGTTAGGCCGTAGTCCACCAAGCTGGCCTAATGCGGGTTGGCAGACTTCACATACCTTCGAAATTCTTATGGAGAACTTCTCAGGTGCAAAGCAAGTGATAATTAACAATTAATATACACGTAACTTAGAAAAGTCAGAGGTGTATGCTCTTGGAGCTGGTTTCGAACCTGCGACTTTCGTCTCGACAGTCCATACCACTCCCCACTGAGCTATCATTGCTAAATTAAACAAATGAGGAATCTTTGATGAGTGGCAGCCCTAAACATGAAGCCAATCGGTTAGACGTTAATAATTACGGTACATGCAACACGTGCAAGGGTTCGCTTTAATTGAACTCTAATATTTGATCAACTGCGCCACAAACATACTGGTTTCGTGTACAGAGTGTTGCAGAAACGTGATATCGATAATAAATACACCTAATATGGGTATGACTGCTGTGCTGAGGTCTCGGGTTTGATCTCCGGGTTGGGTAAAGTGATATTGGGGTTTTCTATCAAAAAATGCTGAGTATCAACAGAATTTCTTGGGCGATAGGGCTCATTTACTTCAGATGAACCGATGGCTAGTTTGGTGGCCACGGCTGTAAAAATAACACTATAAAAAATTTCACCTTACAATCATACGTGCGTATGTCACATATTATATATAACTAATGTAACTTACGCCCGTATGATTCTTATGAGAACAATTTGCTTAACAGCAAATTTACTACTATAATGTTGCAGATTCGCTGTGACAAATTGTCATTAATTGAACAATGTATTGTAGACTCTAAGATCAATTATATTTATTGTCAAAATTCCAATTAATTGTCATTTAAGTATCTCTATAGCCGAATCTTTAGAGCCGTAATACCATTATTGTTCACTAATTGACATTGGAAATTCGTTCCATTACTGGAATTATGTTGGTTTTCCATTACCAGTAGTGTCATTTATATTTATTAACTGATTATTCGTAGTATGGCATGTATTTGTTTTAAAGGTCGTCACTTCATTAATAATGAAGTCCCAAGAGTTTTGTTCAAAGGCTATAACAACATCAAAGGTTTGCTGTAACTGACGTGTTAAAGTGTTTATTGGATATTTTTAGCGAAACTCGGGAATTATTTTTATTTTTAACCTACTTTAAAAAAGGAGGAGGTTCTCAATTCGGGGGACGTCAGGCGGGCGGCCGGACATAAAAACTGCAAGCCAAATCTTTCTGTAACATGTGTTAAAAGCATGTTGCGCCGACCCTGTTGCGAGTGGCATAAGGGCAGGTGGAAAGAAAGACTTGGTGCTTGGATCCGTGGCGCAGTGGGCCGGCTGTGAAGTGAAAGGCCGCGGGTTCGATTCCCGCACCGAGACAAATGATTGTATCATCCACAAATATATGTTTCGGTTCTGAGTGTTTTCTCCCCAGAGTCAGGCGGGCGGCCGGACGTAAAAACTACATTCGAATCTTGCTGTAACATGTGTTTAAAAAGCATTACGAGTGGCATAAGAGCAGGTGGAAGAAGAAGACTTGATACTAGGAGCATAAGTCCCTTAATCTAAGACTTATTTAAGAGTCGGCTTAGGACTTTGTGTGTGACTGTTGTTGCATTCAGGTCTGCTATCATTCTTTTAATGAAGTCGTTTAAAATGTAAAGTCGCGTGTAATGTAAATGTAAAGTCTATTGACCAAACTATAAATATAAACAAATATCTACCCACTTTACAAATTATTTCTTTGTTTGGACATGTCACCAATAAATAAAATGTGGGTAGATTTTTCTTATATTTCTGTACAGTAACAGTAACTATAACAGGTACCTATGGTGATTGGATTATAGTAAAGTATAATACAAAAAAATGTGAGTGACTCTTATCGATTGCAGTCACAAACATTCAAACATTTTACAAAATTAAACCGCGATAAAATCCGTATAAACTAGTTTTATTTCAATTCAAACATTGACATTTATAATAGTAGTAGGGTGACATCAGTAAAAAGATTACAGATATTTCCGCCGACAATATAGTACTGATACCAATAACGGGTATTTCAATATACTTAATTTACTGTGTTCTGTGCTGATAAATGGTCGCTTCAAAGTCCGATCCCTTCACTAGATTCTTACTATCTCCTCAAAATAAGCCGCAGACCGTTTATTAATATCAAGCCACTGCTCATAACTCAAATAATCAAACAACTACGCGTCGAATTGAGATACTCCTCAGACATTTCGCATCGGTTAATAAATTATAAAAAAGTCAAGAAATAAAAAGTGAGCAATAAATTTCCTTTCAAGAAACACGCCAGAAATGAGGACGTTGCGCCGTGTCGTACCGTAGTTTGTTAAAAACGCTCGTAAACTTTTATCTGACGTTAAAACGTAGACAGAACGGCGCGGCGTCGGAACGTTTTAAATTGACAATATAGCGGAGTGGTCCGGCCATTCAGCTTAATGCTGGTGGTGCATCCGGCAACCTTGCTGACTCATTGCGCGATGGCTTCGATGAAACCTGGGTAGTTCCTGTTGAATTGTTACCAATAATAAGCTTTATCGATAGACAAGGTCAGATGTTGGCTAATGGTTGTAAAGTGCTTTTAGGTGTAGATGTATATGTAATAATAGTTACAAGGTTTGGCTGGGCCTAAGCCAAGCCCAAATGTTATACAAATTTAAGGCTCACAGATTTTTTTTTCTAGTGATTTCTTATGTTTACGCAAATATTACACATTGAAATAAAACTAGTTTATACAGATTTTATCGCGGTTTAATTTTTATTTTAGTCCCGACGTTTCGAAAGCTTTTCAGCCTTAGTGGTCACAAAAAAAAACCGTAAAAGCTAGTTTTATTTCAATAATATATTATTCTATTTTGGTAGGCAAAGATATCATAGTGGGTGTGGAATGCTTTGCCGTGACGAATCTCTTGGGTTCGATCCTAGATTTGGAGCAAACATCTGCTTAGATTGGTTGTAGAGTTATTGTGCTGATGACACCTCTTATCCCTTAATTATTTAGTGTTGTTTGGTATAGGACAAGCTTGAGCTCTGAGAATGTATATGTCAATGTCAGAGGGGCCTCTCACCTGTTCAACGCCGCTCTGTTCGTCGTATGGTAGAAACGACCCTAGAATAGCTGATCCAAGGGTTGTAAGCGATTGTTTCGATATGAATATCAAATGTTAATTATTTAGAAATTATCGCGTCATTGGTCTAGTAGCAGCGTAGTAATAGTGAATTCCGGGGCTCAAATCTCAGGTCGAGGGATCACAAATTGTGTTTGAGTTTTCGTTTCGAAATAAGTTTCACGATAAGCTCGGCGAAATGTGGTTGCTCTAGTTGCACCTCTGCCTACCCCTTCAGGGATGTAGGCGTGAGCTTATATGCAGAAAAGATCAGATTAACGTACGTTTGCTACTGATAAATTACGAATCTCCCTCCCTATAACTGAAGTTAAATACAATAACATTTTCTGGCACAACAGGGGCGAGAATATAATACGAAGCCGCGTCGTGAAAGCAACAATCGCATTATTATTTGATATCATATTTGTTCAACGTTCTGTATACATGCATGATGCAGATGGTTTGTTAGACAGCATATCAAATGAGATGCGCTTGGAGAGAGTATTTCACGTACTTTATTGTTAGATATGCATCAAAATCTAAATTTGATCTAAAATAATAGTCAATTCAATAACATCATTTAGCTTCAGTCAAATTTTAACTCAACCGCCAGTTCGGAATACTGTTTCGCTAGAGAAGAACGAGCAAGAAACTCGTAACGTTGGTCTTTTCAAAACTGATTTACAATATTTTTACTACATTGATACAATTTATTTTGAGTTAAGCAGCTCAATTTATGTCAAGAGGAACATTATAACATAAAATAACGTTTATAAAACTTAGAAACCGACTTCAATTTTTAGTGGTAGTAATAATAATAATAGCATGTAAAATACAATAACACAATCGCGACGAGTGTACTGTTGTCCGTTGAGGAGTTTTATTTTTTTACTCCGTACCCCGTCATCAGATCTTAACCAAATTTATATGGTACCACATCGCAGCTAAACTCTATGGAATGAAATTTTTTCCAACAAAATCGGCCCAGAATTGGCGGAGAAATCGATGTACATACATAAAAAAGCAAAATAAAAACGCACCGAATTGAGAACCTCCTTCTTTTTTGAAGTCGGTTAATAACGGTAGGCAGCGGCTTGGCTGTGCTCTGGCATTGCCGAGGTCCATCGGCGGCGGTAACCATTTACCATCGGGTGGGCCGCATGCTCGTCTTATATGTGCATCAAAAAAAAACTGCACGGTCCCCATGATCACGAGGAACAAATTAAAACTCTCTCTACTCTAGTATATATAGTACACGGTTATTCTCAGTATATCAATTCGAGGGTCATAGATTTCCGTGGTGGTGGGAAATCTCACGTGGCCGCTGAACGTAACGTGTGACGTAACAGTATAGAGGCTGTCGGATAATTATACACCACATTTATACAACGGCTCGCGTAAGTCAAACGAAGGTGACTGTGTGCCCGTTTGCAGGGTCAGGTAGGGTTAATGGGCGTAATATAGAACTTTGCCATTTCAAATCTTTGTAGTATAGTTGATGCAATTTCATTTGACTAGTATCGGATTCGGCACTGACTATTTAAAATACCACTAACTACTCTTTCATATAAATAGTGTGAGTTTATGACTTGAAGTGTCAATTACTATCGATCTCAAAAAATTCGACTGTTAATAAATGTATGTTCACGCATAACTCCGCCAAATATTGACCGATTCGGGTGATTCTCTCTGTATTCGATATTCTGCTCGTCTCGTCATTCAAGCTAATAAAAAAAATGCCATGTACCGCTTCGTAATTCAAGGCTTTGTGTGGTGTTGCTCGGTAAGGCAAGTGATCCCGTATCCTAACCGGGGGGATGCCGCCGAGGGTGCGAGAGTATGCAGGCAGACAATGCTAGGCAGCAAGTATGTTTCACGTACAGGCTGAGCATAGTCCGTCCTGATACTCTTGAAACAATGACCTCTAAGATCAGCGTGGCGGGAGATGTCATGGGCGGTTACGCTGGACAACTCTGAAAGGTGCAACTCGGGAAGAGCGCTACGATGCCCCAAAGGATTGTCTGAGCTGCAGCCGAAACCCTAACGGTGGACACCTCTTGAAGGGTTGCTGGTGAATCGGGCCGATCCGAAGCGAAAGTGGAGCGGCACCCAAACTAGGATTAAGGGTGAAATGGTTCCATTGATTGTAATGCATACACGTTACAACTGAGGCTGACGCTGAGGTCTCGGGTTCGATCCCCGAGTCGGGTAAAAGTGATATTGGGTTTTTCTAAACGAAATGCTCAGTATGAGCCGAGAGTCTGGACTTGTGCTGGTATGGCGACAGGCTTGCCCCCTATTACATCATGAGACAGAGATACGCTCGGAGAAATGTGGGTGTGTACTGGTTACACCTCTGCCTACCCCATCGGGGATTACAGGCGTGAGTGCGTATGTATGGTTCTATTAACGTGAGCTGCTAAGGGTTGGGGTGCCTAAAGCATTCACCCGAAAGCCCGATGACGCTGACAAAAGCAGACTCTCGTCAGACTATCAGCTATCGACCACATAAAAAAAAAATGTGAGCTGATCACCCGTCTGTGCAACTAGCAGACGTCCCCACCATAAATACCATATACAAACAGAGTGGTGCTGCTCTTTTTATGAGCAGGCGTCGCGCTTACCATCAGGCGACCTGCTCATTAAGTCATTGGTTTAATAAAAAAATCTAATATTCGGTTTGCTGTTACATGCTAAGACCTCCTGAAATTGCTCTTTGACACAAGGCCGGTAAAAGAGCAGTGGGTCACTTGATGATAAGTGATCTCCACCGCCCATGTACGCCCACAATACTAGAAGAATCATGGGCGCGTTGCCGACCTTATAGGAAAGGGATTAAGGGATTGGGAACGCGAAGGATATCTCACTCACCGTACGAAACGCAGCAGCAAACTGCTACTTTACGCCGGTTTTCTGTGAGACAGTGGTAACGACCCGGACGAACCGGCCCCATTCATGCTGTAGATGGAACTGTCTACAGCGTGGCTCTAGCACTCGAGAAAATCTTATAACTTCTCTACAATGTATTTTTTTGCTAGCTGTGCGCGTAAGGTCTACGTTTCTGTTTGTGGAGTAAACGAGACTCGCCTCTAACGATGTTAGGGCCGCGTTTTATAGCTTAAAAGCAAACATAGTATGCGTATCGGGCCGTATTATGGTCTCGTAGTACACGTGTACTACGAGATTATCGAGCGTACTGCGTAGTGTTTTCTTTGATATATAGATGTCTAGATATGTAGATTTTACTATCTAACGCCAAGACGAGCAGCGGGGTTATATTTGATTATGATTGGTCGAGGGACCAACGTGTGACATTATAGAATACTAGCTTTTCCTCGCGGCTCCGCCCGCGTGAATAAACTTTTTCGAAATAAAACGTAGCCTATAACCGTTCCCAGAGTCCCATCTATCTCTACATCAAAATTCGTCAAGATCGGTTCAGTGATTGAGGCGTGAAAGCGTAACAAACAAACTTACATTCACATTTATAATACTAGTATGATGATAGAGCCACGCTGTAGACAGTTTTGTTTACAGCATAAAGTCAACAGAAATAACAGATTACGAGTAATTTTCTTAACGGAGAGTAATATTAGAAATGCTCCATGTAAGACAAGTAAAGAATACATGTCTCGACATCAGTGATAAAGTTTTACCGTCTCCTACGCTACGTAATATTTTTTTCATCTGAAGCGAAGGTCGAGATATGTCTCACAAACACATATGTGTGTTTTCCGAATTACTGTGTAGAAGAATAAAATAAACTACGGCGACAACTTCAGTGTTTCGTAAGCAACTTTCTGCTTAGTTTTTTTTTTTTTTTTTTAGTATAGGCCGGCAATCGAGCAAGTGGGTCACCTAAAATGGAAACGTGTGAATCCGCTATTAGTAACGTTCATGTAGACATTATGAAACAATCGCTTTATAGATTAGTCCAGAACATATAAATGAACAAAAATATTAATGTTATCGCGATTCGACACATTTTAATAACACTATAGCAATTTTTAGGAGTGGAAAATTCTGCTTATTTAAATGTTGCATTTGAACATTATTACTGAATAAACATTTTCACACATTGTAGCTGGTCTCGTTGCGAATTAAATTAAAAACAAATAATATTATATTAAACATGTACCTATATTTATTGTTATGTAATATCTACCATAATCTCGGGACTACAGAGTCCACAGTTCCAAAGGTCCGGACCTTCGGAAAGCCGTGTCAACACGTAGATGCACTTTAGGCATTTTTAATTTAATATTGACCAATTGAGAGCCTCTGGAGGAACACCTCAACCAACAGGTAGAGGCTCTTTGGTATCAACCCATTAGCAGAACTGACTATCGGGGCAATGATTGTCGAGTCCACATCCCACATGTCAGTAAGCTCGTCTACACATTTGTCTTTTTCGACTTTGACGAGGTTAACAGAAGCTTGACAGCCTCCGTGGCGCAGTGGGCGAGTAACCGGTTGCGAAGCGTGAGGCCGTGGGCTCGATTCCTGCATCTAGACAGATGTTTGTCTGAGCCACAAATATTTTCGAGGCTGGGTGTTGTGGGACCGTAACTCTCGTAGTTTCTGATAACGACGATACAGGTTAACATAGTGTGGGGTCAAGATTATGTGTGTGATGGTATTTGATGGTAAACAAATAGATTGATTGTTGATTCACGTCAGTTGATCAAGTAAAATTGCACGGTGTGAACTCGCTATTATCAAATAAAAAATTAAATCATAATACAAAATCATGAAAACGTATGTCAAACTGATACTTCCAAAATAAAACTTGTAAAACTATAAAATAGTTGGCTGTTTAATGCGTTATTTGGTGGATAACGTTTAAACATATATTGTGAAATAGGCCTTAAGTTTTAAATTATTCCTTTGTGATTTTTTAATACCTACTATAACCTCTCATTAAACACTAGCTTTTGTTCGTGGCTCCGCCCGCGTTGGTTTCAGGTTCCCATCCACTGTAACTGCACATTTTTATGGTATAATTAAATGTAGACTTTGGGCGTTTCTAGGGTACATTCTCTCGTTGTTCCAATTTTCATCAAAATCGGTTCAATGGTTAAGCCATGAAAACGTAACAGACAGACAGACAGAGTTACTTTCACATTCATAGATATAATAATAATAATAACATGGATTAGTATGAATAATTGTCTCCCCAGAGGGGTTGACGTCAGGCAGGCGGTCGGTCGTAAAAACTACAAGCCAAATCATTCTGTAGCATGTGTTAAAAACATGTTGACCCCACTGCCAGTGGGATAAGGGCAGGTGGAAGAAGAGTATGAATAATTGTCTTCCCTTGTTATTATCATTTGATTTCAAAGGTACGAAAAATTTATACATAAAAAAAAAATCAATTGCAAACAAATAAAAAACAACTATTGTACACTGTTTACAAAGTTAAATTTCTCACAAAAAAGAAAATACCTAGTTGGCATAATGTCAGTGGAACTTGGCCCGGGGCGGTCAAGGTCGGCCGGTGGGCCGTTACCAAAGGTCATTATGTTATTCTATGTGCGACTGTACTAGCGATAGGGTTGGCAATTAGCAGTTTTTTTCCATGTGTAGTTATATAATAGATTATTTCCATACATACGCACTCACGCCTGTAATACCCGAAGGGGTAGGCAGAGGCGTAACTAGTACATTCCCACTTTGTCGAGTTTATTACCGTCCCATGTGATAGGGGCGAGCCTATCGCCATCCAGGCACATTTCCAGACTCCGGGCAGATACTAAGCATTTCGTGATAGAAAAACCCAATATGAGGCGCAGTTGTAATGCGTACGCGGTACGACTCCTGTGCTAAGGTCTCAGGTTCGATCCCCGGGTCGGGTAAAAGTGATATGGGGTTTTTATATTTCGAAATGCACAGTATCAGCCCGGAGTCTGGAATTGTGCCCGGTACGGCGATAGGCTCGCCCCCTATCTCATCATGGGACGCATATAAGGTCGGCGAAATGTGGGTGTACTAGTTACCCATCTGCTTACCCCTTTGAAGATTACAGGTGTCAGTGTGTATGTAAAATACCAAGCGCGTTCAGGCGAAGTCAGGACTATATGTACTATCATTACTCATTATTAGCGATAAACCTGGCTTAACTGGATTCAATTAGATGGTCATCACCCCTAACTACGATGTACATTCAATTGCCTTCGACTAATTAAGTTGTTACCATTAATTTATAATGCCTTATTGTACTCCCTTTGTTTTAAACTTGCGGCGCTTGGAGTCAATAAACTTGGTAAGGTCTTAATCGTAAATTATTTTTATTGAATGTTAAGAGAGACCTACAAGTTAATGTGGTGCACTACGGTATGATTTTTGATATTTTTTGAGACGGGCCACAAATGCATAGCGCAGGGGTGGTACCGCCAGGTATACCAGGGTCCCCCGGAACTACCGCACTAGCGCCGAAGGAGGCCACCGCGGGGTTTTTAGTCGGTATACCCGGCGTAGGCATTGGTTAGGGTACTGATCTAGCAGTCACTCAACAGAGAACTACTTAGGTCGGAATGCTGGTGACCCCGACAGAACCGTCCCTCCACCCCGTATCCGTAATGGATTTTCCCGACGGCAAAAAAATAAAAAACCGGTTTGTGTTTATTTCGTCACACTGATATTGGCATAGGACTGTATTACGTGTACATGCAATTATTAAAACACAAATTATAAATTAGAGGCCACGGGTTCTATTGAATCCACGAGACACAAAGAAAATCTACAATGGCAATAAAAACGACAATCAATTAAATTAACATTTATTTTAAAACAACAGTTTAAAAAGTGTGTATTGGCCAAAATCTTAATGTCTTATCATACGAAGCGACACAGTATTTGTTCTTTGTTTTCTTCTCTTCTGTAAATACGTCTTCCAAAGCTCTCTCAGCAAGATGAATACAGTTTGGGTCACAATTTTCAATGCTATGAACGCTGTCTTTCTAGATTCCCAATCTTCCAAAGTGATATAGCTAATTATAATAAGAGATATGTATCCGATATCGCACGTCACAGCGACTCCGATCAACGATAGAGCATGTAACCTTGTATGTAACAATGTCTTATTCCTTGTGGAAATACTCTTTTTACAACAATACATTACAGACACGATTATTCGTACGAAAATCGAAAATATTCCATTGATTATCAAAAACAAAGAATATATACAGAAGTATGTTCCGTAGGTGTACCCGATGAAAGCGATGATGACGAATATTATAATAGACGACAGGTATGCGACGACAGTCGATTTTCCTAAAGCATGAGTTATCACACCGTTGTGAAGTAAAACCAGTTTCAAATAAGCCACTAACGAAGAGCACAATGACCAGCACAGTGTCGTGACATAGGCGAAGACATCGACAATCGTAATAAGCAAATCTTGTGTATCGTAGTTACGAAATGGTGTGAAAATGTTACTCAACATATATGTTGGCGCCAATATCCTTTTCCGCCAGATTTCTAGAATATTCCAAATTCTCTATGCTGACATCTGTTAGCGATAGCGGTTAGGAATGTTTTCTTACTATTGGACTATTATCTCGCGCCATTTATTTGAAGTAAAACCAGTTTCAAATAAGCCACTAACGAAGAGCACAATGACCAGCACAGTGTCGTGACGTAGGTGAATTCATAGATAATCATAAGCACATCTTGTGTTTCTCCGACAACAGAGTTTTTGAAAACGTCACACAACATATACAAACAGCAAACCGTGATGTGATTGAGACCTATGAAGTTGTAAAGGGATCCCACTTTGGGATCAAATCCAAGTTACAGACAAAATTATTACGCATATTATGGATAATATTATTCCTATGGTACAGTACTCTTTATTCTAAAAGGATTTTTACATTTTTAAATATTACATTTCTAAAAAATAAAACATTTAAAAATATAAAAGTTTCACCCTCCAATGGCGAGGCCTAGGACCCAAGCCATCGGTGGTTAGGACCCCAAAGTGAGGAACCTCCTCACAATGCGTGCCGTGTCCAATAACACCGCTTTCTGAATCTGGCTCCTGACCCAACGACCAATCGAGAGCCTCTGGAGGTGTTGGTCGAGGCTCTTTGGTATCAGCCCATTAGCAGAAACGACTATCGGGACAATGATTGTCGAGTCAACGTCCCACATGTCAGTAACCTCGTGTGCCAGGTCTAAATATTTGGACATTTTGTCTTTTTCGGCTTTGACGAGGTTTCCGTCATGTGGTTATTCCTATTATTATTATGCTATCGGCTGATGCCATTTTTGTTCACTTTTTAATTAGCACACACTTGTTCCATGATTTTAATGAAACTATTAATGAGTTCGATAAAACAGTTATTTATAAAAATTGCGAATATATTGCTTTTCATTTTAGTGTTGATAAATTGTGTAAGCAGATATAATATCGATAACTTCACGCTTCCGGTCCTATCGCATTTAGTATTTTTTTTATATATTAGACATACCTAGAGATGTCTTATGTTATCGCTTCACAGCAAAAGGGAAATTATATCCCTTATCGTAGGTAATGAAAGAGCTGTGCCCGAAACAGCTACACACTACTAGGCTACATAATTTCATAAAAATTGAAATATTTTAATAGGTTCTTACGGTTCTCTCTTACTTTTAGAAACACAAGGTACTCGCACACAGTACGAAGTCAACGGGTTGCTTGAATTCTGCCTTTTATGGTTGTTTTGTTGAAAGTAATATGGTGCGTAATGGGTTCGCAGCGTGTGTGAAATTTATTTTGGCCAAGTTTCGCGTGTTCACTTCAAGGTCTTGCGTTATACATAATTAGATGCTATTTATCTTCGACACCGGTTTGTATATGGAAATATTATATTTATGCAGTATAGGCGTTATCAGTAAGTGCACTTTTTATTACCTGACAAAAAAGAGGTGTGTTATAAGTCTGACCTCTATGTCTGTCTGTTTGCGGTATCGTAGCGCCTAATAGAATGGACTAATTTGATTACTGTTTTTTTATTTGATAGCTGGTTTAATCGCGATGGTTCCTAATCATGTTTGACAAAACTCTTCTCAGCTATTTAGAAGTTACAGCTATTTTTGTAATTGATGTTTAGAGTTTTTAAGCTAATTAGGTATATGAGAAATTACGGTAAACTGTAATTTGGAAAATATGAAGCATATCCAGAATATAAGCCATTTTATAAATCTCTTACGACATTGCTGCGATCCTTATTCAATTACCCACTGTGATTATTATTCTTGCCTCAAAGGAAATAAATACACCGGGAATTAACTTTGCCATATTTTTACGAAGTTAATATTGTATAGGTATATTTTGTTACGCTTTTTTTGTGTAAAAACGGTTTTTTGACGCGATGTGCTCTGCCTGGGCCGAGGAATATCATCCTAATACTAATAATAATTTGTTTTTAAAAAGGAAAAGAAGAGTCAAAAGATACACAATACCTAATTGGTTCAATTTTATTAATAGAATATTTTTTGTTCTCATATCTCAAAGGTTTATGTGTTTTATGTACTCAATATTTTGTATTCTATTGCGGACTTTATTTTACAGTTCTAAGCAGTGATCCGTTATTTATAAGTAAGGTGGTTTGTCCCTCGTGCGCTTTGTTTATTTCTGTCTCCAAGCAACAGTGTGTAGGTAAGCACTGTTGTGTTCTTAATATCTTATGTCTCGGGATGAAATGGTGAAATGGTTCCATCAACGTGAGCCGATCACCCGTCTGTGCAACTCCCAGGCGTCCCCACCATGTCTCGGGATGACGAGCGGAGTCCAATGCCATGCGGTGCTTTGCAACTCAAAGTTCTGTGTGGTGTTGCTACTGTTTATGGGCAGGCGTGGCGCTTACCATCAAGCGAGCCACCTGCTCGTTTCATTACTCATGCGAATAAAAAATACTTATATATTATTTTGTAATTTTTCTCATTTCGATTAATTCGCAGTTCCCCGCGAACATAATTTCACGATGAATATAAACTTTTAAAGCGCAAACTACTTGTTTAAGATTTTATTTAAGTTTTTCAAGATCACTTGGTGGTTTTACAGTGGAGCACATCTGGCCTTAGCATGTTTTTCGCATTTATAAAAGAACGTTTCTAGATCTCGGCTCTTTGTGGGTTAAACTTGTACGTGCTTTGAGTTGAAATAACTTTATTATAACCAACTTAAAAAGTAAGTTTCTTACGCAAACGCGGGGCCTACCTAGTACAAATGAAATAGCGAGAAACATAAGATACGTTATGATGTACGCGTCCGAGACGTGTGAGGCGTGATGATATAAGGACGTCCGTCTTCCACTCCACGTCCACTTTGAGGACGAATGCGACAGAGTGACGACGTAATTTTGACACTTTTAGCAAAGATATTTTTCGTCGATAGAACTACTTATCTCTCTCGTGCGCGATATATGCCGTGTTGCATATTGTCTCGGTCGCGTACCTCAAAACATTGTTAGTAATTATTATACATAGGTAGGTATGAATTCGAACCTACGACTTTCGACTCGACAGTCGGTACCACTCCCCATGAGCTATCGCTGCAAGAGTCCTAAAAGCACACACCTCTGACTTTTCTAAGTTATGTGTTTATTAATTGGTAGTTATAGCTTGTCTTAACGGTGAAGGAAACATCGTGAGGAAACCTGCACACCTGAGAAGTTTTCTATAAGAATTTCGAAGGTATGTGAAGTCTTTCAATCAAGGCCAGCGTGGTGGACTAAGACCTAACCCCTACCATTTTGTAGAGGAGGCCTGTGTCCAGCAGTGGTACATGTATAATACAGGGCTAGTAAAAGAAAAATAACTATGTATATTTTGTTTCGATTGCTCTCGCTCCATGAAGGTTACGAGTAAAAAGTAATAATACTTATATGAATTAAATTCTCTGGTATTAATGAAATCACCGTTCTTTGTGGTAAAGAGAGCGTTTTTCTACAAAAGCTGTTCATTTCTCAAAGATTTCAAGGTGGATAAGCGCTATGATTTAGCATAATGTATGGAGTTAAAGGTCACGCAACACCGTAGATGGTCAGTAGGCTCTGGGTTCAATAGCGACCATTCGTGAATGGCCAGTTTTTTTCCTTTGATTCTAGACATTAACTATGAATATTGTTTTGTGGTTATTATGAATGGTGATACTCACGCCTGTAATCCCCGAAGGTGTAGGTACACCGCAGATATCTCCGTCCCACGATGTGATAGGGGGCAAGCCTATCGCCATACCGGGCACAAATTCCAGACTCCGGGCTGATACTGAGCTTTTCGTAATAGAAAAACCCAATACCACTTTACCCGATCCGGGATCAAAGCCGAGATCTCAGCGTCAGTCTCAGTCGTAACGCGTACGCATTACAACTGCGCCACCAAGGTAGGTTACCATTAATTAGGTGAGTAATTTGCTCGTTTACGCTATTCGTCGTATTATCGCTATGCTAAACAACTATCGGCTTCAGCGTGGTGGTTTCGACAATAAAGAGAAAATTATGCCAACCCTGCTGACCCAATCGTTGTAAAAAAATGTTGGTAATATAAGCTATATTACCATTATAATGTTGGTAATGTATTAGGGATTTTTCTGTCAAAGCGGAATTTATATAAGAGCGCTCAAGTTATGTAAAAACGGTTTGAATTACTGCTATTTTGTTATCTTTCAGGCAAAATTACCAGTGATATAACTTATCTTATATTTCTAAAGCATTCTAAATAACTGTAATATCAAATCTATCTATTTATATCAAACGCCAAACCAACGGCCAAAGAACCTTAAGTCCCTCATAGTTCCTGATACCCACGATACAGGTTAACCTAGTGCGGGGTCAGGGCTATTTGTGTGACTGTTGAGTGTATTTATTTATTTGCTTGCCAGAGTTCACCGCCACCGTTCAGTCCTGAGGGCCGCACCAACGACGACGACGCTATCGTCTCCATCATCGAGTCGGCTGAGAAGTTCGTCTACATATCTGTCATGGACTACGAGCCCGCTTGTGTGTTCACGCCTAAAATATTGTGAGTTTTTATACACGTGGTATAAACGAGGCTTGCGGTGCAGAGCGTCGTATCTCGATCTAGAAATTTAATATTAAGACATTAACATTTATGAATTAAAGTTGATTTTGAACGTTCATAAATTTTTGTTGCGTGTATGAGTGTTACGTGTGATTTTACCATTGCATGTGTAAGTGGTGCCGTATTTTTTGGTAGATTCATATGAGAGTTATCGTTCTAGTTATCTTATTTCAATGCTCGACGGTCAGTTTTTTTAGTCGATTAAAGATTATATTTGTTTTTCAGATTTTGGCCGAAGATAGACGACGCGATCCGTAAAGCAGCGATCGAGCATAAAGTGCGCGTGCGTATGCTCATCAGTTGGTGGAAACATTCAAAGCCGTCTGAGGATTACTTCTTGCGATCACTCGCGTCGTTGTCTGAAGTATACCCCGGTGTCAATATACAAGTGGTATGTTAATATTCTTTTAATTGAATCAATATTCTTTTATGTACAAGTTTGCAGAAGTAAGTCTCGAAACTCGGTTCCCGTTACGGGTTGTGGGGTTTAGACGGCGCGGCGGGTCGCCTCATATAATACCGAATACCGTCGAATCAGGGCCTGACCGTACCAGGGTTATACCTGACGGCCCAAAAACGGAGGCTCAAATAAGTTGGGGCACTGCGACCGCAAATATTTTATACCCAGTGTCCGTTCTGGGTACTTTGATACATATAGGTACCTACATTTTTGTAACGTAGTTTTTTATTATTTCACGCCGAATGAAATAGGACAATGATTTTTATCCCTGACAAAAAGAGAGGTGTTGTAAATTTGACTAATGACGGACTAAGTCCGTCGAGACCCCGGGCGGACCCCCTCTCCCCCAAGTCCTCTACTGAGTTAGACCCTTTTTCAGCCTGTGCGTGTGATTGTGCTTCGGTCTGTGGTATCGTAGCGCATAAATAAATGCAAATTGAATGGTTTTTTTTAATTTAATTTAATTGCTAAGGTAGAGCATACATACGTTTCAAAGCTGTTTTATTCGATATAGTTATTACCTATATTAAAAGATATTAATTGTTTCAGCCATTTATAGGTTACAGATATTCTAATAATTGACGTCGGTGATGTTTCCTCCACAGAAACGTTTCATAGTGCCATCAACGCCTGAGCAGGACAAGATACCATTCGCGAGAGTAAATCATAACAAATACATGGTCACCGACCGTACCGCATACATCGGTACATCGAACTGGTCGGGCGATTACTTCACCGATACTGCAGGCGTGGCTTTGGTGCTTGAGGACGAGGGTGGGCAGAACAGTACGGATATAAGGAGGGACTTACAACAAGTGTTCGAGAGGGATTGGAACTCACCGTATGCAGTACCGCTCAGGAGGTTATAGCGTACGTAGCTAACAAATTCCAAGTGTCGCGTTTGTGTTTGTAAGTTTTTGATTTGTACTTAATTTAGCGTGTACGGTAATGCTGTGTAAAACTTTAATTTGTCTTTATAAATCAACATTTAAAATTCTAAATCACGTGTCATTTATTACTTGTTGGAGAGTTTCGAGTTGTCTGTTGAGTCATCATCAGGGTAAACCTATCGACTTTAAAAATTGGCCCCACCTTCTTTTTTAGTCGTGTTAAAAATGAAGAGGAACCGTAGTTCTTATGTTTTGTTGTATTTTTAATTCGATGCTTGTCACCTAGGTGTTGGATTATGCGCGATACCCGTTCAAACGAAACTATTCCTCAATAAAAATATGGGCGAAGAAATATAAGTAGGTACAGTCCGAAAAAAAATGGGATCATCAAAAAATATATGTTGGTGTTGATTAATATAAAAATAAGTAGAGACAGTAAAACCACGCATTTTTCAATGTTAAATCAAGTTTACTGTCACGACTAGCGGATTGCATGCATTGTAAATAACTGATGCAATAATATTTTAATAATACATAAAACATTTTACATATAATCCCTAATGGTCTGGGACCAGTGGCATATTTTTATGTTTCATAGGTTTTTTAGTTATATCAATTTTTCTTTGAGGAAATTTGTTATGATATATCGAACAATTTTTGGATATTTTGTTCTATGTGCTCGATATGTTTGTACACAATGACTGTGTTAATATGTGCGTGTATGACTGGCAGCTATTCAAATAAGTATTATACATATATTATATAAAAAGTCAAGCGCTCATAGCAATATGTGCACAAATAAACCGAGTAGTCTTTAAAACTATTTCTGTCGTAGATAATATAAGATTGTTGAAGTTGGTGATGTTTGTCAAACTTAAATGCGAAAACTTGCAAACGCAAACGTATATTTTAATCGATTTTTTGGTATCATAGATAATAATTTAAGTATAGATAAATGAAAATTAAATAAATATCTTCCTTCTTGTTTGGATTCGTACTGCGGACTTGTTCACGATTGTGATCTCTTGTGTTCTTATCGTAGGATAATGTACATTTTCATTCATCTCTGGCATCTATCATCATATTTTTTATATGATTTGCGTATAATGATGAAACTGTTCGCTTGGTTGGACATTTTAATTTTATTTATAATAATAGTATTTTAATTTACATTAATTCATTTTTGTGATTTTTTGTCATGAAAACATAATATTCATAAATAAAAACATCTTTTTCCATACGTTTCTGCTGACAGTACTCGTTTGATTTCATTCTTTTATTTTTCTAGTTACCACTTAAATATTTATTTATCGGTACGTTTCGCAAGTAAATAAATTATTGGATTTCAGATTTCATAGGTAGGTAATATGTAAAACATTTACTACATGATTAACATCGTACCTAAAAATTTTGCAACAAACTAGGTACATCATTTCTGTCAATATTTCTCAAAGAATATGCTGATTTGTAAAATGATTTATGAATATTATGTTTTCATGTTAACAAAGGCATTTTAAAGTGTTGTTATATACCATATTCAATTAAGTATGTGTAAGTACCTATGTTACATTATTCAATAATTAAGACGCTGAAACGTTCTATTATTTTGCGATTCTATCTAACCGATTACGAAAAATATATAAGTAATGATTTAGTTTTCTAAATAGAACCAAAATTTTATTTTATTAATTATTAAGCCTTATCTAATATTATGTATTCATTAGTATGAAATCGTTATATTAAAGTAACGGTTATTATCTTTACCTTCATAGTTTGCTATTCAAACTTATTTGTAAGTTTCGGAGTTTAATTTGAATACTTCGTTTCCAATATATTGTAACCATCGTGCGACTGTGTGCCTTGTAACTATGAAATGTGTGTATTCTTCGATTGTCTCTGAGACGTAGATTTTTATATCTATTAGATACAAGTTTATGCGTGTTAATACATTACAACTGCATATCTTCTTTAATATATTTAACCAAAAAAACAATTCAAATAATAATAAAACTTATCTCAAAAAAAAACTCATCTTCAATTAATTTTATGTATATTTCCAGATTTTAACCAAAGTTAAAAAGACTAAATGTAATTTTAAATTCATCATGTAATTGTACGTCATATGTATTTTTTTTTACTTTAATTAGATCAAATTACATTTTTTACGGCAAATCTTCAATAGTTCATGCTAGCTCAATAATTATTATCGTGTGTGTTTGAAATTTTATTATGAATAAGATTGTGTGCATTTTTGCAACTTTTGCGTGGTGTCACTTTGTTTATATAGTATTAAATTTTAAAGTTTCTTTTTAAAAGTTGAAAATGTGTGTTTTCATCACGTCTCGGCATTGTTATCATTCTAGTTTATTTATCGATTATGCAATAAAAGTATATTGAATTACGTTTAATTTTACAGAACTCGTAAGTATACAGTAGATTCTTATTGGATTGTATTGGTGATTATTTTAAATACACCAAACAGTCACACAGACAGTCCTGACCCCGCACTCAGATACGAATCTAGTAACACGTAACTACGAAACAAATATTTGCAGATCAAACAAACATTTAACTCGGGGCGGGGATCGAACCCACGGCCTTTAGTTTCACAGCCGGTTGCGAATGCGCCTAAATTCAAACTTAATTTTCGAGAAGGTCTCAATTCTATTGTTAGATATTAGAATATTGGTTGGACAAATATTTTTAAACGAATTGTTTCGCTTCTAAACGTCATAGCAGCGTCCATATCATTGCATGTTTGTATTAATAGAGTATTCGAAAACCGTGTTTAGAAAGATTTACAACAGCTGGACTTGTAGGTAAGTGCTAAAAGCAATAGAGATTTTATGAATGACAATACACGTGATTTCGGTTTTGTAAATAAATACTTGTTACTTTATTGTTGCATTTTAATTTAATTCCTATAAAAAATTCATGTGTAATGCATTACTGGTAGTTTAAATTTATTCGCATATTGCTTCGATAAAATATATACTAGATACTGGACACTTAAAGCAGCGAAGACAGCGCTTGTAATGTGAGTAAGCACTGTTTTGCCTTCGGTAGGGTGAAAAAATCATAAAATTTCATTGCTTCAAATTTAAAAACATCGGGAATGTTTGATGGTTTTGATATAAAAATACATTACAGGTTTACATTTGTATTTATTTAATCAGAACTTGTGATCTTTTCCTTATATTTTAATTTGTCGATGCATTTTTAAAATGTCATTGCGTGGAACTATGTATCTTTATATATTTTATCGAGGGCATATTATGATATAGCTTTTGGTTAACTAGCAAACAATTGAAGATTTGTGAAGCTCATAGCGATTTCCACTAACCGTGATGGAAGTCTTCCGACGGTAGTCAGATCATCACTGGTTGACGATTTACTTGTGTATGGAATTGGAGATACAATGTCAGAAGCTATTATAGATCACAATAATAAACAAGAAACAATATTAACTCCGTTAGATAAATATAATTGCAAATTAAATAAAGAGAAACATAAACTTCTTCAGACTTTAGTAAAATATTATGGTAATATTTTTCTACCAAAGTCTTGCAACCAGACCCGTCTAAAGTACCTAGAGTATATTTCAAATATACCAACTCCAAAGAACAAGAAAGAACTACAAATATTTCTTGGTGTAGTAACATATCTAAGTAGACCGTTCCTAACTAAAGTGCTAATTCTCAACACTTGAGAAGTCTCACACATGACAAAACAGTGGTTGTGGAGTAAAAAAACATAAAATGAGTTTAATCAGCTAAGTCGTTGATTGGTGTTATTACAACATTAAAATATTTTGACAAAAATGAAACACTTGTTGAATGTGATTCCAGTGAAGGAGCACTAGGAGTGGCATTATTTCAAAAGAATCAACCAGTTACATATGCTTCACGATGCCTGACTCGCAACAGAAAAGAAATATGCCCAGATTGAAAAGTAACTTCTGACTGTAGTTTTCGCTTGCAAAGGGTTTGACCAGTTGGTTATAGGAAATACAAAGACGATTATAAAAACAGACCACAAACCATTGTTAAATATCTTTAGAAAAACCTCTTCTTCATGCTCCAAAAAGGCATTAATCCGTGTTAGTTATCTTACAAAGATATAGTTTAGAATTGCAATTTGTATCTGGAAAAGAAAATGTTTTGGCAGATGAATTATCTAGATTTTATTTAGAATGTAAAGATTTCAATATATCAAAAGAATTGAAAATATATATTAGGCATAATTTAACAAATATAAATAGAATGTATGTTTAAGTAATCAAGATATAAATAAATTGGCCAATGAGTTTTATTATGCTACGACCAAGCTAACATTAAATGCTTCCTAACATGAAATACCTACCTAAACAAAAAATAAAAATGATATCAAATAAATAAAAGATGACCGATGGCGAATAAATAATAACGGAAAATTGGCAATTTTTAAAAGACAAGTCATTCTTTTCAAGCATATAGTAAGCGGACAAAAAACAAGCCCACTGAGTTTGTTTCGCCGGGTCTTCTCAAGCTGGGTCGTTTTGGATCCGGTGGTAGTTTTAAAACACGTGCCGTTTCGGGAAATGCAGTGGTCCATATCGATTCAAAATATTAATCAATAATTAATAATGGACGTTTCCATATTACAATTATTGTTACTACTGTAAAATAAAGAGACAACAAATAAACAATTTAGTGTAATTGCCTAGTGTATTTTGACGATGCTATGTATGTTATGTATACATGATATGATTTCTATACATAAGTTTCTTTATTTTGTACTGACTTGTCATAAGCGCTTTTTTAATTGCCTACATGATTAATAAACTATTTCATTTCATTTCATAGGACTGTATTACGTGTACATACATGTAATTATTAATAACACGAATTATACATTAGTGGCCACGGGTTCTATTGAATCCACGAGACAAATAATATACAAATCTACAAAGTTAGCAAAAACTACAATCAATTAAATTAACATTTATTTTAAAACAATAAATAAAAAAAAATGTATTGACCGAAATCTTAATGTCTTATCACACGAAGCGACACAGTATTTGTTCTTTGGTTTCTTCTCTTCTGTAAATACGTCTTCCAAAGCTCTCTAGACGAACGATTCAGCAAGATGAAAACTGTTTGGGTCACAATTTTCAATGCTATCAATGCTATCTGTTCTGATTCCCAATCGTCCATCGAGAAATAGCTCATTATAATATTAAGACATATGTATCCAATATCGCACGTCACAGCGACTCCGATCAACGATAGAACATGTGTCTTATTCCTTGTAGAAATACTCTTTTTACAACAATACATTACAGACACGATGATTCGTACGAAAATCGTAAAAATTCCATTGATTATCAAAAAGTAAGTATATATCCAGAAGACGTATGCTCCGTAGGTGTACTCGATGAAAATGTTGATGACGAATATTATAATAGACGACAGGTATGCGATTACAGTCGATTTTCCTAAAGCATGACTTATCACACCGTTGTGAAGTAAAACCAGTTTCAAATAAGCCACTAACGAAGAGCACAATGACCAGCACAGTGTTGTGACGTAGGTGAATTCATAGATAATCATAAGCACATCTTGTGTTTCTCCGACAACGGAGTTTTTGAAAACGTCACACAACATATACAAACAGCAAACCGTGATGTGATTGAGACCTATGAAGTTATAAAGGGTCCTCCACTTTGGGATCAAACACCAAGTTACAGACAAAATCAGTACGCATATTATGGATAATATTGTTCCTAATATTATTATGATTTCGGCTGATGCCATTATTGTTCACTTTAATGAGCACGCACTTGTTCCATGGTTTGAACGTAACTATTAATGAGTTCGATAAAACAGTTATTTATAAAAATTGTGAATATATTGCTTTTCATTTTAGTGTTGATAAATTGTGTAAGCAGATATAATATCGATAACTTCACGCTTCCGGTCCGATCGCATTTTGTATTTTTAATACACTTTTTTTAATATATTAGACATACCTAGAGGTGTCTTATGTTTTAATGAAAGAGTTGTGCCCGAAACCGCTACACACCACTAGGTAACTTAATTTCATAAAAATATAATATTTTAATAGGTCCTTATATACTTACGGTTCTTTTGTACTTTATTACTTTTTAGAAACACAAGGTACAACAGTACGAAGTCAACGGGTTGCTTGAATTCTGACCTTTATGGTTGTTTTGTTAAAAGTAACATGGTGCGTAATGGGTTCGCAGCGTGTGTGAAATTTATTTTGGCCAAGTTTCGCGTGTTCACTTCATGGTCTTGCGTTATACATAATTAGATGCTATTTATCATCGACACCGGTTTGTATATGGAAATATTATATTTATGGAGTATAGGCGTTATCAGTAATTGTACTTTTTAATACCTGACAAAAAAGAGGTGTCTTATAAGTCTGACCTCTTTGTCTGTCTGTTTGCGGCATCTTAGCGCCTAAATGAATGGACTAATTTGATTGCTGGTTCAATCGTGATGATTCCTAACCAGAATTTTGGACGCATTTATATAAAGGAATTAAATAAAATCTCTATTGGAAAGCTAAGCAGGGAGGGGTGGTTTCGGCCCGTGGATATCTCACTCGGCGTATGAAATGCAACGGCAAGCTTCTACTTCACATCGATTTTTTGTGAGATAGAAACTGAGCCAGCCCGTGCCTTCTTTCATTATTTCTGCTTGGCGTTATCCAGGCGTTTCCACTTCACCGGATCTTGAGCATCCTCCATAGTGAGACCATTTATTGGCTCTCATGTCTCCCTCTAATACGTCAAAGTCAGCGTTTTTTGGGCCACCCTATGGTCGATCTGGCTGACATTTGCGACCGCTGGAAAATCAAATAATTACCATAATTTTAAATTTTTAAAATTATAGTAATTATTTGAATTCCTAGCGTAGTCTCATACTGATCATGCACGTCATACTACTGGTTTGGTATCAATACGGTAATACCAACAGTGTGTTACACTGCAATTACCACGTAATAAACAAAAACTAATTTTAAAGAAAACGTTTTATTAAAAACGAATTTTTAATTCTAATAATTGTCATACATCATAGAATCTGCACCACTCAACGTTATAACCAACAATAGCTCTATAACATTTATAGATAGTTCGGTTCATTTGTGCACGCATTGCGAGCTTGTACATATGTAGTTTGATAGTGTGTACCTCAATACAACACGCACACATCTCAGCGCGCACAAATGAGTTGAATTATCTATAATAACATTGAGTAATGCCACAGTAACCAGCGCTCGAAACACAAGAAAACATTCCGCTCCTTACTTATATTCGGTTTCTAAATTTACTTATAATGTCTGTATATGTCAGAATGTTTTCTTTTATTTCGCAAATTACAACTATTTAAGGTCATATAAAATACTTTCTATAAATAAAGTAAAATTAGCTTAACAAATCTAAGGTCCATTACAAACAAATACATTTTCTAAAATGTCCAAATCAGTTGTACTATTCAATCCTTAGAGGCTATTTACACTAGCGAATTTCCCGCAGTGAATTCTACCGTGGTGTTAAAATATTTTTTTGTCGTAATAAATACAACACAGGCCTAGTGCAGCCTATAGATATGATTAATATGTTGTATCAAATAAGGGATCTAAGAATTCATGACTGCTTCGGTGCCTCAGTTATCATGCGTGCAACAACGGCTGTGCTGAGGTCTCGGGTTCGATTCCCGGGCCGGGTAAAAGTGATACTGGGTTTTTCTATTTCCAAATGCTCAGCTCGAAGTCTTTTGGGTCTGGCGTGTTTGTGCCTGGTATGGCGATAGGCTCGCCCCCTATAACATCATGGGACGGAAATGAGCTCGGCGAAATGTGCGTTTACTGGTTACACCTCTGCCTACCCCTTTGGAGATTACAGGCGTGAGTGGTGCGT
Organism: Mimas tiliae; assembly: GCA_905332985.1. Taxonomy (NCBI): domain Eukaryota; kingdom Metazoa; phylum Arthropoda; class Insecta; order Lepidoptera; family Sphingidae; genus Mimas; species Mimas tiliae. The sequence continues at coordinate 4,362,457 of HG995251.1, forward strand.
AGGAATAAATTTTACCTAGAAGAGCGGTAAATTCGCAAGTGGATATAGCGCTTAAGGTAATTATGGTGGTCCACCTTATAGAACTTATAAGACCATACAACCTAAAATAGCATTTTTTTACTAATTACATCTAGAAATCAACGGATTATCAAATTTGTTATATTATAATTGACTACTGAATGTACCGACTGAAAATTTGAATAGTGCCTCAAATATTCAAAATGTTTATTCACATAGTACATTGTGAAGCTGTTTTGTACCGTGAAGTGGGGTGAATCTAGACAAAACTGGAATAAACAATTAACTGACATCGAGTTCATATTTGACTTATTGACACGAGTAACGAACTAATAACAAAAAAAAAACTAAATTTTGGACAAACAATATTTACTACAAATTTTGGTCGATGTATCTGTAATAATATAAGTTTCATCCCGTTTCACCTTATTTGAACTTGAATAAAATCGATACTGGAAAAAATATTTATACAACAATATAATTACCTAATAATTATGTGACACATAAATTGAATTTCACTGATAAAGGTGTCCACCCACTAGAACAGTAGAGGACCGTTACTGTCCTATCACAAAAATATGGTTTGTATGAATGATTTCGAGTACACGTAAAGTACGTACACGTGCAGCTGCATGTACGTGCAGTGCCGGTCCGGAGACGTGACGTTGCCAGACAGGTACTCACAGGTAACATTGTTATTTGTTTATTCGTATTTCCCGCTCCGCGAATTTGTCTGATCCATGAATATTTGTTCCGGATCTCGGTGTTGTGCGACCGTAAGTGCCTCATAGTTTTTGATACAGGTTAAACTAGAGTGCAGTCATGACTATGTATGTGACTTTTAGGTGTATTTAATTAGTTGTCATTGCGGAATAAAGGACACGTTATGCACCTATGAACTCAGCCAGAAACTTGTGACTGAGACTTCACTATGATCCGGTTGAGACCGGTATAGTGGGTGAAAACCTTTAGCCGAATGATAGATAAACTTTCATATAACAATATTATTACATCCAACTCTAAGATAAACTATAGTCGATATAATCTGAAGGCAAACACTAAGGCCAGTGGTATTAGGAAGCGATATGTAACAACGTTCACTAAGGTATCCGGGATCATTATAAAACATACAGCCGGACTATCAGATCCATTTTCATGTGCCTCCATAACTGTTAAATTTATTATAGTTTTGGAATATGTGCGTAAAATGCGGTACAAGAATAAACCAATAGTCATTTCGATATTTTTTTACAGGAATAATTTCTGACAAGCTTTGCAACAAAATGAACGATCACTTTCCTGACAAATCTGACAACCCAGTCCATACAATGTGCAGGTATTACAAGTCTTTTGCATCATCGTCGCTTAGCTAATAACACCGCGTTGCTGAGACGACACGATAGAACGCTTCGTTTTTTTTTTTATAACTTGAATGACGAGACGAGCAGGTCGCTCGCCTGGTGGTAAGCGCCACGCCTGCTCATAAACAGAATCAACGCCACACAGAACTTTAAATAACAAAGCACTGCATGACACTGGACTGTGCTCATCACCCCGAGACATAAGGTGTTAAGTCTCATAATGCCCAGTAATTTCACTGGCTTCAATGTCCTTCAAACCGGAACACAACAGTGCTTACACACTGTTGCTTGGCGGCAGAAATAGACAAAGCGGTGGTACCAACCCAGCCGGCCTCTCGCATACGAGGGACCTACCACCTTGCCGTTTTTGAATTTTTACATTCTAAGGGCCCAGGAGGCGAAGAGGACAGTTAAGGGACAACCTCCGTGGCGCAGCGGGCGAGTAGCCGACTGAGAAGCGAGAGACCGCGGGTTCGATTGCTGCACCGTGACAAATGTTTGTGTAACCTACAAATATTTGTTGGCCATAAAGATTGACAAGTCTACCAACAGTATTGTATTTGGATTTGTCAAACTTGTCACAACAACTAAACCATGTGAGTCGACTAACATGTTGACAGTGTTGTCGATTTTTTGCAAAAATAGCAAACAGTGTAAATTAGTAATTTATGAGCTTATACAATATCTATAATGGAGATGTTGGGAGTCTATTTGGTCGACTTGACATTACATTAGGACTGGACACCAGCTGTAATCTAGTACAACACTAAAGTGACTACTTTATAAAACCTGTCAATTTACTTATATTGTTTGCAAGTTGTGTTGGAATATTCTGAATTGTATATGTAAATGATACAGACAGACAAACGAGTCGATTGTTGTTTCCACATTACGCATGCGTGGCGCTATCTTCTACGAAGTCTCTGGCCTCTTCTTGCGACACACATTCGACATGAGACACTTTGTTTCGGAACTTGACGCCGTAGAACTTGTGCGCATGCTCCAACAGTTCTGGTCTGAATGTGGTTGTTATGAACTGCGCCGAGGTCGATAGTTCGTGTATCATGTTCGCTATGGCCTTCCTGTGCTGGGCGTCTAAAGCCTGGAGTGAAAATTTAACATTTTATAATGTTTTTACATTACGATTCTGATAGCAAATTAGTATGCTACTTGATATATTAAAACTGATAATTGTCGATTAAAAGATGAAGTAATGGCGATTACCAACACAGATTGGACGAGTGAGGTAGTACCACGGTCTAAACCCCCCGATAACGGGAGGTCTTTACTCAGTAGTGCAGTGCTGATTATAATTTAGGAATCCCCGCTTTTAGTTGGTTCACTAATAGAGTTATATAGCAGAGGCCGGCAAACGAGCAAGTGAATCACCTGATGGTAAGTGATCTCCACGGTCATGAACGCCCACATAACAGAAGATATATGGGCGCGTTGCCGATCTTAAAGGGGTAATTAAGGGATTGGGAAAGGGAGGGGTATTTGGGCCTCCGGATATCTCACTTACCCATGTTACTAAGGCAAGAGCAAGCTGCTACTTGTTGCTTTTCTGTAAGACGGTGGTAACAGCCCGGTCGAGCCGGCCCATTCATGCTGTAGACAAAACTGTCTCCAGCAAGACTACTATTACAAATATGTTGAACATGACCACTAACCTGATCAATTTCGTCGAACAAGTAGAAGGGTGCGGGATCACACTTCTGTATGGCGAATATAAGCGCGAGAGCGACCAACGACTTCTGTCCACCTGACAACTGGTTCATCTCACGCATGTCACCCTCGCCACCAGTGAACGATACCTTTATACCCACGCCCGTGAACTGATCAGCATTGGCACGCTGCGAAACATAATCATAATAATAATTATATACAGATACAAGATTCGACCGTAAGAGCACTCCCATGTTGCCAAATTAGATCAACTTGAGGCGATTGACCCCCAAGACTGTCAATGTAGCACCGTTGTAATGCGTACACGATACGACTGCTGTTATAAAGCCTGGAGTCCGAAATTGTGCCCGGTATGACGATAGGTTCGCCCTCTATCACATCACGGGATTGAAGTGGGTTCGGCGAAGTGTGGGTGTATCTACTGGTTACATTTCTGCCTACCCCTTCGGGAATTACAGGCGTGAGTGCGTATGCATAATAATCGTTTTTTGTTATAACTTCGTTCAAAAACAACAAATTAGAAACTATTCAAAAAAAGTAAAAGGGGTAATTATAAATAAAATAAAAAGGATTTCAGCTAGTAAATAAGTAAGTCAGTATCCGAAATAACCATGCACGCGTGTGAGGGATCCTGATTGCCGCAGGTGATGGAGTTTTTGATACATCGCGCTTTGCTTTGATAAAGTTTTAAGCATCTTTTTTCCTCATAATCCTCCTAGTTGTCACCAAATATATCCACTCCAGATATTCGGTAACCTGATGCTCCTATTACATCACATACATATTTCCACCAGGATTTCACCAGAAATGTTTAGGATGCTAGAAAGATCTAATGCCCTAAACATAGCGTTTTCCATATCACCGAGACCTTGGAGCGGAGAAGACCGCGGGGATAAGCTAGACTTAATATTTTTTAAAGCGAGTAAAACAATGCTTTGTAAACTTACCTCAGGATGAATCTCACTTCCATCATCAGGGCCGACCCTCATGATAAGGCTTCCTCGGCCATGCGGTACCAGTTTCTTGAACACCTCAGTAAAGTTCTTGCTAACTTGCCTGAACGTGAACTGTATCGCTTCCAGTTTCCTATGTTCTAACGTTTCAATGAGCTCGCGGATTTTCTCGCCTCTGGAATAATATCGATAGTTGAGTTGTGCGGGGTGGAAATTTGTCTACATGCGGCGATACGCTCATCGGCAATCACTTAATGGGGACGCAAAATAATTCGAAGAACCATGGATGCTCTAATTGTACCTCTGTCTATACCTTCAGAAAGCCTCGGGTATTCTCCTATAGGGAGGGAATCACAATATTCTGTTTTATTTATTATTCTTGGGATTACCTTTATTTGTATAGCTTAATACAACAAACATCCACAATACCAGAGGGAACGAAGGTACTTATAGCTCTCAAACAAATCAACTCAGATAGTTTGTGTCAAAAATATCAACTATTTTGACCTTATTAAAAAAAAACAATTAATGAATTCAAGATGCCAGGTTATGCCTACAACTTATAATTATTATTACAGTTTAAAATGCTTAAAGGCACCTCAAAAAACATCAGAACATTAAAAATGATTATCGATAATAATATTACCGATAAATCACACTTATTGACGTTTATAATACAAATGATAGTTGTTTCTACAAAAAACGATTAATATTCCAAGAATAATAATCAGTAGGACTCCACACTGGTCACTTAGTTAATGACCGACACGAGTTCTAGTATCAAACTGTGTCAAGTCTAACGACAATTAACTGAGCTAAGTTCTATGTAAATGGGGCCCCTCATTAGCTCTTGTAGGGCAATGTTACGAATAAAATGTGATACGTTTGGAAACCAGCTCTCATTCATTCACTATTTAGAAACATGTATACACACACTTGTATAATACTACAATTAATTTATTTCGCGTCCGCTTTTAGTGTATTTAGTGTGTTTAACGCGATTATCGATAGTATATCGATAGTTGCTGGTCTAAGTGTCGCGGTGCCGGAGGATTCTCGATTGAACATTACTCAACTGGCGGAAAAATATCGATACCGTTTCGAACAACATGAAGTGATTACTGAAGATGGATACATATTGAATATACACAGAATTAATGGAAGAAATAGTACTAAAAACAACATGACTGTGTTGTTAATGCATGGAATTTTAGACAGTTCTGATAGTTGGTTACTTCAAGGCCCTGAATTAGGCTTAGGATATATTTTAGCTGACAGAGGCTTCGATGTGTGGATGGGTAATGCAAGAGGCAACAAGCATGCGTTAAAGCACATTAATATGACGTCAAGTCAGCTAGAGTATTGGAGATTTACTTGGGAAGAAATTGGCGTATACGATTTACCAGCAACTATCGATTACATATTAAATGTGACTGGAAAATCTAATTTATACTACATGGGTCACTCTCAAGGCACAACAAGTTTTTACGTAATGTGTTCTATGAAACCAGAATATAATTATAAAGTGAGAATGATGTTCTCTCTAGCGCCTGAAGCTTGGATGGGTCATGTCAGAAGTTCGATAGTCCGTATGTTTTCACCGGCCAACGAACTATTAGGGTATTTATTATCGAATTTCAACACATATACTTCTGGCATAGATTTCTTTAACAAAATTTCTTCACTGTTGTGTACCGTCCTTCCTAGCAAATGTGACAATATTTTATATGGAATAATGGGTTCTAACAATAAGGTAGATCAGAAACTACTGCCTATAATACTAGGACATATGCCTACTGGATCATCGACTTTACAATTCGTGCATTACGGACAATTAGTGCAATCTGGAAGATTTTGTCGATTCGATTACGGTAGAGAGGGGAATTTAGAGAAGTATGGGCGTATTACACCGCCAGATTACAACTGTAATAAAATAAATGTTCCAGTTGTATTATATTATAGTGATAATGATTTATTATCTGATGTTAGTGATGTAGAAATGTTAAAAGATTGTTTGCCAAAGGTTTTAGATATGGTTTTTGCGGAAGGCTTTAATCACATGGACTATGTATATTCGTCTGAAGCTAGTGCTGTTATTTATTCAGATATTATTTCTCATATAGAAAGGTTTGAGTATGCACCTCTAATTAATACAAACGTAAATGTCATAGGTTTATAAATTTATCTATACTTAGATAATGTGATATGTGAATAAATAATATTTTATTGAATAAAAATACTCGTACTTGTATTAAACTAAATTTGTTTTCTTTCACTTAACAATTATACCACTCTGTTGTAGGGCTATGCAGTGTTACTAGACATCCCGAATAATGTTTATGAATTTCTTTTTTTATTGTTTTGTGCTTTTACTTTGTAGACATTTTGATATTTTGCCCATAAATCAAAATAATCTTAGGACACAACCAACTTTTAATTTTTTTTGACATCACTATAGTACTTTTTTCGAAGATAAATAGTTGTTTTTAACATTACACCGCTTCTTTATTTCTCCCTGGCATTACCCCAGCTTAGTGCCAAGGTCCATCTTCTCCTAACATAGATTAGATGATATTTGGTAGTATGTGGGGCGACCTGCTGACTGACCTCAACGACTCTCAACAGGAACCAAGTTTCGACATTGCCTCGTCTGCTAATTAGGAGAGTATACCACGTATATGTGTGTCTTTATATTATACCGTTTATATTATGTAAATAGTAAACATACCCAATATCGAGTTCTTCTTTCCTTTTGTAGAGTTTCTCCTTCTGTTCTGAGAAGCTGATGAACTGGTCCAAAGCTTTTTTGTTCACATGATTATATTTCTTGAGATGTTGATTAGCTTTCTCTAGTTCTTTGAATAACTGCAACAAAAGTTGAACTAGCAAATCGTTATCACGTAAAAAAATCTTTAAAAGGATTATATTGCGTGTATGCTTATTATATAGTTTTTAACAGTAGTAACTTGAGTATTGATTGTCGCCTATTCATCTTAGCTAATGCTAAATGCTTGTTTCTTTAAAAATTACTTAAACAAATTACTTAAAAAAATTACATAACTGAGAACCTTGTAAAACTAATTTATTAATTAAATGTAAAAAAGCGACTCTTTCTTTTTACAAAATGTAAACCTTATTATATGTGTTACAAATTAACCAAATGTTTATTAAGCTTTACCTGCTTTAAGGACATTTTCTGGTACTTAGCGTGCAGTTCTGGCGCATTGGGTAGTGTTCCCAACGCGGCTATTTTGTCCAGAGATTCCTGTATTTTTTCCTGTAGCAACACTTCCTTGGACGCCATCTTTTCTAGACCTTTGGCATCCTCCTCCATTTTGTCTTGAGCTTCTTTTTCCTAGAATGAATTATATTTCATCCACATTACTGATATTAGCAGCCATATTATCAGTTGGTTGATAGGTACATAGTGCATTTGTGTTCAAAACCTACAAATTTAATTTGCAGGTACGATAATTAATTTTTCAACAAATGGTTGTAGAAGTTTTAGTTTTGCATTATCAGATATTTCTTGTAGTTTCGGTTTTGCCAAAATAATCATAATAATTATTATATGCGCGCCATCCACGAAGGAAAAACCTAAATAGACTTCGTAAGTACTTCAATCTGCATGAAAACGAAGCAGGTCAACACTGACATGAATCTACCACAATATACTTACCTAATTACTAAATTACCTTATTCTTCCACTTATGTAGTTCCAGTTTCAACGCCTTCACGTTCTTGACAGCGGCTTGCACCTTATTCTCGACTTCTTCTAGTTCTTTGATGTTTTTTAAATTGTAATTGCGCCATATCTTGCGTGTCATTACATGCTAGTATATAATTACCTTATTCCTCCACTTGTCTAGTTCCAGTTTCAATGCCTTCTCATTCTTGACAGCGGCCTGCACCTTATTCTCGACTTCTTCTAGTTCTTTGATGTTTTTTAAATTGTAATTGCGCCATATCTTGCGTGTCATTACATGCTAGTATATAATTACCTTATTCCTCCACTTGTCTAGTTCCAGTTTCAATGCCTTCTCATTCTTGACAGCGGCCTGCACCTTATTCTCGACTTCTTCTAGTTCTTTGATGTTTTTTAAATTGTAATTGCGCCATATCTTGCGTGTCATTACATGCTAGTATATAATTACCTTATTCCTCCACTTGTCTAGTTCCAGTTTCAATGCCTTCTCATTCTTGACAGCGGCCTGCACCTTATTCTCGACTTCTTCTAGTTCTTTGATGTTTTTTAAATTGTAATTGCGCCATATCTTGCGTGTCATTACATGCTAGTATATAATTACCTTATTCCTCCACTTGTCTAGTTCCAGTTTCAATGCCTTCTCATTCTTGACAGCGGCCTGCACCTTATTCTCGACTTCTTCTAGTTCTTTGATGTTTTTTAAATTGTAATTGCGCCATATCTTGCGTGTCATTACATGCTAGTATATAATTACCTTATTCCTCCACTTGTCTAGTTCCAGTTTCAATGCCTTCTCATTCTTGACAGCGGCCTGCACCTTATTCTCGACTTCTTCTAGTTCTTTGATGTTTTTTAAATTGTAATTGCGCCATATCTTGCGTGTCATTACATGCTAGTATATAATTACCTTATTCCTCCACTTGTCTAGTTCCAGTTTCAATGCCTTCTCATTCTTGACAGCGGCCTGCACCTTATTCTCGACTTCTTCTAGTTCTTTGATGTTTTTTAAATTGTAATTGCGCCATATCTTGCGTGTCATTACATGCTAGTATATAATTACCTTATTCCTCCACTTGTCTAGTTCCAGTTTCAATGCCTTCTCATTCTTGACAGCGGCCTGCACTTTCCTCTCGACTTCCTCTAGTTCTTTGTTGATTTGTTTGATTCTCTTCTCAGTGGCTGCGAGGTCTGCCTTACTGTTGGACAGTCGACGCTTCCTGTCTTCCACTGAGATTTCTTGTAGAGCCTGAACAAGCTCATCTTTACGTCTGTGTTAACAAAAAAAAATGGACTAAGTAAGTTTTTGTTTGTTATTATATGATGATTGAAATACAAAATAACCGTTTAATATATTTTAGTCTGACGCTTCATATATTTTTTCTTTATCCAGGCATGGTAAAGTGACTGCACTGCATCTTGTGGTTACTACAGTTCTTACGCAAATAAAAAATAGGACTGGCCTGACGTAAAGTTTGATGATTGTAGCCAGGATCTACTTGATTATTTTTATTTATTTATTGCATAGACCGACGAACGAGCAAGTGGGTCACCTGATGGTAAGCGATCACCGCCACCCATGTATGCCTACAATACCAAAAGAGTCATGAGCATGTAGCCGACCTTAAAGGAAAGTGATAATTAAGGGATTGGGAAGGGGAAGGGATTTACACCTCTCACATGGATATCTCACTCACCATACGAAACGCAGGAGTAGCTACTTTACGTCGGTTTTCTGTGAGACAGTGGTAACGACGCGGACGAGCCGGTTCATTCATGCTGTAGACAAAATTGTCTACAGCGTGGCTCTAACACTCGATTCTTTTGTAGTTTATAGGGTAAACCTGGGATTTGGCTGAGATATCGTGAATACATTCATAGATTCACGTCTGTTTTACATAAGGGTAAGCAGAAAACGAATTTCTACTTGCTACATTCCTTGCTCACCACTTTGGCCTCATTCACTTTCAATACATGCATGTCGGTGATGTATGGCTATTTCGAAAATCTCCGACTTGATTTGAAAAAGTTCGGCGAGGTCTCCCCAGCTGTACCATTTACACTGACTGATGGTTTTGTGCAACACACATTAAAAAATCGCACCAATCGCACAATCTCAAAAGAGAACCTAATCTTTTTGAAGTCGGTTAAAAATGAAATAACATACACCATACCTTATCAAGTTGTTAGTGAGTAAGTTCTCGAGTTTGTTTTTGGTCGCTTCTAGATTCATTCTGGCGCTGAAGGCCTCCTTGTTCTCTTGCGTGAGTCGTCGGATGGCGTCGTTGAGTTCGTCCACTTTACCTTGATCCGCCATCGACAGCTGCTCCATTAGTTCCTGCCATCATTGTATAGTGGCGGTTACAAATTTGTTATACTAGCTTTTGCGTGGGACTCCGCCCGCGTGAATATCTCATTCCGGGATAAAAAGTAGTCAAAGTAGTCAAAGTCATGACGTGATTGATAACAAACATTCACATTTAAAAACTCACAAACATCACATTTATAATATTAGACGTAGGATCAGCGGGAGTTGTTTCAAACGCCTCGCTTCACTGGTCTATTGGCAGTGTACTAAGACTAAAAATCATAAGACCTTGAGTTCAAATCAGCATTTTCACCATTTGCCTCAGTGGCGCAGTTGTAATGCGTACGCGTTGCGATTGACGCTATCTTGGGTTCGATCCCCGGATCGGGTAAAGTGGTATTGGGATTTTCTATTACGAAATGCTCAGTATTAGCCTGGAGTATGGAATTGTGCCCGGTATGGCATCGTGGGTTGTATGAACCCAAGACCTGTAGGCCTAGTACAAGTTTTAACTGCTGATTTAACAGTGTAAATACGACCAATAGGACGATACCACCTTATATAGTTTAACTAGGAACATGTTACCTGATGCAGTTCAGACTCGAGTCCTTCCTTCGTGGCCTGCATGGCTTCGAGACTGGAGCGACATTGGGCCAGGGATCTTTCTTTAGGGCCACGGAACCTCTCTATCGATCCCAACTCTTCCTTCATCAGACGAATATCGGCTTTCACTTTGTCAAATATATCCCTGGGAAGTTAATCAACATAGTTTCAATAAAGGTATAATTTTAATATTAATGTAACATTAACTTTTCAAGACGACCTACACCTCAGTCTCTCCCGTGAACACGAAGACTGAAAAGCTTACGAAACGTCGGGACTAAAAAAAAATTAAACCAAGGTAAAATCCGTATAAACTAGTTTTATTTCAATAGTTTCAAGTGATAGAGCCACACTGTAGATGATTTTGTCTACAGCATTAATAGGTCAGAGCGACCAGGTTATTACTACTGGCGCACAGAAAACTGGCGTTAAGAGTGTACAATTTATACCTTTATCTCATTATGTTTAAACGATTTCTGGGTCGATGCACTGTTCCAGTGAAATACAGACGAATTATGACATTTTAGTAATATTGGGCAGCCTTTGTAGCCGGGCGAGTAGCCATATAAAGCCGTAGAATAGCCATAGAAAGGTCACGGGTTCGATCCTCGCACCGAGATAAATGTTTGTCAAGCAGCAATGTGTCAACACCTTTGTGTTCCGGTTTCAATAGACATTAAAATCTGTGAAATGATTGCATTATGAGACTTAACACCTTATGTCTCGGGGTGCCGAGCGCAGTTCAGTGCCATACAGTACTTCATAATTTGAAGTTCTGATGGTGTTAGTTCTGTTTATGGGCAGGCGTGACGCTTACCATTAAGAGAGCGACCTGCTAGTTTCGTCATCTAAAGCTAAGAAAAAAACCATCATAGACAACAAACTTACTTAGCCTTCCCTTGCTTAGTTTCAGTTCTTTGCATCTCCGACACTATAGAATTAATGCTTGTTTCAGTTTTGTTCAACTCTTGTCTCAATGTACTCAATTCTTGGTCCAAAGTGGTGATTTGTTCCATTAATTCCGAACGTGTTTTTTGCATTTCGAGTCGGGAGCGTGATTGGTTGAAATAACCTCCTGTCAGTGAGCCTTTTGATGATACCTTAAATTAATAATATACCTTTTTTTTTATAACATTTATAACCATGGTCGAACCACGCTGTAAACACTTTTGTCTACAGCATAAATAAGGCTGCTCGATTGGGTTCGATTATTACTGTCTCACAGAAAATCGATGTGAAGTATTACTTTTGCCGTTCATAGCGAGTTTTAGTGCCTACCCATGTGCCAAATTGCATCCAAATCAGTTCACTTTGACAGCCTCCATGACGCAATGGTCAGTAGTCAGCTGCGAAGCGAAGGGGCGTGGGTTCGATTCCCACACCGAGGCAAATGTTTGTCTGATCCACAAATATTTGTTTCGGGTCTGGGTGTTGTTGAACCGCAAGTCCCTCGTAGTTTCTGATACCCACAATACAGGTTATCCTAGTGTGGGGTCGGGACTGGTATGACTGGTGTTGTATTTACTTATTAAAGCATGATTGACTAACAAACATCCAAATTCACAAACTCACAAACATCCTAACTTTCACATTTTCAATAGTAGTAGTATAACATACCTGATCTCCCTCAAGAGTAACACAATCCAAATGGAACTGTTTCCCGAGCTCGGTGGCACACTCCAAGTTCCTGCAGATTAGTGTCTTGCCGAATATGTACTTCATCGCCTTGGCATATTTAGCATCATACTTTAACTTTTGTACCATAGCTATTGCGTTCTGTAATGGACAAACAATATTATAAAATTTTGTGGTATAAGTAAAATAAGTGTGGAACGTTGTAGACAATTTTGTCTATGGGCTGGCTCTACTGAGTTGTAAAACTGACGTAAAACGAAGTTGCTGTCGCGTTAAATACCCACATCTCCTCTCCCCTTCTGAATCCCTTAATTATCCCTATCATTTAAAATCTGCAATGAATCCATGATTCTTTTTGGTATTCTTTTACAACAAAAATACTGATGATTTTATGACAACAACATTTATGACAACAAAAATGATGATGATAATTACAACAAAAATGCTGATGATAATAAAATTACAACAAAATTTATGACAACAAAAATGATGATCATCATTACAATGAAAACTATGATGCCAATTACGACAAAAATGATGATGATAATTACAACAAAAATGCTGATGATAATAAAATTACAACAAAAATTATGACAACAAAAATGATGATCATCATTACGATAAAAATGATGATGACGACAATGTCAATGATGACGTTGACGATAGTGTTAATGAAAATTGAACATTATACTCACATTATCATTAGGATACACCATATCTCTGACTTGCAGCCGGTTGAGTGGCATGAACGTGACCTCACCGGGCAGGCTCTGTCTGTTCATCTCCTTCAATATCTTAGTACCTACTGTATCAGACTCTACTATGTGATGGAACAGTCTGTTACCCGCAGTTACCTGACAAATATTAGCTTATTAATATTATGTACATACATAATACTTCATAATAGTCACGCCTGTATCTATGAAGAGGTAAGATGTGCAACTGCTACTGAAAATTTTATATCGCCTATTAAAATGATACTAAACGAGAATTTTAGTTAGCAAACAAAATATAAGATTGTATTTTTCTAAAAAACCATCTATTTTTTTACGTTCTTCGGTATACTGTACATAGACCTGACAAAAATTTCAACATTTTACAGTGGTTTTTGACCACAATAAAAATCTTATTGTAAAACAATTAGTATAACCCATCTTATGGTGTGTATGAGATTTCAAATGTGGGCAAACTTTGGGCAACTTCATTTCATGACTATTTCGGCCATTTGGATAAATTACTGACGCAACAAAAAAAGTGTTAGTAAAATAAAGAAATGCTTAAACGAAGCTTCTACAATCGATATAATTCAACATACATGCAAAATAACTAGACTTTTTTTATTTATTTTTATTGTATATATTGTACTTAGTTGAATTTATTCACTTCAACCGCCGTCTCCGCCTTCCCACAACCTTTAGTGTCTAAAAACAATGACTGCAACACCGCTTTTGACTAACTACGGTCAAGATATTTTGCACGTACTGTAATTACTAAATTTGGACATTTTTATAAGTGGTAGAGCTGTTCTGTAGAAATTTTTGTCTACAGCAAAAATGGTAGCTCGGCCAGCGGGCTTAGAATATGCAACACGAAATATCTCTAACTATCGACGATAAATATCTCGGGTAAAACTGTCAACATTCAATAAAATTACATTGTCATGTTGGGGTTCATATAAATACCACAGCAAGGTTGAAAGTACTATTTTCTCTACTTTATATCAACTTTTGACAAAACGAGTAGAGTATGCAATTATGTTAGGTTCGACAGACATATAGAGATAACCACATAAAACTGGTTCTTCACGACAAAATGATCTCGTGTTGGTTAAGCTAAACCCCCTGGACGGCACCAGTCTCACAGAAAACCGTTGTGAATTGGCAGTCGGCATGTAAGTATCGTACAATGAGTGAGATTTCAAGTCCAAATTCTCGTTTCCTTTTCAATCCTTTTTTGCTTAAGGTCGGCAACGCATCCATTATTCTTCTGGTATTGTGGGTTTTCGTGGGCGATGGAGATCTCTTACCATCAGATGACACACTTGCTCGTTTGCTGGCCTGTACTATAAAAAAACATCTCAAAACGTATACATAAAGTGGTGTTACCTCAACAGCGGTGTAGATAGTCTTGTCACAAGTAAAGTTCTCTATAACAGGTCCGTAGTACTGCGTGGCTATTTTGGCCCACTCGCCACCTCTCTCTTGGAATGTTTCTAATACTTTCCGTACACTGTCACGACCGTTGAGTATGGGCTGGAATAATATAATAGATAGATATAATATTGTTAGGCCCGTCGGTTAAGTAAAAAAATTAAAAATTGCGTCGTCTGTTATAGAGTTCTGGTACTCTATGGAATGTTCTCGGATGAAAAGTCTATAACACAATCTAAACATCGTTCGCACACGTGACTATAATATATACACCTGGCAGTGAGTGTTTATGTACCGAATCTTATCAAGATCTATACATCCTAATATTTTAATATTAATCACTCGTTTATTAATATCGATAATATAAGACCGAACACAATCCTATTAATTAAGTGAATTGCGTGGGCGAGAATAACAACGCTGGAATGAGAAAAACCCTCAGCTGTTTATCATTAAGTGTTGTCCAAAGTTGCAAGTCGAATATCGACAAGTTACACATTCGATAAAAAGGAAACGCTTTATTTAAGTTCTAGCAATGCAATCGGAATTGGTACTACGGGGTGAAATACTCATATCCGTACACTATGTTTGTTTATTTATAATCACTAACTTTACACTGGAATAAATCCGCCAACTGTCAAGGGAAGTATTGTCTCTCTATTGTCGACTTTATTTTAGGACCACAGTGTGCTGACCATACAATCAGATAGTGGTAGTACCACCCCTTTGCCATGCCAGGATAATAACGTTTTCAAACAAAACCAGTGCATAAAGAACGAAGTTTGAATCCTTCATATCCTATTTTACCCTGTTAGGGGGTAGAATTATGTAGTAAAATTAAAATGGGACCAACTTTGAGCTATGAGCTCTTTCGAATGAAAAAATAATCACCCAAATCGGTTCACATTTGGCGGAGTTATGCGTGGTACATACAGAAAGAAAAACACGTCGAATTGAGAACCTTATCTGGTTTCGTCGTTGTAAAACAATTACACATTCAAATCTTACCTTTCCAGCCATAGAACGGAGAGCTTGATCAGCTTTAGCCAAGTCTTCCTTCAGTGATGACAGATTTTGTGTTAACGTAGTTTCTTTGCGCCACAGTTCACTAATAACAATAAAGTTTTGTTTTATTTGTAGAAACACATAGAACCCTGTTATTTATTAGTTTGCATATAAATCTGCTATATTGGTACATGTTTTTTTCATTCTGACTAGCATTATCCTAGTTTAGTGCGGTCAGCTTTTCTACTTAGACGCTTTCACTGCTGAGATTATTGACCCTCATATCTTTCTTTAAAACGTCAAGTCAGTGGTTTTTGGGCCGCTTGTTTTTTGTTTGATATTGGTTACAGCTTTCCTACGCTCCTATCTCCTACTGACTGCTACTACACTCCTACTCCTAATACTTTCCTTTTCATCTCGTATCCCCATAAAATATGGGGAAACAACTAATTACTCATTACTAATTACTCACTTCCTAGAGCTTTGCTCCTGGTCCTTTCTCTTCTTGCACTCGTAGTACTGTTTGTTGTGTTCGTCGATGGCAATTCTTTGTCTCTCCATCTCTTTCGTGGTCTCTTCTATTCTCTTCTCCAACTCCGTGAGTTTGGTCGCATCACGACGTAGATCCTCTCGTAACTTGTTCTCGTGGTCCTTTTTGTCTTTAATCTGTTTGTTCAGTGACCTATGAAAAAAATATTAGTTGAATAAGTATGAATCTAAGAATAAATTTAAAAGTTTAACATGGCTGGCAGCATATGGTTGTAAAACGATAATCTTTAATTCCTCTGTCCATATATTTTTATGGTTAAAAAACTTACTTTAACTCTTTCTCAATCCAGCGATCCCTGTCCTGCTTGCTGGTGAACTGTGTCCCTCTCCCCTGCTTGGCGTACAACTCCTGTCGTTTCTGTTGGTTCAGCGCTAAAGCTCGCGTGCACTCCTCCTCACGAGCTTTCATCTCTTCGTATTTAGGCTTTAGCTCTTCTAATTCTCGCTCCTTTTCAGATATCTGTTGACGCAGCCTCTCGAGCTCTGCTTCTGCTCTTTCCTGTTGAAAATGTGTTATATTAAAATACTAGCATTTGCTCGCGGCCACCCACTTGACTGATTGATGAAAATAAGACTATGTGATAATCCAAGTCATGGTCTACATGAATGAATGAATTAAATGACTAAATAAATGAATGAATGATATTTTATTTGGTTACATGGAGTAGATATCACAATTTATACATAGAATAGGATCAAACGATTCGTCATTTTCAACTAAAATTAGTACATACGCAGAGAGCAGAGGTGTAACTAGTACACCCACATTTCGCCGAGCGTATCTCCGTCCCACAATGTGATAGGGGGCGAGCCTATCACCAAAATCTGACCACACGTTTATGTAGCACGTTGTATAAAGCTTATAATTCGTTAAATGTTGTATTTACCTTTGACTTGTTATCACCATCGACATCATCTGTCAAATCTTTGATAGCGAGCTCCAGTTTAGTTTTCTCTCGTAGCAACTGCTGTTGTTCTGTCGACAGTATGTCCTTTTCTTCACGAGCTGCGGCTACGTCTTTCCTGGCTTCTTTCAACTTTCTGTAAAGATACATATACTCACGCTTGTATTCCCGAAAGGGTAGGCAGAGTTGCAATTAGTGCTGCACCTCCAGCCCACCACTTGTTTCGGTCCCATGATATAGATATAGGAGGCGAGCCTATCGCCACATTGGGCACAAATTCCATTACAGACAACTCATGTGTGATTTTCAAATGGAAAATTCTAACAACTCATTGTGATTGTCCCACCTAAGATTTGAATCCAGGACCCCGGTTAATCAGTCAGTTTGGTGAAGTTCAAAAGTATTTTTGTAGATTTAGTAGAAACCATTAAAAAATATTACCTGTTTGCTTCTCTAACATGATCTTGAGCCTCTCTTACTAAATCAGCGTAATGTTGCTGCTCTTTACCACTGTTCGAGCGTAGCTTCTCCAACTAAACAAATATATTGAATAAATAGAAAAATAAATAAAAAAATACTCAATAAATTCTGGACTATTCCTAAATAAAATTATTGTAATATTTATTGATGCCCAGTGTATTTTGATGATGCTATGTATGTTATGTATACATTAGTTGATATGATTTCTATACATACTTAAGTTTCTTTATTTTATGCTGAGTTGTCATAAGCACTATTTTAATTGCCTACATTATTAATAAACTATTTCATTTCAATAAATAAGGACCGATCTTTCAATCAGGCAGATATAAAAAAAAAAACAATATCAAAGACATTTAAAAATGCCTCACCTCCTCAAGTTTCCGTTTGTTTTCTTTATGTTCTGTGTCGTGTATTATAAACTCTAGTACACGTCGTGCTCGGTCCCATTTCTGATACTCTTTCAGTTCCTCCTTCTCTTCCTCCAAGGTCTTTAGACGCTCTTCTATTGTTTGTAAGAATTCATTGATCTTTTCAACCTGAATGAAAAATTAAAATGAATATTGGTATAAATTAAAATTAAACACACAGGACACCATTGAAGATCGATATAGCACTAAATCTGGTCAAAATTATTTTATTTTACATGGAAACAAACAGTATCTTAACTCTATTACATAACCTTATAACTATCTAATTACCATTTGACACGTTTTCGCATATTATATGTAATTATAAATTCCTAATATATTGATTTCAGTTTGGTTGAGTTTGTTACTCAGTTTGTTTATCAGATTATAATTTATAAACTTATATACATGTTCATTTATCTTTATTTATCTTTTTATAAGTGAATGGTGCCTTGCACGCAGTAATCAGCAGCCAGTCGGTGTCACAAAAGGCACGAATGGCTGTTCACAATGGTGTGCTGGTACCGACACTTATGTATGGCAGTGAAAGTTGGGTTTGGCAGAAGAAGCATGAAAGTAGAATAAATGCGGTGGAAATGCGTTCCCTACGTAGTATGTGTGGAGTCACCCTTGCTGACCGGATGAGGAATAGTGTGATAAGGGATCGCTGTAAGTTGAAGAATGATGTGGTGACTAGGATCGAAAAGGGTATGCTGAAATGGTTTGGGCATATGGAGAGGATGGATGAAAGACGACTTACGAAAGGTATTTATCGTGCGAATGTGAATGGTAGGGTTGGAAGAGGGCGCCCGAGGAGAACATATGCGGATCAAATAAATGACATTCTCCGAAAAGGGCACGTCACAAGTACCCTCAACCGACGAAAATGTATGAGAAGATGTATGAATGTGGAAGAGGCGAAAGAGGTGTGTCAGGATCGTAGCTTGTGGTACTCAATAGTCTCTGCCTACCGCTATGGGACATAGGCGTGAGTGTGTATGTATGTATCATTTATCTTTAATTGTATGGTTCCATCGATTTTCGATAAATTAGCCAATGTCGAAAATTGTTATTGTTAACGAATTGTAAATAACAGATGTGTAGAAACGGGCCATCACCATAAGAATAATGTGAATAATGATTAATTGAATGAGTGGTAGAGCTACGCTGTAGACACTTTTGTCTACAGCATATATAGGCCGGCTCGCCGGTACATGGACGGTTGAGATCACTTACCATCAGGTAACCCATTTGCTAGTTTGCCGGCCTATGCCATAAAAAAAACATTCTAGTGTCATTACCTTGCCAACAGTTTCTTTGAGTATAGTGACAGACTCCTCTCTCCTCTCGTCGTAGACCCTCGTGCCGGCCACTTCCCTCAGCAGCTTCAGTCTCTGCGAGTCTGGTGCTACCGCCATTTGGTTGATCTGTGTCATAATGTGCTCCATTTTTAATATTATTTCAGTAGTAATCAACAGAAAATACTTTTATTGTAACAGTGGCTCAGGGTTTGAAGTAACAATTAATTAATTATAATTTATTCATATTTAGGGACTGCCTCGGTGGCGCAGTTGTTATGCGTACGCCGCTGAGGTCTCGGGTTTGATCCCTGGGATGGGTAAGTGTTATTGGGTTGTTGACCTCAATCGTAACGCGTACGCATTACAACTGCGCCACCGAGGCAGTCTTGTCTTTAAATGTACTTACTTTTCCTTGTTTGACAATATAATATGGATTGGAGTTTGACAACCCGGCACTCTCAAGTAGGTTGAGCACCTCGGACCGAGGAACCACTTTTTTATTGAGGAAGAACTGATCCTTTTTGGATCCGATGACGCGTCGCAGAAATATCTCATCTTTTTCAATCTGAAATTAAAATCGCAATAATGTAGAGATCTATATAGGGTTTACGGTTGTACTTTTGTGTATAATGTTGGTTTTATTGTGATTTATTTTCTTATTTAACATTTATTTCGGATTTTGCCAACAGCTCTTTTAGCAGCAGTTTATTTACACTTATTCTCTCCAAGTCAACCTAAGAATGATGCAGAGATGAACAAAGTGCAAATGATGAGGAATTAAAAAATATTTGAAAATTTTTCTCACTTAAACATGAAACTTTGTAAAGTTACTGAGTTATAGTGATTTGTTATGGCCGTTGCTTACTATCAATAATGTTTGGATAGATCTTCCATACCAAAATTTGTCAAAATTGAAGTGCCAGTAAGCAAATTTGTTGATTAAAATGTGCCTATCACTATACCTCAGTAACTTTAAAGCAAACTTTCATGTTTAAGTGAGTAAAATTTACAAATACATATAGACTAGTCTTTCAGTTGGCATTTTTGATGATTTCAATAATAATCTTTTCGATCAAATATTTTCGTGTAGTAGTGTGAGTAGTAGTAGTGTACTTCCTAGAAGTATCTGTATGGACCAAATAGTCAACCTGAAAAAGGGTCAAATAAGGATTTCCTGTAACCAACAAGCATGCAAGTGACTGATAACAGTGGATGCTGCAAAAGAGATGTATTCAGTCTCTACCTACTTCAATGAGAAACAAGTGTGATTTTATGTTTGATAATATCATAAAAAAATACTTACAGGAATCCTATTGTCAGAATTGTCAAAAATAATCTCCACAAAGGCCGATATGACTCGAGGGCCTGTGCCTTCATGAAGCAGAGCCAGACGTTGCTCCGGTCGCAAGTGTGAGAACTCATCGCTCAGCACAAACTGAATGGCTGAAATTGTAAATAAAATATAGCATGGACATTAGTTTGTGGTGGAGGAAAATAGAATTACTTACACATACACATATCATATGGTAAAGTATTTATCCAATCTCAAAACACAAATCTTTTTCTATTTGAAAAACTTTGAAAAAATTGGAGAAGGTTATATTTTAAAACAAAGTTAAGTAACATGAAAATAAAGTTAATATGTACCGATAATTAATGACGATAATGTAAGAAAAACCTAATTTTAAGTGACAATTACATCAGGAGGCATAGTAAAATGAAGTGTGTTATCATAGGCAATAGTTTACAAACATAAAATAATTAATACTTACCGTGGAAAAAGTTACTTTTGCCGGATCCATTACGTCCGACCACAACATTATGTCTTTTATCAAAAGGCTCCACCACGATCTGCTCTCTGTAACTCTTAAATCCTTGAATAATTACCTGTAAACATTGCATGGCGTCACTATATTTATAGACAAAAACTATGTGTACATTCTAGAGAAATTCATAAAAATTATCTTATAACATTTGATTACTCATAAATATACCTGCTTTATATGCATGTTCACTGTTTTTTTTTGTAAAAAAAACTAGGGAAATTAATGTTTATTGTAACGAAACATTGACCGCCATTTCAAGTGTCAAACCCAGACAGAGTGACATTTAGCAACAAAATTGACATTTGCTCAGGGTCCAGAGATGTCTAAGGAAAACATTTTATCGATCGACATTTTCTCTTTGATATAACGATACTTTTCCAAAATATTTAAATATAATTTTTTAACTAAGTATATTTAAATATTTAATACATACGTACTCACGCCTGTAATCCCCGAGGGGCTAGACAGAGGTGTAACCATACATCCACATTTCGCCGAGCGTATCTCTGTCCCATGATATACTATGATGACCATTAATGATATATAATAAAATAAAATTGGTCCACATTTCATGACATCCTATTTTTAATTTTAAAACGATTTAAATATGATTACAATTATTATAAAAATTCTTGAATTCTAAATATCGATTTTCTTTTGTACACCCCTATTCTAACCTCAAAAATTGAACCTGAAGCCTGAAGTATTGAGATTTGAGTTTGAGATATTGGAAAATTGGATTGGACTATTCCTTTGAATTCCAGATATCTAAATTACTAATTAATACAATAGGTACATAATATAATTGTGACAATGGAAGGCTTTGAAATAAGGATATCCAATAGTAAAAAAGTAAGAAAAAAGCATGTCTGGGAAATCTTATCAAAAATATTGGATGGTTATAGTTTTACTTTCTGTTTAGGGCAAGGGACTTTTTGCCACCAAGAAGTATGACCCAGGCGATATCATTCTTGAAGAAGATCCTTTAGTCTCCTGCCAATTCGCGTGGAATGCTGCTTACAGATATTTAGCTTGCGATCACTGTATGAGGTAGGTATGTCTACATTCGGCGCAACGCCTAAGCCGGTTTTTGCAACATTTTTTTATGAGTTACATAGGTACGCCTTTCCGGCTGAGATTTTAATGCTATCTCAATTATATCTGCTATTTTCTATCTTATTTCTTTGCCTGCATATGCCATAAGTGGGTGATAAATATTTTTTCACATGCGCGCGCATGTTATCAGCTAACAGATGGTTTAAGATTGTGTTTTTATTGTATAAGTGGAAAAACAGTTGAAAACGTTTGAAAATGTACATAGAGTATATAGTAGATAACAGGTATAGAATTTTGGAATTTAGTTTTGGGCGGCACGACCGGATCGTTACCAGTCTCACAGAAAACTGATGTAAAGTAGTGGCTTGCTGCTGCATTTCGTACGGGGAGTGAGATATCTGGAGGCCCTAATCCCCTTCCCTTTCCCAATCCCTTAATTATCCCTTTCCTTTAAGGTCGGCAAGGCGCCCATGATTTTTCTGGTATATGGGCGGTGGATCTCACTTACCAACAGGTGAACCACGTGCTCGTTTACCGGCCTATGTTATAAAAAAAAATGTCCATTACAATTTTTGTGCATGTTTTTATCCACAGCTTTATACTTGTAGTTGTTCTAAATGTATTATTTAAAAACATATCCAAATTGATTCAGCCATTGTGATTAGAATGCACATACAGACAACCAAACCATTGAGATTTTAAATGTTTTTTTCACGTTTGTAAAAAATAACACATTTGATTGGCAGGCCCTTAGAAACTCCAGAAAGGAATGTGAGACGTCTATCCTGCAAGTCAGACATTGTCCTGCCCCATGCGGATTCATTTGAGATTAACATGGAAGACATTGCTGCCTGTGACCAATGTGAGGCTCTGTATTGCACAGAACTTTGCAAGCAGCAGGCAGATGTTACATACCACAGGATGCTGTGCTATGATCCCATGGATCCTTTACATCCTATGACAGTTCTTCTGGAGGAGTGGAAGTGAGTTTTATATTAGTTTATGGCTGACACATCAAGTATCTTATAGTCTTCTTCTTTCACCTGACCTTATCCCACTCGCAGTGGGGTCGGCGCAACATGTTTGTTAAAAAAAAGTTTAGTTACAGATTATATAAGATTTGGCTTGTAGTTTTTACGAACGGCCGCCTGCCTGACGTCAACCCCTCTGGGGAGAATGTACACATCATGTGTCTTATAGTAGATGTAAAATTATATATCTTTAAGAACAGACACAACAGATAACTAAAACTCAACAATTTTTGGATAATTAGACAATCTGGAGATAAGATGGATGCTAGCAAAAAAAAAACATGTGTGCAATTCACATGTGGTAGAAGTGAAAACTTCAAAATTTTGTCTATCGATCAACTGTCATGTATAGTAACCAGTTATTTTTGAACGCTTGCCTCTGCATTTTCAGACAAATGCATTATCCACCAGAGACAACTAGTATTTTGCTCCTAGTACGAATACTTGCGTACATTAATCAGAGCTCGGACCCACCAGCGGCTGCATCTAAAGTGAAACAGTTCTGTCACCGCACTGTAAACGAAGACGCCCAGTTAATGCACAAGCTTCTCGGTGATCAGTTTGCCAATCAACTGAACAAGCTGCGGGAGCTGACTACAGCTGTCATTAACAGTGAATACGTACAGGAGGTATTCGTTTGAATTATTCTAAATAATTTATGTTTCCTTTGTGAATTTTGAGGGTCAGACGGCGGATCGCCCCATATAATACCAAATACCGTCAAATGTAATACGAGAAGGCGAATCAGTCACCCACATTTCGCCAAGCGTATCTCCGTCCCATGATGTGATAGGGGGAGAGCCTTTCGCCATACCGGGCACAAATTCCAGACTCCGGGCTGATACTGAGTATTTCATAATGCGTACACGCATTACAACTACGCCACCGAGGCAGTCAAGACAATAAAACATATTTTTGGTAAACTTTGAAATGTCTAGTTCCGAGGAGTTTTTTGCAATCTCAGGACAATAGCCAATTCAAATTCACTGTGTATATAACTAGGGGCGTTGCCCATGTTTTTCCACAAAACATAAAAATAAAAAAAAGTCCGACGAATAAGACATATCTTACTTTCTTCCCCACATTATTCTGCATCGAATCTCGACCCCATACCCCCAGCGGTTTCGGAGGAGATAGCGTGACAAGCTTTTGGCAGCGGCGGCGGCAGTTACTTTTTTTTAGAACAGAGAGATTCTAACATTGTTTCCTTTACAGTTTTTAACTCCAGAGGGATTCTGCTCACTAATGGCTCTGGTTGGTACGAATGGACAAGGCATCGGTACCAGTCCATTGGCAATGTGGGTGAATGCAGTATCACATTTGACGATGTCTGATGATGAGAGGAAACAGCTTGATTTGTTTATTGACAAAATATATCAGTATGTTGAGGAAGGTGAGTTGAAGTTTTACTATTTGAAATACAGAATTAAAGGATAATTTTGTATGGATTAATAAGGTAGTTAACTCGACTTTTATTATTTTTTAAATCACTAAGTTACATAACTTAAACCTATAATTGAAAAAAAAAACTTTCAAAGATGTATGTTTGAAGACGTATCCAAAGAAGATATAATATAGACTTTGAAGACAATCAAATCTGGCGGACGAGGTAATTTGTTAAATGACAGACAATGTGGTCCTTGACGTCACCATACTCCAATGGCCATTACGGACCATGAGTGCGAGGTATAGAGTGAGATATCCCCATTGCGCGCCCACATTTGCTGTTTTTTTTTAACCAATTTTTATTATGTTTTCGCAAAAAGGTTGTTTTCGTTTTATTTTCTGTTGCATATAATGATATATATAAAATAAAACATATGAAACTATCTTGTTTTGAGTGAATTGTCTCAGATCAGTGGTATTCTAGATAGACCTCCCACAGTTAGATTAGATACTAAAGAGATATTATTCTTACTGACTTGTTTTAATTTGAAAGTTATTCTTATTCTGGGACTGGAATATTCCGATATGGAATTAAAACACTGTTGCTGAACTGTATTTGCATTAATTCTGTCTTGAGTAGACCTTTTGAAGATCCAGGATATCATACTTTCATTTGATGTAATGTAATCATCTTTTGACTGCCTCGGTGGCGCAGTAGTAATGCGTACGCGTTACGATTGAGGCTAACGCTGAGGTCTCGGTTTCGATCCCCGGGTCGGGTAAAGTGGTATTGTGTTTTTCTATTACGAAATGCTCAGTATCAGCCCGGAGTCTGGAAATTGTGCCTAGTATGGCGATAGGCTCGCCCCCTATCACATTGTGTGACGGAGATACGCTTGGTGAAATGTGGGTGTACTGTTTACACCTCTGCCTACCCCTTCGGGGATTACAGGCGTGAGTGCGTATGTATGTATCTATGTAATCATCTTTTGCAGAGTCCGGATCTTTCCTTAACACTGAAGGCTCAGGTTTATATGAGCTGCAAAGTGCTTCCAACCACAGCTGTGCTCCGAATGCGGAGTCATCATTCCCATATGCCAACCACAGGATACAGCTGAAGGCATTGAAGACCATCATGCCTGGAGACGAGATATGCATCAGTTACCTTGATGAATGCATGTTGCAGAGATCCCGGCATTCCAGACAGAAAGTAAGTAATTTTATAATTCGTAATTACATGGTACTGCTTTAAAGCCCCATATTAAAGAGATCCACGTCGCGGAGACGAAGAGGTTGCGTATCGCATAATGTAGCACATTCTTGCTATGTTACTCGTTATCTCTCATAGTTCCTGATACCCACAACGCAAGACTCGTGTCTTAATGTGGGGTCAGGACTATGTGTGTGACTGTTAAATGCATTTATTCATGACCCGCGTGAATAGACTTTTCTGAATAAAACGTAGCCTATAACCGTCTCCAGGGTCCGATCTATCTCTACATCAAAATCGGTTCAGAGATTAGGCGTAAACCGTAACAAACAAACTTACATTCACATTTATAATATTAGTATGATGATTTATTTTACAAACTGATGGGGTTGTTTGCAGGAGTTGGCTCAGAACTATCTGTTCAAGTGTTGGTGTGAGCGATGCACGTCGCAGGCGTCCGACCCCGACCACACCAGCGACGACGACATGAGCGAGGATGAGCCCGACGATGTCGATTGATGTTCCAACTTGCTCGCACTCTGCCTGCTTGGAGTCTAAGCAGGCAATGGTGCGAGCATCAACAATTTCTACAGACTTAGTGGAAGTTGTGATCAAATTAAGTGCAGTGCTATTGATGCTTCATTTGCAATATGGCTCCTTGGAGTCAGTGAAGTGAGCATTAAACACTTCTAAGGACTATTAGTAGGCAGTTATAAGTCAATCAAGTAAAACTGGATTTGGATCGTACGAATTTGATTCCTGTAGGTCTTAAGTGAGAGAAAGAAGTGCCATTTTTTGGCGCTGTAGCTAAATCAAGAGGGAAATTTGGTTGCTTTTTAAGCAGAAAGGAAACCTCGCTTTGCCGACCTAAAACGCAGTAATTCAACCTCGGTCTACCAAAGAAAAAACAGAGAGAAAACCTCGCTCTGCTAACAAAGAAAAAGGCAACCTCGCTATGCCAATGAAAAAAAAGCCTATCTTGCTCTGTCAATGAAAAAGCAAAAAGGCAACCTCACACTACCCGGTTTAAAGACTTGAGCCTGCTGTAATGTCAAGACTATTAGTTTCTATTAACTACTGGAAATTGTGACAAAAAGTGGTTACTGTATTTATTAGAGTTACAAAATAAATTGTGTTAATATATTACGTATTTTGTACGTTTCATAGTATGGCACAAATTGAAATGCATAGCATAGCAATATTTTTATAGTTATACATATTTGTTTTTTTCATTCTATGTGTTTATTTATGAGAGAAATACATTTCCTCACTGCTTGTTTATTAATTCATTTAAAATATTAATATCATAATAATTAGATTGGTACCGATTTTTTTTTATCGTAGTAATCTTTTGAGATTATTTAGGTTGAATTTTCATGAAGTACTGCTATTGCGGAAGAGTATGCTATAGGAGATGTCAGTATATGCTAAAATTTAAATGCATTATATGTTAGTAATAAGATAATGTTGTAAGTGCAACGAAAACTTTATAGCTTATTATGAATATGTATAACAAATTCATTAAAAAAATTACAATAGAAATTAAATATTTTTGAAGAGTGTACCAATTCGAATCACTTTTATATTTTTGTTGCATACTTTACATCCCAGGCAATTTATTTAACTATTATTTGGTTGTGCATTTAGATCGATATTCCATATATTAAAATATATATTAAGTTTATCTAACATTGTTATTATCAAGGGCCGATTTTTCTATATCCAAATAAACATTTAACTTTAGATAAAATAAAAGACGGATAACTTCGATAAAACATATATAAGTAATAAAATAAAATTTGATAAATCAAAATAAAGATAAAGAACCCAAGTTCTGATTTAATAAACACAAATTTAACCTTATTCATTTATTTATTTATTCGAATAAGACGGTATGAATACCACTTATACTATTCGATAGGGACAATACACAAATTATTGTAATAATAATAATAGATTCATCCATCATTCTCGCAAAACCTCAAGCATTCTAACATAAATGATCTTCTGTCACTCGTTAGCATGTCACACTTTGGTTTTGAGTCCAGAAATCTGTTTAGCAAGTTGAGCGTGCGAGGCAATGGAGATTTGGATCTGGCAACCGTTCTACCAAGCGGTACTGCGAATAACTCATGTTTTCTATTGCGGCAGTAGTTATTAGGAACGAAAAAGCGAACAAGTTCATTATGTAAATTCATTATGCACACGTCATAAGGTAGTTATTTAAATCATCACACGTTCAGCTACGTTTTTAAATTTAATGGTTTTTGCCCGTAAAATAGTGCTTAGGTACTCACATTATAAGCGTTTTTCTTCTGCTGTTTTCTAAGCTTTCATGTTATATCGAAGACGGCAAGTTATAAAATTATTATCACTCTGTCGATATATACGGAGAAGCGTATGTCAAGTTGGTTACTTTTATCTAAGTTATCTAGCGTTTAAAATTTATTCGGTCATTCAAAAATCGCCCTATACATGTATTGGATTAATGTGGATATGTCTAAGTAAATATCGAATTTTGTAACAAGGCCTATAATAATAAAGGCCTGAGTAGAAAGTAATGTTGATGTCTAGTAACATATTGGAGTAATAAATGTCAAATTATAGTAAGAATAGTATGAAAATGAAGTATGGTTAAAGATTTAAATCGGCGTATATCGATAATTTTATCGATACAAGGAATGTAATTTTTTAACATATTTTTAAACATAGTTATACAAGTTAACTCGATTGTATATTTACCAATAAAAAATAATTATTTGTTTGAAAAACAAATTATCGGTATCTATGGCTCATTATGGATGTTGTAAAAAAATCTGTCTACAGCGTGGTAGGTTGCGTATGTATGTTTGTTATAGTATCACTTCATATTGTAATAAATACTGTATTCCAATATTTATCGTAGTGGTTAGAGCCAATATTTAGAATCATTTCATAATTATTACAGTTGACTCTTTCTGATCGTAATATTTAAATCACTCACCAAACTCTGTGTTTTCAATATCGATGAAAATCGACTCGTCTTCTCGTGATATCACTCTATGTCGTGGGGTACAGATTACGGTACAAACGAGAAACTAGTTGATATCGATAAAGTTTTCTTTCGCGTGATATCTCGTCGGCTCGTGGGCAAAGCGGGCAGAAGAAAGAAATTCCACCCTTAAGGGCGTCTGGGGTGAAAGACTAAAACTTCGACGTTTATGCACCGATTTTGAAGACTCTTTCACTGAAAATAATAAAAGCTTATTAATAAAAAAAATACTCACTAAACTAAAAAGCTAAACATAAAACTAAACGACAATTTTGAGCCGGTGGTATCAATCATTGACCATTAAACTGTAATAGATTGGAATAAGATTTTTTTAAAGAGATTTAGTGCTAATATGCAGACAATGCCCGAATTTCGGGGCTTTATGATTACTTTAGTAGTCGATCAGATAGAGTTTATTGTAATATGTAATGTATACGTTATACGTCTAATATTATGATATAAATGTTAGATCAGGGTACTAAAATGTGCCAAGTTATTTACACAATCTTTTAGGCTACTATGCATTATATTATGGTTAGTGATACGATATCTGTCTGCAATGTGACAACGTGTATCAGGAGGGTAACTTTACTGGGCATATTTCACGTCAATCTTCAAGTGGTGTATGCGATTTATGCGTATACAACGTATTATAGAAAGGTGTGATCAAATTTGACTGCCTCGGTGGCGCAGTTGTAATACGTACCTACTCGTACGCGTTACGATTGAGGTCAACGCTGAGGTCTCGGGTTCAATCCCCGGGTCGGGTAAAGTGGTAAGTATTGGGTTTTTCTATCATGAAATGCTTAGTATCAACCTGGAGTCTGGAATTGTGCCCGATATGGCGATAGGCTCGCCCCCTACCACATCATGGGACGGAGATACGCTCGGCGAAATGTGGGTGTACTGTTTACAACTCTGCCTACCCCTTCGGGGATTACAGGCGTGAGTGCGTATGTATGTATGGATGTGATCAAATTTTAGCAATTTTTGACGCAATTGTCACTTTGTCCCAAAAATGTTCGCAAGAGATTGCACCTAATGTTTTGAGCAGCTGTAATGTATCTTAAGGATGAATTATGTAATGTAGCATGTAAATGAGATGTATTTTTGTCGTAAATAAATAAATGTGAAGCAATAAAAGATTTTTTTGCAAACTTGAATAATTATGGAATTATAAAGTAGGGTGCGTGTGGATTGTGGCACATCGGCAATTCGCCACGAAGCAGACAAAGATTAGGTAAAAAAAAAACGAGTCCCGGAGTTTGTACCTTATGTTTTTTCTTTATTAAGTTTGTATATTAAACGCTAGCTGCTACCCGCGACTCGCCTCGCTCGCCTAAATGTCTTTTTCTGGGATAAAAGTAGCCTATGTTTTAATTCATATCTTGGTCTACTTGTATGCCAAGTTTTATCCAAAATTCAACAGTTTGTGAGGTCCACAAATATTTTTTTCGATATTGGGTGTGATTCACCTGCCCTTAGCCCACTCGCAGTGGGGTCGGCGCAACATGTCTTTTTAACACATGTTACAGAAAGTTTTGGCTTGTAGTTTTGACGACCGGCTACAGATGCCTGCTTGACATTAACCCCCCTCAAGAGAGTAATGTGTGACATTATAATACTTACATTATATAATTAAACTAGCAGTTGCCCGCTGCTCCGCCCGTGTAAAAGTCTTTTTCTGGGATAAAAGTTAATTCATGTCTTGGTCTACCTGTATGCCAAATATTACCAAAATCCATTCAGCCGTTAAGGCATGATTGATCTACAAACATACAAACTTTCACATTAAAAATATATAAAATTCATCCCTCCCCCTTTACCCCTTAAAATAAACATTTCTAATAACGCTTTCTTAGCGTGCGTTCTTTGTGTATTACACAAACTATATTCTGACCAAACATAATCCTAGCTTTAGTAGAGTTTGAGATATTTATCTTCAATATATTTAAATTACCGTTCCGCTCCCATGGATCGTAGCGTGATGATATATAGTTATAAACCATTGTCTCCACAAAACAAATGTACGGTGTGAATATGACTGCAATCGGTCGTTGTTCAAAAGTTAAAATAAAAATACTTTCATGCTAAATTCAACCCCCCTTCCCCCCTTTTGCAAGTGGAATTTTACAAAAATGTGAATGATATATTTCATTATTTTTGATAAGCAATATTTGTGCATAGTTTCACAGTCGTATTCCGGTCTATAAAAAAATTTCATACAATATTCAAACATAATAATATATAATAATATATATATATATTAATATATATTATATATTAATATAATACATATATAATATCCCAGCTTCAGTAGTTTTTGAGAAATCGTGATGAATCAGTGAGTCAGCGGTATTTCGCTTTTATATATATAGATATGCTTTACATGACGTTTTAATAGATAATTTTATAATGAAATACCTATCTACATAGATGAGGAGTAGTACGTAAAACGTATCTACGTAAAAATTACCTATTATAAAGCAAAACGTCTAAACACAATAATAAATGAAAAATCCTCATTTCAGACCCAATTCATTATATAAATGATCCGAATGATATTGAAGGCGATGTGCTTATTGTTCCCTGCCAGTTTTCCGAAAGGAAATTTCCTAATGAAGAGTGTTCCAACTTCCCCATTTAACGAAAGACAGTCATTCATCGCAAAGGGCATTGATGTAAAATTCACAAGCCGGCGATATCGTTCTGTTATTGAAAATGTCTATAATTTTTATAAAACACTGTTCACACTAAATTGAATTCGTGGGTTATCTTTTTTTCTATTAGTTACTTACTTACGATGTTGTACTAATCACAGAGTTAGTGCAAAATGTTACTAACATAGTCTTAAATTTTATTCATACTAAGTGGTTGAACATATAAACATAGCATGGAACCATCTCGGTTAAACCAGCTTTCAAAAAAGAAACCGCATTGAAATCGGTCCACTCGTTAAGACCCTACCACGAAGATAGAGTAAAGGTGGCACTCAACTTTGTATCGCTAACTCACTGTCTGTGGTCTGAATCTCTTTCATCCGTGAAACCCAAGGGTATCTGTGCTACGCTAATAGAAAGAGACATCGAACCTGAAACTGACAAAATTGAGCTTGAAATAGATATGTATTTTAAGTGTTCCCTCCACCCTTACTCCAGCTTCATGGGCCCTACGTTGCCACAGACAGAACACACATACCCACAGACAGAAAGGGATCTTAACTTATAACACTCCTCTTTTCTGTCGCGGCTTAAAAAATATACCTCCTCATCTTTTTTCGTAGGTTTCAAACACAAATTTCATAGGTACGAACGCAAATAGGTGCCTACTTAGATACTTAATTGGCGTATTGTACCAAACAAAATAAGCACCTACGCAGGTAGGTTTTCGTTTGAACAAGTCGCTCTTGATTAATTTGGAAGTTGTGAACAAGTCTTAATTACGTCTGCGTTGAGGTCACTCGAAGGCGAAGTGTTCACTGTGCCTAATTATTATTGAGAGGTAAGCAGCGAACTGTTGTGGTTGATTGTTAATTGACGGAATTATTCTTGTTCTTGTTGAGTGCCTTGTCTTGCCAGTTAATTATTAATTTTCCCTTGGATTTTGCGTAAACACCGCAAAATCGGAGAGTTGCAGTTGTTTGCTGAGTTATTTTTAGTACGTCTAGCTTTTGCCATCAGCTCCGCCTGCGTTATTGTCGGTTGGCTTCGGAGAATCATTTCATGAACTGCTACGCATATTATGGAGCCGTAGTAGAAGTACTTATAGCGCGGGAGACGCGCTTTAAAGTTGACACATCTTTGGTATCGACACATTTGCTTACTGTCAGTATTGTTTTGACAGATCTTTCACAAAAAGTGTCAAAATTGTACTGCCAGTAAGCAAATCTGTCTATAGATAGAATATTGGGAACGGCCATAAGTGGTGTTTCAACTGAGCGTATTCGTGGTTTGGAGGGCATGTAAAAACTCGGTCACTTGTATCTTCTATCACAGTATATTCTATTCTATATCAAATAGTCGGCCACTAACCATTTGATATAGAATAGAATATACTGAAAATCACATCCAAATTGGTTTGGTCATTGCGGATGTTAGCGTGCAGAAACTGACAAATAGACAACAAAGTTATCTACGATTTTAAAAATGTTATGTACCTTTAGATAATAGATAGATTTAGATCATATAAACATTTCACTTACTCGCTCGCTGTAGGTACATATTACGTACCTGCCAAGATTAAAATAAATAATAAGAATAATTTATTCAAAATCTAGAGCTACAATGTCACAACAAATTGCAAACAAAACAAACACGAACAGAGAAAGATAAATACATTTTCTATCAACGTTCATTAAATCCTCATGTCGAAACGAATAAAGCGTTGATACGAACGTCGAATGCGATAAAGAATAGTAGTAAAACAACAAGACAGTCCCCGAGAGGGACAGCCACACCGGCCCAGCCTAGTTCCGCAAACATTTGTCCGCCCCACTCACACCACTTCAAACGTCTATCCTTTAAAAGGGAGGAGAAAATTATCTCGTGAATAAATTATATTTTTCTCCCCTTTATGAAGACACTTGAAGTGCATTTTCGTTTATTTTTTTTCTCTTTGTTTGACTTAGATCAAAGGCATTGCAGGAATTCCGGGCGCGGTTCGCAGGTCGTGACCCCGCAAAAATAAAACGAATCAAGAATTTAATGTGACTTGATGTCGTATAATAATATTAAAGTGCTTTAGATATGTCTCTATGGAAAAGTTTGTTTTGTAAATTCAATTTTCTTTTCTGCGCAGCCTTTCTCGGGGTTGATGCAAGTTTTTTTTTCACCAGATGAACCATGGGCGCGTTGCCGACATTAAAGGAAAGGGATAATTAAAGGATTGGGAAGAAGAGGGGTATTTGGGCCTTCGGATATCTAACTCACTGTAAGAAACGCAGCAGCCAGCCGGTACTTCACGTCGATTTTCTGTAAAACAGTGGTAACAATTCGGTCGAGCCCATTCATGATGTAGACAAAACTGTCTTCAGTATGTCCCTACCAGTTATAATCAGCGAGCTGCTACTTGACATCAGTTTTCTGTGAGGCAGTGTTAACAACACGGTCGAGCGCATTCATGCTGTATACAAAACTGTTTACAGTGTGGCTCTATCACTTATATATTACATTTAAAAACAAAGAAACCGTCCCCACTTATCAGTGCACACAAATCGACAAATTCCCTCTCCACGGATGGTTGCGTGACTTAATACCAAGTTAGCAAATATGGAACATCGGAGACGAGCATTGAATTTAATTCCAACCCCTTTGAAGAAACGGTCGTGGGGTGTTTAATTGTATTCCGTTTTGGACTGTCGGTATTTAGAGCGGGTATCGAATAATTGGTGAATTTTATACCCGAATGTCTTTTGTCCTCGATTATTATGAATGTTTCGGTAATAAGAGTTGGAGAGTTGCGTTCAATGATATTTTGTGGAGATTATTCGAATTGAAACTTCTATTTAATGGCTGTAGAAATAGACACAGCGATGGTGCCTATATAAACGGTCTCACGCATATGATGGACCGGTCGCTAGTCCGACCTAATATTATTCTTTAAGATTCTATTTAATCGTTCAATGATATTTTGCGAAGATTATTCGAATTAAAAAGAACTTCTTATTTTTATTTTTTATACGTTCGCGTATTATTTCGGCTCGCATTTGGCCAGTATCACGCCTGATGGTAAGCGATGATGTGGCCTAAGATGAAGCACGTTTTTTAACGATTTAAGTCATATTGTTTTTGCGCTAACATAGATTCTACAATTTAAATAAACAGTTCCAAAGTTTTCAAACATTTTCTCGAGACGTCTTATCGGTGACCAATCCAATCTGTCCAAGACATTCGTTGCATTCGAAGGTTACGCTGCACAAATAAACAAAGCACCGTTGGACTTTGAGCTGTAGATTGAAAAATACCCTCAGTCGCAACTCGCAACTACCCGCATCGAGTGAAAACATGTCGGACGGCAGGCGTTATCTTATCTTGGGGTCACTATGGAGACTGAGTGGAGAGAAATACTTTAATGTATAAATGTTATAGATTAACGACACTGTTTGTTTTTCAAATAAATTAAAATACTAAAAAGACTGTTTAGAAATAAAATTGTGTGACATGACGAGGGAGTTTGACAGCTCACAGACAGGGAGCGCGATAGGGGTTCTAGTTAAGATGGTTATATTGAGTTATGGTCAATCGATCGTAACTTAGTGGTACAATTTCTCTGTACCGTGCAGCTTGTTTAGTAGTATACATTAAAGTCTTTTTTCGTCGTGTTTCAATTTGGGCTCACATTTATGTGAACACCATTTATATACACTGACTGCCTCGGTGGCGCAGTTGTAATGCGTACGCGTTACGATTCAGGCCAACGCTGAGGTCTCGGGTTCGATCCCCGGGTCGGGTAAAGTGGTATTGGGTTTTTCTATTATGAAATGCTCAATATCAGCCCGGAGTCTGGAATTTGTGCCCGGTATGGCGATAGGCTCGCCCGCTATCACATAAGGGACGGAAATACGCTCGGCGAAATGTGGGTGTACTGGTTACACCTCTGCCTATCCCTTCGGGGATTACAGGCGTGAGTGCGTATGTATGTATGTATGTCATTTATATACACACGGATAACACTCGGTTATTGATATCTCGTCGGTCGGCAGAGAACTTGGCTCTCCGTAGTGGCGAGTGTATCTATAAGGTGTTATTTGACATAGATGTCATACTTATTATTATCTACTTCCACTATACTTGATTGCGTTGGTAGTATGTTTGTACACCCAATAGCTGTGCCCCTTATCACATCACGGGACGCAAGCTCAGCGAAATTTGTATGTACTGGTTACACCTCCGCCTACCCCTTCGGGGATTACAGTCGTGAGTGCGTATGTATGTATGTACTATGTTCAGGTTTGAACGCACCTTGGTCTCCTAATCCTCTTGTTCCACCTGCCCTTATCCCACTCGAAGTGGGGTCGGTGCAACATGCGTTTAACACATGTTACAGAAAAATTTGGTTGGTAGTTTTTACGATCGGCTACCTGTCTGATGTTAACCTCTCTGAGGAAAAATTGATTGTAATATTAATAGATTTATGTTTGTTACTAGAGTTTAACATGGTTCACTTACTCTATATCCTAAAACACTTTCAGGAAAAGAAAACCACTTTTTTGAGTGTTAGAGCTACGCTACAGAAACTTTTGTCTACAGCATTAATGGGCCGGCTCGTCCGGGTCGTTACCACTGTCTCACAGAAAACTGACGTAAAGAAGCAGCTTGCTGCTGCGTTTCGTACGATGAGTGAGATATCCGGAGGCCCAAATCCCCCTCCCCTTCCCAATCCATTAATTATTCCTTTCCTTTAAGGTCGGCAACGCGCCCATAATTCTTTTGGTATTGTGGGCGTACATAGGCGGTGGAGATCACTTACCATGTGACCCACTTGTTTGTTTCCGACCTACGCCATAAAAAACGTTTTTCACACAAACACGTACCTCGTTTTCATAGGTTACACTTTAAGCACAAAAGACGTATAATGGACGTATAAAAATCGAGCCCAGCATAATCCCATTACGTTTTCTGTGATTATGCGGGTCTGATCAAGATTGATGGCCACCGCTCGGACTTAAACTCCAATCCGAGGATTATGAGCTATAAATAGCGAATTCATGGCCTTCCACCGGAACATTTATTTTACTGGGCAAGGACTGGCACTAACAGATTAGTGAGGAGTAA
The DNA here is from genome assembly GCA_905332985.1 of Mimas tiliae. Taxonomy (NCBI): domain Eukaryota; kingdom Metazoa; phylum Arthropoda; class Insecta; order Lepidoptera; family Sphingidae; genus Mimas; species Mimas tiliae. Next base: position 4,398,836 of record HG995251.1, read on the forward strand.
TGAAGGGTACACGAAGTGCTGTTTAGGTATATAGTTGATAAATGACGGGTAATAGCCATGCTTTAAGTTCAGGCGATGGCAATTCCGTTGGAGTGACCTGGGTTTGATTTGGGGATGGGGAACCTCATGATGAAATATTGATTATACTATTAACACTATCTGCATGATCAATTAATTAAAACTCTATTACTAGTCCCGTATTATACATGTCGCACTGCTGGGCAGTACATGTACATGTGTACATGTAGCAGTACTTCTTCTACTGAATGACATGGGTTAGGCCTTAATCCGCTACATTGGCCTTATGTGGACTGGCAGACTTCACATACCATCCAAATTATGGAGAACTTCTCAGGTATGCAGATTTCCTCATAATGTTTCGTTTCGTTAAAGCAAGCGATAATTCTCTAAAGCTATTATTTATAAAATACAAAACATAAAATTAAAACGTGTTTTAAGGCCATAACGACAATATTAAGAGATATTTTTGGATTTAGTGCCGGTGTCGCTGCGGGTCAACTGAAATTGCACCGAAATGAAGTTTTTAGTAGTAGGTACAGCTATGGTACAGCATGTAAATTTCAGTACAATAACACAATCGCGACTAGTGTGCTCGTATCCGTTCAGGAGTTTTTATATATATTTTTTATGGAACCACATCGATGCAAAATTCTTTTAAATATTTTTTGGACTGCCTCAGTGGCGCAGTTGTAATGCGTACGAGGTACGACTAAGGCTGACGCTAAAGTCTCGGGTTCGATCCCCGGGTCGGGTAAAAGTGATATTGGGTTTTTCTATTACGAAGAGTTCAGTATCAGCCCGGAGTCTGGAATTTGTGCCCGGTATGGCGATAGGCTCGCCCCCTATCACATCATAGGACGGAGATAAGCTAGGCGAAATGTGGGTGTACTGGTTACACCTCTGCCTACCCCTTCGGGGATTACAGGCGTGAGTGCGTATGTATATGTACTTTTTTGTCAATAAAATCGGTCCACTATTGACGGTGAAATGGATTTTCATACATACAAAGCAAAAAAAACGCGCCGAATTATACCAGCGAGCTTTCAAATATAAAAATACAGAACTAATGACATTGTCTCACAAGGTTTAACAGGGGACCTTCATACGGTAAGGGCCATATGTTACGCAGGCTACGGGATTACTCGGGCGGACTTAAGCCTTATAAACGTTTGTCCAAATCTGCCTTATTTAGGAAGCCGGGCCTAATTAAGGATCTTTTCCTTACATCTATGGGGCAGGGCAGATTGTTTGAATATAATGTTATAAGAGGTATGTATGTATTTATTTTTAAGATATGAAATATTTAGTGATTTCTTAGGTTTACGCGAATATTATACATTGAAATAAAACTAGTTTATATATACGGATTTTATCGCGGTTTAATTTTTATTTTAGTCCCGACGATTCGAAAGCTTTTCAGCCTTTGTGGTCATGGGAGAGACTGAGGTGTAACGTCGGAACTAAAATAAAAACTAAACCGCGATAAAATCCGTATAAACTAGTTTTATTTCAATATGGAATATTTGTTTAATAGTCTTCGAAGGTAGATAAGTTGACGACTCACCTGATGATAATTGGTTATTAGATCGTACACGTAACATGCAGGTATAGATCCGTGGCAACCTTAGTGTATGACGTGGCAGATAAAGTTCAGGAATGTCGATATGGTCCTGGGAAACTGCGGAAGTACGTCGGTCTTAAATGCCTGTGTGACATCATACCAGGGGTATGTTCCCACGGACGACTAAAAAAGTGCTGGCTTAAAGGGAGCTATGAGAGTCAAAGGTCTCACTAGTACTAAAGGCTACGGAGGATCCTCATGACCAGGCAAAGTGGAAACGTCTAAGTAGGAAGCCGGACCCCTGGTACTAAGCTAGGATAAGAACAGGCAGCAAACCTAACTGTTAATAAAAAATACCCCGAAGCCAGTTAAATAAGTACATACATCACACCTATAACTTCCGAAGGGGTAGGTGTAACAAGTACACCCGTATGCCACCCAACTTATTTACAACTTTTTTTTTTATATTTGAATTTACCCATCCCGGGGATCGAACACGAGACCTCAGCACAGCATTCGTACAGCGCCACCGAAGCAGTCAGAAATACGTGTGTAACTTTTAAATGGCTGAACAAATTCTCTTTCAACATAGTTAAGAACCATTTTGATTAAAGCAGCTTTCATACAAAAAATAACCGCATTGTAATCGGTTCAGACAGACACACCCACACAAGAAGAGAGACAGACAAAGGGGTCAAAGTTATGACTCCTATTTTTTGTCGGTTAAAAGAGGAAGAAAGAAAGTTTATCCCGTGACGCGAGCGCGGGCGTGTTTTAGGTATTTTAAAAAAATTGGTCGTCGCGCGCTCCATACATTGCATTTTTTTTGTATATGGTATCGAAATAACCAAATATTGAGAGTCTTTCTACATTTAGACAATAAAAACTGTATATATTTAGAATCTACATTAAATTATCTATAATATATCTACAAAACTAGTATTATAATTATAAACTTACCTGTGATATTGCAGATTACGCGTAAAAAACAATAATTTTCACTCGGCGAAAAAAAATATTTTGTCACAAAACATAAAGTAATCTTACACTAAGCACTCAAATTACACTTGAAACACAACCACAATGAAGTCTTTATTCGATAACATACTCCACTTACACTAAACAAGTCATAAATTATATTTATAACACAAATATTTACGATACCGCGCGTAATAATAACAAGTGACCTTTCACTCGGCGAATAAAAACATTTTGTCACAAAACACAAAGTAATCTTACACTAAGCACTCAAATTACACTTGAACACAACCACAATGAAGTGTTTATTCGATACATAGTCGAGAAATTATCATCTTCATAAACTCAACAAAACTATTATAATCTCAACATCCATTTCACAATTAGCTTAGGGGGAGCTATCTGAGGAATGTGCTAATAACAAGGCCGGAAAACCCTAAGATAAAGTCCGTCAAGGAGGGTGAATTTTAATTAAATGCGTTAACGGACATTAGTGAGATGAGAAGGGGCTTTAATCACGTGATTTGTTTGTACTATCGGGTCTGATAATTAAATAGATATGAATTTTTTACTTTGATTGAATCCGTTTATTTTGGGTCAGGTTAACTTGTAAAGCTAGTTCTGCAGGACAACATATTTTTCGAAATAAATAGTAGTTACAACTAGCTATAATGTACTTACAAAAAAATGTGCTAAAACTTACCTACTAAAAAACTACAGACACCAATTAGAAAATAAACATTTACCTATAACTTTTAAACCACCGAACCATTTCGAAGAAACATTAAAACATTAAAAGAAAACAATTCCTCAAATTCAAAGAGATCAAACCTATATCAGTCATCTTTTGCTTGGGGGTAATAATGGTATTTAAAGACATAGAAAAAAACAAATAATCAACCTTAATAAACCGACATATATATGTTTTTATATAAATATATCTTCTTAAACGAAGAGGCACACCCCTAAAGTCGGATGAAGGATAAAAAAACAGCACTGCAAGTGAGATAAGTATACAATATGTAAGAACGGGGCATAAGTGGTAACTCCCAAACGCATCAAATTTTCACACAAGCGGAAAATACGAAAAAGGTTTCGAACAAAACGGTGTCGTGTCGCGTGCCCTTAAAAGGATTCTGTAGTTTCGATCTCTAAGGTACAATAAACCCATTTCTTTTTTGTTTTATCTTTCACTTGGAATGATGTCCGAACCTCGGATTATTTTGGATGATTATGTCACGTTTGTTCGGTGTGTTTTCGTATGCACTCACGCCTGTAATCCCCGAAGTGGTAGGCAGAGGTGTAACCAGTACACCCACATTTCGCCAAGCGTATCTCCGTCTCGTGATGTGATAGGGGGCGAGCCTATCGCCATACCGGGCACAATTCCTCTTGGCATAATGGCACAATTCTTCGACTCCGGTTGATACTGAGCAATTCGTAATAGAAAAACCCAATATCACTTTTACCCGACCCGGGGATTGAACCCGAGACCTCAACGTCAGCCTCAGTCGTAACGCGTACGCATTACAACTGCGCGACCAAGGCGTTACTAAATATTTTTCTACAAGCCCATAGATCAACTAATATCTAGGACTAGTCTGACCGACGAGACAAGCAAGTCGCTCAACTGATGGCAAGTGCCAAGGTGCCATCGTTTTGTCGTATTCCTACCACTAAAGCAGCAGTGTCTAAGCACTGTTGTGTTTCAGTTTAAAGGACATTGAAGCCAATGAAATTTATAGGTACTATAATATAATATATGGTAATATATCCTGGGAGTTACAAGCGCAGTAACATGCAGTGCTTTATATTCATACAAGGGTGGTATTAAGTGCTTATGGGCAGTCGTGGCTACTATCAGGCGAGTGACCTGTTAGCTCGCTTTAAGGCTATTGTCAATAATGGATCTTAGTTTGGTTATCCGGATAGATCACAAAAATCAACCAATGAAACGAAGTAATTTGTAAATATGACCTTTAAACTGTATTCTGATTGGCTCATTAATTATGCAATGTGTTTGATCGTTTATTAAAAATGGCAATTACACATTCAGTTGTTTAAAAGCAAATCGAAAACTGATCCTATAAATTTGTTTGATTTAGATCAGTTTTTTTACCGTTTAGACCTTAGTGCGTTGTGGATGGAGTTCCATAGAGACGCTACAAGAACGAATCGTACTGGGTACCGGCACGAGTCGTGAGTATAAACTTCACGTGCGATGTAGTTCATTTAGAGGCTTGATGGCGTGAAGGGCCGCGGGGTGCCGACGCTTCACGCAATTGGTTCGTCAGTCAGTGGTAACGACCCGGTCGAGCCGGCCCATTCATGCTATAGACAAAACTGTATACAGCGTGGTTCTAACACACATATATACGGATCGAATACATATTTTCTTTTTAAGTCAGTTAAAAACACGTGTTTATTAGTTATTACTCAACAATATGAACAATACACATTGTAGATATGGCAATTCGGTTATGTGTAGGCCAGTAGTGGTTCGTTACCCCGTTCCTATGTAACTGAAAGCTTCATGTTGGCAGCGGCGAGCCGGGGGAACTGAATATCTTGTATTTAGTGATGTCACTAAGTTGGGTCTATCTCAAAATCTATATGTTAATACGTAAAAATCCAAAATTACTAAACATAGTAAACACTTAACATCAGAAGGCCAATTATTGGTTTAAGAGAATGCCATTTGCAACTTTCTTGACGCTGAGACTAGTTCGGAATGATATTTTGAACATTTAAAATTACGAGAATTGGCCTCCAGGTCCAAGGTCCAGTGTAGTCAATGGACGTGTCAAGACAAAGAAAATTTGCACCATTTGTAATATTAATTATAAAGAGGGAAATTAAAATTATATAATGATTCAAATTCTATTGTGCAAACATTATTTTCCATACAAAACATTTTAAACAATGAAATGAAGGCATTTTCATTAAGTTTATATATCTCTTGCCTGCTTTGCACCGGAACATACCTAATATGTATATACAAGTTATGCAAGTAATCTTTCTGTAACATGTTTAAAAAGCCTGTTGCGTCGACCTCAGTATATATATAAGGGCAAGTGCAAGAAGAAGATAAAATTTAAACTGCGATTCCAGAATAATCCGTTTCTAAACCAGCGATTGTCCCGTCCCTAGTTATAACATCGCCTTACATCTTGATGCTGGCATGTACGGATGGACACTCTCGTACGTGTGTATTCCCTGCAATGGCTTATAAGAAAAAATAATATCAAAGTAACGAGTTTTATGGGGCATACAGCTTAGTTTGTTACGTGGATATACGGCTATTTGGCTGTAGGTTCGGCACTAAATTGCGATTCATAATAGTTTTTGCTTAAAATCCAAATTCCTTGCCTCTAGCTTACTCGTTTCTACTTGCTGCTTTGCTAGCGTGAGTGTCTTTTTCCAGGATAAAAAATCTTTATTCTAATCCAGGTTAATGTATATCAGTATGCCAAATTTCAAAGAAACTAATGGTGATTGGGACAGTAGCACTATCCCAGTGGAGCCGGCCTATTCATGCTGTAGACAAACATAACATTGAAATCACAAGGATTAACAACAATGGAGGAAACATATACACTCCCCCGAACTTGCTAGTTAATAAAAGCAATGCCATCCATAGATCCCCAATTAGTCGCATTTTTAGTTCTGACTAGAGCACGAAACCCATCCAATGAAGTTACAGCAGTCGCAAACCATTCGAAAAACGATTTATCAGCAATTTCTTGGTGTATTTCAGATATGACACACACAAAGCAATACAAATATCGATTGCTATAAACATTTTGATTTACGATATTACCAGGCAGAATAAGTCGACGCGTGACAAAACAATCCAGATACAACTGGCAACTATTCGTCGGCAATAAAGAATGCAAATCGGAGAATTCAATTTGTAGTGCAAAACTGCTATGTTCAAATATGCAGCAGGGACTTTGAGAAAAATGCTGCGTCGTAAAGGGGAGCGTTGGTTAAGATTAATGTAATTTGATGATACGCAGATCGAATGAGATTACACTGACAGTAAAATATAAAAGGGGTGCCAAACAATATATTTCAGGACCCAAATCAACCTAACCTGCCCGTCATAATATAAACGAACGAGGCTATGTATGACAGCCTCCGCGGCGCAGTGAGCGAGTAGCCGGCTGCGAAGCGTGGGGCCGTTGGTTCGATTCCCGCACCGAGACAAATGTTTGTGTGACCCACAAATCTTTGTTTCGGGTCTGGGTGTTTTGGGACCGCTAGTCCCTCATAGTTCCTGATATCCACGATACAGGTTAACCTAGCGTGGGGTCAGGACTATATGTGTGACTGTTGGGTGTATTTATTTATTTATTTGATAAATGGCGAGACCATTGGTGGTGATGCTAGTAGAAGGCCACCTGATATATTTATATCCGACTGGATAGCGACCACCGTACACATGGTGAAAATCTCGCCATGGTGGCTCCTTTGGGCGAGACGCGTTCCAGGGTCAGCCGGTGCGTACCCCGTAACTTCAGCCGGAGCATAACTCTATCGACCGTCTAGAAATGACTGTTGATGGTCGCCATTATATTTGAACTGAACTGTGCTTATCATCAGGTTTATCTTAGACACTTTGTTGTGCCAGGAAAAAATCCAGTCGATCACTCACTATGATAAGTACCACCGAACAGAACTAACACCACATAACACTGCTTTAACGTTGAAGGAAACATCGTGAGGAAACCTGCGTAACTGAGAAGATCTCTATAAGAATTTCCAAGGTATGTGAAGTCTGTCAACCCGCATTAGGCCAGTGTGCCCACTAAGGCCATCTCTCATTCAGTAGAGGAGACCCATGTCCAGCAGTAGGACGTGTATAATAACAGGGCTAGTATTATAAAATCGAAACCAAGAGCTAGTATTAAAATTGAAAAAAAATCCAATCTGCAGCATTCTGATTTAACAAGAAGGTCTATGAAATAAATGAAGTTTTACGCGAATAAATTATGTGATTACTTTATTTTCTGCGTGCACGAGTCATCCTCCATATGGTATCAAAGATCTCAAGTAAATTGATGTACTTCAGTTGATATTTCAACGTCGCGTCACTCTAAACCTTTAAAGGTGACAACGGATTTTCTTTAAGGCTCTTTACATTTCTTAAAATAGAAATTTAAAGGTTAAAGTGACAGTTCGGAGACAGGTCATTATGGTAGAACTAATATAATCCTAGTTCATTATTAAGTTACTGTGTAATATTTTACGTAGCATGTTTTTCAAATGGGTATTAAAATAATATTGTACACTCCAGAGGCTCTCAATTGGTCGTTGGATCAAGATTCAGACGGCGGTGTTATTAGACACGGTATGCATTGTGAGGAGGTTTCTCACTCTGTGGTCCTAACCACCGGTGGCTTGGTCTTAGGCTCGCCATGGAGGGGGAATTTTTTAATATTTTAGGTGTTTGATATTTTTATACGATTAAATATATTTTTTTATGTAAAAACAGAGTATTTTGTTATAAGATTTAATTAGTCTACATAGCTGATTTCGAAGACTATGAATATAAGAAGTAGGTAGTATGAATTTCTTGATAGTTTTTAAAAGTATTGACTAATCACACACGTAACAATATAAGCCTGTAGGTATGTTGTATTCTCGAGCGGGTAGGCAGTGGTGCAATTAGTACACCCACGGTTTGCTGAGCTTATTCCCATGCCATGACGGTGGCGAGACTATCTCTATATCCAGCACAAATTACAATCCGTGTCATTTTTCGCATCCAAACATTGTGACTGCCCGACTTTGAGCCCTTGACCTTATCGGTTTCACAACCTAAAAGTACACTGCTGCTACATCAATGAGACCAATGACAGTCTGATGAGCAAGAACTTTATAATCTGTGTATAAAAATAAAAAAATAAGTCGAAAATATAATATTAGCTTATTAAAAAATTGAATTATTAAGGATGAGAGGATAAACACTTACTTAATAACTCATAATTACCTAATTAATAAGTATCTATAGTACCTAATAAGTGATGATGGTCACTCGCGAACACTCCAATATCGGCTAAATCTTATCTAAATTCTACAAAGAGAGCCATTAAAGTAGAAGCTATCAGAGATATAATTAACAGACCCACCCATTCGAGAAAATTGCACATAAAACATTTGAATATCAAATACCATAGATATCAGACGAGCCTTATCCAATCCAATTAAGTGTTCGGATGAATGTGCCTTATTTCATTTGAATTAAACGTAATTGTCACGAAGGTTGGCGTGACTGCATTTTGTCAACGATAGCCCGTCCCTTTATGAGATACTATAAAATTATGGGCTGAAATAATTAGCCCATAATCGTTGACTTTGTCTAGAATGTTATGGAGTGATTTGATTGTATTGGAACGCTTTTTATCATGGCTTGGCAAAGTGAATACATTGGGCCTGATGTTAAGTGCAGTGCAGTACAAATATAATTGCATCCCTCGACGGTTGGCAGAATTATGCCGGCCTAAAGTTACTGGATATACGCTGACTGACCGTGAAACGCGACTCGTCTGAACGAGTCACTATGGTGGGAATTTCACCATATGTATGTACGGTGTAGCATGTGCTAGTTGTACAAATTACATTCTAACGCACTCACTCACGCCTGTAATCAGAGGTTTGGCAGAGGTGTAACCAGTACACCCACATTTCGCCGAGCGTCTCTTCGTCCCATGATGTGTCAGGGGGCGAGTCTATTGCCATACCGGGCACAACTTCAGACTCCGGGCTGATATTGAGCATTTCGTAATAGAAAAACCCAATATCACTTTTACCCGACCCGGGATCGAACCCGAGAACTCAGCGTCAGCCTTAGCCTCAGTCGTAACCAGTACGCATTGCGCAATTGCGCCACTGAAGCAGTCTATTCAATAAAAAAAAGCATTTTTGTGGTTTGAAGTATTTTCAATTGGTGAAATAATCCTAAATTGTTGTCAAAGTGGTTGTGGGTTTGTGATGGATTTTTATTTAATACCTAATATACACTTAGGATTCTGAAACACCCAATAAAATTAATAATCCATTTTTAACTGTCCATACACCGTCTTTGTAACCCAAAGTGAACTGTGGGCATTCCTCTTTATACAACGTGTTCCAGAAAGGTATATGTAAATTTAAGCAATATATAGTGTACGATATAGGTATTTCATCCCATATAGCATAGATACATCATGCTTTTCTATTTGTCTATGCCCATGGTACTAAATCTGTACATCATCATAGGACATAATTATAAAATTTTCTTTTCTATCGAACGAGTAACATGTCGATATCGACTTTCAATTTTCTACAACACTACTTGATAAAAGTGATTCTACAGACCTTTCATTTCAATGTTGTATTATTAAAAACATTAAAACAGTTATTAAATGTCTACATTTACTTGACGCAATGCGAGCGGGCCATTCATGCTGTAGACAAAACTCTACAGCGTGGCATTACCACTTTTCTTAGTAAGATAATTTTAAGTTATCAAAATAACATACATACATACGCACTCACGCCTGTAATCCCCGAAGGGGTAGGCAGAGGTTCGCCGAGCGTATCTCCGTCCCTTATGTGATAGGGGGCGAGCCTATCGCCATACCGGGCACAAATTCCAGACTCCGGGCTGATACTGAGCATTTTGAAAATAGAAATACTCAATACCACTTTACCCGACCCGGGGATCGAACCCGAGACCTCAGCGTTGGCCTCAATCGTAACGCGTGCGCATTACAACTGCGCCACCGAGGCAGTCAGCAAAATAAGTGGCGCTATAATATTGTTAAACACTCATCGGTCGAATTTAATAAGATTATTCTATACAATTTCGAATAGTTCCATAACTTACCACCGCTATTTTATAATTGTCGCACTTTAATACTGTTTTAAACAAACAAACATTTTACTGTCCGCAAAATGTTTGTAATAATACATTCTCCGTAAATATTCGAAGTCTTTTTTCTTCGATAAACAAAAAGTGTGTTTATGTAGATAGTAACATTTCTAAGCCGAAAATGTAGGCCATACTAATTCCACACTAGCGCAAAGACGTTGACGTGTGTACACAGTAACACTTGTCAAAATATTTACCTGTGAAAAGTGGTTAAAGCCACGTAAGGGTGTTGGTTGCCAAATGAGTTTGTTTTGGAGCCTCGGTGGCAGGTAAAGGAGCAGTTTCCAACACACTCACAGCGACAAAAAATATTTGCTTATTCCAGACGCCATGCGCTTACGAAAAGATAGCTTTCATATTTTTTTGAATTTCGAATAGCATCGCAACTGTCGTTTGTAGTCCCACACTGAATGTCTACTGCAGTCTGCAGCTACGTTTTGTCGCTGCCGAAATGCTTCAAATCGTACCTTTAGGGATGTGTCGGAGGCAGGTAACGGGTATACAAACATGTAACGCGACGGCACATTGCCTAAGTTCATGCTATAACTTGCCTGCTTTACGATGTGCGGTCGCGAGAGGCAGCTTTTCTGCCTACCAAATTACTGTTACAGATAGCTGAAGCTATAATACGTGGAGCGATGTATAAACAAACTATATTTTGCATAGAGTTCAGTAGGCCTAGTATGAGTTACAAATACGTTCACAGTTTTCGAATTCGTATAAAATTACTACCGTCGAAGTGTCAAACTAGTAATTCATACGGTAATAAAGAAAATAATCACTTGATAACTAATTTCATATTCTATTATTATGAAATAAAATAAACCATATAATTAATTTTAATTCATCATCGTTCCCACTAGTGGCTACTAATATTTGACGTATTGAGAGAAAACGAAAACTTTCATCGTTTAGGTAAACTATTAAAACTTGTACTAGGCTGTAAGAAAATCGTTTGTATTATTATATTTCTTGTTTAAAATTCTTTGTAAAATAAACTTCTAATACCAGAAAAATATACAGAGTACAACCTTGATACAAATTCAATCGCCGTATTGTGACAAATATCTATATTATTAGCCAGTATTATTTAAGAATTCCGCAACTTATACTACAAAAAAAAATAGCCATACTTATCAAACAGGAGATTACAGTGTGATGTCGACACTAATACCCAATATATTTGATAACAATGAATACCTAAATATTCTAACTAAAAGTTCGTTAGCATCCATAGTATAGCATAAGGCAAGTAGAACAAATCCAGGATATATACGTATAAAAAATAGATGTAGGCATCCCTGGGGAATGTAATATCATCTAGAAACAGACTCTGCGAACAAGTCTGGAATTTGTAACAACTCGTCGGCGTTGTTTAAAAATAACAGTTGTTTCGTTACGTGTACAAAATTGTTATTTGCCGGTTTTTGTGTACCGTAACATTTTCAGGAGGTTTTACAATATGTATGTATGTGTGTTTGTTTTGGTACATAGACATATTTGAGCTAAAAATTCAACAATTTTGAGGAATTAGAGTCGGGTCAAAAAGTGCTGGGTCGACGTCACATGAGCACAGAAAAAAAAACAGTCGCCTGGGATTGGAATTGGTGCCCGATATGGGATAGGCTCGTCGTCTATTAGGACTGAAATAAGCTCGGCGAAACGATGGTGCAGCACAAGTTACACCTCTGCCTACCCCTTATAAGGGCTTGAGTTTATTTATATATGTAAACGAGGGTGTACTAGTTGCACTACTGCTTACTTCTACGGGGACACCTACACGCGTGAGATTATGTTGTAGAAAATACTAAGACTAAAAGAGAGTTCACACGGTTAGATTTTAGTTGATCAACTGATTTGACCCAACAAAAGCTGTATGATTGTTGTTGATCGATTCGATTGAAAGTATGTTCAGGTGGTTCTAATCGCGGTCGATCAGCTAAAATTGAAACATGTGAACACGATATAACAGGCGTTAAACATGGCGTGCGATGTCGTAGCATCTAGCTCTTTCCTGACGGTCGTCCAATTCACTTCGAGATTTTCAACTTTCGAAGTAATGAGACTAGAACAAATAAAAAGAATATATTAAAAAAGTCAGGCCATTGTATTGAAGTGATGCTATCAGTCATAACCAAGATATTGCTCGCCAAAACCGATAGTAAAATGTTTTATCGTACGCACAGTACGTGAAGTGGGTTCCAAGCATCCCCTTGGGTATTGCATGGTGTCCATAAAACAGGGGCTTGCTTGAGCTAAATATATGCCTTGGAGAAAGTATGGAAACGTCGCGTATAGAAAGAGATATTTTAATATATATATATTTTTTATTTTTTATGGCGTCGGCCGGCAATCGAGCAACTGATGGTAAGTGATCTCCACCGCTCATGTACGCCCACAACATTAAAATAATCATGGGCGCGTTGCCGACCTTAAAGGAAAGGGATACGTAAGGGATTGGGAAGGGGAGGGGAATTTGGGCCTCCGGATATCTCACTCACCGTACGAAACGCAGCAGCAAGCTACTACTTTACGCCGGTTTTCTGTGAGACACTGGTAATGACCCGAACGAGCCGGCCCATACATGCTGTAGACAAAAGTGTCTACAGCGTGGCTCTACCACTCCTGGTGCCACTGCTTTGTCTATTTTTGCTGCCATTTTGTGTAACTATTGTTGTGCTCCGGTTTGAAGGATATTGAAACCAGTAAAATTACTGGGCATTATGAGAATTAACATCTTATGTCTCGGGGTGACGAGCGTAGTGCAGTGCCATGCTTTATAATTCGAAGTTCTGATTGGAGTTGCTTCTGTTTATGGACAGGCGCTTATCATCAGGCGAGTGATCTAATCATCTCGTCATTAACGCTAAGAACTTAACCCCTAACACCCCCGAAGTCCATTAAAATAAAACTCGACTAACTACAAAGTCAAATCTTTCTGTACTATGTGTTAAAAAGTATGTTGCGCCAACTTCACTGCGTGTGTGATAAGGGTAGGTGGAAGAAAGCAAAAATTCCTAAGAATTATCTCGATTACATAGCTTTCAAATAAAAAAAAACACATTCAAATCAGGCCATTCGTTAAGAGTTTTACACGCTGCGAAGCCACTTATATGCTAAATATATAAATACTGGAGTGTAAGTGGGTGGCCACCACCATCTTAGACCTAAGGTCAACCTTATCTGCACGTGGTATACTCTGCTGATTAACGGACGAGGCAATGGCGCAACTTGGTTCCAGGTTGGAGATCAGACGGTCGATCGCCTCACATAACACTAAATCCACTTTCAAATTATGATGGGAAGGCGGACCCTGGCATAAGGCCGGGATAGCGCTAAAAATGCCACTTATAGATAGACAGCCCGACGGACAGACAAAGGGATCAAACGTATAACACTCTTTTTATCGGGAGTAAAAACCTGAATTTTCAAAAAATATCCAGCAATAAGCAATATTGTTTCGGCAGTGAACTCGTTATGAGCCCGTGGTCGTAACTTCACGTGTTTTATGTTAAGGGCCGACCAACCGTCTGAATATTTAGATAATTACGTAAGTACATATGTACGGGTTGTAATCTGCGGGAGAACGCCTGCTGTGTGCTGATATGAAATGTTACGTTTTCGGGTTTCATTTGTTTAGTTTTTATAATTATTATTTTTTATTTTTACTCCACAGACACACATAGTCCTGACCGCATACTAGGTTAACCTATATCGTAGGTATAAGGAACTACGAGGAACTTACGGGCCCACAACACCCAAGTAATAATAAACATTTGCCTGGGCGTGGGAATGGAACCCCCGGCCTCTTGCATTTCAGCCGGCTACTGGCCCACAGAGGCTGTCCCCATCATTTTATAAAATTCAAACAGCCAAACAATTTAGCAGAAATAGTTTTTACTCCAGATGAAGAAGTTGAAGAGTCAATGAGCTGTCACGCGCAGCCGTCGTAAAATTATACGCACTCATGCCTGTAATTGCCGAAAGGGTAGACAGAGGTGTAACCAGTACACCCACATTTCGCCGAGCGTATTTCCGTCCCACGATGTGATAGGGGGCGAGCCTATCGCCATACCGGGCACAAATTCCAGACTCCGGGCTGATATGAGCATTTCGTAATAGGAAAACCTAATACTACTTTACCCGACCCGGGGATCGAACCCGAGACCTCAGCGTTAGCCTCAACGCGTAACGCGTTCGCATTCAAACTGAGCCACCGAGGCATTCGTTAAATAAAATTTTTAAATCGTCCATTCCGAAACTAGGAGTGAAAATGGTTTAGTTAAACGGTCGACACTGACTGAGCACCCGCTAATCGTTCACCGTTCGGGCTAACTGAAGCACTTTTAACTTTTTAATGTTATCGGTCGAAGATATTTCACTGAGCGAAAAATCTTAGATACTCTACAAGTTAAGTTTTTAATCTATTACCAACTATTAAGTATTCTGTGCTAAAAGCAATAGAAATAATTGTTATATTTATTTTGATATATAATGAATGATGATTGTGTTAGTATTAATTTTGACATCCGGCTATTATAATAAAGAGAAAGTGTATTGATAATCTAAAATAGGCAAGTGTGGAAGTAAATTTAAAATAAATAAAAAGTGTAGGTGTTGACTATTTAATATAAAACAGGAAGTGTCAATAATTTTAATTTGTGCAGTTCCGGCGAGAGTTCAGTTTGTTTCCGGTTAAGAAAGGTCGGACATGAACAACGGAGTGGCTGTATTATTTTTATATTTAGTAATAATAATAAAAATCTTTATTTTCTCGTCATCACAATTAAGTACATTGAAATACGTAGGAACAATAATTTGTATAGAGACTGGTGCCTGATGTAAGCCAAGCCTGTGTTTTAGGTCACCAGGGTCTCGATTTTCAGAAGTACAAAAATATTTTTTAGTAATGAATATAATATATAAATGTACGAAGAATATCATTGCCTTAGTCATTTCGAATTCCCCTACTTCTGAATATCTAACATAATTTATGTGGGTCATATACGGCAGGGTCTCGAAAATATACTTATAAGCTAACAACTGGAGATGTAGGCAGAAGTACAACTAGTGCACCCACAGTTATTTCTGTCCTATTATGTGATAGATGGCGAGCCTATCGCCATATCGGGCACAATTTCCAATTCCGGGCACGTGTAATTTATCCGAATCGTAAAATTTAAACATAGATAATGATAGCCAGATTCGGTATTCGAACTCAAAATCTCACCGATATCTCAGCCAAAACACGCTGCCACTAAACTAAAGGCAAAATATAGATAAGGAAGGGCTGTATTTAAAATATTACTATACTACCTTTTGCTCGCGGCTCCGCTCGCGTAAATGACCTTTTCCGGGATAAAAAGTAGCCTATGTCCTAATCCTGGTCATGGTCTATCTGTGTGCCAAACTTCATCCAAAACCGATCACTGTCAAGGCGTGATTGACTAACAAACATTCAAATTCACAAACTCAAAAACATCCAAACTTTCACATTTATAATATATATAAATATAAATACCCCCAACAGTTACACACATAGTCCTGACCCCACAATAGTAAACCTGTATCGTGGGTATCAGGAACTACGAGGGACTTGCGGTCCCACAACACCCAGACCCAAGACAAATATTTGTGAATCAGACAAACATTTGCCTAGGTGCGGGAATCGAACCCACGGCCTCACGCTTCGCAACCGGCTACTCGCCCGCTGCGCCACGGATACTGTCCATGTAGTAGGATTGAACCAAGATCTACACTATATTATACGGACTATAGCATGACCGCACAAAATACACCTATTACTGAAAGTGTGGAGTTTCCTACAGAGCGGTAACAAAGGCATTAGCGTAGAGGCAAAAATGTTTACGAGATTTAAACAAATCATTTTACGTTTTGCATTTGTACAAAATTGTACCAGACAAGTGCTGGCTATGAGATGAGGTTGTGGCCATGAAAACAGCGGGAAAAGAAGTATTTATTAAACACTAGCTTTGGCTTGCAACTCTGTTCGCGTGAACAGTCTTTTCCGGGATAAAAGTTGCTTAGAGTCTCCAGGGTCCCATCTATCTCTGTACCAAAATTTATCAAAATCGGTTCAGCGATTTAGGTGTGAAAGCGTAACAAACAATTGATAGGTTACTATATAGTACCATTTTTGGATAGTAGTGTTTCTAATGGCCGTTTCCTATATTCTATTTACAGATATTTATTTTAGATATTATTTTCCATATAAAATGTGACAAAAAATTTACTGCCAGTAAGCAAATCTGTCGATAAACAGAATATTGGGATCGGTCATATAAGTGAATTTACGCGTTCTATCCGAGCAAAATCAGATCCGGAATTCGAGAAATGTTGGTCCGAAGTAGTTATAGTTATTGCAATTGCTCCGTTTTCCGAAGTCAAGAATATCTTCAGTTCGGATCATAATTTCGGATTCGGATCGGATGCAGTGCCTTATGGTCGTTCCCTATCTTCTATCTAGAGATAGTTTTGCTTACTATCAATAGTATTTTGACAGATTTTCCATACAAAATGTGTCAAAATTTTACTGCCAGAAAGTTTATCTGTCGATTGATAGAATATTGGGAACGGCCATTAGGCGCTAACTGTATGATACGTCTATATGGAACAATTATGTACATAATAAATATGTATGCAAGCGGAATTTTCTGGAGTCCGCTTACACCGTGGCCGCGCGGTGTACATAACACGTCCGGACACTAAACTCGGACACGTGTCCGCCAGCGTTCCGCCCGGTCGGACGCGTTTCAAGCTTTATTTCCGTTATTGTGCAAACTAAAACGAGTCTGCGAATTTTAAAATTGAATTTTCGTACGTATAACCTTGCTTCAGTGAAAAGCGAATTCTGTAGAGAAAAAAATGTTTTATAATTTATATTTACGAAATTGGAATTTTATAATACCTTATTTTTTTTATAGTTAATTTTTTTGAATTTCTTGATTCTTTAATTTAGTTGGTTGACGACGAACACGCCCCGATTAGATCTTATAACTATTTAATCCTTGCTACTTCTATTATAAATGTGATGTTAGTGAGTTTGTGCATTTGGATATTTGTTAGTCAGTCATTAACAGCTTAACGGGTTTGGGTGTAATTTAGCACACAAGTAGACCATGACTTGGATTAGGACATAGGCTACTTTTTCCCGGAAAAGGCGGTTCACACAGACGGAGCCGCGAGCAAAAGCTAATAAATAATAAAGCAGGTCGTAACAAAGTATTTTAAATATTTAGACAGGTCACAGAGACCCAAACTGTCGATGTGAAGTGGTGTTTAGTGGTTTTTGAGTGGTAGAACCACGCTGTAGACAGTTTTGTCTACAGCATGAATGGGCCGGCTCGACCAAATCGTGACCACTGTCTCCCAGAAAACCGACGTAAAGTAGCGGCTTGCTGCTACGTTTCGTACGGTGACGAGATATCCGGAGGCTCAAATCCCCCTTCCCTTCCCTTACAAATTCCTTAATTATCCCTTTCGTTTAAGGTCGGCAACGCGCCTATGATTCTTCTGGTACTGTGGACGTTCATGGGTGGTGGAGTCACTGACCATCAGGTGATGCTGCTCGTTTTCTTGCTTTAAAAAATACATACACCCAACAAGTCACACACATAGTCCTGACCCCACACTAGGTTAACCTGTATCGTGGGTATCGGGAACTACGAGAGATTTGCGGTCCCACAACACCCAGACCCGAACCAAATATTTGTGGATTAGGCAAACATTTGTCTCGGTGTGGGAATCGAACCCACGGCCTCTCGCTTCGCAGTCGGCTTCTCGCCCACTGCGCCACGGAGGCTGTCAAGAGTGGCAGCTTGCTGTTGCATTTCATGCTGCTGTTTTAATTGCTAATTGATCAGGGTAGGTCGAGCAACTTTAACTCTATGGTTGAAAAGAATAATTTAAAATGAGAATTTATAAACACCCAGACAGAATTCAAAGTTTATTAAATAAAAGTAAACGAGATGCCGAGCTGGTTTCTTTTAAAAATCACTAGATACATTGTTAAGTTACCAAAAGATTTAGTTGGGAAAACAAACTGAGGCTGGAAACCAGAGTAAATACGCTGTGTGGCGGTGCTGCTCAAACTTTTACAGGTAAAACAAAACACATTAACATTTTCTCAACTTGAAATCAAAGACTTTAATGTATACTACTAGACAAGCTGCACAGTACATAGAAATTGTACCACTAAGTTGCGGTCAATTGACCGTAACTCAATATTATCATCTCCCTTACTCTCAACTAGAACCCCTATCGCGCTCCCTGTTTGTGAGCCTTCTCGTACCATAGATTTGACGGTATTTGGTTTTATATGGGGCGAACTGCCGTTTGACCCCCACAACCCGCTACGATGATGAGGAAGGCGGAGGACCGTCAAGGGTGGCGCCAACTTGGAAAGGCCTATGTCCAGCAGTGGACGAATTCAGGCTGATGATGATGATGATGATGATGAACCCGCTACGGGAATAAGTTTCATCATTGCCTTGTCCAATAATCAGTAGAGTATAATCTTACGTGTTAATTACGAAATAATCTACAAAATACAATAAAATCTTTTCTATCGCCATACGCCTCATTGGTCTAGTGGCAAGTGGCAACCTTAGGCCTTTCGTATTACAGAACGATACTCACCCCCAGTTTCTGAAAGGCTGATCAAATCAACATTCAACTAACAGAACTTTGATTTTGACACCACTGTCAAAGCAATTCGATTTGGTGCAACGTTAATTAGTGAATTTCATTTATAATATTTGATGTCTCTATAGTACCGTTTGACATACGATTTTTCATATTAATTTGAAAGCTATAGTAACTAACATGTGTGTCAAATCAAAGGTGTTGATCACGCTTCTAGCAACCTTAATTTTGTCTTGACATGGGAATTTTTTTTTTATTGTTACAGCTGAGTAGCATATTATTATATTATTATTATAGCAGATAGCGGCCAGGTGGAGCGACGACCTATGGAGAGCAGCAGGCAATAAAAGGGTAGTTGACTAGATATTTTTTATTATTTAAATCAATAAGTTACGTTACTCAAAATTTATTGCAGAAAGAATTTTATAAATCGGACCAGAAATAATAAAGTTAGAATCCATTCAAATCCTGTAGAAGGGGTAATTGTCAAATGACAGACGACGCAAACTTTGACGTCACTGTGTAAAATGTTCATTATGGTGCCCGCGTGCAAGCGAGATAGTGAGATATCCCTACTACGCGCCCACTTTTCCTCATACCAACATTTAAAGTCATAACTGCGGGTACATTTCGGAACCAATTTTGATTGTGTTTTAATAAAAGGGTTTTTTGCGTATCATTTTCTGTTGCTTATAAAATAATGTATAAAAATATAGGAAACTACCCTATTGGATGCAAAGAACCAAAAATCGAGCTCAATGGTGTACATTGGGAGAGGCCTATGTCCAGCAGTGGACAAGTGTGGGCTGATGATGATGAATAAATGAAAGTAGATATTTGTTTAAACTTTGAGAACCACAGCACTGTAACAGAACCTCGTTAAATAAACGCCACGGAGACGTGACAACAGCCGCGGGCCCGTACCTGCCTTGTAACTTTTATGAAAAAATATAAACGGATTATTTTTTTACACGGAGAAATTTTAGTACACTTCTTGAGCGACCTTGATTTGAAACTCTGTTGGTAAACAACGTTTCGCAATCATCTTGCCTTTAACATTTCATAAAGAATGTCTTAACTCTTATTTTATAACAATATGTCATTTACCTATAAAATTTGCCGTTTTTTACGAAAAAAGTTAAAATATTTACAGATAGCCTGTAATCCCCGGAGAGTTATGCAAAGGTGTAACCAGTATACCCACATTTCGCCGAGCGTATTTCCGTCCCGTGATGTGATAGGAGGCGAGCCTATCGCCATACCGGAAACAGGTCCAGTCCACAGGTCAGCCTCGTACGCACGCATTACAACTGCGCCCCCAAGGCAGTCTCTTTTTTTATTCCTATTAATCAATGATCAAACCATGATATCAAGCTTAGTATCCTAACCTAGAGTCTGGAAAATTGACACATTTCAGTAGTTTTCTTCAAAATTATCAGAGGTTTTGTTGATTTTCCTGCGTCGTTACATCCCCCCCGCCGGCCCCGCCGCTTCGGTGTGGTTTTTGCCGCATCTGAAACATAAAAAACACATATTTTATATTAAATTACCTAATTTTTACCATATTTTCGCAAATATTTTCAAAATTTACCGTCCCTAAAATCCAAAAACCATTTATTTGTGACCCCCTCTGGGCCCCCGACCCGATCCGTGCGAAAGCGTGCCCAAAATACGCGGGAAAAGTCAAAAAATTGACTCGGTATCGATTATTTTCAAAATTTCTAAATTTAGGTCTTATTTGGATAAATTTTGATCCGACAGATCGTATCGTCATTAATAAAAATAAATTCAAATATTGAGACAACTTTTGATGAAAATAGATTAAATTTAAAAATTTATTTGGACTTTTACATTGTAAAACTTTATACAAATTATATTCAATTCTTTCTTATCATAATATTATTGACCGACTGACACGTAAGCTCTTTACACTTACAAACTTAAATTCTGTGACGCGTACCCCCAATTAAAAATGTTCCGAAAACCTGCAAAGAGAGGCGCAGCCAAACCCTTGTCACCGGAGTCCAGTCCCGAGGAACCGGCAAGAGCAACCGTCGCGCAGGCTCGGCGCAGTATTGAATCGAAGCTAGATAGCTCAGACCCAAGACCCGCCGAGCAGGCGCGACAGATGCCCAAGCCGAAAGGCACGTACAAGGACCGGACAACGGAAGCATCTGCCCGTTTAAATAGGATAAGAATGTCGATAAACATGAGCCGTAACACCAAAACAGAAATAAAAAATGAAATTATTGAATCGGCATTACGAATGATGCAGTTGGTAAAGGATGCGGAGGAAGGAAGGAAGTATAAAAGATTGGAAGACACTAAGGAAACGCAAACGGAGCAAGGAAAGGAAGAATTAAAGGAAACTGAAGGAAGCAGGGGAACAGAAAAATTAAAAAGTGAATTATCAGAGAAGCTAGAAGAACACTTAAGGGCAATGCATGAAACGAAAGAGACAATGGAAAAAATGAGCGCGGAATTAAATAGGCACCGTGAAGAACTGACCAGCCAAAAATCCTATGCGAGTGCAGTAGCCGGTTCCCCCAAAGTCAAAACGACTGAGGTGGCTACGGCGCTGCACTCAATCGTGGTGACCTCAAATGATGAGCTGGAAACAGGAGAGGCAGTGATGGAGAAAATAAGGAAGGCCGTAAAAGCAAAAGAGGAAGGTATAAAAGTGGACAGGATAAGAAAAGCAAAAGATAGGAAGGTTATAGTAGGATGCCAAGACAAAGAAGAGCTGATAAAAATAAAACAGAACATCAACAAAAATGAAAAAAGTCTAAACTTCGAAGACATAAAAAATAAGGACCCACTGGTGATCATACGGCATGTGATGAATATACACTCAGATGAAGAAATAGTGAAGGCAATTAAAAAGCAAAACAGACACTTACTGGACAGAGTAGAAAAGGAGAAGGAAAGGATAGAAGTAACATATAGGAGAAGAACTCGGAACCCACTGATGGCCCACATAATACTGCGAGTGTCGCCCGAAATTTGGAGGATTCTCACAGATACCGGCGCAGTGTTTGTGGACGTCCAGAGAGTCAGGGTAGAGGACCAGTCCCCCCTTGTCCAATGCTCAAAGTGTTTGGGCTATGGACATGGGAGGCGATTCTGCCATGCCTCTCTGGAGGCCTGCAGTCACTGCGGCGGGCCGCACAAAAAGGCCGAGTGTGCGGACTGGCTAGCAGCAGCGCCATCGACCTGCTGTAATTGCCAAAGGGCGAAACTCGCGGACGTGGGCCATAACGCCTATAGTGAGGATTGTCCAGTTAGGAAAAAGTGGGACGCATTGGCTAGATCGTGCATAGGATACTGCTAAAATGAAACCATTAACACCAGATGGCACGGCAAAGGAACGACTTGGCCTCAGAAGTATAAGGATAGAAAAAAAGGAACCCTATACAACAAAAAAGACTCAAAGGGAAACGGCAAAGTGGTTTTGGCGCTACCTTTTGCAGAGTAGAAAAAATTACGGGATAGAATAGATATGATAGAAGAACATGGAGAAAAAAGGAAACGATACATATATAAAAGCTGAACAATAAGTACTAAGATATATAACGTAATGTTATATAAATATAGTACTAGGATACATTGGACATATAAATTTAAAAGATAAAACAAAGAAATAAAAAATTACAGGAAAACTGAGGAAAGGAAGTCGTTGTAGAGAACTTAAGATTGAACAGGCAATTTAGAATTTGAACTTCGAAGACCAGAAGAGAGAAGCAGAAACGTAAATTGAAACAGGATAATAATAAATAATTTAAAATACAAGAAGTGAAACACATCGCAAATACAAGACAGTAAAACAAAGTGAAGAAAAATTAAAGAAAATTAAAAACAAAGGGTCAAATAAGCAAATCACTAAATATAATAGTCAGAAAGAGGAGAGATAAGAGAATAATGTTATTTAACACAATTACTAAGCTAAAAATATTTGATGTAAAAAGGCCCTAAAATATAAATTGGGGGTACTAGAGTGGGGACATAAAAAGCCCCACATAAAAAAAAAAAAAAAAAAAAAAAAACCTAGAGTCTGGAATTGTACCCGGTGTGGCGATAGGCTTGCACATCATGGAACGGAAATAAGCTCGGCGAAATGTGGGTGTACTGGTTACATCTCTGCCTAACTCTTCGGGAATTACAGGCGTGAGTGTGTATGAACTATTACACATCTCCATAAATTACCTTAGAAACAAGCCTCAGATGTATAGAAAGATTAACATCAGTTCTCCGCAGAGGCCTAAATTTGTACCCATAAAGTCTTATGTTTACAACGCAAGGTAAGCAGTAAAGTAAGGCAAACCTTCGCGTGCTACTTTCGTTCCAGATAAATCGAGTTAAGTGACCGTAATTAAGAGAAAAGGGTAAGAAACAATTCTTTGTATATCCACTGACTCGAATGCATTAATGATTCATGATACTAACCTAATAATGTAAGTACTACAGAATCTTTTGTGGTGGGATTTTTTTGGATTTTATTAGCATAAATAACGAAACGAACAGGTCACTCGTCTGATATCATCACGCCTGCTTAGAAATAGCAACAATTACCAGAACTTTTGCTGGTGGAAGGGTACCTAATTATTGTTGTACCCGATTGAATATTATGGTGAAAAAACCCGCCATAGAAGTCAGTATGGGTTCAAATCCTAGGTCAGGCAATCCATATATCGAAACGCAACAATGCTTACACCCTGCTGCGGCAGAAATAGTCAAAGCGGTGGTACCTACCCAGACAGCCTCTCGCATACGTGGGACTTATCCTCCAATAGAATTGTTATCAGTAACGGAATATATTTAGCCAGTTATATTTCTCAAGTCCAATATGTTGATTCTTGTACATGTAGGTACATATCCTCACACTCTTTGCACTATATAAACATATATGCCCCTATCTCTTTCCCTCATGAGCCGAATTAGGTAGACGGACGAAGTAATACGTGTCTAGTATTATTTTATTAACGAAATCCCCACTTAAGTTTAGTCGGGTGAAAAGAAATTTCATCTATTTACTTTGGACCCTGGATCGCAGGCTTTTATTCGTTTTCTAACGTTAAGTGGACATTCTCGAGTGGTGTTTGGTCAGCCGGGATTCGCCATTGCTCTTTCGCTTTGGCTTGGCCACTCAATCAGGCGCACGGAGCTTAGCCCTTAAAATGTTTTCGGTTCTCATTTTTTATTTTTGTTAATGGCAAAGATTTAAAATTCAGGCTGTATGGGTCGGCTGTTTTACTTACATTATATATATTTTCCTGAACGGAGTCCTTCGGCTAGTATTTTAAGTAAAGAAAGTACCCGTGAGGAAATATTATTTGATACTAGCTGTTGCCCGCGGCTCCGCCCGCGTGAATGCCTATTTCAAGGATTAAAGTAGCCTAATGGCTACGTCGTAGAGGGTTGAAAATTCAGGGTTGTATGTATTTTTAATGCTGTATCATAAAAAAATAAAACGAAAAATTTTTTCTAAAAAATAAAAAATAGGGGTGGACCACCCTTAACATTTAGGGGGATGAAAAATAGATGTTGGCCGATTCTCAGATCTACCCGATATGCACACAAAATTTCATACAAATCGGTCCAGCAGTTTTGTAAGAGTATGGGAACGAACATTGTGACACGAGAATTTTATATATTAGATTAGATAATGACTGCTGCCTTTTGATTGTCAGCTACTGAACACCTTACGACCTTTAAGATCTTAAGCCAATATGGTCACGCCTCACCAACCTCCCCTGATACTAACAGACCCTCATTTGAATTTCAAACCACGATAAATTTGATCTACACCTGTCAATAAGTAAAATCTTCACGTTTGCTAGCTGAAAATGCATTCCAATTTTTAAAAGTACTCCAAAGTGTTCCAGTTTAAAAGAGTATACACTACACTTGACCCCATCCGTTCTGGATCCGTAGCATTTTGTTATTTATATTCCATCTGCATCACGTATCGCGGATAGACTTTATTTTGTTCTTTTTTAAATTTGTATCTACATTTCGAATGGATAAAAGAATAGAAAGAAGTATACAATGAAATCTGTAGGACCAAAAACATTGTTTTTTAAACGATTAATATTTCGCGATGAAATTACTTTTTACTGATACAAGAGCCAGTTATTCTTTTTAGCAGTAGAATAGAAGCAATGTTCTACGAACAATTTTAATTAGCCACTGAGCATGGTTTTTCCAACTCTGAATCCAAACTCACGTCTCTCCAGCACATTGGTCACACAATTTGAATTCTAGCAAACCTCTAACCCTTGTCAAAACTAAATCCAAATTCAAACACATCTCATCAGAAGGATCATGATAGTTTAAAAAGTTTGTTCAATCTGGCAAGCTGTTTGAGAGCCAAGTCACGTGACATTAAATAAGACGAGTGCTCGAATACTAGGAATAGGTATTCATCAGGGCGCTCTCGTACTTATTACGATTGTATTTTATCCAGATGTATTTGCGGTACAATTTTGAAGAAATCGATATCCACCTGAGACGTTTCACTTCGGTGTTACCTTGCATTTAGTATGCGGAGCGCGATCCGAGTGTGTTACGCTTTCCTTCGGCGAAAAGGTACTCTATAATTTTATTTTCCGACCAAAATGTAGTTACCCAAGTAACTGATACTTTTATAAGAGTTATTCCACGCCCGGTGTCAGTTTCTGTCTTTTGTTATATTAATAAATTGTGTTTACGGTAAACATCGAGCAACCAATATTTATTTTGTATTTGACGCTAAATAAACCATATCATTGAAATAACAGATAAACCCTATTATACTTTAATGATATACAATTAAACGCCGACCAAAGACCACTCTATAAGTTCTCCATCACCGTAGTAATTTCATTCACTTGCTGGCAAGTTTTTGATAATATTTTTTTAACCGTTCTGACTGACGTCAACTGCTGCGAAGTTAACCCAAAGTGCCTTATCGACAATACCTAATCTTTCTACCTCTACATCCATATTGTCATCTTCATTGTCACCCTCTGCAGTTCTGCTGAAGCCCCGCAATATCACAGTAGGTCTACTCTAACCGATCATAGACCGAGGAACCGAGGAGGCCCGGTCGTAGGAGGATATCGTGGCTTAAAAATCTTCGCCAATGGTTCAACATGAGCACAAGATCATTGTTCCGAGCAGCAGCTTCCAAAATTAAGATAGCTCGTCTGATCGCCAACCTTCGATAGGAGATGGCACTTAAAGAAGAAGAAGAAGAACCGATCATACCTTTTAAAGAAAGCTATTGTATAGTGTGCTTCCCCCCTAAGGTTTGTTGGCTATCGCGACAAACGAGTAACGAGCCACTATAAAAGTTCCAGTCACGTGCGATGACTTTCAGCCGACTTTACGATATTTGTTTACGTAATGTTTGTTTCCACCCGTCTTGTTCCACTCTCACTGACGTTTGTTTGATTTGTTCCATTTTGTATGCGACTTCTTGATGTTTGATTTTCGTTTTGGATTGTGAATAGTTTTGCAACCCGAGAAGAGTAGGGTTAGGCTTTGTACAGGGAATGATTGTCAGGTGATTAAAATCTGGAATTTCTTGTCTCTTGGATCATGTTGTTCCTCCTCATATTCCAATCTACCGTAGAGTTGGCGCAACATGCTTTTTCTTTGTTGTTATGACCAGCCGCCTGAATGAGTCATGCAGCATGATCTCGGTCTCTTCTAGTAGAATTAATCATCCTTTTAGGGGAAACATTTTCGGGATAATATATCGACGAATCCGTTAAAAAGTGTTTTCTTCGTTTTGTGGATAATATGCTCATATTAGTTGTTCCTAAATCACAGCAGACATCAAGACTAGGTCTAAAGACAGATAGACAGTTACGTAAATCTGCCACGAGACACATTTTTTGATTTTCAAATTAATGTTATATTTCTTGTGCGTAGATCTTGAGATTTTTATAGATAGCAGAGGTCAGCAAACTAGCAAGAGTCACCTGACGGTAATTGATCTCCACCGGCAATGAACCTCTACAATACTAGCAGAAGAATCATGGATGCGTTGCCGACCTTATAAAAAAACAATGGGGAAGCTGTAGGCAAAAGTGTCGTGTCGTTGCTAGGATTTACTTTCTTGTGTATTATTGAATAAATTTATTTCGGTACCGTTTTCTATGTATAGACTAGAAAAAGAATAACAAGAGTTTTCTTCTTCCACTTGCTCTTATCCCACTAGTAGTGGGGTCGGCGCAACATGGTTTTTAAATGTTACAGAAATATTTGATTTAGATTTTTCGACCGGCCGCCTGCCTGTCTCCAACCCTCTGGGGAGAAAACACCCAGACCCGAAACAACTATTTATGGATCACTCAAAGATTTTGTCTCGGTGCGGGAATCGCATAACAACGGTAGAACAATAACAAGAGTAATCACTAATTATTATAAAATGAAATAGAAACAACAAATGCACAGAAATAAAACCTCAAGCAAATTTAGTTTCAATAATACGTTTATACGCACGCACGCAGTTATTTAATTTGGACAACGTTAAATTATTAGTAGAACCGTTTTCACTTGAGTGTATTGAAGCAAGTAATCGGTTAATGTGCTTCCACTCATATAAAATTTAAAGCCTATGTTATTTTTAGCATTAAACACTGAATGGTTTGCGTTAGAAATGGTATTGAAAACTATAGATTATATCATGGCACAGGGTAATGGATAATAACAGAGCCCTTTTATAAATGAATACAAACGAAGGCACAAAAACTTTTTTGAACCATCAGCTGGAAAACGGGCTAGTGGATCACTTGGTCAGTAATCTCCACAGCCCATGAACACCCACAATATTAGTAGAATCCAGGACGCATTGCTCACTTTAAAGGGAAGGGATGATTAAGGGATTGGGAAGGGGAAGGGGATTTGGGCCTCCAGAATCCGGATATATTACTCACCGTACGAAATACAGGATCAAGCTGCTGATTTACGTTGGTTTTCTGTGAGACTGTGGTAACGATCCGGTCAAGCCGGCACATGCGTGCTGTAGACAAAACTGTCTACAGCGTGGCTCTACCACGCAAGTTAACAATAGCTGATACATATTAACTGACTACTTATACATTAACAACAGTAACAAAGTATGTTTAATACACACATAGTTGAATGCCACTTTATTAGATAGTTTTCTGGACGCAATACGATTTTGAGATACATACGCACTCACGCCTGTTATCCCCGAAGGGGTAGGCAGAGGTGTAACTAGTACACCCACATTTCGCCGAGCGTATCTCCGTCCCTCCGTATGTGATAGGGGGCGAGCCTATCGCCATACCGGGCACAAATTCCAGACTCCGGGCTGATACTGAGCATTTCGTAATAGAAAAACCCAATACCACTTTACCCGACCCGGAGATCGAACCCAAGACCTCAGCGTTAGCTTAATCGTAACGTAATTACAACTACGCAACCGAGGCAGTCAAAGTTTAAGATATGCTAAAATATTAACAAAAGAATGACCTTTTTTAGTTTTTTGAGTATATTATTGCGTTTTAAATCATTCTCCCTCTATGTGGATCTATTATTGATCCTATCTTTCTGCAATACCCAGTATATGGCTCAACATATAAATAGACAGTAAAGGCTCAACTCTTAATACCGAGATCTCGTTTACAATGAAATTTAGTAGGGGATGGGAGATAAACGCTTTTCGTTCGCTAATTTATTGCATGTTTTTTGTACACACGCGGGGTTAATGGCCTTTAATGGGACTTTTATATGGCAATTAGAATGACCTCAGCCCTTCTTTAGGGTAACGAAATAGATAAACCTGTAACTTTCGGATTGAATCAATTCGTTCTTCAGCGATGTAATATCTATCTTTGGGATAGAAAATGCTCCATATTTCAAACTAGCATTTGCTCACGGATCCGCCCACGTGAAAGTTTGTTTCGTTATATTAAAATAAAAAAATAAAAAAAATAAAAAGGATTTACAGGATAAAAGTACATAGCATTAGCTCACGCCTTTATCCTCGAAGGGGATGGCAGAGGTGCGACTAGTGATGCACACATGTTTCGCCGACCTTATTTATGTTGTGATAGCGGACGATAGATCACATAATTCATGTCTGTGTTTTTTTTTAAATTGAGAACCGAAACACAAATTCTGAATGCCAGACTCGTGAATATAATCCAGGTTCAAGGTTCTCAGCCTTAGGACGCTGACACTAGACCAATAAGGTTAAAATAAGCCTGTCCTGAATCTGAAGTCATGAATCTGCCAAAGAAAGTTCTGTCAAATATAGTTCAGTCGTTTCGAGATTATCTCGTATAAACAGACAGACAAACATTATGAAAAAACGTGCTTAGGTTTTAATACGTGCAAATACCTATCGGAGCTTATGAAAAAGCTTTTACATATTTCGAAATCACAGATAGACATTTTTAAACTTTTTTTAGGGGTTTTCCCGATTCTTGGTAAATCCCGGGCAATCTCAAGAAATCGGGAATGAATTCGTAAAAGAACTAAGTAGAAAATCAAATAAATCTACAAGCCTTAAGATATTATCACTATATGAATGAAATTTGGATGGGAGGTGTATTCTATTAAGAAAATTGGGGGGGTTTCCATAGATGTAACTTTTAAGGGTGATTTTTTTATTGTACATAGGCATGTGTAGGATTATTGGATAGGTCATTAATAATGAAATAGAGGGTGCTAAATGACTTTTTTATATAAGTCATTGCTTTGTGAGATATGTGTGTCCAAAGCCGTGAAAAATGTGTCCGCTGTACGGAGTAAAAATTCTGCAAAAATTCAAGGAATCCCAGAATACCCGGGATTGGATTAATTTATTCCCGGGTCCCGGGAATTCGAAAAGGCAGGAAAAATAAAACACTAAAATGTATAGATGTGAGGTATTAAATTTTACAACCTAAGTGTAAAGGCTTCGAGGATAATATTTTACGCTATCGGATAATCTTCTGGGAACATCGACTATACAAAAAAAAATCTTTACTTACATGAAAAATCAGATCGTAGTCCTGTTTTTATGTGCTTTTAGGTTCATACTTCATAATCATCGTTCTTGAATTGTAAATTTATTTTGGTTATTTACATGAAAAATCCGATCGTAGTCCTGCTTTTATGTGCTTTCAGGTTGATACCTCATACAATCATCGTTCTTGAATTTTCCTGTGTGGAGATTTTCGATAGCTGTCACGCCATTTGTATACGAGAGCTAAGTTAATATTTTTCCAATACAATACGCTATAGGAGTGCTGTACGGATCTGCATACATATTTTCGTATATTCAATTCTTCAATACTTAAGGTAAGTTTTCAGGTAGGTACGCGACAGAGACGCGACGCGCGAATTGAGTCAGGCTATAGCGACAAATCTGCTTCGTATGAATTTGTATGGAAATAGCCGGATGTCGCGAGTCGTGGTCTCTATCTGGGCTTTATAGCTCAAAAGATACTTAAAATTGCAAATAAAGCCAAAGACTTTAAATGTATACTACGAGGCTAGCTGCGCGGTACATAGAAATTGTTACGGTCAATTGACCGCAACTTAGTGGTACAATTTCTATGTACCGCGCAGCTTGTCTAGTAGTATACTTTAAAGTCTTTGGACCAGAGATAAATATTTGTGGATCAGACAAATACACGACTACTCGCCCTCTGCCCCACGGAGGCTGTTAAAATGCAATTCCATACAAGGTGGACTGTGTCGCCTTCGTCGTGTATCCAGTCTCGGTCGCCGCCTGCTATGAAAACTCGCTCACTCTGGCATCAGTCGTATCGCATGCTCACCTAGTCGGTCCCTAATACGAACACAGGTGCAATATTGCAGGCACGTTGCATGCGTACACAACTCAGAAATACGTCACGCTATGTTAAATTTACTGGCATGAGGAATATTTCGCAGCGTCGAAATTTATTTGGACCGCATTTTAATAAATCATGTATGTTAATATATACATATATGTCGGAGTTATGAGGAAATAGCGCGATTTATTATAAATTGTGGGTACCGTCAGTAATTTTATTAACTTTTTTTTTATTAGCGTTAATGATGAGACGAGCAGGTCGCTCACCTGATGGTAAACGCCACGCCTGCTCATAAACAGTAGCAACGCCACACAGAACTTTAAATAGCAAAGCACTGCATGACACTGGACTGCGCTCGTCATCCCGAGACATAAGGTGTTAAGTCTCATAATGCCCAGTAATTTCACTGGCTTCAATGTCCTTCAAACCGGAACAACAACAAACAGTGCTTAGACACTGTTGCTTGGCGGCAGAAATAGAAAAAGCGGTGATACCAACCCAGCCGGCCTCTCGCAAGCGAGGGACCTACCACCTTGTAAACTTGTACTTGAGTGGTTGTACTTGAGGGTGGTTT
Source organism: Mimas tiliae (assembly GCA_905332985.1). NCBI lineage: Eukaryota > Metazoa > Arthropoda > Insecta > Lepidoptera > Sphingidae > Mimas > Mimas tiliae. The sequence continues at coordinate 4,430,350 of HG995251.1, forward strand.
ACATCAGTTACCAATTAATTTCATTCTCGGAGTGGGAGTGCATCCTGACTATGTCTGGCGTTCCGAGAGAGATACATAACTTACGGCTGTGGCCGAATGTGACGAAGCTGTCTCCGACATGTACATATTGTTAGAAGCGCCACGTCTGCCTATAAAAATAACAGCACCATTTTGAACTTTATAAAACAGAATACAGCATGGTACTGCACTGCGCTTCGCTGGCTGTAATGTCCTTCAAATCGAAACTCAACAGTGTTTATACACTGATTTATGGCGGTAGATTATAGATAAATGAATAATAATTACCCGATCGGACTCTCGCATACGAGATACTTATCACCTAGTGATGACAGATGAAGGACCCTCATAACATCGATCTACTGCGGTCTTAATTCTTAAGACAATACGACCGAGACAGGCGAACACGATACATGAAAACAGCAAAATATCTGCTTTATACAAAGACATTAATGTATACTACTAGACGGGCTGTTTAGAAGTAAAAAAGCGTCACATAACGCGGGACTTTAACAGCTCACAGGCAAGGAGTGCGATAGGGGTTCTAGTTGAGAGGAAGCGAGATGGTAATAATGAGTTACGGTCAATTGACCGTAACAATTTCTATGTACCGCGCAGCTAGCCTCGTAGTATACATTTAAAGTCTTTGGCTTTATATGCAATTTTAAGTATCTTTTGAGCTATAAAGCCCAGATAGAGACCGTAACTCAATATTACCATCTCGCTTACTCTCAACTAGAACCCCTATCGCGCTCCGTGTCTGTCAGCTGTCAAACTCCCGCATTATGTGACGCGATTTTACTTCTAAGCAGCCCGTCTAGTAGTATACATTAAAGTCTTTGGTCGGGTCTGGGTGTTGTGACACTGAAAATCTCTCGTAGTTCTGGAAACCTAGGACATGAGATAATCGTTCTTCTTGTAGGGTCAGGGCTATGTGTGTGACTGTTGGGTGTTATTTATTTACGTTTTGAGTTATGCGACCACTACCGGACATCGATCGCGACACGCGTCCGTTTCCATACAATTTTATACAAAGCGGACTTGTCACTAATGAGTCACGTCATGCGTTGCGATCTCTTTGTCTTCGTCCCGTGCCTTAAAACGTGCCTTTATATAACTGTGGTCTTAGGGGAGCGAGTGAGAAAGTGGCTGTGGCTTTGGATTCTCACGATACAGGTTAACCTAGTGTGTGGTCAGAACGATGAGTGTGACAGGCATTTACGTGACGTATTTTAGGCAACGTATATCGTTAATAAATAAATATTTTTTAACGATATACGTCTCATGCTATCACCGAAGGTGCTAGACAAAGGAGCAATTAGTGGACGTTTATTTAAGTATAGTCACTAACATTAATAGTTTAATTGAATATTTACATATTATTCATAATACTACTGCTACTTTTAATTTTCAAGATAAAAAGGAACGGAAAAATAAAATAACACGATATACGCTCGGTAAGCGTTTTTCCTGCACCTTAATATTTCACTTTTGGGATATCGTCACCATTTATTGATGTATGAATACAATATGTACGAGTAAGGGCGTGGGTGAAACAAATTCTATTGCATTACGAAACAGGTAGCCGTGATTTGTTTAGAAAAGGGTATTTCTGATTTGAACGTAGGTAATATGTATTTATGAATTTCCGCGTCAGGGGTTATTGGAAGATCTTGGGGAAAAAAGGAAAATGAGATCTAATTTTAGGTTTCTTTTATTTATTTGGCTTTCTTTGCAATGTGGGAGTATATTTGAAAGGGTCTACTTCGCTAAACTTAATTTGGTAGACAGATTATTTCGATCTACTTATTGTTCTATATATTATTGTTGGCAGACATTCCTCTTTATCGGCTATTTCGAGGGTAGCCGAGAATGTAATGCCGGGTAGATTGAAATAATAGCCGTGCAAGTAGTAAACAAGTTGTACGCCTGGTGGGGAGACAGTTGCTTTATAAGAGAGCGCTCCGTCATTGGGAGCCCAGTACTGTGAGTATTGCAGTACTGTGAGTGTTGTGGTACTGTGAGTACTGTGAGTACTGTGAGTACTGTGAGTACTGTGAGTACTGTGAGTACTGTGAGTACTGTGAGTACTGTGAGTACTGTGAGTACTGTGAGTACTGTGAGTACTGTGAGTACTGTGAGTACTGTGAGTACTGTGAGTACTGTGAGTACTGTGAGTACTGTGAGTACTGTGAGTACTGTGAGTACTGTGAGTACTGTGAGTACTGTGAGTACTGTGAGTACTGTGAGTACTGTGAGTACTGTGAGTACTGTGAGTACTGTGAGTACTGTGAGTACTGTGAGTACTGTGAGTACTGACATTACTATGAAGTTACGTTGGCTCAGTTGAACTTATTGTTGCCTAGGAGCATTCAGTTCATTCAGAGTGCTTATGGGTAATAGTTTTAACATTATTATATCCCTTTCTTTGGAATACATATTATATATCCATATTTTAATTTTGTATATGTGGTTTTTATTGCAGAGGCAAACGAGCACGTGGGTCATCTAATATTAAGTGATCTCCACCGCCTATGACCATTCACGACACCAGACGAATAATATAATGTGTTCCAAGTTGTTGTCGAGACGATCCATTTATACTGTAGCCAAATCTATCAGCAGTGACGCTCCATCAATTACTATTAGGTGGTAGGTCCCTAGAATGAACGTGGTCTCGTCTGTAGACGGAGTCAAAATGTTTGCTGTCTCTTCCTAACATTGAGCAGCGTGAATAGTTCGAGTAAAATGCACAATAGTTCGTAATGAAAATAAGTGCCTAAAAATTTATGAATAGAGTTTGCGATTGGCGTTTTTATGAAAAATACCATTAAATGGACTGATTTAAAATAAAGTTGTCTATACTATCAGATAATTAAACTATGCCTGTACGAGTTTCGTTTTGTACATTTCATACTCCTTATGTTATTTATTTACGCTCAAAATTGTGCGGAAATGAGTGTTGTAATCTGGATTTTTCAGGGCTTATAACTTACAAGTTACTTTTTATTATAGGATTATGTTTACGTACAGACGTAGATAACGGTAAGATAAATCAATATCATGCTTAGCTTTCGACGTACGATGTTAAATAATCGAGTAATCACCCCGAAACGTTTGTATTGAAATAATACAAGGTGGCAGGTATGCGAGGGACCGGCTGGGTTGGTACCACCGCTCTGTCTATTTCTGCCGCCAAACAACTGTGTGTAAGCACTGTCGTGTTCCGGTATGAAGGACATTGAAGCCAGTGAAATTACTGGGCATTATGAGACTTAACACCTTATGTCTCGGGGTGACGAGCGTAGTCTAGTGTCATGTAGTGCTTTTATTTAAAGTTCTGTGTGGCGTTGTTTCTGTTTGTGAGCAGGCGTGGCGCTTACCATCAGGCGAGCGACCTGCTCGTCTCGTCAGTCAACTAATAAAAAATAAAATACCGACTTGCGGCACCTTAAGTGATTAATTTTAAACTTAACTACTTGAGACAGTGGCTAAATAGGTCAATGGCGCAAGTAAAGTTGGGTACTTGTATATTAATTATTCTGCGTTGTCTAAGGTAAGGTTTGGACACAGGGCCGTTTTGAATTATTAACTAACGTCGCTTTTGGGAAATCACAAACGTGAATAGACGGTAGTGTACACAAATCACTATGTGTATATCCTGACCTACTACTATTATAAACTTGAAAGTTTCTGAGTTTGTGATTTTGGAAGTTTATTAGTCAAACACGTCTTAAAGTCTGAACAGTTTTGAATTAAATTTACAAAAGTAAACCACGATTTGGATTAGACCATAGGCTACTTTATATCCCAGAAAAGGCATTCCACGCGGGCGGAGCCGCAAGGAAAAGCTATAATAAGATCGATTCATAAAAACCATAAGTATTTGATTAATTTATAAGAAAAATGGAAATGGATTAGACGATCTTTTAATCTTAAAAAACAGCATGTAGAGCCAACCCATAAAGCAGCTACTTATGTGAAACTGGCTGTTCCCACCGCTTCCCCCGCGTCAACCCCCCTTTACCCCTATAAAATATAAATGTCTAAAAATCCATTCTTAGCGAGCCCCTACATTACATAAACTATCATGAAACAAAGTTTCGTGATCCTAGCTTTAGTAGTTTTTGAGATATTGTATAATCAATGAGAGAGTGAGTGGTACTTCACTTTAATGAACTACCTCACTCATTCTAATTAAACTATTTACTCCGATTGGATATAAAGTACATACATATGGGGAATGTACAACTATCATCGAGAATTACGTGTTACGTATAGTATGACGCGCCAATGACTTGTGACGTGTCTGTGAAATACGCAGCTCTGTCTGGAATTATTTACAGTAGGTAATACTATAAAAGAATTGTGCTCGGTAATCTTATTTCTTAGGGTTCCGAACTTAACGGAACCCTATTACGGGGCCTACGCTACTGTCTGTCCTATATTAAAAAGGCTATTTTCTGAATTCTGAACTATAATAACTGGCTGAAATTTTTCTATAATATGTGATTGTATGTATTCTGGCGAAGATCCTAATTAATAATAAGAATAACATACAATAAAAAAACCACTGTTGGGAAATGTCAACATATACGTACGTTGTACATACATACTCACGCACTAACACTCTCAACTCCTCGAAGGGTAGACAGAGGTGTAACTAGTACACCCACATTTCGCCGAGCTTATTTCCATCCCATGACGTGATAGGGGGCGAGCCATACGTGGCAGAATTCTAGACTCCGGGCTGATACTGAGCATTTCTAAAGAGAAAAAATAAATATCACTTTTACCCGTCCGGGGATCGAACTCGAGACCTCAGCACAGCAGATTAATACAATATTTTTAATACCTAACCCGTTTTAGAGAATCTCAGCTTACGAGTATTGCCATTTTATCTTCAAAAACCAAGTCTCTCCAACATAGTGATTCACAAAATCCATCTAAAAAACTAATCTGTGATTATAAAATCACTCATTAGCTATAAAAACCCGTAATTAAGAATCAAAGAGGGTACCATCATTCCAAAGGGTTCAATGAAAAATCCATCCAATTAATAGTGAAAAGCAGTGTCGATCCACAAAAGATGTCTGTAAAAAGAATGTTAGCACAAAATCATCGATATTAGCTGCACTCTTTGATTGGCTGGAGGGTTGAGTGCGCCCTCAGCTCCATTCAAATTGATGCCTTCATTGGTTTAACCCCAAAGTAGCGGATTAGGGTTCACAGTTTTCCTAACAACCAATCTGATTATCTATATTATGAGATTGGAAAGCCAATTTGTGATTGCCACGTTACGTTAATCTTTATCTGGGAAAAACATCTTAGAAGTCGTGGCTGTTTAATATTTAGGGACTTGCTATTCTTTTTATTTTTTTTGCGTTAATGACGAAACGAGCAGGTCGCGACTGTTTATAAATAGACGCAATACTAATTTTTTTTCACTACCTTGAGTGACCATACGAGCATGTCACTCACCTGATGGTAAGCGTCACGCCTGTCCATAAATAAAAGCAAAAACCACACAGAACTTAGAAATTACAAAGCACTGCATGGCATTGGACTGCGCTCGTCACCCCGAAACATAATGCCCAGTAATTGACAGCCTCCGTGGCGCAGCGGGCGAGTAGTCGGCTGCGAAGCGAGAGGTCGTGGGTTCGATTCCCGCACTGAGACAAATGTTTGTGTGATCCCCAAAAATTTGTTTCGGGTCTGGGTGTTGTGGGACCGCAAGTCCCTCGTAGTTCCAGATACCCACGATACAGGTTTACCTAGTGTGGGGTCAGGACTATGTGTGTGACTGTTGGGTGTATTTTTTTTTAAATTTCACTGGCTTCAATGTCCTTCAAACCGGAACACAGCAGTGCTTACACACTGCTGCTTGGCGGCAGAAAACAAAGCTGTGGTACCAACCCAACGGCCTCTGGTATACGATTAGGACTTTGAATTATGAAGCACTACAAGACACTGGACACTTTCTTGAATAAATTTGGTTTCTGCTTGTAGCTTTTTAGACATACAGGCATATATTTTTAAAACCATGCCATGAATTCTGTATTCAAAATAATCAATCGTAACTCCTCAGTTCTATGGTTGATTGAAATCTATCTGTTTAGAAGTGGGGAATGCCCATTCGGTAAATAGCAAGTCAGTAAAAATTCTGGATTCAAAAGGACCAATCATAAATACTGATTTTTGTGATTGATTTAAATCTATTAATATAGGAGTCATTCCCCATTCAGTAAATAGCAAGTCAGTAATTAATCTGCGAAGTGCGCTTACAAGGGTTGATCTTTTTTACATGAAGAGGGGAAGTGATTGAGAGGGTTAAAACTCATTAGTGTGCCGCCGGTATTCTGTTCGTATGTCAGATAATGTTTTAATGAACTCGTGAAAATGATATGATTGAATCAATGTCAACTTAATTTGAATGGAATACTTAGGACAAATACCGACACTCAAAAAAAAATGCATTTGCAATTATGTATACCTAAGATATCGAGACGTAATTAATAATTCATAATTTATGTTACTTTACAAGGTGGTAGGACCCTCATATGAGATAGTCTGTCTGGATTGGGTCCACTGCTTTGTCTATTTCTACCTTTGTCTCTTTCTATGAGATAACTGGAGGCCCAAATCCATCTTCCCTTTCCTAAACCCCTTTTTGTTACTTGAAAGTTGGCACGTGATTCTTCTGCTATGGTGTGGCTGTTGCTAGTTTGCTTGCTGTTAAAAAGAAAAAGCGGCTATTACTTGCTTTTAAATAAATAGGATGTCCGCCTACATATATCACTTGCTTTTAAAGTAGTTTTGATAAGCAACTCCCACATAGTACTGATCTCATCTAAAATTTGCCTCTATTGCATTTAAAAAAAGTTAAACTGTTTCCGAAATATCATTCTGTATTCAGAATAAGAGTGCCCAGGCTAGAAGTTACCGCGGCACGTTAAGTCCTAGCCAATGGACCATGGCGAGCATTATTAGCGGCGAGGGGTTCCCGGGAAAAACCGGCCACCTCGCGGTTTGCGTACTTGAGCATTCATTTGTATGGGAAACGCAAATTACTTTTAAACATGAGTTACAGACTCTGCGTAAGTCACAAACCGTGATGAGCTTAAAATAATTAACCTCTTTGGTATTTGGAATATGAAAATGGCTAGTTGAGGATGGATTTTTTCGATACCTATTATAGGAGAGCCTATATCGGGCAAACTAAAAGAAGGATAGGGACCCGCGTAAAAGAACACATAGCTGATGTGAAACACCGAAGCTCTACGAAGTCTGCAGTTGCTTAACATTCAGACGAAGGCTCCAAACATTACCTTACATTTGACAAACCACAAATCCTTGCCAAAGAACACCGATTCCTACCTAGGATGATTCGCGAGGCTATTGAAATTAAGAAACACCCAAATTTCAATAGAGAAGATGGTTGGAAGCTTGCACAAGCCTGGGATCCAATTATACATCTAATTAAATCGGAACCCAAAAGACCAACTGCCAGACCTCAAGACAGCGTGAGCTAGTGCCGTGAGTAGAGTAGTAGTGAGTGAGGTCTAGTGTCAACTAACTTTTTAAATAATTAAAAATAAAGGTATAATTTTAAAATGAAGGTAGGCAATGTAACATTAACTTTTCGAGACGACCTACACCTCAGTCTCTCCCGTGACCACGAAGGCTGAAAAGCTTTCGAAACGTCGGGACTAAAATAAAAATAAAACCGCGATAAAATCCGTATAAACTACGTATATACGTACTAGTATAAATAAAACTATTTCAATGTGTAATATTCGCGTAAACCTAAGAAATCACTATTTAATTATCAGTCTTGTATTATTGGGACACTGAAGCTCATGTCCTACTGCTGGACACGAGCCTACTCTATTAAATGGCAGAGTTTAGGCCTTAAGGCACGGTTTGAGGTGCGCGATTGAGAAGATTTTTTATAGCCTAGGCCGAAAAACGAGCAAGTGGGTCATCTGATGGTCAGTGATCTCGCTGGCCCATGAATACCCATAATACCAGAAGACACATGGACATGTTGCTGACCTTAAACGGAAGGGATAATAAAGGTTATATGGGCCCAGGTATTGTTTAGCACGTTTTAAATAAATAAATACACCCAACAGTCACACCCATATTTCCGACCCCACACTAGGTAAATCTGTATCGTGGGTATCAGGAACTACGAGGCACTTGCGGTCCCACAACACCCAGACCCCAAAACATTTTTTTTGTGGATCACACAAACATTTGTCACAGTGCGGGAATCGAACCCACGCCCTCTTGATGTGCAGCCGGCTACTCACCTACTACGCCACGGAGTCTGTCATAAGTATTTGACCGAGATATGAGAGCACGAAATGCGATCGTAACTATCCATAGAATAGAGTAGTTTCATATAGTGAATTTTTTATGTACATTATTTTATAAGCAACAAAAAATTATACGCAAAAGAAACCCCTTTATTAAAACACAATTAAAATTGGTTCAGAAATGTCCCCACAGTTATGATTTTAAATGTTGGTATGAGGAAAAGTGGGTGCGTAGTAGGGATATCTCACTATCTCGCTTGCACGCGTGCACCATAATGAACATTTTACACAGTGACGTCAAAGTTTGCGTCGTCTATCATTTGACAACTACCCCTTCTACAGGATTTGATTGGTATCTAACTTATTTATTTTTGGTCCGATTTATACAATTCTTTCTGCAATATATTTTGTGTCACATAATTTATTGATTTAAATAATACAAACAAAACCTAGTCAACTACCCTATTTCATATAAAACGGAAGTGTCTATCGCTTGACATGCGTCACGCGTCGTGTCCTGTCTTGGTCGGGTACCTTAAAACGTTCTATTAGAATTTTCAGAAGAATTATTTAAATATCGATAAAAAACACTTTAAATACATACATATACACTCACGCCTGTACTTCCCGAAGGGGTAGGCAGAAGTGAAACTATTAGGTACACCCACATTTCGACGGTTCTTATTTCCTTCCCATGATGTGATAGGGGGCGAGCATATCGCCATATCGGGCACAATTCCGACTCCGGGCTGATACTAAGCATTTCGTGATAGAAAAACCTAATAACACTTTACCCGACCCGGGGATCGAACTCGAGACCTCAGCACAGCAGCGTACAGCGTATGCATTACAACTGCACCACCGAGGTAGTTTTTTAACGGTTTTCTTATTTCCCAATATTGCACAGGTGTACTTGGCTCGTTTTATATTTGTAAGTGTACGAAAATACATAAATATCTTGGAATATGAAATACTTCCCGGAATCGTCACGGCATGCATCGGACAAATGCATTCGTTGTTCCCTTGTGAATACAAATGGGCTATCTCAAAGATAGGCAGGGGTCCCCACAACTTTAATATATTATAATGCGCCGTCATATTTTTGCGAAGGAAAAAACAAAATGCCGAGCGTGAATGTAATCACGAAGTTTGGAATATTGGTGTTGTTCGAACGTTCGTTTTTTGGAATATTGGTGTTATTTTTGTTATATAGATTTCGCGTTTTGGCTGCGTTATGAATTGTTGCAAAGATTTTGTTACGTACCTTAATAAAATAAATAAATACACCCAACAGTCACACACATAGTTCTGACCCCACCTGACTTAATCTGTATCATGGGAATCAGGAACCATGAGGGACTTGCGGTTCCATAACACCCAGCCAAGACAAAAATATTTGTGGATCACATTCATTTTTGTCTAGGTGCGGGAATCGAACCCACGGCCTCTCGCTTCGCAGCTGGCTACTGTCCCACTATGCCACGGAGGCTGTCAACCTTATAGTTTTGTATTTAATGGTTCGTGGGTAAAGTATTTTTGAGTGGCGTGTTGGGCGAATACATTTCTAAGAAGTTAGAACCTCCGGATATCTCACTCACCGTACGAAACGCAGCAGCAAGCTGCTACTTTACATTGGTTTTCTTTGAGACAGTGGTAACGACCCGGACAAGCCAGCTCATTCACACGTATTCATTATAAGGTGTAGTGAACCGCTAATATATATTGCCAAATTAGCAGTTTACGAGTATAATGTGAAACTCAGTTTGTGGTTTTGTTTACCCCTTAAGCGTAAATAAGAGGGTTCTGATGGGGTGGTTTTATTGAATTATCTAATTGCGATTCGGTTAATGAAAAATTAATCTCCGCCGCTTAAGGTTATAAAGAGGTCTCTCAAGGCCTAAAGAGGCCTATACCCACTACTGGGTATAGGCCTCTTTCATATCATGCCATTTGCCACGGTCCTGAGCCAGTTTCATCCAGGTTCGACCCGCGATCTTAACATGGTCGTCGACCCATTTCGCCTACGCTGCGTTTGCTTTGTCGTGGCCACCACTCGGTTAGCGCTTTACTCCACCTATCATCAGTTCGTCTAGCCACATATTCCCCACAGGTTCATTTGAGCCCCATAACGGGATTTCCGATGTCTCGAACTTTTGTATGTCGACGGCCTTTGGTGTTTGGGACTCGGTCTTGTAGTTTGATTTTGTCAGATTTTAACTTAAATACACTGATTAAAATCAATGTAACAGCAACATTCTCAAAAAGGACCGTTCTCAAATCCTTTAGCTGAATAGACTTTGCACATAAAAAGCGTCTACGAAACAACTTTGACAAGAACTTGTTCAATTTGAACAGTAATTAAGCATTGTTGTTCGTTTCATTAAACGATTTTAAATTGTGGAGTCGTCGCGAAGACTAGTAGAACGGCACTTCTCGATTGAGTTACTTGTATAATTACGGCTATTTGGACTGTACTAAAGAGTTTTGTATTGGAGTTGGTTATTGTTCCCTAGTCCAGGGTCGTAACTTGGTTCGTAGAGAGACTATCCCGCCCATAAACCCGCCACTGTAACTCCTGTGAGCCAGGATCGACAGTTTGTAAATTCGGATGTTTGTTAGTCCATCACTACGTAACAGCTGAATGGATTTAGATGAAATTAACACATAGGTAGACCATGACCTGGATTAGGACATAGGCTATATTTTCCATAAAAGGCCGTTCACGCGGGCGGAGCCGCGAACAAAAGTTAGTAATTAATAATACGAGTATCATCATCATCAAGATTGGCCCTCGTGTGTTGAATTAGCTATTAATATTGATGTAGGTATATATTTAATTAATAGTTAAGTACTTGTAAATAAGTTAGTTGATTTATAGGTATTTAAAAAGTTTAACTTCCATCATTAGATCGCTTCATTGATACATTTTTAATAAGAAAAGTTTAAATAGCTGTCATTAGAAGTTAAGACACTAATTGAAAAGAAACAGACGGCTTAAATAAATTGACTTTAGCGTAAATAATTGGAGAGACGCTTATAAGTGGCAGAATATTCTAGAAGCTCATACTGCGTACTCTCGTAATCGTTCAGTGAATGGAATATCAAAAACTAATGTAGGTATTTACCCCGAATGGCAATAAAACAGAGCTCAACTAAAAGTAAGTTACTTGTGCCAAACATACTAGTATTACAAAACTGTACACTTACTATCGAACTAAATTATTAGAATGGATTGTTTTGAATCATCTGTAATCTTTACACCAAACCAAGAGTCGGTGCAATTTTACTTGAACGGCAGCGATACAGGCACCGACTCTAAAGAGACCAATAGAAATTGTTTGACTTTCAGTGTTTTTATTTTATTTCGGTTTCTAAGTTAATGTAAAACTAATTCATCTTTATGATATAAGCCCAAATTTTTACCAACAGTAGTGGATAGTGGAGTCGTATTTACGCAGCTCGTTACACAGGAACGCTCATGAAATTCCTTATCCTGATGGTTTTAGCCAGCAACATAAACGATACGAAAGATATCCTGTTACTGCTTTACCAACATTACACGCGTGTTGAACTTCGCTTTAGAACTTGAGTATTATTGTATATTGTAGTTTAATGTTCTACAGTGGTTTTGTATTTGTAAAAAACGCCTTATTCTATCACTAGCTTTTGCTCCTCCGCCCGTCTGAATGGCACTTTCCAGGATAAAGAGTAGCATATGTCCTAATCTAGGTCATGGTCTACCTGTGTGCTAAATTTAATTCAAAACTGCTCAACTTTTAAGTCGTGTTGGACTAACTAAGATCCAAATTTACAAACTCACAAACATCAGCAGGCCAATTCTCGTAATTTGAAATATTCAAAATATCATTCCGATCTAGTCTCAGCGTTAAGAAAGTTGCAAATAGCATTCTCTTAAACCAATATTCAACGTCAAATGTGAACATAGATCGTAATGAGATTGAATGTAGAATAAAAGTTGAGTGAAGCCAAAACGGTATAATGCTACTGCTAATGCTAGGTGCATTTGACATTGATTATTGGTTTAAGAGAATGCCATTTAAAATAAAATAAAAATAAATACACCCAACAGTCACACACATAGTCCTGACCCCACACTAGGTAAACCTGTATCGTGGGTATCAAGAACTGCGAGGGACTTGCGGTCCCACAACACCCAGACCCAAGAAAAATATTTGTGAATCAGACAAACATTTGTCTAGGTGCGGGAATCGAACCCATGGCCTCGCGCTTCGCAACCGGCTACTCGCCCGCTGCGCCACGGAGGCTGTCGAACTTTGCAACTTTCTTGACGCTGAGACTATATCGGAATGTTATTTTGAACATTCAAAATTACGAGAATTGGCCTTCAGACTTTCACATTTATAATAGTAGTAGAATTTGGCCATCTATTAGTATAATGTTACCTAGGTGCTTAGCTTCTACAACACATATATCATCTAGCGAGCGAGAGAAATAACTATCGACGACATATTATATTTGTCTTTGTTTGTATATAATATTTGTTGCGGGCCTGGGTGTTTTCTCTTCAGAGTGGTTAACACTAGGCAGGCGGCCGGTCATAAAACTACAATCCAAATATTTTTGTAACAAATGTTAAATGGCATCAAACCACTGCGAGTAGGATGAGAGCAGGTGGAAGAAGCACATCGTATCTTATTTCCTTATCGTACTATAAACACATAATAAATATTTTATGTTAATGTACTTAAAACAAAGTAGGTAATAAAGCAATAATTTTCAAAGTATTACGCGCACCGCGAGTGAGTCCATTAAGAATAAAATGAAGGTGGGAAATGAACGCGGAAAACTTCTAAAATGGCTCGCGCTCTTGGCGTTTACCAGATGAGATCTGTCTTATTACCTTTATACGGAGACTTGCTGTGTTTCGTTTTGTTTTTAATGGATTCACAAGATTTGCCTCTTATAAATCAACTTACAGAAATAAATAATGTAACAGCTGAATCAAGGGATGGAAACAAGCCCTGCGAACCGTGTCTACAAGATGCAATTTTGCCTACATCTTCAGGGATACAGGAGTGAGCTTATTTAATATGCTCAATTGAATTCTTCAAAAAATAGCAATAAGGATAGTAAGTGCTAGAACCACACTGTGGTCAGATTTTGAATGGACCGGCTCGACTGGGGAGATAACATTAACCCGAAGAAAACCGGCGTAAAGTAGCAGTTTGCCTTTTATACGGCGAGTTAGATTTTCGGAGCTCCAAATTTCGATACCTTTCCTTTTAGGTCGGCAACACATCCGTGACTATTCTTATTTCTGGTATCATGGGTGTTCATGGGCGGTGATCACATACCATCAGATGACCCACTTCGTTTGCAGGCGATTAAGCCATGAGTCTTCAAATATTTATGTCGGCTATTGCAGACACTTTGGTAAACCTATATCCCGCTTGTCGCCTAGTATAAAGATGCTTATATTAATCATCTAAGACGCTAAACTGGCTGAACGTAAACCCTCGGGGTGTCTGAAATACGATCAATTAGTCTCGAACCGTTCGTAGCGATTCATTCATCCGCTTGGGAAATTAAACTACGTCAAAACGATATGACGATTATTAAATGTTTAGCTTTGTCTGTCTTCATTACTTCTAATGTCTTTGGCCTTAATAAAGATTTAGTTTGAAAATACATTATAACTGAAAGTGGTAGAGCTGCGCTGTAGACTTGTCTACAGCATGAATGGGCCGATTCGAATAGGTTGTTACACTGTCTCACGAAACGACATAAAGTATTAGCTCGCTGTTGCGTTTAGTACGGTAAAAGCGATCCAAATCCTGAGGCCCAAATTCCTTCTAAGATTCGCCTCCTATACAATTTTATACATAGTGGACATATCACCGTTACTTAATTCGCGTCACGCATCGCACCATCTCTCTCTGCGTACACCAATACAGACTTTAACGATTAATTTACGAATCCTTTGTTGTTCTCTTTAACGCATTCTGGATTAACCTCTCCTTAAAGCCTCCAGACGATGTGATGCCACTTCCTGTCGTACCATTCATGCACTTAACCACGATACTGTATCCGTTCGTTTGAAGAAGTTTCGCTTGCACTTCCCGCTGCAATCTTGTAGTTAAAAATTCACTCTACGAACTGATTTAAGGTGAAGTGTTAGCTGTAAATGAAGTCATGTTTTAAAAACATTTTCTCTTAAGGAACTATTAATTGTGATTGGTTAATGATGTAGTCTTGATATGTGTCATGATCTAATAACCAAGCATGAAGACTATACGACCAGTAACTGTACTGACGTTGATTATTGGTTTAAGAGAATGCCATTTGCAACTTTCTTGACGCTGAGACTAGATCGGAATGATATTATGAACATTTAAAATTACGAGAATTGGCCTCCAGTTCAACGAACATAATATTGTCGACTACTATTTCTCTGCCACTAAGCAGATGGTTCTTCACATCGGTAAGTAAATCTATTTTTACCTATATCACCAAGATATTTCTTACTTTCACATAATAATACTCAATCTTAATACAAAAACAAATCAAGAAAACTGATAAGTGCCAGTCTGATGGTGAACCGAGGGTTTCCTATACATAGCTTTAGATTTTTTTTCGTTTTTTCATACTATGCTTTAGGATATCCTTCATAACATATCTTTTTTTTAAATTTCAGGCATATATCTGTTATGGTTCAGAAGATAGAGGATTCTAAAAGTAGGACTGACAAACATACAGACAGACAGCATAGACGCTGCAATAGGAAGTCTATTGGCACCCTTTGTGTACAGGACTAAAAATCTAAAATATAGCCTTAAAGTAAAAGCCACGTGCATCTTTCCTTCATCAAATAAAAAGAAAGAAATGACAAGACAGGATATAAAGTAACAGGATGTTTGAACTACTACCAAGTAAGTTAAATTAGAAACGGTTCTTACAAACTGTCTTTGTTCTTTGTCTTATTGTTGTCAGACTCGATTCTTTAAAGGACGGAATGGAGGAGTTAAACAATCTTATATTAGTTATACACCAGTTGGTAGGCCCCTCGAATGCGAGAGGCCGTCTGGTTCGGTACCACCGCTTTGTCTATTTCTGTCGCCAAGCAGCAGTCTGTAAGTACTGTTGAGTTTCAGTTTGAAGGACATTAAAGCTCACTAGCTTCAATATTACTGGGCATCATGAGACTTAACATCCTATGTCTCAGGATGACGAGTGCAATCCAGTGCCTTTGCAGAGCTTTGCTTTGTTCAGGTTCTGTGTAGTGTTGTCCCTTTTTGTTTTAAGTCGGCAACGCGCCTATGATTCTTTCGGATATTATGGGCATACATGGGTGGTGGAGATCACTTACCATCAGGGACCCACATGCATCAATTGACAGCAGTCGTAGGTCTTCAGGCGGCTTGAAAAACGTTGACACTAGGTTGGCCACTAACCATTCGATATAGAACGGAATAGTGTAGTTAAATTGCAACAATCATACTAATATTATAAATGTGAATTTTGTTTGTTACGCTTTCACGCGAAAACTACTTAACCGATCATCATGAAACTTTGTACACATATTCTTGCAGGTATAAAAAGTAACATAGGATACTGTTTATGAAAAAAAAAAACTATTTGTTTGTTACGCTTTCACGCCTCAATCACTGAACCTATTATATATTTTGATGTAAAGATAGATAGGTACCTGGAGACGGTTATAGGCTACGTTTTATTTCGGAAAAGTCTATTCACGCGGGCGGAGCCGCGGGCAAAAGCTAGTAGATTAAATATTGTTGATTCAGCTAACTCTTGTGTATGAGTTATATGTATGTGATTCGATGTGTACGACCAGTTTAATTTGTGCGATGCTGTGCCGGACAGGATGTTGCGGTCAACGCTGCCAGATGACTGCTATCACTCGTGACATGACGCCGGTATGTCACGGGGCTAATTACAAATCAGGGGCCTTATTCTCTATGAGAGCACAAACACGTGTTTTTTTTGTTTCGCGGGGAAAAACTAGTTTATCGCTACCGCCTCGCCTGGGGGGTGACGGGACGGTTATGTTGGACTCACCGGTCTTACAACCCAGCGTAAAGTCACCCAGGGGAGAGATAGAAAATCCAGATGACCGCTGGGTTGAGTCTCTAACACAATATACATCCTGCACCGGCAATACCAACCAAAAACCCCAACGCGCATGTATTAACTACAAGAAATCAGGGGCCTTATTCTGAAATGAAATGAAATAGTTAATTAATCATGTAGGCAATTAAAAAAGCGCTTATGACAAGTCAGTACAAAATAAAGAAGCTTATGTATAGAAATCATATCAACTAATGTATACATAACATACATAGCATCGTCAAAATACACTAGGCAATTACCTACACTAAATTATTTATTTGTCTTTTCATTTTACATTAGTAACAATATTTGTACTATGGAAACGTCCAGAATTATTAAATATTTTGAGTCGACAGGCATTCTACATAAGTACATACGAACTCTCGCTTGTAATTTCCGAAGGGGTAGGGTAGGGAGGGGTAACGCGGTCGTGTTCCGAGTTTATACGGTCATAGAGAATAACTATTAACTAAAGAATAAATTACTGCCTCGGTAGCGCAGTGGTAATGGTACCCGACTGCTGTGATGAGGTCTCAGGTTCCATCCCCGGGTTAGGTAAGAGTGACATTGGGGTTTTCTATTTCGAAATGCTCAGTAACAGCCTGGAGTCCGGTATTGTAGCCGGTATGGCGATAGGCTCGCCCCCTATCACATCATGAGACGGAAATAAGCTTGGTGAAATGTGGGTGTACTAGTACACCTCTGCCTACCCCTTCGGGGAGTACAAGTGGCTATATATTGCCTATATATATACCTATATATTGCCAACATGCCTCACACCACAAAAGGTAACATACCATTTTCTAAATATTACTTTATAAATAGCTCAGCAGACATCTGCTTTTGGCAACGCGATATGAGTTTAAACGCTTTAATTAGTTTGATAATTCAATCGGGCCCTAAGCTCTGCTGGTTCTGACATAAATCTTTGTATAGGGTGCTCATCTCCTAGATGCAGGTGTGTTCCATGCATTTTCGTTTTGGAGTAATTATATTAGAAGTTGGATTGAAATATTGCTTTGGATTGATTATTATAATTGGATTAAAGTATAACATTGTTGTTTTAATGTACTGACCATTATGAATTTAAATCAGGTTATACATTATGAGATTTCAGGTGATTCTAAATTAAAAAAATATTACAGTTAATTGTTCAAAATTCTATTGTTTTGTCCTTATCATAGTTTTAAATAATAATAATAATAATATTTTTTTTTTTTTTTAAAGTAGTTTGATATTTAAAAATGTAAAAAAAAACTTTTAAAATAAAGAGTACCGTACATAATAATAATATGATTCCTTATATGAAACTGCATTAGAAAAGGCTCGTAATATGATGACATGACTAGTGAATGAACGATGTGTTTTTAACCGACAAAAAACAGAGAAAGATTCTCAATTATATATTTATTTAAGTATGTGCATAACTCCTCCAAAGTTTTGTTTTCGATAAGGCTTACTATACGGTGGTCGTCCATTTAAATTTGAAGATAAAAATCCACCCTTAAGGGGACGAAATCGAAAAATGAAAACTAAACTCCAACATTTATGCATTGAATTTGATGATTATTTCACTAATCACTAATAACAGTTTTTTTTATAAAATATGAATACGCCCTCACGCCAGTTATCCCTGTAGGGGTATGCAGAGGTACACCTCTCATACCTCTGGTTACAACCAGTACACCCACATTTCGCCGAGCGTATCTTCGTCCCATTATGTGATGGGGACGTCCCATGAGGGCGAGCCTATCGCCATACCGGGCACAAATTCCAGACTCCGGGCTGATACTAAGAATTTGGTAATAGAAAAACCCAGTATCACTTTTAACCGACCCGGGGATCGAACACGAGACTTCAACGTCAGCCTTAGTCGTAACGCGTACATTACAACTGCGCCACCGAGGCATATAAAATATGAAACCGACGCAAAAATAAATTGAGGCGCTGGTATCATTGACTCAAAAGTTGTTTCAGTTTATTTATTTTATTAATTTGTTTCGTAGACGAAACTACTACGTGAAGTCTACGAACTTCCAGCGTTGTGGACTAAATATTTTAAAATATTTTATCGCTGCGGAGTTCGCAATCAATTTTATTGCCACTGTATATCCATTTTCTTGTGTTTTAATAAAATAAATAAATCAGTTTCAGTCTAATAATCTATATTTTAATCATTAACACACTGAGGTAATTTTAATGAAATGCGTGAAACAAAACGCTCGGGAGGACGCAAATTTACGACCGATCCCTTTTTTTTATTGGATTTTGAGACAAGATCGATATATTGAAATGTGGTTTAAGTATCGTTCGATGGATTAAATAAAATCTAGATTGAAAAAGCCTTAGATTCAAGATTGAATATTGAAAGCGGCCGTAAGACTTAGCTCCTCTCATTTTTAGAGGCCCGTGCGTAGCAGTGAGACTGTATAATGCAGGACGTTATTATTAACAGCTAGTATAGCAATGAGAACGACAGTGGGTGCGCGGGACATTGCGGTCACCTCTGCAGGCGAGACGCCTATACAAGCAGTTTTGTTCGATGTAATTATTGCACTATGTTCTGTATTAATAATGGTCCATAATTTGAAAAAATATACTAGTTTTGTCTTTATTTCACTATTCATATTAAGATACCCAACCCAGCACATTACACTTTTTCAGTCTAAATACTAATAATTTACTATATAAAGTAATCTTTATAAACTAAATTATTAATAATAATTAATAAACCAATTGAAAGGAAAGGTTTTATTATATAGCATAGGCCGGCACACGAGCAAGTGGATCAACTGATGGTACGTGATCTCCACGTCCCATGTACGCCACAATACCAGAAGAATCATGGGCGTTGCCAAACTTAAAGGAAAGGGATAATTAAAAGGAAAAGGGAAGGGGAGGGGGATTTAGGCCCCCGGATATCTGTCTCACCGTCCGAAAACAGCAGCAAGCTGCTACTTTACGTCCGTTTTCTGTAAAATTGACAAATATCTAGTTCACAAGTCTCTCTTCCACCCGCCCTTATCCCACTCGCAGATGGGTCGGCGCAACATGCTTTTTGAACACATATTACAGAAAGATGTGGCTTGTAGTTTTCACGACCGTCCGCTAATCAGGTGCCAACCCCTCTGGTTTCTTCCCACACCAGAAACAAATATTTGTAGATGACACAAAAATTTTGTCTCGGTGCGGGAAGCAAACCCGCGGCCTCTCCTTTATATTTCACATTCCAAATTACAATGTATTGTAATATCATTTAAAGCCAAAGTTTCATTGCCATTATTTTAGAAGATAACATCAAGTTTGAGGGCATCCAAATGATCCAATACATTAAGAGTAACAAAGTGAAACAAACTTGTACGTAGGCACACGTTTGCCTGTTTAATTATGGTGAAGCTATTAAACAACTATACCTGATAAGGGCTCAACTTTATGATACATGCAGGGATGTATTTAGGGCTTCAAGAGGGGAGAGGAGGTGTTAAAATGTAGAGATAAGGTGATGCTATACCTTGGATAAACCTGTTGAAGAAGTGAGCAATAAAATTCAAATAAAAAGTTCCAATACAGTAACACAATCACGACGAGTGTACTGTTTTAGTACCACATCCCAGCTTAATTTTATCGAATGTTTTTTTTTTCATCAAAATCGGTTCACAATTGGCGGAGAAATCGATGTAAATGGATAAAAAAACATAAAAACAATCCGAATTAATAACCTGTTCGTTTTTTAAAGTCGGTTAATAAAGAATGTAGTTTAACGTTGTCATAACAATCCCTTTGCTACCAACAATCCCTACTGAATCCGCACCTGGCAGCACGCTTCAATAATATTTGGAAGTAGTTAAGGTATATTAAATGGTTGCCGCTGGGAAATTACGTTTACATTGTATAATGTTACAAACAACCTCCATATTATTTAATATGTATACTTAATAAACAATCTTTGAAACTTTCACGAAATATCCAATGTACTTTATGTACATATTATATCATGAACAATAATTACAATGTACATAGATAATTATCAGGTTTCGTTTGTATTGGGAATATACAGCATGTAACAAAAACCCTGTTGGCCCTTTCTAGGTCGTGAAGACAGACATATAGACAGCTTAACAAAAATAGTGAAATTAAAAATATTATAAAAAGAAGCGAGATATTATCCTTACACAGGTAGCTTAGAAAAAATGAACATATTTAAAAAATGTTATTTTCATCTGAAAAGTGTTGAACAGCTGGACTCATGTGACGTACTGACGTAGACGGTCGCGCACGCGGCGCGTCGCGTTTTTAGACGCCGCAACATGCTATCTCGCTCTGGCTCCGAGTCATAGCTCTTACAGAGGTAATCAATCGAAATATGGTTCACAAACAATAAAATAACTGAATTATAAAAAATGGTTATTTTTATGGTCTCATTTTCGTATGCCAGTTATTTCATTACGTTTGAATATCGATTCTGATATCACAGTTAAAACGCCCAACAGTTATTACATATTGTATATCAGGAATAAAATAAACATAACAATATGGAAGAAATATTCGTAACACCCTATTTTCTTTTAATTTTGAAATGTAATTCACAATATTGTGTATTTTTTTTGGAAAATTCTCAAGTATTTTCCGTCTAAATCAAACCATCGAAGTTCATAATCAACGCATACTACCAGAAAAAGTGTTCTACCAATCCCACTCATATTATAAAAGGTTGTTTCAACAGTCAACCCTTGACCCACGGCTGATGCAAATGGTATATATATCTACAAATATTACGCGATTAAGACCGTTTAGTAGTAGTATTTTTTTAATTCAATAAATAAATATTTAATAAATACGCCCAACAATCACACACATTGTCCTGAACCCACACTAGGTAAACCTGTATCTTGGGTATCAGGAACTACGAGGGACTTGCGGTCCCACAACACCCAGACCGGAAACATTTTTTTGTGGATAACATAAACATTTGTCTCAGTGTGGGAATTTATCGAAATGGTACGAGTGGTAGAGCCACGCTGTAGACAATTTTGTCTACAGCATGAATGGGCCGGCTCGTCCGGGTCGTTACCACTGTCTCACAGAAAACCGGCGTAAAGTAGCAGCTTCCTGCTGCGTTTCGTACGGTGAGTGAGATATCCGGAGGCCCAAATCCCCCTCCCCTTCCCAATCCCTTATTATCCCTTTCCTTTAAGGTCGGCAACGCGCCCATAATTCTTTTGTATTGTGGGCGTACATGGGCGGTAGAGATCGCTTACCATCAGGTGAAATCTATAAAAAAAAAAAAAAAAACTGAGACCTCTCGCTTCGCAGAGGGTTACTCACCCGCTGCGCCACGCGCCACCCCTTCGGGGATTACAGGGCTTACAGGATACAGTGCGTATGTGTGTATGTATGACTTGTTATGGCCGTTCCCTATATTCTGTCTATCAACAGATTTGCTTACTATCAATAGTATTTTGACAGATCTTCCATAGAAAATGTGTCAAAATTTTACTGCCAGTAAGCAAATCTGTCGGTAGACAGTTTATTGGGAACGGCCATAAGACAACAGTTGTAGCTGATCCATAACTTACATAATTTGGTGATAAAGGTTAAAAAATATTCAAAATCAATAAATAATCATAGCTATCGCCCATCATAATCAAATTGACGTCACTAGATCTCGCAGGACGTGCGAGTTCACACTTAAGTATAGAGCCTTGTACAAGTTGAGATTAAAATTAAAACTATAATTATTTTGCTTTAGCCTCGAGTTATGTTCGCGTACAACCGTGACGTATAATTAAAACGCCCGCATTCGTGTTAATTAAAATTTCTTTTATAAATGTTTAAAGTAAAATGTTGTGATTTAAAAATGAAATTAGCGTCGATATTTTTTTATTAGTTTTAATGACAGCGTGAAAAGTGAAAAGCGGGTTGTGAAGCGAGAGGCCGCGGGTTCCTCCAATATTAATACTAGGTATAGCCGTAGTAGTAGCCGGTAGTAATAACTAAACAAGCCAAACATTTCTATAACATGTGTTAAAAAGTATGTTGCGCCGACCCCACAGTGATGTGACAAGACGAGTAGGTCGTTCGCCTGATGGTAAAAGCCACGCCTACCCATAATTAGACAACACCACAAGGAACTTTGAATAATAAAGCACTGTATGGTACTGGACTGCACTCGTCACCTCGGGATGTAAGATGATAACCCTCATAATGCCCAGTATTTTCACTGGCTTCAATGTCCTTCAAACCGAAACACAACACACTGCTTGTCGGCAGAAATAGGCAAAGTGGTGGTATAAACCCAGACGGCTTCTCGCAAACAAAGACCTACCAGCTATCACTTATTTTTGTTTGTTCTTTTTTGCTTTTTCAACTTTTTAATTATTGCTTCAGTAATATACTTCTTTCTTTCTATCAAATATCCTGAGTAGTTTAGAGACCCAGACTTCGCCTAGCTCAATTCCGGGAAAAGCCGATGGTGCCTTATTTGAAAATAGTTCCAATACCTACAATGTAAAGGCAAGAACACACTAAACTACAGCCGAAGGGAACGTAAATGACGTTAGACAACCTATTTATTTAGTTCACGTGTCAAGATATAACTTGTTTAGGTCGTTAGCGTCGGAGCTAACAAGTGGCAACGTAGTGCCGTAAAATAGGTCAAGACGCCACGTCCGCACTAATCTGGTAACGTGTAACAACGCCTTAAGGCTACAGCACCTACGAAACTGGGACATGTTATTATGAAAGTTGACGAGAAAATTATAACTATGTACTCAGAATGCAGAGTGTGCTCTAATATGGCGCTAAAAGGTAAAGTGGGCTTCTTGGAGCAAAAAGTAACAGCTAAGAAGGTTAGGTAAGTTTGTCCATGTTTGCTGAGATTAAGACTGGAAATGTTGAGCAAAGTGTATGCCAGAACGTTTAGTATAACATTACGATTTGATATATTGTCTTGTGGTATTTGTACTACGCATTTGTAGCGTACCACCAGTGTGAATTTAAGAGAACTCGGAATGATCGAAAGAAAACACAATAATGAAAAAATCGCAAATCGTATACAGCCTCAACGTCAAATTGTCAAATAAACATACATACATACGCACTCACGCCTGTAATCCCCGAAGGGGTAGGCAGAGGTGTAACCAGTACACCCACATTTCGCCGAGCGTATTTCCGTCCCATGATGTGATAGGGGGCGAGCCTATCGCCATACCGGGCACAAATTCCAGACTCCGGGCTGATACTGAGCATTTCGTAATAGAAAAACCCAATACCACTTTACCCGACCCGGGGAAATGTCAAATAAAATGACTATTAAAATCAGGTAAGTGCGAGTTGGAATTAAGGGCGGAGGGTTGCGTACTCCAAATTTTTTATTTGTTTTTTTAATTACTTGTAATATTACCAAATCCATCGTCAAATCATGATGGGGGTGTCAGAAAGAAAAAAAGGTAGGATATCAGGTAGGAAAAAAGGTAGGTAGGTGAAAATTTCAGTCTTTAGGTAGACGCCGGTACGGTTCTAAAGATAGAGCTATTTAAAGTTACGACAGATGTTTATCTGCATCTGTTTAGACGGCATAAGCTTAGTAATAGGGACCTCTGGGTCCGGACGCCTAATGATAACCTAAAAAGATTCCATATTTAGTTATTTGCCAATGGTTGCCCGCCATATTATCGTTGGTTTCACTGATTAAAAATAGGCACTAAAATGTAGTAGTATCTACTATAATATAAATAATAAATACACCCAACAGTCACACACATAGTACCGACTCCACACTAGGTAAACCTGTATCGTAGGTATCAGGAACTACGAGGGACTTGCGGTCTCACAACACCCAGACCCGAACCAACTTTTGTGGATTACAAACATTTGTCTTGGTGTGAGAATCGAACCCACGGCCTCTCGCTTCGCAGCCGGCTACTCGTCCACTGCGCCACGGATATTTACTAGTAACCAATGTCATAGCAGCGTAACCTAGTGTTAAAATAGAAATTCTTTTATATAATAGAGCTGTAACAGAGGAACCGACTAACAAAGCATAACACAAATTCAGATTCTGAGTTGAGCACCGCATACCGGTGTATTTAGTATCAAAGCTCTGGCTAAGGCTCATTACCAGACCTCGTGAAAGCACTCTTCACATATAAAGTTCAGCAGTTAGACCAACGTTTAGAAGTCTGCAGTTTTTAATTCCTTTGGGTATGTTTAATGAGCGAACGCGTCAAGTGAATGTGCAAGGAATTTTCTTCAACGTCTGGTTATTTTTTCTTAGGAAATTTTAATTTGTTTAAGCTTCATACATATATACATATGCAATCACGCCTGTAATCCCTGAAGGGGTAGGCAGAGGTGTAACCACTACACCCACATAAAAATGAATGATTTAATTATTATTATTAGTATTTTATTTAATGTAAGCTTTATAATTTGATGTATTTATTTGACCGTATTTGGTATAAAATTTATTTTTGATATAAAAGGGGAAACAAATCAAAATAGGTTAATTAATATTCTTTTTACTTTTAGATTTTTTTATTTTACTAGATTTAGTAAAGGAATCATCAAATTTGACGTCAGGCCGCCTGATTGTCGGTCGTAAAACACCATTATACCATTTGTTAAAAGCATATTGCGCCGATCCCACTGCGGGTGGGAGAAGGGCAGGTGGAAGAAGAGAGTTAAAGAATCACCAAAACTCGGTGTATATATGACGAAAGTTTTCATCCCTGATTTCACCCCCTTAATTCTTCTTTAAATTTAAATGGGACCAACTTTGAACTGTACTATGATTGAATAAGAATCAACAAAATTGCCTTTCTAGGTAATAAAAAAGAACAATCCCAAATATCACGTTTATTGAACCAAAAAACAAAGTTTTATTAATCAATTTAGGAATCTGATACAGCCGAGCAACATTCTAGACAACACCGAAAACAGCGGTCTAATTCATTAGCCAATACGTGACCCTCTGCGATATGACCAACACAGGTAAATAAACACAGGCACCATACACTACAGTGAGTCAGCAATGAATTGATTTGAAAGAACATTCCATCAACAGTAAGCTTTGTAGCCGCGTCCGTGTCGGGGGTACATTCGTTTCCAATGCGAATGTCGATACATGCTGTATCGCTGCCAGTTGAAATATGCTGTGGATTTTAGGCTTGCTTGTAACGGGTGGAGCTCGATTTGCTACGCCATTGACGTAGATTGTAGAGTTTCGTAGAAAATAAACGGTGTTACGTAGAGAAATATGTTACTGGTTTTTCAAACGCTTGCACGAATTCAACTCCCTTAGGATGCTTGGGAAAAGTTATTACTTAGATTGTTTTATAATAAATCCACATTTCTTGTTTATGGAATTTGGACTTTTTAACGTTTAGTAAAACATCTGTAACTTTTAACGGCTAAAGAGCTTTTTCTAAAAACAAAGCTAAAAATCATCTCGAATAAACCAGGAGGCCTATTCCCGTAATTTTAAATTTGACGTTGATTATTGGTTTAAGAGAACGCCATTTGCAACTTTCTTGACGCTGAGACTAGATCGGAATGATATTTTGAACATTTAAAATTACGATAATTGGCCTCCAGGTTTCAAACGAAAAACCGCATTAAATCATTCATTTATTTAGGCGTTACGGTGGCACAAACTAATACACGCAAAAACATACACCCACAGACTCCAAAGGGTTCAAACTTAAAGGTGCACCCCTCTTTTTGTCGGGGATTAAAAGAGATTGTTTTAAATGGTTACATAATGCCTTGGGTTCAATATTGTTAATGGGCTCAATATCCATCAAACTGGAACACTATAGCACTTTCTGCTTGAAAAACAGACAAAGCACGAGTAAGAGTACTTAAGTACCGATGGACTGAGAGTCCTGTATGGATAGAAGAAGATCTACCAAAATCCTGCTTACTAATATTTTTGTAGCATGCCGTCACACAAGTAATTACTTCATCTGATGGTAAGGGATCCCTACCGCTCATGAACACCTAAAATACTAGAAGAACTACGAACGCGATGCTAACCTTAAATGAAAGGGATAATTAGGGGATTGGGAAGGGTAGGGGATTTGGGCCTCTGGATATATCACTCACTTTACGAAATACAAGCTACTTCACGTCGGTTTTGTATGAGATAATGGTAACAAACATACATACATACATACATACGCACGCACGCACGCACGCACGCACGCACGCACGCACGCACGCACGCATGCACACACACACACACACACACACATACATACATACATAGCATTTCGTAATAGAAAAACCCAATACCACTTTACCCGACCCGGGGATCGAACCCGAGACCTCAGCGTTGGACTCAATCGTAACGCGAACGCATTACAACTGCGCCACCGAGGCAGTCGAAATTAAAACCAATTACATATTATTATTATGTCGGCATCGTGTACTTCATTTGTCTAAAGACTTATTAAATAAGTGTCAACGTTGTTGAATATCTTTGGGAGGTTAATAATGAAAATATTAGTAAAGTTTCCGAGAAGTAGAAGGTTTATTGTCTCTTGTTTCCTTTATCGAGGTATTTAATATTACAACCGGGTGTGAATGCGCGGGGTTTCGATATTTATCTCAACGGCTGTAGACATCATAATTTACCAAAATAAATGTGACTTTGTTTATCATCTATTTGTGCCATTCGTCTTATTTCGATGAAATTTTGGTTGCACACATACGCACTCACGCCTGTAATTCCCGAAGGGGTAGGCAGAGGTGTAACCAGCACACACATTTCGCCAAGCGTACCAAGAGCGTATTTGGTTGCACACATAATTGTGAAAGTATGTGTGAAAATAAATTAAAAATAACAAAATAATAAGTGTTTACCTACTTAGAAATAAAAAGAGCGCATACCCCGCCGGCACAGATAGTTACTAAATAAATAATATTAGCACTGATAATAATATTATTACTGCCTCGGTGGTGCAGTTGTAATACGTGTGCGGTACAACTGCTGAGGTCTCGGGTTCGATCCCCGGGGTCGGATAAAAGTCATATTGGGCTTTTCTATTTCGAAATGCTCAGTACCAGCCCGGAGTCTGGAATTGTGCCCAGTATGGCGATAGGCGCGCCCCGTATGACATCATGGGATGGAGATACACTCGGCGAAATGTGTATGAACTGGTTACACCTCTACCTACCCCTTCGGGGATTACAGGCGTGAGTGCGAATGTATTTAGATAGAGTAACTTACACTCTAAGTATTTCACAGTACACAACTATATACTTTATCAAAAAAACGTAATCAATAGATAAAATCTCTGTAACTTATATCGTACGCCCGAGAATTCATCTTGCTCTGTGGCACTCCCGTCACATTATTAAATTTGAGGAATATCAAGTACATTATTGATTCCATAGAAACTAAATATTATTATTGTAGTATCCCTATCTCTCTATTCTAAAAAAAAAGTAACTGGCGCCCCCGCCGCTGCCAAAAGCTGGCCACGCTATCTCCTCCGAAACCACTGGGGGTATGGGGACGAGACCGATACCAATCGATGCAGAATAATGTGGGGAAGAAAGTAAGATATGTCTCATATTCGTCGGACTTTAAGATTTTTTTTAATTTTATGTTTTGTGGAAAAACATGGGCAAAGCTCCTAGTAATATATAATTAAGAATAATAGTAAAACAACAACAACGCCAGTAATACTACAAAACATATTTTCTTGAATAATGGAAAAGTTCTTTGTTTGTTCCACATTAGAAACTTTTCGAAAACCTTAGAAGTTTTATTGGAGAAGTATATTTTGTCAGTCATAGGTGCCGAAGATTGCTCTATTATCATAAAGGTTTATATGGACCCCATTTATATTGATAAATAATGTAGTTGATTCTCTAGATCATTAGCTCAGTTTTACCCTCGGCAAAAAAGTGGTGTTATAAGATTTTGTGCGTGTGCGTATTTTAGCAAAATATGTCCACAATAGGCTGCAAAATCGATGAACATACATAAAAAAGCAAAGAACGCGCCTAATTTAGAACCTCTGCCTTTTTTGGAGTCGCTTACATTAATGAACCAATTTGAAAGCAGTTTTATTTTATTCGAAAGTTGGTTTCATCGCGATGTTCTTAGACGTGTCTGCAGATTATCTGTCACTGAAAATTTAGAGATGTTTTTATAATTCGGAGGTTTTAAGCGGTTAGTTTACTATCTAGAAAAGGTAGATAACGTCAGATTCAGTGACCAAATCAAAATAAAACTCATAT
This sequence comes from Mimas tiliae, assembly GCA_905332985.1. Classification (NCBI taxonomy): domain Eukaryota; kingdom Metazoa; phylum Arthropoda; class Insecta; order Lepidoptera; family Sphingidae; genus Mimas; species Mimas tiliae. The sequence continues at coordinate 4,459,047 of HG995251.1, forward strand.
CACGTACATGCTGAAAGCACGGTATATGAAACTATATATTAATTCCCATGAACATTAATGAGAGTGAACGAGGCCAAAGAGGTGTGCAAGGATGATATCAAGTCGAAATCCGTTGTCTCTGCCTACCCATATGGGAAACAGGCGTATGTATGTAAAATATCCATGTATGGTAGAACCAAAGACGCACTACTAAAAGTAAATTGAATGGAATTCAAAGCGAATAATTCCAAATTTAAAGCGCACATCCCAACATTGTTTCTTAACTGCACACATTTACTTAGTATTTTCGCAGGCTTTTCGTGGTTCAAACCGTCGACGAAATATAAGCACAGGCTTTAATTCAAGCAACGCCTCTCACGAGTAATTCCATCTTATACAAGTTTAATTAAAATAATGTATTTCGGTAGAGCGCGGAGGCGCTTTGCGTTTTGTTTGTGTTGTGTGTGCAAATATGTACGTGACTCTTGCGGTTGGTTTAGGCAGAGTCGGGCCTCCTTTACCGCCGCATATTAAAAGGAACTACCAAGAATATATTCCATGGCTCAATTAAATCTACCATGTTACTAATTAGTAGATTCTGCGGTGTACTGGCAACACTTTTGCGGATTTCAAGATGGCGGCGCATTGAATAAGTTAGATAGTTCTTGAGGCTATTTAGGAAATGGCAAGTAATATATATGATTGGATAAGGATCGGGCAAACCAGAATTATGTACATATATATACCTACTCATAGATTCAGACAGTATTAGAGGTTGAATGAAAATTGATAGCCCAAATTGCGAGATCTAATAAAAGGAAAATAACTATTTTTCTACCATACGCTTTCAAGAGACTAGTAATAATTAGAGATTACACTGACGATATAAAACATATTTAAACGTCATTTTACTCCCTTATCTCTAACATCCAAAATAAAAACCACTGCGCCACCGAAGGGATGTTATTAAAAGCAGAATATAGGCCCCGACGACACCAATTAAGATCGTTAACACGTCGAAAGATATTAACGTGAAGGTAATCTGTTTATACTGCCGCCCCTGGGATGCGAATGTAATTATCGGTATCTATAATGACGCTTTATTAACGAGCTTCAGATCTTTTGGCACTTTGTTAAAGGTTGTTTGCCTTAGCTCAATTGATATAGCAGTGACGGGTCCTTGGACAATTAGACGGGTGGATATGTTTGTAAACACTTTGATCAAGGATCATGGGTTGTATTTGATATCCTTATAATTTTCATCCATTAAATTAGAGGGAGACATGAGAGTCAATGGTCTCACTACGGAGGATGCCCAAGATCGGATGATGTGGAGGCGCCTTAGTCGGACGGTGGACCCTGGCACTAGCCGGGATAAAGCCAGATAGAAAGAAGAAGAAGAAAGAAAGACTAAAGACTTAAAAATCAACTTGAAAAAATAACACTATTTCAAAAATAAAAAAATGGTATAGGTTTCCTTGGAGTCGGTGCCAGTACTGCTGCAACAAATGAAATTGCAGCTAAACTCTATTGAATGTTTTTTTAACAAAAACGGTTCATAATTGGCGGAGAAATATTTACAGACATAAAAAAGGCAAAATAAATAGTCACCGAATTGAGAATAAAAAAATCGGATTATCGAATTAAGATCGAATCGAATTTGTTTCAACGACGATAAACAAAATGCGCATGACATAAGATGCGCACTTATGGCGTTGCGAGTGAGTAGCCGGTTTATTGTTAGTAATATTTGTGTGATCCATAAATCGGATCTGGGTTATGTGGGATCGTAACTTCCTCGTAGTTCTTGATACCCACAATACACATACAGGTTAACCTAGTGTGGAGTCTGGCCTATGTGTGTCAGTTTGGTGTTTTTTTTATATAACTTAGTTGGCCTTAATTAGTTAACGTCGAACGATTTCATGGAAGATTACATAAGGGTCAACAAATAACATACTTTATTATTAGCTTGAAGGACGAAAAAAGCAGGTCGCTTGGCTGATAGGAAGTGACGCACCTGCCCATAAACAGAAGCAAATCTAAAAAAACATTCTGTAGACAAAACAGTCTATAGTGTGGCACTACCATTAAAGAAAAATACACATTGCTGCCACTGTGCAAACGAGGCGGTTGGTCGTTTTGCCTGCTAAACTTTTAAATTGAATGCAACTAGAGCCAATTTCAATTAATGAATTTTTATTTCAATCTTTTACAGTGTCGTCAATTTCTGGACGACTTATCTTCCAAATACCGTTGTTTTTATTGATATTGAAAAGATTCATATGAGATTATTTCCAAGTTATTCCACGTTTTCTGTGTGCAATAAAATATTTTATTATTCAACAAAATTCTTTGTGCCTGGCGCGGGCGGTATTCCGGCTTAATGACAAGCTCCGCCTTTTCGTGTTATAGATTTGACAGTATTTGGTAATAAATGGGACGATCTGCATCTGACCCCCATCACCTGTAACGGGAACAAAGTTTTGCCATTGCCTCGTCCGTTAATCTGCAGATTGTATCACGTTCAGGTGAGGTTGGATTTGAGCCTTAGATATTGGTGGCCCCCATACACTCCAATTTTCATAAAGGCGGCGCCACGGGTAAAAGCTAGTTCAAACAAAGCATAAAAAAATATATACAAACCAAACATTTGCTTGTTTGCATACGTTCAAATTAAAACACTTAACAAAATCTCGTTTGGTGACAAAACGCAAACAAAACTGAGTTCAGTTCAAACTTTCGAATTTGGTTTTCACCTCCCCGCAAACAGAGGGTGTCCATCGACCAACTAGCTTGATCTGCGGTGTTTATCACGCTTGATTCGATCTTGAATATTACAACGAAAGTATAGAGGCCAAGTTATATTGGTTGGCAGAAATACAAAGTTTATAATTGGCCATAACCCTCTCGCACGTAGCCCTTTCTACAGATCGGAGTGCAGACCATGTAATTAACTAGGAGTTGTATTTGGCGTATGGAAAATTGCGGGAATTTGTTGCGAGGGTTGTGCAGTAGACGAACAGGTTCGCTGGGAGTAAAAGTTCTTATTTCTGTCTTTCTATCTGCTTGGCTCTATCCTAGCTTAATGCTAGGGTATGACTTCTCGTACCATAGATTTGATGGTGGATATGTTATTTTTTTGCGTGAATGACGAGACGAGCAGGTCGCTCGCCTGATGTTAAACGTCACGCCTGCCCATAAACAGTAGCAAAGTCACACAGAGCTCTGGATTACAGAACACTGCATGGCATTGAAATGCCTTCATCATCCTGACACATAAGATGTTAAGTCTCATAATGCCCAGTAATTTCACTGGCTTCAATGTCCTTCAAACCGAAACACCACAGTGCTTACACACCGTTGCTTGGCGGTAGAAATGGACAAAGCGGTGGTACCAACCCAGACGGCATCTCGCATACGAGGGACCTACCACCTTATATATTTTTTACCATTCTACCACCTTATTTGGGAAGTCCCGCCGTCTGTCCTCCACAGCCCGTAACAGGAACAAAGTTTCGCCATTGCCCGTGGCGCTGCGGGCGAGTAGTCGGCTGCGAAGCGAGAGGCCGTGGGTTCGATTCCCACACCGAGACAAATGTTTGAGTAAACCACAAATATTTGTCTCAGGTATGGGTATTGTGGGACCGCAAGTCCCTCGTAGTTCCTGATACCCACGACACAGGTTTACCTAGTGTGGGGTCAGGACTATGTGTGTGACTGTTAGGTGTATTATTAATTATTATTGCCTCTTCTTATTTCAATTTTTTAAGGTAAAAATCTACAATATTTTTGTCTTAGGTATAGTTTGTGTTTGTGGAATCATAGATAGCATTGTCAATGACGATTTGATTTCTATTGTTTTGACTTATTGTTTTTGTCTGATGGAACTCTATTATGTTAACAATTTTAAAATCCAAATCGCAGTGCATTGAGGAGTTTCCCATTTTATTCTTAACTACATTAATATGGTACTACGTCAGGGTAAAACCTATCGAATAACCAGATGAATTCAGAACCTTTCTTTTTTAAATCGGACTAAAAAGACTGCACTCAAAATTGTGTGTATATGTGGATTGATAGAGCGGGTAATTTTAGATTACCAACATCTTAGGTCCAAAGCCATCCTCATCTCCAAGTGGGGATCTCCAAGTCATCTAACGGATGGGGCAATGGTGAATCGTGGTTTCTGTTGCAAGTTGTGGGGGTCAGACGGCGGGTCGTCCTGGTTATACCTCTGCCTACCCCTTCGGAATTACAGGCGTGAGTGCGTATGTATGTAAGTAAATCTTGATAACAAGGCGGACCTTGGCATTAAGCCGGGATAACGCCAGTCAGAAAGAAAAAAAGCTATACTTGTACATATATTTATATTTATTGAAATGATGAAAATATACATTTTAGAGAAATTTAATAAAAAAGCTAATAAAATATCAAACGTGTTGTTGAAAAATAATTTGCCGTCTCAATGACGAAATATAAATCATTTTACTTACTTAAAAATGTATACGTATATTGAAAAATTCTAGTCTTATTTTTTTTGAAGTTTGGCCATTTTTTTAAAGCTTTTCATTCGTTTCAAGTACAAAATTGATTAAAAACCGTCTAGATGCAGTTTTGAGTGTAATATAAGACGTCTACGGATTTTTTTAATAACAACACTCACGGTTTATGAAATTAATTGTTGAAGCAGAAATTATTTCAATAAAATATAATTGATTATGAATTAAGTAATTGGTGACTGATGTTGATTATAAGTAAGAGATATTTTTAATTTTGGATAAAATAGCATTTTTATGTAAGTGGTTTCTAAATAAAATATTTGATGTAAATCTAAATGCTGTCTTAGGGTCCCGAACGCAGTCCAGTGCCATGCAGTGCTTGGTAATTCAAAGTTCTGTTGTGTTGCTTCTATTTATGGGTAGGCGTGGCACTTATTGTCAGGCGAGCGACTTGCTCGTCTCGTCATTCAAGCTAATAAAAAAAGGTATCTAAAAAGTCACAGTAGGCACACTATTTTGTTTATACCAACAACTTTACACAATTTAAGTTCTATCTAATTTCTCGGCTACATTTTTGAAATGTAATGAATAAACGGCAGTCGCCTGTACCTACAGTGTCATGGTTTCCTATAGTCTTTAGGTTTGCGTGTCTTACTCAGTCACGCTACAATATGAATATTTGTTTTTGATTAGTATAAGTGTCTGCAATTATTACAATTAAATGTATAAGCGAATAAGATGCATTTTCCACTTTTCATATCTCAAAGGCCAGGCAATACTCAAACGTAAAACAAATATATATTATGGATCACATAAACTTTTATCTTGATGCGGAGTTGCAAAAAGAAATAATTAAAATGGAAGGTTATTGATTTCTACTTAAAACTTTGGCCGCTATAAATGAATGTACGATATGAACTAAATATTTTAAATTAGATTGTATTTGGACTGACTTTGCGCTATTACAGTCCCAATCTAAATCATGAAAGCTATACCATATATTACTATGAGTTGTTTTGAAAAGACCAGGACAAAAAGATCTCTGGTGAGGTCAAATCCTTCTTATTATTGCAAATTCATTTAAATAAGTTTGTCTCTTAACACTGACCGTAAATATAGTTTTTATTTAAGAAGATCCCGCTAAACGAGCAAATGGGTCACCTGATAGTAAGTCATGAACACTCAGAGTACTCGAGAATCATGATGCCGAATTTTATGGAAAGGAATTAGGAAGCGGAGGGGAAATGTGGGCCTCCGAAAATCTAGCTCATGCGAGCACCCACTTCACGTTGGTTTTCTGTAAGACAGTGGTACTAACCCGATTGAACCCTCCCATTGACAAACGAGTCTACAGAGTTACCCCTTAAAAAATCTTCAGTTACTTCCTTGAATTTCCAGTTTGACCTCCACAAGGGCAAATTCATGTATTCCAAGAAAATATGGCTTTTTGTAAAAAGTACAAAACAATCGTTACAACTCAAGTCGGTGTTGTAGCGTGACTTAAACAGATTAAGGGTGGTTTCCTCCTTGTTTTCCGAGTAGTCTACGCTAATTTAAAACCCTGAATCTCAAACGCGAGACAGTTTGACGTGAACATAGCGTGTTTGCCGAAACCCCGTGTTGCAATGTGTTTGTAATGGAAACGGCATACGTTAAAACTTTTTAATAAATTAAACTGCCTCGGTGGCGCAGTTGTAATACACGTTACGACTGAGGCTGACGCTGAGGTCTCAGGTTCGATCCCGGGTCGGGTAAAGCAATATTGGGTGTTTCTATCATGAAATGCGTAGTATCAGCCAGTAGTCTGGAATTGTGCCCGGTATGGCGATAGGCTCACCCCCTATCAAATCATGGGACGCATAAGCTCGGCGAAAGGTGGGTGCACTAGTTACACCTGAGCCTACCCCTTAGAGGAGTATATGCGTAATTGCGTATGTAGTCCAGTCTACGCAAGCAGCATCTGTTCACGAGTATAAAGGTCAAAAGCTATTAATCCAAACCAAGATGTCGGAGTTTACAATACGTTGTCACTAGGCCAGTAAGGTTTATATTAAAATCCATTCATTTTATCTAAAATTGAATGTAACTATCTACTTGTAGAAAATTTCGCCAAGTTTTGTTGATAAAAATCTCAAATCTCATTTTACTTGAGAGTAATACAAACACATTTTTGTAAGTTGAAAACATTTTTCACGGTTCAAATTTTCGATTTGAATATAAGAAAGCGAAATCTCAATAGACATATTAAATACTGTAAAGTTTACTATAAAGATTATTCAATTTAAGGCCCGAGAGATTTGCAAAAAGAAAGCAATACTTTTGATATAATTTATAGTGATTCATCGAACTATATATGCAAAGGTTTGGTGTATGTATTTGTGTGCGTAGATTTAACGTATATGCTTTAAGTTTCATTGGAATATTTCCCGTGAGACTGGACATTGGGCAAAGATCGTAAATCAAATTTTTTGAAGATTCTTTTAATACTTTTTTGAAATTCGTTTATTGATCTTGTCTGTCAGATCACGGCGGACTTACAGGTATCGTATTTTGTCATGGCATCTCTGCGAAAAATTGAGTGAAATTACATTAATAAGGTAGTAACGATGGGTAGTAACTTAAATAACTTTTTTAAAACAATGAATATTATGGACATACAAAAGGTGGTAAGTCAATGCGACGTGTCAGCTTGCTGATCTCTGCGATTTAACTAGAATAACTGAAGTCCGTTCGTTACACAACTATTTGACAGGTTAAACTATTTTTAGTTCAGCTTAGTTGGTTACTGTAATGACAAGTTCAGAAGAGTTGAATCGCTTTCAAACAATATATTTGAATCAACAAAAGCTGTGAGGTTTTTTTGAACAATTAGTTTAAATTCTCTTCAGACAGTGCAAATCACATGTGATTTAGCAGTTGATCAACTAAAATTGAATCGGATGAACCTGCTATATGTTATGTTAAAAATTCTCAAAGTATTATGGTCAGACAAACAAATAACGTCTAGTGCATATTAAATCCAGCCGTTCTAGATCGTTGTCGGCGTCAACTGGCGTCGCAGAGTCCGCGTGACCGCTCTTAAATTTTCTTACACGAAAGCTCTTTGCAGTTGACAGTTGGGCGGGGGTTCCAATTCCGTTCGCAACTATCACGCCTAAATTAAAGTTTCTGCCGACGGTGTTTCAACTTGTTAGCGAAGAAGCCGTTGGCTTTGTTCTATACGTTTGCGTGATATTTTAAATTATGCTTGTAATGTAGGGGTCGTTAAGTGTCTGGTGGAATGGAAATTCTTTCTACTAAATTGATGATAATGGTATTTTTTCTATTGACAACTTAAATGAAGAGTCCGTATTCTAGTTTTAATGTTTAGTTTTACTTGATGTGTAAGGGGGCTAAAAAGTCGAACAAAAATTTCAGATAGTAATTACGACTGCACCATCCAGTCAATTCAACCCTATAGATTAATATATTAATGTAGTGTAAATATTGTAAATCAGTTTTGAAAGGAGCAACGTTTGAGTTTCTTGCCCATTCTAGCGAAACAGCATTCCGAATTGGCGGTAGAGTTAAAATTTTACTGAATTTAAAGTATGTATAACATTTAATGGATTCAATAAATAATTTGATTTCGATTTGATTTTTTTGACCAGCTGCTTGTGACTGTCAAATGCGCTTCCAATGATTGCATTATATTTGGACTGTACTGTTATAATTACCATCTGGTGCAGTTTAGAGAGTGCTTTCAACCTATAATTGAACGTTTCATTGAAATACTACCGACTCAAGTTTGTTTCGGTTGAGTCTTTTTTATTTTTGTTCAAATATCTTTTTACTTTAAGTTTTATTATTATCGGAACTCAATTTACATTGGATTTAATACGTGTCGGGAACATAAAATAAATGTACATAACTTGGAAAATTCTTTGCGTTATTACAGGTATTTTCTTACTGGACACTCTTAATATTATGTAAAGTCTGTAATTTCTGACCTGCTTTGTTAACAACAAACACATATCGACACAAGACCGTGGCTATGGTATAGTTTGTTTTGTTATACTCAAGCCTGGAATATTACAACATAGTGCAGTTAATTAAGGCTTGCAGTAAAGCCGGCGGGCCCGAGGCGAAATGGGAAATAGGTAATTATGAAGTTGCGTACTGGCTTGCAGACTGCCAGTAGTAAATGTTGTCTATGGTATAAGCTGTAGCTAAAAATGGCACATTAACTTAAAATAACTATATATAAAAAAGAAGTACACGCACGAATTTTAAGCCGTTAAATTGGAGTCATATACGATCATTACTAATAACCACCCATCATTTTTTGGAAAATACATTTTAGCTGACATTTCTTTTGCGTTTATGTGCGTGACGTTGCAAGTAAACACATCACACTTAGCGAATTTTCAGCTTACGATTGTGAGTATGCTTAGTTTGGACATTTAACTTTTGTAAGTAGTTAGTTATTCTAAGCACATTGGTCATTCTGTTCCTTTTTGACTCGTAATTTTTTTTCGTGTCCTGTGATATGATTATTCGTTCTTAGGTAAAACCTACTATCCTACTTCTTTCTGCCCGGCTTTCTCGTATTATAAATTTGATGGCATTTGGTGTTTATTATATGGGGCGACCCGCCGTCAGTGTCCCACAACTTGGAATAAATTGCAATGGGAAGTTTCGCCATGTTTGTTAATCAACCACGTCTTAACGGCTGAACAAATCTGAATGAAATTTGTCACACATGTAGGCCATAACCTGGATTAGGAAGCAGGCCTATTTTTATCCTATCATTCATGCGGGTGAATCCGCGACCAAAGCTAGTAGCATAATAAAATCAGGATAATATAAACTTTATATTAATAATAATAATACTAGCCCTGGCCTGGCCTAATACTGGCCACGGGCCTCCTAGAGGAGGGCCTACCCTCACATTAGGTAGACCTAATTTGAGGGGTTAGGCCTTAGTCCACCACGCTGCCCTAATGCGGGTTGGCAGAATTCACATACATACCTTCGAAATTCTTATGAAGAACTTATCAGGTTGCCTCTGCATGCAGGTATGCAGGTTTCCTCACGATGTTTCCATCACCGTTAAAGCAAGCGTTAATTAACAATTAATACACACGTAACTTAGAAAAGTCAGAGGTGCATGCTCTTGGGGTTGGTTTCGAACCTGCGACTTTCGTCTCGACAGTCCGTACCACTTCCCGCTGAGCTATCGCTGCCTTGTATTCCCTTATTAAACTTTATATTATCATAATTTTATTGACATCTTAAATTTTGGCCCGCAACTTTTCGCATGTTGCCCGTACCTGATATAAAGTAATGAGGAAATCACTAATTGGATTTCCATGGTATTTGTTTTGCATGTAATTAAATTCTCGCCAAATTCTTCTGAGTTAGAACGTAATATAAAATCTCTAGCTGTGCGGTACTACATGAAATTAAAATGTGGGTCTAGTTCATTTGACTTTGTGTATATTTTTTAACGATTTTAAAAATGAGACCATGTTTTATGATATTATGGTAGTTACGGGCTGGAAGCTGGGTTTTAGTGAACGTTAACTTTGAACCGGAAGGTTGCTATGTAACTTTAATATAGCTCTTTCTATACACTCAAACTAAACCTGATATTTACTGTATATTTTTTTTTATTGCATAGGCCAAGCAAACGAGCAAGTGGGTCACCTGATGGTAAGTGATCACCACCACCCATATACGCCCACAATATATTTGGGCCTCCGGATATCTCACTTACCGTACGAAACGCAGCGGCAAGCTGCTATTTTACGTCGGTTTTCTGTAAGACAGTAATAACAACCCCGACGAGCCGGCCTCGACAGCGTGGCTCTACCACTTGTAATAATGTTTCGTTAAAATATATTGAAGGGGACCATCAAGCTGTGGAATAGTTTGCCGGCACACGTGTTCCCTCCTTCCTATAATATGGGGTCCTTTAAAAGGAGTGTGAAGAAGTAATTAGGCAGGCCAGCATAATTTTGCCGACCTACAATAGACACATCGTCTGTCTTTGGTCGACTCTATTCTTGGATTGTGCTACACTTACATCAGGTATAGCGTAGTCACTTTGCCGAGCTAGGATAAAAAAGGGGTAGAAATTTTTGTTGTTTTTATATTTTAACTAGCTTTTGCTCACGGATCCGCCCACGTGGAAGTGTTTCCCGTCATATTCAGAGTTAATGAGTGGTAGAGCCATGCTGTAAACAGTTTTGTCTCGCTGGCTGTGAAGCGAGAGGCCGCTGGTCCGATTCCTGCACTGAGATTTTTTTTGTATTTTTCACAAATAGGTATTTGTTTCAGGTATGGATGTTTGAGAGGGTTTGACGTCAGGCAGACGGCCTGTCGTAAAAACTATAAGCGCCAAATCATTCGGTAACATGTGTATGACTGTTGGGTGTATTTATTGTTATTATTTACACACTATTTAGCGGCAGATATACAAAGCGGTGGTACCTTCCCAGCCTGCCTCTCGTATACGAGGGACCTAACACCCAGTATATCTGTATATATGATGCGAATCTCGTTCCAGAATGATATCAAAGCAGATGGGTCACAAAGGCGGCGCATGTCTTTGAAACTCGTTGCACTGTAAATGTCACTTTATATGGTAATCATTGCAGCAAAGGGTTTGCCTGCAAGATGTTGTACAGATGCGATATTTTCATAATAAACCTTTACGCTACGTTAATGAAAATTACTATTAGACAACCTCCATGACGCAGTGGGTACGTAGTCGGCTGTGAAGCGAGAGGCCGCGGGTTTAATTCCCGCACCGAGACAAACGTTTGTGTGATCCATAAATATATGTTTTAGGTCTGGGTGTTTTCTTCCCAGAGAGGCTGGTCTCGGCTGGACGTAAAAACTACAAGCCACATCTTTCAGTAACTTGTGCTAAAAAATAAGTTTTAACACAACCTAAATATGAACTTTGATCGAAGATCAACTTCAAAAAAATAACAATTTCACTGGCGTTATGCGTTGGCAGCCTTCACATACTTTCGAAAATCTTAAGGAGCACTTCTCAGGTATGCAGGTTTTCACGATGTTTTCTTAAAGCAAGTGATAATTATCAATAAAAACACACGTAACTTGGAAAAGTCAGAGGTGCATGCTCTTGGGGCTGCTTTCTAACCTGTGACTTTCGTCTCGACAGTCCGTACCACTCCCAGCTGAACTATCGCTGCTTATCTAGAAAATATTTTCCTAAATGAATAGTTAAATTAATTAAACTCTAAAACTTACAATTACATTTGCCACAGCTATAAAAGTTTATTATATAAATTAAAAATAGTAACAAATAACAATCAATGTTAATTGGCAACACAAATACAAAAACGTTTTCTTCTAATCCAACTTACGGCTATAATGAAGATATTTCATTTTGTAAGTGAATTCTTTTCGGCGAGCTCGGCAAACCGTAAAATTGGGAAACAAACATGTACACGTTCGCTTTGTTCCCAAAGGGAATATGTCTTTAAAACTCCTTTTATTTTTCCTCCAAGAGCTTCTGTCGTGTCTTTGATTTGTTATAAGTAAATAGTTTACCGGTATACGGTATTAAATCTCCCTTCTTTGTGAAAGTAGGTTGAACACATATTTTGACGTCACATCAGATTTGATTGCGTGAGTTCGATTCCCGCACTGAGACAAATGTTTGTGTGATCCACAAATATTGTTTCGGGTCTGGGTGTTGTGGGACCGCAAGTCCCTCGTAGTTCCTGATACCCATGATACAGGTTAACCTAGTGAGCGGTCAGGACTATGTTTGTGACTGTTGGGTGTATTTATTTTTTATTTATTAAAATACTTTATTTTAACACTCACTATCTCTCACTCACCGTACGAAACGAACCAGCAAGTTGCTACTTTACGTCAGTTCACATAACTTAGATGGCGTATTTACGTCCATATCCCACATAATCCTGCAATAGTAAGTACGAAACACAAAACGTAATCTACATTGCATCTGCTAATAATATTTTAGAGAACACCAGAAATGTCCGTCATCAATTCTCTTATAACAGACAACAATAAAGATGCAATGGTGCCAACAACACTAGAAAATAATGGCGGACATAATAAAAAGGAATAATAAACCGGCAAGCGCGTCCACGTCTTGCGGTTTAATAAGAACAGAAAAGCAAGCCATAACAATACACATTCTGCTTAATAATGACAACACAAGTCTTGGAAGACGTTCAAGTCGCTCTGGTCGCGACAAAATGACCATTGCACCGCGTTCTTGCTCACGACAAACTTTAATTTACTATTAATTTAGAAAGAAGCACTTACTAAGTGTACGCAAGGAGGATTTTAAAAAACGCATCAGTAAGTTGGTAATGTATAATCCTAGTGAAACGTCGACACTGAGCCCCGAGCGACCGCCGGCAACAAAATTGTAAGATCAAATTAGGTTTCGGTTTAAAGTCGTCACAATAATAAGAATGACTCGAAAATGAAATGTTAGGGAGCGTTTTTATTTTAAAATTGTCTTTATTCTTTTTGTATTCTTTTGGAAAATGGGAAAATTTAATTTATGTCTCATCTCGAGATGTTTGCGAATGTGCCCATTTGAAATTTAAGACGTTCATGTTTTAAGGGCGTTTGTTTTTGTTGATTGAGTAAAGTTTATTATTATAATGATCAGGCTTAACATAAATGCTCACGACATATCTCGCACGCGAGAGAGAAAACTATCGATGATATATTTTACACATTGCAGACTATAGCGACAGAAATAGACAATGCAGTGGTATCTATCGCATACGAGATACCTACCACTTAGGTAGATCCATGAACTCTTACGGTATATGAAAGTAACATGAAGGATTGAGGCCATATACATAATATGTTACTGTGGGAATCTGTAAAATATAAAACACAGCGCCAAGAGACTATAATTTAATTTAATACGGAGTTAATATCGAAGCGGAAGAAACTGCACGAGTTAAAAAGTAACGTCTGACTGATAGAGACAGGAGAGTATGAACAGAATCCATTAGTGGAATCCCGGAGGAGGCTGCCGGCAGCGGAGTGTTCCGTTTCGGAAATTACATTAAAAAGCAATACTTCCCTACCAATAACTAAAAGAAACGGTTAAAATGCGCGCGAAATTCTCTAGGCGGGTGTCTTGATTTTTTTATGAGCGTTCACTTGAGAATGTTTATTTTTATTTATTATTACTCTAGGACTGCCTCGGTGGCGCAGTTGTAATGCGTACGCGTTACGATTGAGGTCAACGCTGGGGTCTCGGGTTCGATCCCCGGGTCGGGTAAAGTGGTATTGGGTTTTTCTATTACGATATGCTCAGTATCAGCCCGGAGTCTGGAATTTGTGCCCGGTATGGCGATAGGCTCGCCCCCTTTCACATAAGGGACGGAAATACGCTCGGCGAAATGTGGGTGTACTGGTTACACCTCTGCCTACTCCTTCGGGGATTACAGGCGTGAGTGCGTATGTATTACTCTAGCAATATTTATATTAAATGTATCTAGACGCTATTAAACGATGTAATTCATTATTATAGTTGTTGCTAATAAATAAGCACAACGGGAAAAGGTTTTTAACCGACTTCATTAGGCATACATGCTCCGTGGCGCAGCGGCCGAATATTTGTATTTTTTTTTGTATATAACGATTAAACTTAAAAACTACTGGACCGATTTCAAAAAATCTTTTGCCGTTAGAAAGCTACATTATCATTGAGTAACATATGCTACTTTTATCCCGGAAAAGGCCGTTCACGCGGGCGGAGCCACCAGCAAAGGCTAGTATTGTATAAAACAAGTGAATTAAAGTATAATTCAATTTCAAGTTCATAGTGGAGTCAAGTGACCCATGTAGAGGGTAGCTGCTTCTTTCGGGGTTTTGCGGGGTGATAAAATAAGCTCACGCCTGTATCCCCGAAAGGGTAGGCTACAACTAGTGTTGCACCCAAGTTTGGCCGAGCTTATTGCCGTCCCGTGCTGTGATAGTGAGCCTATCGCCATACCAGGTACAAATCCCAATACCGGGAAATTCATCTATGATTTTTAGAATTAAATACAAATTGTGATTGCCCGACCTAGTAATTGAACCTCGCACCTTGCGATTATCAGCCTCTAGTACGCTACCACTAAACCAATGAGGTGGGGTGATAAGAACAGATTAATTAGGAAATGTTATTATGTAATAGAAACGTTCCATTTAATGGTTCAGCGAACAATGAGCTTTAATTAGTGCCCACAATTCTTTACCCTAATTTAGAGTACTTAATAGATATATTTTATCCAACCACCTAGATTAAGCAAAGGTAAAATACCACGATTTTTTAACCAACGAAATACTCGGAGGGGGTTCTCATTCGATGCGTATAATATATTTTTTGTATTTACCTACACCCAGGCATAACTGCGCCAAATTTGGCCCGATTTGGATGACATTTTTTTATACTGAGGAGTATAACTAGCTAGAAAAAAAATCCATACTACAGTGGTGAAAAAGGGGATGAAAGAATATAACTTTGTCATTTATACATTGATTTTGAAGATTCTTTCACTAAAAATAGTAAAATAAAAATTTTATAATATAAATAAAAACAACACAAAAAAACTAAAATGCTAAAAATGACCAATTTTGATTCGGTGTTTTTTACTTATCATTGACCATTAAATTACAGTAGCACTGAATCAAAATTGGTTATCTTTATTTTTATAAATATATACATATGCAATCACGTCCCCGAAGGGGTAGGCAGAGGTGTAACCAGTACACCCACATTTCGCCGAGCGTATCTCCGTCCCTTGATGTGATAGGGGGCGAGCCTATCGCCATACCGGGCACAAATTCCAGACTCCGGGCTGATACTGTGCATTTCGTAATAGAAAAATCCAATACCACTTTACCCGACCCGGGGATCGAACCCGAGACCTCAACGTTAGCTTCAATCGTAACGCGTACGCATTACAACTGCGCCACCGAGGCAGTCTATTCTTTATTTTTATAAAAGCAGTTTGAACACAATTCTTGGACAATCCACTGTACGATTTAGCCATTTATTTAGATTACTTATTTAATATGCCACTGCATTGTTCCAAAAACCCTTTATTGAACAATATGAAATAAATTGATCAAATATATTTTTGTAATGCATGTATGTATGTACCTAACTCATTGTAATAATATAGCCAATTACAAATATAAAAGCTAAGCCAATCAGATCCGCGTTTCAGTTGTGTACTAAGCGTTTGAGTAGAAATGTGCGCTCGCGCGGAAAATTACCAAAGAAAACGGAAATCCTCTTTACGGAATAATGAGAGAATTATTTAGATGTGGTGTCTTTTTAACCCCCGACAAAAAAAGGTGTTATAAGTCTGATCCTTTGTCTGTCTGTGTATATGTATATATCTTTTTTAATTTATTAGCTTGTGTGATGAAACGTGCAGGTCGCTCGCCTGATGGTAAGCGCAACGCCTGCCCATAAACAGAACACCACACAGAACTTTGAATTACAAAGCACTGCATGATATTAGATTGCGCACGTCACCTAGAGACATAAGTTGTTAAGTGTCGTAATGCCTAGTAATTTCGGCAGAAATAGACGAAGTGGTGGTACCAACCCAGACGGCCTCTGGCATACGTAGGCCTTTTTTTAGCAATTATATTTCAACCAACTATTGTTTATAGTAAATGTTTTTAATAAAGCCTTGATAATTTTTTCCATAGTGTGGGAAATGAATGGCTGGACTTTATTAACTCCAGCCATTCATTCATAGCTTTAGCAGACTATTGTCTGCTAAAGCTGGCATATTAACAAGTAACCGCATCCATAATTTATCACTTTGTGGCAAAGTAAAGGAAAACGTTCATAGGAAAGATGGTAAGGGAACTCAGGGTATTAGTGACGTATGTATTATTATTTAAGTGAGTTTCTTTGGAAGTATAATAATGTGAATCATCATCAATTTCTACCGACATCCCAATTGAGTTATATAATATTTTTTAGCAGGCAGCGATAGCGAGGTAGGGAATGTTCTGTGTTACGGACTGCTGGGACATTAGTCTTGGCTTCGAAACCAGCGCGCACTTCCGAATTTTTGCTGGGTGGTAGGTTCTTCGTATGCTACCAGCCTTCACTTTGTCTTTTTCTCCAAGCAAGTACTGTTACTCCGGTTTGAAGGACATTGAAGACAGTGAAATTATTGAGTATTAAACATCGGGATACCGAGCCGCCCTCCAATGCCATACAGTACTTCATAATAATTCGAAGTGCTGTACGAAACACAACAGCAAGCCGCTACTTTACGTCTGTCTTCTGTGAGACAGTGGTAACGACTCAGTCGAGCCATTAGCCCCCGTGGCTAAGCCACTCTTAAAGAAAAAACAAACGGAAAAATATTTCCAAAAGTTTCATCATCGCCTCCATTACAACTCAAGTCGGTAACAACTTAAATATTCGGCTCGGTGTTAAAGACAAGATAATCGCCTCAGCCCGGCCAGACTGTAAGCAATTTACTCCGGATTAAGGCCGATTCCACTGCAGCCCAAAGCGTATGGCGCAGTTGGATTTATTTGTGCTTCGAAGTTAGTCCGACGTCTAATCGAATAATGGCCATTGAGGCTTGTCTAGAGACAAATAGTAATTCGTCTCGCAAGATTGTTTGAAGTGGGAAATTAAATCGCATTGTCTTGGTAGTGAATGATGTCTGTATTTGACAGTGTTAGTATTGGTTATAAGGTGTGTAGCGGTGTTTTAAACCATGTTTATATCAACGTGTAACAAATGTTAGAGCTAGAGTTCTCCCCAGAGGGTTGACGTCAGGCAGGCGGCCGGTCGTAAATACTAAAAGCCAAATCTTTCTGTAACATGAGTTGAAAAACGTGTTGCGCTGACCCCACTATGAGTAGGATAAGGGCAGGTGGAAGAAGAAAATTGTTAGAGCGGGCTTGTTACGTTGGTAATTATTTTGCTGTAATGAAACATTAATAGCGTGACTTTTATTCCGATTGCATATTTGACTTAGTTAGCCCTCAGTTTACGAGTATTGATGAAAATACTTAATATGTTAATATAAGAATACATGATATAAACAAAGTTGGCATAAATGAATGTATCAAGATAAATTAGGTCTATAATCAGTAGATCATAGTGATTTCTTATGTTTACGCGAATATTACACATTTACAACTCGTCGACACAAGAGCTTTCGAAACGTCGGGACTAAAATAAAAATTGAACCGCGATAAAATCAGTATAAACTAGTTTTATTTCAATCAATAGATCAATTAAACAAGCCAAGAATAGGTCATGCAAAATTTTGAAATCCATTTTTTTAAATAAATGTGATTTTAGTAGTAGTAGATTATAATTTTTAAGCAGTTCTAGGACCAATTAAACTTGGCAACCCTCATAAAAATATAGTACATTTCTTTAGAAAATCAAGTGAAAATCCAGCAACCTTGGATATAACTAGGGTGTGGTTGGTTAGGTATAGGTAAATAATTTTACTAGATGGTAGGTCCCTCGTATCAGACCTATCCTGCCAACCCAACCCTAAACTAAAAAACTAAAACGTAAACACAATTTTATCACTCTGATAACACTCTATTATCGTTGTAAATCCGGGTCGTTAGGGCTGACACGCAATTAGCGAGTGAATTTCCACTGTGAAATTGTCACGTCATTATTTCTACGTTGACATGAATATGACGTGTTCGAGCCTGCGACAGCTGTTATTATACAGCAAAATCATAGGAAAATATACGAATTGATTTCAATATTAAAAAGGTGATATTAGTAGAGGTCGACTGAGCACTTAGTCAATGTAACGTGAAAGCCAAAAATTCCTACTGTACTGGGAGGAAAAAGATATACATAAATAAAATAATAATAATAAATAAATACACACACATAGTCCTGACCCCACACTAGGTAAACCTGTATCGTAGGTATCAGGAACTACGAGGGACTTGGTCCCACAACACCCAGATCCGAAACAAGTATTTGTGGATCACACAAACATTTATCTCGGTGCGGGAATCGAACCCATGGCCTCTCGCTTCGCAGCCAGTTACTGACCCCCTG
Source organism: Mimas tiliae (assembly GCA_905332985.1). Lineage (NCBI taxonomy): Eukaryota > Metazoa > Arthropoda > Insecta > Lepidoptera > Sphingidae > Mimas > Mimas tiliae. Next base: position 4,477,611 of record HG995251.1, read on the forward strand.
CGCCACGGAGACTGTGTGTATATAATATTATATACTTAAAAAAGAAAATAAATAAAATAAATTCTTTGCAGATTTGAAGCAATAAAGTTTTTAATATAAATTACTCTTTTATATTCACTGCGTTTACACACTGTTCTATCACTAAAAGATGTAAAATGTTTTTTTTTTAATCATATCACCGATTCAAAAAACCTTCCCTCCACTAAGATTAAAAACCTAAAATAAAACAAAACAATTTTGAGACTAATAAATAGCACAGACATGAAATAGCAATTTTATTTTATTTTGTTTTGTTTACTTTACCAAACAAGCGAATCAATAGCATATTCCATAACTCATAATTCAAAATTTCTGTACCACTCCATGGAATTATGAAATACTAGCTTTTGCTCGCGGTTCCACCCGCGTGAATAGACTTTTCCGAAATAAAACGTAACCTTTAACCGTCTCCAGGGTCCCATCTATCTCTACATCATAATTCATCAAAATCGGTTCAGTGATTTAACCGTGAAAGCGTAACAAACAAACTTACATTCACATTTATAATATTAGTATGATTGTAAAGGATTATTTAATCATAAATAATCCGCTCAGAAATATCAATTCATTGTCAGATATAGCACACAGTTTCTACGCAACAATTAAATAAGCTCATAGCTTCCGTTATATAAAGGAGAATGATATTTTTTCATTCCTTAAACAGATTTGTAAGACTTCAGTAGCCACAAAGCGAACTGCCTCAAAGGAGAAAAAAATAAAATGAAATAAGAACATTGGAGATTCGTACGGAATTTGCTACTGTAACATTTTATGTCCCACAAATATAAAATTAAAGTTTTAGAAGTTTAGTGGTACTTGTTTTTTTTTTATTACCTTGAATGACGAGACGAGCAGGTCGCTCACCTGATGGTAAGCGCCACGCCTGCTCATAAACAGAATCAACGCCACACAGAACTTTAAATAACAAAGCACTGCATGACACTGGACTGTGCTCATCACCCCGAGACATAAGGTGTTAAGTCTCATAATGCCCAGTAATTTCACTGGCTTCAATGCCCTTCAAACCGGAACACAACAGTGCTTATACACTGCTGTTTGGCGGCAGAAATAGACAAAGCGGTGGTACCAACCCAGCCGGCCTCTCGCATACGAGGGACCTTCCACCTTGTTTGATTTTGATGTACGTTAAAAATATCTTAGCAAGTAGCGGTTGACATCATTTTTAAACATAATTATGATATGTCAATCCACGTGTTTTTTAAGTTACGCTATTGAAATCGCAATGTTTCTTCTACTTATTTATAACAGACGGTTAAATGCAATGATTAATAATTGTAATATGATAGGTTGCTCCGGAAAAGGAGATAATATATATAAATACAATGAAACACTTAAATCAGGCAGATTTGGAGCAGGTTTATATGTATACTAGGTGACCCGTTCGAATACATCGCACTGATAGCGGTCAGTTACGTATATCTATTATTGACAAAACCTATAATTTTAAAACATTTGCCTATTTTTCATCAATAGCGGCAAACATAAGCTTGGTGTTTGAATCATTAAATTTGATGAAGAATTTTGGAAGATATGGCGTTCCGAGAAAAAACCCATTTGAGCAATAATTTAAAGAGATAATTCATGTAAGAAGCACGCTCAAAATTATGTTTCAAATGGAACAGAGATTTATTGCAAGCTAGTTCTTAGTCACTATGACTAAAACTAGCTTGCAAAAACCTTGGTTGATATCACTTCAATCCTCGCTGTAAATAAACAACAGCAATACTTAACATAATTGTATCCGAGCGAAATCTGAAAGACATCTCGACAATGTTGCCACAAAATAAATCGTCAAAATCCTACCCGTATCTTTCGAGAGCTTTTTCCTTTGCTTCTTCCTTATTACACAAATCCGTCCATTCACATTCCCCGTGTACAGTCGGGCTTGTTACCTGGATAAATTTAACGAGGTTGACCCACGTCAAGCCAGTGTTGTCACTGGTCACTGCCGACCCACCTAATTTTGCCCGGAAATCTTGCGGTGGAATTCCCGCAATATTTTCACCGCGGACGTGGTTGAGATGTCATATGAAACGGACGGGCTGTTTTGTGTTATATTTGTTTTGGGAATATTAAATAAAATGTGAAATGTTTGTGGAAATTTGTGCTAACACGAGTTTGAGGTTTTGAGATTGTTGAATTGTGAGAACTTTTGAAATTACTCCTTCACTAAATATCTTATTTTTTTTTAACTAGCTCTATATTATACACGTACTATTGCTGGGTACGGGCCTCCGCTACTGAAAAAGAGGGATCCTGCCTTAGTCCACCACGCTAGTCTAGTGCGGGTTGGCAGACTTCACATACCTTCAAAATTCTTATGGAAAATTTCTTAGGTGTGCAGGTTTCCTCACGATGTTTCCTACACCGTTAAAGCAAGTGATAATTAAGAATGAATACATACGTAACTTAGAAAAGTATTGATAAATTTGTGCCATGCTCTTGGAGCTTTGTTTCGAACCTGCGGCTTTCGTCTCGATAGCCCGTACCACTCCCCGCTGAGCTATCGCTGCTTGTATCTTATACATGGGAAATAAATATCCTTTGTTAACCTCCGAGTAAAATAGGATCGGTGTTTTGACTCCTTTGTCTATCTGTCTTTTTGTGTATCTATTTATAGCATCGTAGTGCCTAACGGAATGGACCGATTTAAATACGTTGTTTATATTTAAATAAAATACAGAATTTGTCGTGATTTGAAATTACAAATACTTTTCAAATTAATTTTGGGATTTCTCGCAGGTTATTTTAATTCATACGTGAGTTTTCGAAACGAAAACTCAAACACATTCGATCGCCCATGGGGATTGAACCCAGGATCTCATCAGCCTTAGTACGCTGCCATTAGACCAATTAGGCGATTCTCATTAAACAGAAAACAAAAAACACGAAACTAACTAAAGACACCTTTATTGTTAACGGGGCTTAAGGAGGGGCTTTTGCCATTCACAAGGTATCTTGTATAGAATCACTAAGCATATAAAATTGTAACGTAATGGAGAACATAGATCCGATCATAACAACTAAGTTAACACACGAACCCTATAATTCCACAATAACATGTGGTAATATAGCTTGAGGATTCCCAACACGTATTTACTTAGGATTCCCGCAGAGGAACTATGCATTTAATGAAAATAATCCAATGACATCCCTTTACGTGATGGATTTTATGCTTTATTATACTTAATTAAGATTTTTTAATAGCATAGGCCGGTAACGAGTAAATAGGTCACCTGATGGTAAGTCCACCGCCTATGAACGACCACAATACCACAAGAATCATGGACGCGTTGCCGACATTAAAAAAGGGATAATTAAAGGATTGGGAAGGGGAAGGGGAAGGGGAATGCTCCTCGAGATATCTCACTCACCGTACGAAATGCAGCAGCAAGCTGCTACTTTACGTCGGTTTTCTGTGAGACAGTGTTAACAACCCGATCGAGCCGGCCCATTCATACTGTAGACAAGACTGTCTACAGCGTGGCTCTACCACTGTAACTTTTGTACTTCTCTTTTATAATTTTTTTTTATAAGCTTTAATTATGATACAAGCGTATTGCTCGACTGAAGGTAGCCGTCACGCCTGCTAACAAAGAAGCAATATCAGAACTTCGAATTATGAAGTACTTACTACATGGTACTGGTTGGGGTGACTCTCGTCACTGTGAGACATATGATGTGACATGTTAAGTCTCATAATACCCAATAAATTCACTGGCTTCAATGTCCTTGAACCGGAACACAACAGTGCTTACACACTTGACGACAAAAAAAGACAAAGAGGTGGTACCTACCCAGACGGCCTCCCGCATACGAGAGACCTACCACCTAGTAATTGGAAATAAGAATGTTATTGGAATTTGGAAATAAGATCTATATTCAAAGGTTTTGCCGATATCCTCGCAGTAGGTGTACCTCTAAGTAATACCTAAAAATAATTTTCCATTTCACGCATGGAGTGCGGTAAATTATTCAAATTGTTGCAAAATCGTCTCGAATGTCATCATATCTCGAACGTTTTGCCTTCCATTAGTGTAAAAGGCACTCTTCAGATGTTGTACGCTTGATTAGGCTTTAACGTTACGTATTTTCTTCATGCGATATTAACTAGTAAAAATTTTTAATACATTCACAGACACTTAAGCTGTTTTGGACTAGAATTGCTTTATTGTAAGCACCATTAAAGTGTGTCTCCACTTGTGACATTTCGCCGCACCGAGTGGCGTGACTGTGACAAACACGCATGACAAGCTCTCAAGTGTCAAATGTTGCGACCTAATGTCACAGAACGATCCAATCTGAGACCCCGTAAGTAAATAGAAAGAAAGAAAAGAAGAACATAGTGTTGTATGTACACCCGTCCACATTAGCATAACAAGTACATGTGACAGCGTGGTCACGGAAATGTGGACGAACCTTTAGGTAATTTTTCAGATAGATAGATAACTCTTTATTGAACACTAAAATTATGAAACAATACAAAAGAACCTTATAACTATAATAATGTCAATCGGTCTTATCGCTAAAAGCGATCTCTACCAGACAACCTCAGGTAACATATTGACTGCAAAATTATCACACTTTTAATAAAGACGGATAAGGGTATGCCGAATTGGTACTTCCTAAGTCAGATATAAAATGCGCTTAAAACATTCTGACTTTGATAATCGGCTCCTAATAACATTCTTTTTTATTAGCTTGAGTGACGTAACGAGCAGGTCGCTCACTTGATGGTAAGCGCCACGCCTGCCCATAACCAGAAGCAACACCACACAAAACTTTGAATTAATAAATCACTGCATGACATTGGACTGTGCTCATCACCCCGAGACATAAGACATTAAGTCTCATAATGCCCAGTAATTTCACTGGCTTTAATGTCCTTTAAACCGGAACACAACAGTGTTTACACACTGCTGCTTGGCGGCAGAAACAATTATGAAAATCAATCGTATTTCCAAATGCCTCAATATAATTAACCCCAACAAATAAACGGTAAATATACGTGTGGTCTGTGATCCCTGGAGAATTTTTATCGAAAGAGTATTGCCTTTTTTGGCTTAACGTTCCGTAGACGATAGCGCTGCGGGAGGCCATTACATTAATTTAACCTAGCCACTGTATTGGGAAATGGCATTTCTTATGCGCATTCAGTTGGTGCTTTCTGTTTTGCTGTTAACGTTTTGATGATTACTGAGAAAGGTTTAGGAACGATTTGTATCATACACACATACGCACTCATGCCTGTAACCCCCGAAGGGGTAGGCAGAGATGTATCCAGCAGATACACCTACATTTCGCTCAACTAATTTCTGTCTCATGATGTAATCTCCTGAGAGTACAAGTATCCGTTTGCGCAAGAGTACAAACTTACTTTTTTAACCTCCGAAAAAAGAGTACACTTTTGAATCCTTTATCTGTCTATGATGGAGGACCATGACTAAGAGGAAGAACTCTGTCTTGGTTTAAAACCCAGGTCGGATCGTTAATTGTCTTTCGAGTTTTCGATTCGAAAAGTCACAAATAAGTAACATTTGTCCATTATTGAGTTGTTTGAAATAAACTAAACAAACCTTAAACCCATGTTAACACACCAAACATTTATTATTATGTACTGAAGCCGCGTCACCCCACGATATCAGAAGCTATTCGATCTGATCGCACTATTTGTATGTGAAATCCGTAGTGTACAAAGGGAAAGCAATTTTCCGTTGATCCCTCAAAAAATGATCGACTATAAAAGCACGCGCAGTCACCGATGGAACCGTAAAAACGTGATAGAAACCTCAACGCGTGCACTAAGGGAACCTTTACAATATGTGGTAAATGCTAAGGAATAAAAATTTTACAGAGTGGTAGAGCCACGTTGTAGACAGTTTTGTCTACAGCATGAATGGACCGGCTTGTTCGGGTCATTACCACTATCTCACAGAAAATTGGCGTAAAGTCGCAGCTTGCTGCTGAGTTTCGTATGGTGAGATATCCGAAGCCCAAATCCCCTTCCCTTTCCCAATCCCTTAATCCCTTTCATATAAGGTTGGCAACGCGCTCATGATACTTCTAGTATTATGGGCGTACATGGGCGATGGAGATCACTTAACATCAGATGACCCACTGCTCGTTTGCCGGCCCATGCAATAAAAAAAGAGACCTCCTTCCTACTACGATTATAAATGTGAAAGATTGGATGTTTGTAATTTGGATGTGTGTTAACACGCTTTGGCGGCTGTACATTTTGGATGAAATTTGGTACATAGATAGACCATGTACTGGACTAAGACATAGGATATTTTTGATACTTAAAAATACCGTTCAAGTGGGCAAAAGCAAAAGCTAGTATAGTAATATTTATCAGACAGCTACCTTTTGTTCGTAGTTTCACTTATGTGAATGTCTTGTCTTATCCTAATCCAGGCCATGGCCTACCTGTATGCCAAATTTTCATCCAAATCTGTTCAGTCGTTAAAGCGAGATTCATCATCATTATTATCATCAGCTACAAGATGTTCACTGCTGAACATAGGCATTCCCTAAAGCGAGATTGATTATTATGAAATATCCAAATTCACTAACATGCACATTTATAATGTAGAAGTGGGATAAATAATTTGAATGGCTCCTCTCAGTCTCAAATTATGTAAAGCGGTTTGGTTCTTGAAGCACTTCACATACTGCAATTTGCACTCTACCATCCCATTTTACCTTGAAAAAGGAGAGACTTGAGTTTTAAGACACTTTGAAGAGTAGGTGCATTGCACTTCCACCAGTGTGTAAACACTCTAAAGGCGGTGTACACTGTACAACTGCCGTAAAAGGGAACGTACGCACCGCGGCAATACGACGACACGGCAGGCCCTCCATGCGACAAAGTGAGAAAAATATGGTCGTTCAATATTTATAGGATTTTTATTTCCGTCGTTTAGCCTCGGATACACGTCGACACAGTCGCGGGATAGGGGACAATGTGTTGAATCAAACAACCTCGATTGTTTGTCTAGATGAGGTATTTTCTAAAAGGCCGGGGACACACCGACTACTACTCTAGTTTTGTTGGTGTTCAAGTGCGGCAGTGATCACTTACCACAGTCTATCGATGTACTGGTTATGTCTTAGTTTTATTTTATTTAATAATTAAAATACAAAAAAAAGAAAAACTTATGAACTACTATAATTTTCCACAAAACTGCACAAACAGTTTGCCTGCAGGATCAGCAAAACACTACAAAATATTAAACTGCGAGAACCTTCATAATGATATGTTCTTATTAATTACTAAAAAAAAATATAAATAAGTTTTGTCCAAGAATAAACTTGAAAGACACGATCTGAGGGCCAATTCTGCTATTTTAACTGACACTGCGAATGAATTTTAACCGAACTGAGATTACATTTTGAATTAATTAAAAATATGGCATTCTGCTCCTTTAAAAATTCGATATCATCTCAGTTAAATTGCATATAAACTGTCAATTCGATCAACTTTCAATGTCTTTCTTTTGTTGAAAATATGGCTTCGCATTATTATGCATTTCGCCAATGACAAGTATTTTACCGAATTTTACGTATCAGCTGCCATAGACTAAATTCTAGAAATTAAAAATGATCTAAGCGACAAAATCAATGTTACCAACTCACAATAAAATACCCACAATATGACTAATTTCAGTGATTAAAAAATGACGTAACTGGAGGTTATAATTTTTTAATTAATTGATTTGACTAATTCCATGTATTTTATTTATTTCATTTATTTATCTATTCCATGGCATAACTGAAGGAAAACGGCACAACAGCACCACTCAGGCAGTCCTTTCCGGAAATAACCACAATCGCGATTATTTTATTGAAATTTGAAATTCTACCGAATTGCGGTTTTTTTATTTTGCAACACTGCTGAGGACATATCTATACTAAATAAAAATTGTGCGAGAGTTTTGGCGGGAATTTTGACAGTACGATTGCTCTCATAATTTAATCTACACTAATATTCTAGAGAGGAAAGATTTTTTTGTATTTTTGTATGTAACAAATAAACTTAAAAACTACTGGGCCGATTTCAAAAATAATTTGGCCGTTAGAAAGCTACATTATCACTGAGTAACATAGGCTGTAAACTCATTTCTAATACTGTACTGGAATAACGAGCACACAAAGTCGCACAATTTTGACTACTTTTAGTTGCTTGCAGTAAAAGAGAATAAAGTTAACTGAATTTGTCTGCAGTTAACTCACAGTCACTTCACCTCAGTGTTGCCAAGTCAGATTTTAAAATTGAAAATACCGTGTTGTCCACATTAAAATACGGCATTTGCGTCAAAAATACAGTGCTTGATGGGAAAAAATACAGTCTATTTTACAGTGCAATAAAATGTCATACAAAAAAGGAAATAATTAAATTATTAAATAAAATATAAATTTATTTTAAACTTTATATCCTAAACTAACTTAACATTTTATTTGTATATATCGATCGCTGCAGAAATGGATGGCTGCGATGATGATGATATCGGTTTTTTTTAATGTGTTTAATCAAAGAGTTTTATGTATACTACTAGACAAGCTCCGCGGTACATAGAAATTGTAGTATAATAAATTGTAGTATAGTAAATTAGTTGTATTACTAAGTTGCAGTCAATTGACCGTAACTCAATATTATCATCTCGCTTACTCTCAACTAGAACCCCTATTGCGCTCCCTGTTTGTGAACTGTCAAACTTCCGCGTTATGTGACGCAGTTTTACTTCTAAATAACCTGTCTAGTAGTATACAATAATACTACGAAATTTTTACTGTAAAAAAATACTGTGTCTCCATATAAGGCATTTATAAAAATACCGTGTCCAGTAGATGGCATGAAAATACGGCAGATCTGCTGTAATTACAGTGCACTTGGCAACACTGCTTCACCTTCAGTCACATTTCGTTCTCAATATTTTGACGTTTGTCTGTAGACGAAATGCATTTTATATAGTTAGTGTCTCACAATGGACACTGGCGAAATCACCAATCTACGGTGGAGCCAAACACAATTAAAAGAAGAAGAAGATAGTTAAGTGTCAAAATTGTTACCAGAATGCCGTTTTGGTTCAGTCAACTTGTATTCTACTTTCGATATCATTGCGTTCTAAGTTCTTGAATATTGGTTTAGCAGAATACCATTTGCAACTTTCTTGTCGCTGAGATTAGATCGGAATGATATTTTGAACTATTAAAATTACGAGAATTGGCCCTCTGAGCAATCGTCGGCTTCAACGGTAATGTCTAACAGGGTTTTTGTTACATATTGAATAATTATAATATTATACAGTTAATATTTTTGGTGATGTGATGATCTGTTGTCTCTCTTTAGTATTGTGGTGTAAAGAATCTTGGAAGTTGTAAACAACTATTTAGGTATCGGAACAAAAACTGATTTTTATGGCACATTCGCAGTTTAAAAGTGCTGCTTATTTATCAATTGCGATAAAATTCAAAATGGTTTTTATACAATCGTCTACAAATAACTTCGTTGCAGATTTAATATAGGTATCCCATACGACTACTGCTAACGAAGTATCATCTAAAGCTAGTAAATACAGCCACATCCAGCAAACGTTGTCAGCAAACACGCGTGTCTCGTTTGGTGTTTTTCTCGGGTGCATTCATTTGGTCGGGCTTAGAGGTATACATAATGCATACAGCCGCAGGGGGCCATCGGTATTCCGCATGGCTCGTCCCTACAACTGATGTCCTGCCCGCTGACCCCTTGTGCGCTTTTTTAGCTGTATTTCTATCTTCACACTTACTTGCAAATGATTGATTTATTCAAGAATCGTATGCATTGTCTAAACTACTAAGTCGTTGATCTTCCTGTCATTATTAAGTTAGGTCATGAGAACATGTTCAATATTGCATAAAGTTTGTTTGTACCTGTGATTTATGACAGACCTTCTACCTTACCATCGATATCTTTGTGAGTGCTGTGCTGGGTGATAGTCTCTGTCACCATTAAGTGGGCTAAGGGTGATTTTATAAGACGTTAAGTTGTCCCATGAGATTTTCCCTCCACCTGCCTAATAGTAACCCTCTTTAAAAATGCTGTTCGCGTGGATGAAATCAATAGTCATCGTATAAATGCCGTTAACAATTCCCAAAAGTTATTGTACCCTATTTCGCACCAGGAAGTTCATACTCGAATATTTTGAGTACCTAATTAATATGCATTACATAGTAGACTCCTCTTCCTAGATAATGATATTTTAAATTATATTAAAATATCATTTTAGATAGAGATTTCATTCATGATTAGTGTTTTTTACCAAAAGCACTAATCGCCTTGAATATAAAAAGTAATAATAAATCTCAAAGAAGACTTCGTTAATTTTTTGCCACGAAACCAAAGTATAAAGTTTCACGGATTTCTGAAAATGCTGAAGTTGTGTTATAAACTAATTAATGCAAATTACGGTGGGTTAAAGAATGAAGTTTCTACCTGAATATGATAAGTTAATTTCCTGCTGCGGTGCAAAAGCCAAAATAGTTTCTGTAACGCTTTTACTAACCGAACAGCAATGTTTCCCGATGAACACCGGCTTTATTTTGCAGTGTCTTGAAATTTTTAAATAGTTTTTTGTAGTAACTAAATTGCCCGTTATTGTATCGGAAAAGTACGTCTATTATGGTCATTGATTGCTTTTGATTGGATTCCCAGATCGAGCGATATATTTTCTTTTCAAATATGTCTTACTTGAGATTTGATTTGGTAATAGAATATTTAAGTACTCTCTATATGAACTATTTGTGAAAACTTGTAAATGGCCTTTTATAATTTATCCTGCATTAATATTGTAAATGCTAGCTGTAAGTTTTCCCAACAAATAATAATAAAATAAATCTACAAGTTCATATAAAATTACATGTGCTGTATGATTCATCGAAGACCAGACCAAACTGCTTAATCTAAAAATGAGAAATTTTAACAGCATATTTCTATAACGACAAAGTTAACCACTATGAAATGTTTTTGATATGCCACCCCTTGGATGGCGGATTCGCGGATGGGATCGAAATGATTGTATGGGAAAGAAGATATTATTTGAAAATTTAGGTTTATCAACTTAAGTAGTGAAACTCGTATTTTGGCGTGTTTCAAAATTCAACTCTAAATGGGAGAAAGGGGATGGGGAAGTTTGTATGGGAAAATAGATTTTACACCAGAAGCGTGTGAAGCAGTGACCAAATCTAGTCAGTTATGAGACTGAAATAATACGCGACTGCACATTTACTTACTTTTTCTACGATACAATGTGATGTGGTTCTTTATTTAGAAATTTTGTTGATATATTCTTTTTACCTACTTACACAAAAACAACTTTCGAGAATACATTTCTTGAGTTGTAGAGCCACGCTGTAGACAGTTTTGTCTACTGCACGGATAGGCCGGGTCGTCCGGATCATTACCACTGTCTTACAGAAAACTGACGTAAAGTAGCAGTTTGCTGAGTTGTTGAGTGAGATATCCCGAGGCCCAAATCCCCCTCCCCTTCTCGATTCCTTAATTATCCCTTTCCTATAAAGTTGGTAACACGTCCATTGTGTGCGTACATGGGCAGTGGAGATCACTTACCATCAGGTGACTCACTTGCTCGTTTGCCGGTCTATGCTATAAAACAAAACAAAACACAATAACTATTATAGATGAACTTTTTTGAGATTGTACGTTCATTTCGTGTTTTTCTTTGATATAAAATCAACAAACTAGTCAAAACATCCTCACATAATGAAAAACATTACGCTAAAGAAAATCAGATAATCTTAAATAAGACAGACTCCACTATTTCACAGTGAAACTTAGCCGAATATCGAAGAGTTCCCGATACGGTACTCTATTCTTAGTTCCAAAAGAAGTTGTAAATGTTCACATCCACATGTCTGCAAATAGTCGAACATACGCTGTGATAGGTATGTCCTATGTTCCTCTTTTAGACAGATGTATTACCGTACCATTCGATATTTCCGCAGCGAAAAAAAGGTTATTTAAAGTCTTAAAATTTTAAATAACCTTTATTTCATCGCATAAAGACTGAATGGTACGGTAATATCAATTTGCAAGATTTTTTGGAATTAAGAATAGAATAAATCAATCATAGTATATTAAACAATAGTTTAGTCTATGATTGATTTTGCTATAAAGCTTTTCTTTAATAATTTTTTTTGTGACAGAATCGTCAATATCTGTGTATAAATTACAAAGTTTGAGTCTTTCATCCCCGATTTCACTACCTTAAAGGTAGAATTGCTTCTTGAACTTAAATGGGACCACTGAAGTAAACCCTGTTGAATACAAATAAAAAGAATCATCAAAATGGATGCACCTTTGGCGGAGTTATGCATACACTAAGGTGCATAAAAGAATATACAGCCCAATTGAGCATATCTTTGATTTTTGTGTCGATAAAAAAATTGCTCTAAATGGTTCGTTTACTGCCGTTGCGTCACCTTTTTCTTCCTGGAACTTGGCTAACATACTGTCGAATGTCTAGATTGTGCATGAATATCATTTTAATATTCTTTGTCCCTCATACAAATATAATAATAATTTTGATTTACTAAGTAATTACATCGTAAATTAAAATAAATTTGTAGAAGTTAGTCAATAATAAATGAGAAAATCTGAAAGGTTTTAATACTCAGTTTAACTTGTGTAGTGCAGCGTCTAGCATCACAGTTTAAACAAATTTAAGAAGTTTTTACTCCATATTTCAACATTTTAATAAATTGAGTTTTAGACCTACTGATGTCATTTTTATTCCTAGCAATAAGCATAATCTCGCACACGACAACATAAATAACATAAGCTTCGTGAATAGTCCCTGAACCCCCTAAGGGAGTCCACTTCTATACTGTTCCATGTTTACCGGTTCCGTCTACCAAATCAATATTGCACGAGGTGGATGCATCGCACCATGAAAAAAGTTTATTTCAAAAATCTTACGAACTATACGACTAACACGGACTGCCGAGACGAAAGTCGCAGGTTTGAAATCAGTCCTAAGAGCATACACTTCTGATTTTTCCAAGTTACGTGTGTAATCGTTGTTAATTATCGCTTGTTTAAACAAGTTTAAAATAAACAAATATTTAAAATGTATTTTTTTTATTCCGTAACAGATTTTAAAATAATAGTGTGGCCTGAAGAATTTTGCGTTTCATTTTTAATCGAATTTAAACAGGAGGAGGTTCTCAATTCTTCTTTAGATGTTTTGTTTGTGTATGTTCATAAAAAGTCGGCGTAAAGTAGCAGCTTGCTGCTGCGTTTCGTACGGTGAGTGAGATATCCGGATGCCTAAATTCCCCTCCCCTTCCCAATCCCTTAATTATCCCTTTACTTTGAGGTCGGCAACGTGCCCATGATTATTTTCATATTGCGTACATGGGCGATGCAGATCACTTACGATCAGGTGACCCACTTGCTCGTTTACCGGCCTAAACTTTAAAAACACTGCTAAATGTGGTCCGAATTAAATTTTTCCTTTTATATTTGATAGGGTTTATTTCTATGGTCTCATATACATTTGATTACGATCTGATGACGATGTACGAGAGAAATGACAAATTCCTTAATGGATCAGAGAAAACACGTTTTTGAAACGGGGTTTAAAGTAGATTTTTGGAATATTTATCTTATATTTATTTAAGCTATATATTGATCATTACGATACATTTTAGCTCCAGCAGTATGCCACTTAGGGGCTTAATAATTACGGCCACGTAGTTATTAATATATATAGCACTTTATGCAGGTGTATGGATCTACTACGAATACTACTACTGCGCTCGTCATCCTATTAGGATGTAACATGTTAAGACTCATAATGCCTAATTTTAATGGCTTTAATGCCTTTTACACCCGAACACAATAGTTGTTACTGTTTCAGAGGTCTTGAATTTATTCTTAGGCAGCACAATTTTTGTTTAAAAATTTACATGTAGTATTTGCAGTTGCATTGTAAATCATAGCTGCTTCGACGTGTATCGGGGCATGTAGCGTTGGAGGCGTGCCCCTTGTTTTAGAACGCAATAAATAAATGCTTCAACAGACAAGCATACATATTGATATTTTGTACATTACTTATTGATCTGCAGTGTTAGTTCAGCGGGGAGTGGTACGGACTGTCAAGACGAAAGGTCGTAGGTTCAAAACCAACCCCAAGAGCATGCACTTCTTATTTTTTAAGTTACGTGTGTATTTATTGTTAATTATGGCTTGCTTTAACGGTGAAGATGAGATGTTCTCTATAAGAATTTCGAAGGTATGTGAAGTCTATCAACCCGCATTGGTCCAGCATGGTGGACTAAGGTCTAACTCCTCTAGGCCCATGCTCGGCAATGGGACGTGTATAATACAGGGCTAGTATGATTTATATTTATTGAATTGAATATTAAAAACGTAAATAAAAGTATGTGAGATGTCAGAAGACATTGTACTTGTTAGTAGTGTCGTAAGTACGCATCCTCATTTAAATATGGCAACACAAGATGGTTGTTCAATTTGTTGCCATAATAATAGAAATAATAGTTCTATAATAGCGGCTTCATACCGTTCGATTTTACGCGCCGAATTGATGGTTTATGATGTGAATTGAGCCAACAAAAGCTGCATGGTTTTTTATGAATTCGACAGACAGCCTGTTCAGACTGTTTGTATCGCATGCTATTTATCAAATAGTTATACATACAAATAAATATAAACAGTTCGCATTGACAACCTCCTCCTTTGTTTTTGTCGATTGAAAATGACATTGTATCGTCGGTAATATTATAACAAGAATGAACTGGCGCCAGTACTGACGGCGTCGTGTTCACACGATGCGCAATGCGAGCTGCGCGGGGTTGAGCCGGCGTAGCGGGGGAAAACGGGTAGTACTCGCGCAAGGACCAGAGCGAGTACAAATAAGGAACTTGCACTCGCACTTTTACTAAGCAAAATATTATGTTCACATGATGTAATTTTATGCACAGTAGTAGTACTTGCGGAAGCTACTGCGCATCGTCTGCAACGGCCATTAGTCATAAAACAAAATGATATTCGAAAGCGCATTATTAAATTAAAATGTTGTTGCAAAAATTCCAGAAAATTAAAAACAAAACGTTTCACGAGTGGAATGTCATAAAATAATTGAAATGAAACAGAACGTCCGGCGATCTGTAAATGTGCTAAGGCTCTGTTCACACGGTAAAACACTGCACGTTTTTTCACAGTTCTTTAGTTGTTTCGGTTTTTGCCATATACACGATGTAGCATGCATTGTTTAAAAATAGAATCGTGGCAAATTATCCACAAAGACTTTTCTATTTCCATACATTTCGTTTTGATTGACAAAACCAGTGAGTATTGAGTTGACATTGAGTACATTTTGATTGATCTATATCAATGTGAACGCCACTAATCTGTACATTATCCTGCACAAAAACGTGCAGTGTTTGTGAACGGGGTCTAAGAGTCTAGACATTGAACCGTAAAAGTTTGAAAAGTAAATTAGATTTCGTCTACGAATGTTACAAACCATCGCCGGACTCAGCAGCACTTATCGGGATGCGCTCTGTGGAATTGTGTCCATTGACTTAAGGGACGGAATAAAGACTGATCGAAAAATTGGCTAGCAAGTTCACATACGAAATACAGTATTGTGAGATCTGTTATCTGACTACCTCGGTGTCGCAGTTTTAATGCGTACACGGTTCAAATGCTGTGCTGAAGTTCAGGTTCGATATCCGGGTCGGGTAAAAGTGATATTGGGTTTTTCTATTACGGAATGCTCAGTATTAGGCTGGAGTCTGGAATTGTGCCTAGTATGGCGACAGGCTTGCCCCCTATCTCATTATAGCAGGGAAATAAGCTCGGCGAAATGTGAGTGTACCTACTGGTTGCACCTCTGCCAACCCCTTCGGGGATTACAGATGTGAATGCATATGTATGCGATCTGTTACTCGAGATGGATAAAAACAATGTACCACGATCACCCTATCTACCTACCCCAAAACATAAGTTGTTAAGTCTAATCATGCCCAGTAATTTCACTGGCTTCAATGTCCTTCAAACCTAAACACAACATTCATACATAACATACATACAGTATCTACATACTGTTACTTTGCGACAGAAATAGACAAAACGGTGGTACCAATCCAAACGGCCTTTCGCATATGCGACAGTTGTACCCAATTAGGGGATACAGTTGTGGGCTTACACTTTTTTACCCTAGCTCGGCAAAATAACTCCGCTACACCTAATGGTAAGTGTAGTGCAATTAGAAATAGTGTCGACCGATTTTATATCATTAGCATCTATCGTAGATCGCCAAAATCATTTCGGCCTGTCTAACTACTTCGTCATAATCATATCCAAAATTATAGTGACCACTGAATACGTTAGATGAGATGTGCTGAATGTTGTGTTCCGTGTATGTCGTGTTTGTAACTGGGCTCCGCCACCCCTACACCCAGTCCTGTCACTCACACGTGTGGACACGGATAACGCTCAGTTATGGGCACCTCGCCAGTCGGGAGAGAACTGTGCTCCCTGTAGCGTCGAGCGTATTTATATGGTGCCATCCGACGTAGATGTGATCCTTATTCTTATCTACCGCCACTAGCAAGTCTACCTACCATTGATAAAGATAGTATCATCAACAGCCATACTGGACTAATTAGATTAGATCATTGAAAATATTGTTTCTGTGGGTAGTTGATCTGTGGTAGTAGACATAAAGTCGAACGAATCGCTGAATACCTGAAAAATATCTAGATTTTTTCGTCCTTTGACTGGTTTTAAGCGTATCAATTTCTAAGAACAGTCCGCGCTTTCAAAGTGGCTTGTTTGGATCGTTGAAATGCAGCGATACGAATGCAGTTCAAGTTGTTGTCATAAAATATTATGAAATATGTTGACGCAAGCTCGGAATACATTCAAAAAGTGTATATTAAACCCGACAAAAAAGAGGTTTGTTATAAAATTTACCCCTTTCTTCTTTTTTATAGCACAGGCTGGCAAACGAGCAAGTAGGTCACCTGATGGTAAGTGATCTCCACCGCCCATATACGCCTATTTTTGGAGTTCTAAACTTAAAGCCTTACTGGGTTGCCACTAGGGCAATGTGGCGATTCTTTTTTATAGTCGGTTGCATATGACGTAACTAAACCAACAATGGACGTGCAAGGATTGGTTTCTGTATAAAAGCGATAAAACCAAAACGCGATATTCATACAAATGTGAAGTTGGGTAAAAATCGCATTCGGTTGCACAGCTGCACGCTCATGCTGCTGTGGACTGCTTAATTTTACAGGCACCTGACGGATTTTGAAAGTATTTATCAGACAAAAAATACGAAGAATTTTAATTTTTTTTATTTATGTTCTTGAATAACACCGCTAATTATTTTTGAATTCAATAAGGTTTACTGCGACGGTTATTTAAAGAAATAATTCCACTCCTAGGGGATAAAAGAGTAAACCACCTTTATGCACCGAGTTTGATAATTATTTCATTTTTATCATGTTGGGTATCTCAATCCTATTATCCTAATAGTATTATTGTTATAAATGTGAAAGTTTGGATGTTTGTGAATTTGGATGTTTATTAGTCAATCACGCCTTTACGGCTGAACGGTTTTGGATGAAATGTAGCACAAGGGAAGACCATAACCTAGATTAGGACAAAGGCTATTTTATACCGGAAAAGGCGGTTCACGCGGGCAGAGCAGCAAGCAAAAGCTCGGCTAGGTGTACTGATTGCACCTTGGCCTGCCCCCTCGGGTTATTATAGGCGGGAGCTATTTTTGAAAATGGTCTACACTTTCCTGACATTTCGCCGCAGCCACCTCTCACACATTTTTTTAAATTAACTTTAGTGACGAAACGAGTCAGGTCGCTCGCCTGATGAGCACACAGAGCTTAAAAGACAAAAATCTATAAAGTTAAAAAAACCAACATAAATTCAGCAAAAATAGGAAAATCTATATAATCTAAGACAGCGTGTTTCGCTTTGGATATAAACGTGCAAGTTAGCGTTAAGCACACATCGGGGGGCAGAAGTATGTGTTGTCACGTCACGCGAAGTCGCTACGGCATTTTAATTTGCATTTTGATTAAATGTAGGCGTCTGATAGGCGACCCAGACAGAGCCAGAGCTTATAGACGACGCGGAAGTTCGTGCATGGGATAGGGGCGATTTTATAGGGGTAGGTATTTAACTTCATAAAAATATATACGGGTTTAGGGGGCCTCTGTATGGGTGAAGAACTTTTAGATCATATAGGTTTGATTACCAGGGCATGCGATACTTTATGTCAGTTTTTAGAATTGATGACGTAACTCGTCCTGGATTGGCTGATATATGCTCGTTTCCTAATATGTCACATGTATGATCTTCTTTTGCGAAGGTTTTGACTCCAGGACTGTCGCTCTCACCAGCCGCTATGCTAACGTAATTCTGACTCGCACATTGCCATTTTAATTTTGTAACGGCTTCTGCGACTTTACTTTCATTTCTTTGTTTTATTTTTCGGCCGGAAAACCCCCGTTATAGATACCTTTCCAGCCCCGGGGAGGAGATGTCAGACTCATCATTCGCACCCATTTGTATGTATGTACTATTCCGCCATTGTAACTCCTGTAAGCTAGAATCGACAGTGGCACGTATATTTCGGCACCGAGCAATGACGCTCGGCGAGTTTCTGGGATTGGAATCTGTCTTGATCCCGCAACGAAAATAATCAAATAGAAAGTTAGAGACGAGTTGGAAGTAATAATTGCCAACTTGTATGTAAATGGTTTGTCTGCATGTCCGCTGGGTAGGGCCAAATCCTTACACTACTATATATAGGTACAAAAAAAACTCGCGGTGGCCTTCTTCGGCCCAAGTGGGACGGTCCCGGGAGATGCTGAGTTACTTTATTTTCCTGCCTAAGCCTGATATTTATTTTGCAGTCCGTATGTATAATAACTATTACTCATTCTTCGCAGGTCTGCCTACACCTTGGGGGATCTCGCTGTGATAATATTTTATATCGAAGTAAGAATAATATACATACATACCACCCACTCACGCCTCTAATCCCCGAAGGATAGGCAGAGGTGAACCAGTACACCGATATTTCGTCGAGGATATCTCTGACCCATGATGTGATAGGGTGCGCGCCTATCGCTATACCGGGCACTATTCCCGACTTCAGGCCGATACTGAGCATTTTCGTAATAGAAAAACCCAGTATTACTTTTACCTGACCCGGGGATCAAACCTGAGGCCTCAGCGTCAGCCTCAGTCGTAACGTGTACGCACTACAACTGCGCCACCGAAGCGAAAAGAATAATATAACATTCAGAAACGTAATAAATATTGCTATATCGTACAAGGACGCGAGGAAATTCAAATATTTCTCTATAGACCAAGTTGAACAAGAATAATCATCGAGTGCTTTAAAGAATGGCACGTTGTCTCACCAAGTTGAAATTCCAATTTGTCATAGAACGTATTACGTTCAATGGATACAACAAAGGCCTTGGGATTCTTTCCTTATACGATTTTAGGGTGAGAGATGATGTTTTATATCGGCACTAAGTTTAAACTCGTGTAAAATTTGTTGAGATAATTTGCATTAGATACTTATGTTTGCTAGGTTGTAAATTAATATGCTGAAATCCTTTAATTGTATCAATATAAATATTCATGTTGGTAATAGGGATAAATATTAATCAAGTTATTGATAAATTAAGATATATATATAATGTGTTACAGAAAGGTGTGGTCATATTTAAGAGTCGTTACGTATATAGCTATCTGAGTATTACTGTACAGGTTCTAGACATTGTAATATTTCATGCCAATTTTCATCATTCGTTTGAGAAACCGACTTCAAAATAAAAACACTGAAAAGTCAAAACTAACTATTTCTTTATGCCTCTTTGGCATTTATTTTATTTGACTGGCAGCGACTTTAAAAAACCTATTAGAGAATTTGTTATTTTTGACTTTTCAGCGTTTTTATTTTGAAGTCGGTTTCTTAGTTTTGTTATTCTGATACCGTGTCAGCGAACTACATTCATGCTGGAGACAAAACTGATCACATCATCTCTACTCTATGCCTATCTATACATAGTCGTACCATCGTTTCGATAGACAACCGCAGAATACATTCTCACCCCCGTTGCCTTTATTCTCTCTTAACAGTTGCTTTCATTGTAGAGGCTTCATCTGCAGGGTGCGGACGGCGGTACAAATTGTCCGCTCCTCCGCACTGTAATAGGATTTTGATTCTGTATTGTATCGTTTTGTAATTGCAGTCTATTATTTTGTCAACGTTAATACAATACAGAGAATACTCACAGAAAACCGGCGTAAAGTAGCAGCTTGCTGCTGCGTTCGTACGGTGAGTGAGATATCCGGAGGCCCAAATTCACCTCCCCTTCCCAATCCCTTACTTATCCCTTTCCTTTAAGGTCGGCAACGCACCCATGATTATTTTAGTATTGTGAGCGTATATGGGCGGTGGAGATCACTTACCATCTGGTGACCCACTTGCTCGTTTGCCGGCCTATACTATTAAAAAAAAAACAATATTGCGGTGTATAATTCACTCGCTCATTGGGGATGAAAAGAGGATGGATGAAAAGACTGACGAAATAAATATAAATGGTCAGTGTGAATTGTACAGTTGGGAAAGGAAAGCTGCGGCGAATAAGATTAAGTCGTAGATATATTCGAGAAATGCAGATCAGAAGTACCCTAAACCGATGTTGTTCAAGCATCCATGAAGAATTTAATGAGAGCAAGGAGGCCTAAGGGGTGTGCAGGGATCGTAGCAAGTTGAAATCCATTGTCTCTGCATACCACTATAGGTAACAGGCGTGAGTTTACGTATGTATTTATCTTGGTTAACTATGAACTCTAAAGAAAGTGATACAAATTAATTCTGCGTTTAATTCTTTTAAAAATGCTTACAAGTGAATAAATAATCATCACATTGCTTCCATATCGCAGTCCAACGAACGCGACCGATCAACACACTTTTTCGACCACATGTAATTGACCATTATCACAACGTAATAAGGTCGAAATTTGTAACTGCAATTTACAACAATGCGTTTATTTGTTAGGCCAGTGCGCCCTTTTTCATATTGTTCCGTGCGAGTGGTTTCGCGTGTGTTTGCTCAATCTAATTGCTACTCAGTCATATTGCGTATTCATCCGTACAGAATCATATCGTGAATGGAAAATCCGTGCACATTTTCCATTTGGGGCTTAGATTCGGATTGTTCTGCTGTTTTCAATTGTTCAGCTCCTCTTCTATTCGATAACTTATTCAAGTGTCGTACTGAGGGGATTGGAAACAATTGTGTTCGGTGGTTTATTATCTTAAAATAATACTTTACAAGTGGTAGAGCCACGCTGTAGACATTTTTGTCTACAGCATGAATGGGCCGGCTCTGCTGGGTTGTTACTACTGGCTTGCTGAAAACTGGCATGAAGTAGAAACTTGCTGTTGTATCCGGAAGCACAAAGCCCCTTCTCCTTCCCAATACCTTAATCATACGTTTCCTTAAAGGTCGGCAACGCGTCCATGATTCTACAGGTATTGTGGATGTTCATGAGCGGTGGAAATCACTTACCATCAGGTGACCCACTTGTTCGATTGCCGGTATCTGCTATAAAAAAGTAAAAAAAAAAGAACCCTCAATTATTCTAAATTAAAACGAAATTTTCGTGGTTTTCTATCAAACCACGAAAAACAATTTCAACATCAGAGCCATCACAATCCCAAAACCTTATTAAAATCAACACGCTAAACTCACACGCGTTTAATTAAAACAAAACTGTTTAGACCAACTCTACCGTAGTTGGAATAAAGCCTTTCGATTCTGATTATGCAAACGTGTCGCGCTTCGAGATTATTTCCCGTGGTTCTGCATCGATATTTTGTTGGGACTACTTAAAGGTGTGTACCCAATGACGTCGCGCCCCGAGCCGACAATACGCTTCTTTTCCTGCCGCTGAACTTTGCACACGAGAGGCGTGGAGTTGCTACTTCAAAAAAAGAATAATTTAAATCGGATGAAATGATATGAAAGCATTTTCTGTATCTCATCTCTCTATCTTTACTCTTATTTCCATCCTATGGTTGCCTGTGTTCTGAGCTAAAATGCCCCAATTGTATTATATAGTGTATATTTTTATGTGTACTCCCAATGTACAATAAATTATACATAAAATAAATAAATAATAAGCATACGTTGTCATACAAAAAAACCAGCTAAGTGCGAGTGGTATTCATGCACTACGGGTTCCGTATCACTCGTCCAAAATGTTAACTTAAAAAGTATTATTAGTCATAGTATCCGCCATATTTATTTGCTTAAAATTAGACCCTTTTAAGATAGACTAGATGGACAGAGGGATAGACAAATGAAATGTATGGTTAAGACCCTTTGAGTATGGAACCCAAAAAAGTGAAATTAAGAACCTCCTGTTATTTTTTTTTCAGTTTATGGCAATACCGGTAGAATTACCGGTTAGTTAATAATTAACAGTCAATCAGTTTCTTAAATCGAAATTATTGTATGTAGGCTAATCCTCTGCACAACTAATTTGCTTTAAAATAATATTTTTTTTACAATAAAGAAGATATTTTCTCAGAAAACTGAGATAGTAAATAAATTACTAGAGACTTATGATACTGACATTATTATGTCCACATTCCACATCATGAGATACTATTGATGTCTCTCAATTGTTTGCTGCATAAATCATATCATCATCGATGGAAAATAAACGTTACGTACGTTAATACACAATATCTCCGGGAAATTTTGGTATTGATAATTCTTTATGTGTTCGATAGGATTTACTCCAAGGTAGTCATATAAATTTGATAAAGATATAAATATACCGAACAGTCACACAAATAGTCCCGACCCCACACTGGGTTAAACTGTATCGTGGGTATCAGGTACTCCGTGAGACTTGCGGTCCTACAACAACCAGACCCGAAACAAATATTTGTGGATTAGACAAACATTTGTATCGGTATGGGAATCGAACCCACGGCCTCACGCTTCGCAGCTACTCGCCCACTGCGCCACGGAGGCTGTCATATAATGACGAAGTAAAAGAGAAGAAGACGGAAAATATGAAACTCCTCAGCGAAAAACAGTAATGCACCGCGATTGGGGTTTTAAAGTTAGTTTTTAACTTATAACTGTTGCAGTTGAAGTTTTAATAGAAATATTTACCAATATTATAAATATTTTTAGAAATTATGAATGTAATCAATAAATTAATTTAATAGTAAATTTTGCCACAGCAAACCTACTCTAAAGGTTTTTCTGGCACAGTTTCCATTTGCTCGTTCCATGTTATCTTTATCCTGGTAGTACAATTTAATTTAATATACCCCGTGAAGTGGGTTATTGGTCTACGTTCTACTATATACAAACTCCTGTACAATCCAGTTATCGTTTAGTCATAATGGTGTCGTACAAATAGATTTTCATTGCGCATTCCGTAACAGCGCCATCTATCTGATGATGTAGTACGCACAATCACAAGGTATTTTCGGGTCAATTAAATATATTGTAACGTTGAGCGCAACGCACCGATGAACTTAGAAATTATGGGCACCGTGATGACAACGCCATTTTACATAGTAAAAAGTGGCACGCTTGGTTTTTTATTCAAATCCACGTATATACATCTACATGTTATCCGTGATCTGCGCATCATCATTTCAAAAAATCATTTGGAAATGGAAGATCGTTCCATTTTGTCGCTTCTTAGAATGGCGAGGACCTTGATCTTTGAGCATTTGGGGAAGAAAGTCATATTTTGTTGTTAATATAATTTCGTCATTACCCAAGCAATAAGACGAGTTCTCTTTATTCAAGTAGTAGCTTTGTCTACAGATTCAATAGCCCGGCAAAAAGTGTTCCCATTGAAAACAAGTAATATTCATCAGAAATGGTTTCAACTTTTGATATGAACGCATTGTTTCATAACTTTCATCTTCAAACTAAGGGTGAACATTGAAATATGAGTGAAAGCAGTGAACCCTTCACATTTGATCGCTCTAATTTGTTCTCTTCTCGCTAGCTTCCGCAAATGAATAATAAACGATACACAGATGATGCGTGTGTAAATGCACGAGTAATTATGTAGAGTTGTTGTCTGTGTCAACAGAATTCAATTAATTCCAACGGAGGTGGAAAATGATTATTGTCTTTGCTTGCTTACTTACATCCATGCTCGTGTTTAATGAGAAGATGCGCTGTCTAAGATTAGTGGAAATTCTAATGTGGTTTGCGTTTTGGGATATGCCAGTGTATGTAGTTTGCAGTGGTAAAGGGTGAATGGAAGCCGACGCTAATTTTTTGTAATCATATCTATTAGACATTTTATGAATATGTTTGTAGGTTATAAAATGGAAATGTTTATATCACAATATATCACAGCTAGGTTGTGGTTTGCCCTATAATACAGCATTAAGCTGAGTTGGCCACCTTTTGTCACCGCGAAGGCATGAAACTATTTCCTTTTCTTTTTTTTAATATAGTGACACGTTTGTTATGTGTATGTTGCATGTATTTCTTCATGATGACAATAAACCTGTCTTTCTTTCTAGATAAGTACTCTAGGAGAAAATATGTCCTATATAAGAACTAGAAGAAAGCAGGTCGGTCTCCTTCTAATGGATGGATGAAACAAAAACTTAAAAAGAAAATTAAATAATTTTAAGTCTGTGCTATTGTATCTGTAACCCTAGCATCAGGGTCTTCAACTCTACAGGCGAACTCGAATTACTCGTATGATTATAACACCCATATAAATTACAATATCCATTAATCTGTTCGAAGCTAGAGAATCTATTTTATAGGCAATAATAGTTTAGTATCACAAATCTGGTGGGATTAAACGCAACGTTATAGATTAAGGATAGTATAGCGTGCCGGCCCAGTGACTCGGAAGCCGTCTAGAGTGTGCACCGGTGATCCCCGGATTATTGGGATACCGCATGGATAATTGGGCAATTGTTGTGTAATTATACAGGTATTATTGGACATTATAATGAAAAAGGGGAATTTGTTTTAGTCGCTATGTATACGTCATCACTGCCACGTATTACACTTTATAAGACTTGGCGTGTCTATCAATCTATTTTCTATGTAATAATAGATCTTTGCTTATGAAATTGCCGTCTATTCGAAAAAAGTTAAAGTACTTTTTTCACCTTTTATATTTCTAATGAACAAAGTAACCACCCATGCTATCGATGCATCTTTGTCAGCGCAGTGGCAATTTATCAATGCTTTTATTAAATAAATCGGCTGGACAGAAATAAAAAGGATGGAAACAGAAATATTCTAATTTTTTCATACAGAACGGCAATTTCAACCTATTATTAATAAACAATATATATATATCTCAGCCTGTTGTCGTCCACTGTTGGACGTAACGTCCCCAAGTGAGCGCCAACCATCCCGGTCTTGAGCAGCCCGCATCCACCCGCTACCCGCCATCTTTTTCAAGTCGTCGGTCCACCGTGCAGCAGGGCGTCCTACACTACGTTTGCCTAACCGTGGTCTCCACTCCAGCACACAAACAATATATAAATACAACAAAATAGAAATGATATTATCGTATTGGAGTAGCATGCATGTCCTACTTAAGGTCTTAATAAAAGAGTGTAAATCAGTAATCGACTAGTAAGCCTATACAGTCTAGCGCTGACCGCTGGAGCTTGCGTGACTTAATTGACGAGTCCTATAGATGGTACTTACTATATGGTAGATCTCTTGTTTGCGAGAGTCCGTCTAGGACCATCACTTTGTCTATTTCTACTGCATCGTTTTTTATAGCATAGGCTGGCAAACGAGCAAGTGAGTTACCTGATGGTAAGTGATCTTCACCACCCGTGAACACCTACAGTACCAGAAGAATCATGGATGTGTTATCGACAAAACGGATAATTAAAGCATTGGAAAGGTGAGGGGGATTTGGGCCTCCTGATATCTTTTTCATCGTAATAAACGCAGCCGGCTCATTTATGTTATAGACAAAAATTAGTCGCGTGGCTCTACTAATTAGAATAGTGTGTAGGCACTGCCGTGTTCCGGTGTGAATTGAAGCCAGTGAAATTACTGCGTATTATGACGCGTAGAGCAGTGTTTTGTAATGCAAAGTTACGGTGGCGGTTACAATGATAAGCGCTCACCTGATGAGGTGAACGACTTGCGCGTCTCGTCATTTAAGAGAATTAAAAAACCAAAGGAAGAACTCAAACATGATACAAAAAGCATTAACCAGAAAGTTTCGTATGTTAAGTGTATGAACACGAAGAGAATGTTCCACAATAACTTCTTAAGCACGCCTCAATCCTAGATTAAAGTGGCTCAAGTGATTCCCCTAAGTTCCACTGGCCTCTTGCCTAATAGTCGGCTGATCATTAAATTCTCGCTGCTTGGATCATACGAGTTCGTGCTTGCTGTATTTTAGGGTATTATTCCACTATCATAGATATTACACTCTCATGTCACATGAGGAGAATGATTTTACATTACAATCTGTGTTAAATAGGACATTGTAGTCGGGATGGGTCAGTTCTTTCTTATCCTATTTCCTCTTATCCTATTATTCTATTTTTCCTACTATTCCCATATTCCTTCTCCTACATATGTTTCTTTTTTCGACCTGGCATTATCCCGGCCATTGGCATAAAATCATCTCCTGAAAGGCTGGACCGATTAAGGTGATATTTTTTTGTGTGTGTTTGAGTGGATCCCTGGATGGTTTATATTCACAATTGGACCCGGTAGGTGGCACTGCAATAGGGTTCTAGGTTTTCTTATATATATTTTTTATTTATTTTTATTATACACCCCTTTTCCTCAATATTTGAACCCTAACTACCAATTATATGTTGGATGAAACTGTGCGGGACATATAGTAATATTATAAATGTGAATGATGTTGTGAAAGATGTTTGTAAGTTTACATGTTAATCAATCATGCCTTAACAGCTGAACCGGTTTGAATAACATTTGGTACATAGATAGATCATAACTTGGACTAGGATATGGTACTTTTTGTCCCACAAAATACACTTAAACCAGATGGAGCTGCGAGCAATTCTACTAATATTATAAATGAGATTTTGGATGTTTGTGAATCCTTAACGGCTAAATAGATTTGAGTAAAATTAGTTACATAGCTGTGTACCATATTTTAGTGTACAGGTAGACATAACCTGGATATATCCCTGAAAAAAATATTTATGCGGAGAGCTGCGAGCAAAATACTAACATTTAATAAAGTCTTGATGGTAGTGCAAGATGTAACGCTAAAAATAAATCTAAAAATATTCACTCGACGTATCTACAGTTAATTACCGTTGTAATATGTATTATTTTTGTTATCTTTTCTTTTCTTTCTTTCGTCGAATGAGTAAAGCGGTGGGTGGTAACCTTTAGACTTAAAGGTGTCTTGAGGCACTATATTCTGAAGCAAATGTGTGAGTTGAATTCCAAGTTGTGTTACTTTAAATACAGTTTCTTAGCCACGCTGCCACTGGAGTCATGAGGCGACACTTTTGAGTTACTTGTAGTGTATAGTTAAACAAACAGGTGTTCAGAGTTATATGAATTAGTGGAGGAAAAATTAATATTATATTTATTTATCCCTCAGTCTCTTCAACCCCGGACAAAAAAGAGTAGTGTTGAAATAAAACTAGTTTATACGGATTTTATCGCGGTTTAATTTTTATTTTAGTCCCGACGTTTCGAAAGCTTTTCAGCCTTCGTGGTCACGGGAGAGTCTCTCCTATTTCAATGTGTAATATTCGCGTAAACCTAAGAAATCATTAAGAGTAGTGTTATAAATTGGAACCCTTTGTCCGTCTGTCCATATAACTCTTAAAGTATATCCATACTATTTGTAATGCAAACCGTTTTAATTATTCGAAAGTACATCCATGCTTTTTCTCTTTGATGTATGTAGATATGAAAAAATGTAACGTAGAAAGGTTAAATGAAGCAATTTGAATAATTTTATTAGGGCTGCCCAAATACGGAACAGTTTGTGCAGGGCTGCTGCAGGGGAAAACGCATGGGCCCTTTGTATGCTAATAGCTTTTGTTTCATAACATTGGCATGGCTGGCACGACTGGTTTTAATCAAAACTAAAAAATAATTGTTTATGCTTTGACTAGTAACGTGACATATTAATAGCAATTATAATGTCCAAATATTTTAATCTGGCACGTGATGTTACTACATATAGGACATGGACTCGACAATCATTGACCATATTACCGTTTCTACCCATGGGTTGATACCCAGGAGCCTCGAAAAACATCTCCTTATGATCTCAATTTGTTGCTGAATCAAGAGCCGCCTGCAAAAGGCAGTTATTACTGGACAAAGCCCGTATTATGGGGAGGATTCTCAATATGGGGTCTAAAATATCGATGGCTTTGGGTCCTGGCTCTTGTCACCGAAGGGTTCTTTTTTATTTTTATTAGCTTCTACGAGACGAGCTAGTCGCTAGCCTGATGGTAAGCGTCACGCCTAAACATAAATAGAAGCAACACCAGTCAGAATTTTGAATTATTAAGTACTGCATGACACTGAACTGCATTCGTCACCCCCAGACATAAGTTGTTAAATGTAATAATGCCTAGTAATTTCACTGGTTTCAATGGCCTTTAGACCGGAATTGTTTACACACTTCTTCTTGGCGGCAGAAATAGACAAAACGGTCGTACCTAATCAGACGGCCTCTCGCATACCAAGGACCTTCCACCTTGTTTGTTAATAAAAAATATTTTTCAATCTTCTTATACTTGTTATAAAATATAAAACCACTCGATGGCGCATTTGTAAAGCGAACGCGTTACGATTGAG
The DNA here is from genome assembly GCA_905332985.1 of Mimas tiliae. Lineage (NCBI taxonomy): Eukaryota > Metazoa > Arthropoda > Insecta > Lepidoptera > Sphingidae > Mimas > Mimas tiliae. Next base: position 4,506,600 of record HG995251.1, read on the forward strand.
GCTGACGCCTGATGCCTCTACATGTATTTGAGTATTAACATATACGTATTTAAAAATAAAAAGACTAGAACAAGCTTATTCCGCTAACCCTATCGTATGCCGAATCTGTACTTATTGGTTTTATTCATGTGATCGTGGAGGGGCAGCCCTAAATATTGTATGTCCTTATACGTGACAAAGCTGTGTTGACCCTTACTCGATACTGTTGTATAAACTGTTTTAGCATCCTTAAGGCAGACTTCCTATGGTAGCGTCAAGCGCCTGTGAAGCCGCGCCCGGGCGTTTGTACTGTAAGCTACATATTTAAATTCTGTTTCTGATGAATTGAATAGCGATTACGAACTTTATTTGCGTTCCAATAACATGTCATCCATAGATTGCGTGAGCAACGCGCCAGCTAAAATGGCTTAGTAATAAAAAAATGTTTTTGCTGCTCTGCCACATTTATAATGTACACATGGATGTGTTATTGTGTGATGTTAAGCGCATATGAATTGGTAATAACTTTTAAATTCATTTGAAACGAACTATAACATATAGATAACTCTTTATTGTACACCAAAAATAAAATTATACACTATGAACCTTAGTTTAAAATTAGGTTACAAAAGGCGGTTTATCGCTGAAAGCGATCTCTACCAGATAACCTGAAGTTGATATGGATTTGCAGTTTAGGGATACAAAAATGTATATAAGAGGCCATTGGATGGTAACGCCAGTAACTCATGGCGTCACAGGTAGAGTCAGTAACAAGTTGACAGATGACGACATAACGGTCGCTTACTTCAGACGCGACCATTGAAAGTCTGCCTTTACTCGATAGTGTTGCAATAAACTGTTTTGGCATCCTTACTAAACTTGCTGTGTCCTACGTCCTATATGATTTGCGGATTATTCTGGCGTGGGATCTTTTTGAGTTTAATTCTGGATGAGAATAAATAGAATGGATAGGTATAATTGTTGTATTACGTGAGCACAGTCTAAAAATCATGCAGTATCTCAGCGTTTTTGATGTTGACGAGAAACCAGATATCTATACAAATAGCATTACAAACTCTGACTGACTGATTCATAAATTCCAACACTTCTCTGCAGCTCACACCTGTATGGCATAGTAAACAGAACAACAACTAGTACACCCACGGCGCACCCTGCTTATTTCCGTCTTATAATGTGATAGGTGGCGAGCCTATCGCCAAATCGGACACAAATTCCAATTCCGGGTAGCTCGAATCGAAAAGTAACAGAGAATGTGATTGCTCGAAATGCAATTTTGATGCTGGGCTTCACCGGTTTCTCAGCCTACGCTGCCTCTAGATCAATGAGTTGACATCTTTTATCTTCTTAAAAAATAGGTATATGAATTACGGGAGAATTTCTACCACTGAGCCACTACTATTCTGAAATTAAAATAAAGGGATTTTCACCTTAATATTTCGACAATCAGTCAATCACTATATACATAAGTTTGTATTATCGATCTCAAACACGTTCCTAATGGAATTAATCATGAGTTACGTTTGTTATGAGATTTAAGAGGTCATATGGAACCGAACGTGATCGGAGTTTTTACACTGCAAATTGTATGAATTCTTCTAGCGTTCTCAATATACGAACTTTCATTTTATATTAAATTTTATAACATCAAGTATGACAATAAATAAATATTATAACATCCAATCGTCTCACCAGCAGCGTATTTGGTCTGATAAACTTCTGTCCTTCAGACCAAGTCTTCTGTCTGTTCTTTCAGGACAGCGCTGCGTAGAATCCTGCTGCGTACGCGTTACAACTGCTGTTCTGAGGTCTCGGGTTCGATCTCCGGGTCGGGTAAAAGTTACATTGGGATTTTTTTATTACTAAATGTTACTGTACTGGTTGCTCCTCTGCCAACTCCTTCGGGAATTTCGGGCGTGAGTGCGAAAATATAACTGAAGTGACACATATTTTCAACTTAAATATGTATCTCTGCTCAAACGTTCACAATTTGACGCAATATTAACTCAATTGAGTTTCGCCATTTCTATTCCGCATGCAACCGAGTAATACTTCAATGGGTTCTGCCCATTGTACTTACCAGTATAAGAAGATCCCTACAGCTTTTGATGACAACCTGCAACAGTTACAGAAAGTAAGGCCGTTTAATTGTTAGGTATCAACTTAAACTGGATGCTTTCATGTCTCCTGACATTTGAGGTACCGACAATCGCTCAACAGACCCCTTTTTAGGGCGTGAAATTGAATCTTGTTGCGGAGGGTTGTAGAAAACTTAAATATTTAAGAGGAAATTACTATCTGGAGAGGCGACCCCGTCGATTCGAGGCGAGGTATTAATTTTATGAGCCCCATTGTTACCGTAGATGGGTATGAACTCGTTAACTTTGGCAGCCGTCTGTTCTGTTTAGGGAGTCACCGTTTAGAAGTTTTGACTTATAGCGTACAGTTTGTATTAATTAAAATTAGCGAGGGAGTTGCGTCCCTAGTGTGCGATGTGTGAGATTGTGCGGTCCCCCGTAAAAACTTCAAATCCGTTTGCGTTCAAAGTTCTAATTCGCGGTTAGAGGTGAAGGGAGCCTCGAGTTGATTGACGGAGTTTGTAGCATGTTCTGAGTTTGAATTTTGATAAATATTTTCATAGCAATTTTATAAATTGTCTGAAAGAAGTTATTATTGCACAGAACATAAAATAAGAGCCAATTACTGTTTGAAAAATGTTATTAGCTAAAAGACGACAAATTAATAAAAATAAAATAAAGTGTCTATATTTCAGGTAAAAGGACCCTTAGAACATACATATACGCATATACACATACGCACTCACGCCTGTAATCCCCGAAGGGGTAGGCAGAGGTGTAACCAGTACACCCACATTTCGCAGAGCGTATCTCCGATGTGTTAGGGGGCGAGCCTATCACCATACCGGGCACAAACTCCAGACTACTCCGGGCTACTAAGCATTTCATGATAGAAAAGTCCAGTATCACTTTTACCCGACACGGGGATCGAACCCGAGACCTTACCGGACCGTACCGCGTACGCATTATAGCTGCGCTACCGAGGCAGTAATACGTTTCTAAGGGAACATAATACGTTTCCATGTTTATTACTCCATCAAATATTTTAGCACATTATTATATCTTTTCTTCTGCTGTTTCTCCATAAACATTTCAGTTGAACATAATTCTACAGATTTACCTTAAATTGAAATAAATTAGATTTATATAGTTTATATCAAATAACATACTAAAATCCACTTTCAGTAGGTACCTAACATAAAAAATCATTATCACTTCAATTTGGTTATGAATCAGTTTATACAGATATACTCTAATCGATTAATTCGAGATATAAACTAAGTTTATCTAGTCCAAATTCGATTATACATTAAGATAATCGAGTGTATAATATAAATTGGACTACACAATATAATTTAGTTCACATCACACTCGTTGCATAAACAGACGTCATGGCTACACATTCCTATGTCTATATTATTGCGTGCCTTATCCTCGCTTTAAATTTTGCGACTGGACTCCAGACTGTTAATGGAAGGATCAAGATTACCGTCGGAACTACATCTGGGTGCAGCGATGCAGCGAGGTTCATTAATGATCAACTTGTCGACGCTTACAGACTGTACGGAACCTTTTTGGATTTAGAATTCGTGCCATGGGGCAGGACTACCAGGAACGCAAACGGAACGTTAGTCTGCCAGTTTGGAACGAACGACTGCTGGGCCAACAGGCTTCAAAGATGCACCTTGAATATGTTGAGAGGTAATCAAAGGGCTCAATTGAACTATATGCAATGCGAGTTCTCATCGCCTTTCCCTTCATTCCTGCAAGGTAGATATACCTGTGCTCTATCTGCTGGACTTCGTCTTATTGATGTAGACAACTGCGTGTCTAGACCTTCCCTAGATCAGCTAGACCAAGTAGCCGAGGAAGCGTCTAGGGTGCCAATGCAAATCATTAACTTCGTTCCTTCGATCACGTTCAATGATCAACCTGATGTCGCTCTCCATAATCAGGCAAGGACCAGACTGCCAAGTATGATTTGCTTCGCTTTAGCTGATGATCCCTCTACAGGGATAATTAACTGCACGATTTAATATACTTTTGGGAATTTGTGAAACGATTATTAAGGTTTTGAATATTATAGTTTTTATACGGAATATTTGTTTTATTTCATTATTCATTCTTCATGCTTGCCTCGGTGGCGCAGTTGTAATGCGTACGCGTTACGACTGAGGCTGACGTTGAGGTCTCAGGTTTGATCCCCGGGTCGGGTAAAAGTGATATTGGGTTTTTCTATAACGCAAAGCTCAGTATTAGCCCGGAGTCTGAAATTTGTGCCGGGTATAGCGATAGGCTCGCCCCCTATCATATCATGCGATGGAAATACGCTCGGCGAATTGTGGGTGTACTGGTTACACCTCTGCATTCTCCTTCGGTAATTACAGGCATGAGTGCGTATGCATGTCATTCTTCATAAAGTACAAACACGTGAGCAAAACTACAAGAAACAATTTAATTAGAAGCATCCATACGTTTGTTCCAACTGTCGGAACAATGCGACCGCTGGCTGAAGGAAACGTCACGTAAGCAGGGTTCGGTCCCAGAGGCATTCATTTCATTAATACCGGTACCTTATTTGAAGGGAGAGGTACTTTTTTCAAATATATTACCAGTAATTGGATGTATGCAATGAATTAAGATTAGCTTACTTCAGATGGTTTTCAGTTTTATAAACCCCAGAGGGGTGCGTTATGGCTTTTTGTGATTATTTTTACTCATTACTTTATCTGAGTGTCTTTTGATATACTAACTTCAATTTTATTACTACCTTTTTGATAGGGACAGATGTTAATGTTCTAAGAATTTATTTAAAAGTTGCGGGTTGGTAACGAGAAGTATTAAAAGTAATTAGGGTATTATTGAATTGACAATCACCAGGAATGATATTCGAAGATCATATACGGTTTTCTTCTTCTGACTTCATGGGAGGAAGCATTAGCGTTAATTTTTATGTACTTACTTAATTGTACTTCGATACTATGAAAACATGTCCTCTTATAGACAGTTGTGTTTTTATCCAGTAAGTTTTTTTTATTTGCTTGAATGACGAGACGAGCAGGTCGCTCGTTTGATGTTAAACGTCACGCCTGCCCATAAACAGAAGCAACGTCACACATAACTCTGGTTTACAGAGCACTGTATGACAGTGAACTGCGCTCGTCATCCCGAGACATAAGCTATTAAGTCTCATAATGCTCAGTAATTTCACTGGCTTCAATGTCCTTCAGACCGAAACAGAACAGTGCTTCCACACTGCTGCTTGGCGGTAGAAATAGACAGCGGTGATACCATCCCAGACGGTCTCTCGCATACGAGGGACCAACTTTACCACCTATAAAAATATTTTGTATAATATTTTTAGCATTTTTTTGCTATTTTATAATACACACACGCACTCACGCCTGTAATCCCCGAAGGGGTAGGCAGAGGTCTAACCAGTACACCCACATTTCGCCGAGCGTGTATCAGTCCCTTATGTGATAGGGGGCGAGCCTATCGCCATATTAGGCACAAATTCCAGACTCCGGGCTGATATTGAGCATTTCGTAATAGAAAAACCCAATACCACTTTACCCGACTCGGGGATCGAACCCGAGACCTCAGCGTTGGCCTCAATCGTAACGCGTACGCATTATAACTGCGCCACCGAGGCAGTACTAGTAGTAGTGGTAGTTTATAATAATTAAGAAATAAGTATTTTATACCTAAAGTATTTAGAACAGCTCATAAAAAGATATACCTTAAAAACCCTACAATCTTTGAATACGAACCAACGTAATACATTTCTAAGGGAAGTTAATCAGTTTCCATGTTTATTACTCCATCAAAGGGATCTGGCTTCAGAAACATATTTTTCCCATAAAAGAACATGGCTTAAAGTATTCGAGTTTTTGTGATGTAATCTTAAGTGATTACATTGAAATACTTTCAAAGGGGAGAGGGCTGGTTTGGAGAAAATTGTTTTAAACTTCTTTTTGTTTTCGATGTTTAGAAAATTATAGCATTTTTACGGATTTTGGTGGGGAGGTCGGATTAGTTTTAAAAATACAGGATAAATTACTACCAAATTTTATCTTTTGTTTCTATTTTATGCTTTTTTAAAGCGAGATAATGTGTTCAACGTCAATAATGTTATGATGTCCGTAACAAAATGTTATTGAAACAAATATTTTTTTAACATTATTATATATTTCTTCTGCTGTTTCTTTATAAATATTTTAGTTTAAATCCACAGACTTACCTTGAATTGAAATGAATTACATTTAAATAACTTATATCGAATAAAATACCAGATACCTAATATCCATTTTCAGTAACATAAAAATCATTATCACTTCAATTTGGTTAAGAATGTCAATTTACTTTAATCCATTAATTCGAGATATAAACTAATTTTATCTAATCCAAATCCGAAGTACATTATGATAATCAACTGAATGGTATTAATGGGACTACGCAACATAATTTAGTTCACATCACACTTGTCGCATAAACAGACGTCATGGCTGCACATTCCTATTACCTTATTGCGTGCCTCATCCTCGCTATAAATTCGGTGACTGGACTGCAGACTGTTAATGGAAGGATCAAGATTACCGTCGGAACTACATCTGGGTGCAGCGATACAGTGAGGTTCATTAATGATCAACTTATCGACGCTTACAGATTGTACGGAAACTTTTTGGATTTAGAATTCGTGCCATGGGGTAGGACTGTAAGGAACGCAAACGGAACGTTAATCTGTCAGTTTGGAACGAACGACTGCTGGGCCAACAGGCATCATAGGTGCGCCTTGAATATGCTTAGAGGTAATCAAACAGCTCAAATGGAGTATATGCTATGCGAGTTCACATCGCCTCTCCCTTCATTCCAGCAAAGTAGCTACATCTGTTCTCTGTCCGCTGGACTTCGTCTTATTGACGTGGACAACTGTGTGTCTAGACCGTCCCTAGATCAGCTAGACCAAGCGGCCGAAGAAGCGGCTAGAGTGCCAATGCAAATCATTAACTTTGTTCCTTCAATCTCGTTCAATGACCAACATGATATGGCTCTCCATAATCAGGCAAGGACCAGACTGTCAAGTATGATTTGCTTCGCTTTAGCGAATGATCCCTCTTCAGGAATAATTAATTGCACGATTTAATTTACATTTGGGATTTTATGAAACGATTTACCTATTACGGTTTTGAGTATTATAGTTTTTGTACAAAATATTTGTTTTATTTCATTGTCTAGTTACAAGGTATTTATTGTACCTATTTTTTATATTGTACCTATTTAGCATACCAACAGTATACACATTATTATGCTGATTGGCCCATATGGCTCATTACAGATATACAGAGCATTCATCAGGTACTTATTATAAACATTTTGCTTAAATAATATCGGAAGGGCAACAAAAGACAGTTAAAAACATAAAATAAAATGAAAAATGTAAACATTAGGGACCCATTTCCCGAAGCCTTTCCATATTCTATAATAGACGGTCGGAGGGTACTTGATCTGCTGGTGGATTCGTACCTGAACATTTTTGTACCTGACTGGATAGCGACCACTGTACACATGGTGAAAAATCCATAATAGCTCTTTCAGGTGAGTCGTATTCCTGGGTCAAGAAGTGTATATTCAGTAACTTTCGGCCAGAATATTTCTGCCGAACATCGAGGAACTCAGTGTCTCTTGACGGTCGATATTATAATTGAATTGCACTTTTTTTAACATCAGATCCAATGTAGTAGTCACATTGCCGTGCCATGATAAAAACAATAAGTAAATGATGCTTATATGTAACATCAAGTGATATTTTAAACGCGAATTAAATTCAATAAAGATAGAATCTTTGACAACATTAGTAGCGAATGTTACAAATGTTACAAGTCAGCCATTAATTACTTTTGTACCAGCGAAATTTAAGTCCAGTGTTCAATTGACGATTTGAGAAGTTTTATCTTAGTTGGCCCCGCGCTCCGAGGTTCAGGGTTCCACGGCTAAATGCCCAACTTTTGCCGCCTTTTAATCGTCGAACTTGTACAATTGGACAATCGTCGAGGAGAGATATGGCTAATAGCTGTGTAATTTGAAGCGATAAGCTGGCTGTAGAGATAGGATTTAGCAATACGTATCATTTATGTTCTTGCTTATCTTTTAGATAATATATGTTATTGTAATGATCGTCGTGTGTGTTTACCCGACTACAGCAAGAAAGGTATATATATATACCTTGTCTGTGAGATTCACATGAATGTCACAGATAGGGTGTATTAGTGAGGACATAGTTTATTAGCTTGGACAGTCGAAACTACTGCACTGATTTGATTAAATCAACTACATACGCACTCACCCCTGTAATCCCCGAAGGGGTAGGCAGAGGTGTAACCAGGACACCCACATTTCGCCGAGCGTATCTCTGTCCCATAAGTGATAGGGGGCGAGCCTATCGCCGTACCAGGCACAAATTCCAGACTCCGGGCTGATACTGAGCATTGCGTAATAGAAAAACCCAATACCACTTTAACCGACCCGGGGATCGAACCCAAGAACTCAGTGTTGGCCTCAATCGTAACGCGTACGCATTACAACTGCGCCACGGAGGCAGTCTTTAAATGAAGTATCTATGAAATTTATCTGGATCCATTACAATGTCCTGAGATATAAAACGTGTTTCAGAAAGATGTGGTCAAATTTTAGGGTACTTCACATTACATATACTTTACAGTGAGTATTGTACCGGATCTTTTCAAAACCAAGGAATCCAAAATTTCACGTTCATTTTAATCACTCGTTTATTTATTATGAACGACATTCACTTGTTAATAAACTTGAATAACGTTTACGTAATTCTAGGGACATACATAAATAATAATAATAAACAATATTAGCTACGTACATTAAACTCATTTGTATTATTTATGAGTAACTGTTTGTTCAAACAATTAATGTGGTTAATTATATTATGCATAATATGATAATTACATATATAAAATATTATTTAACATACGCATTCACGCCTGTAATCCCCGAAAGGGTAGGCAGAGATGTAAACTGTACACCCACATTTCGCCGGCTTATTTCCATCCCATGATGTGATAGGGGTCGAGCCTATCGCGACACCGGGGACAATTCCAGACTCCGGGGAATACTGGTGCTGGTGAGCATTTCGTAATAGAAAAACCCAATATCACTTTTACCCGACCCTGGGATCGAACCCGAGACCTTAGTATAGTAGTCGTACCGCGTACGCGTTACAACTGCGCCTCCAAAGCAGTAATATATATATATGTTACTAGCTGACCCCGCGAACTTCATACTGCCTAACAGTCGATTATTTTTTTTAATACTTATTCTGCTATTCGGGACGCCGGATCAGCTAGTAAGATAAAAAAAGAAAGTAATATTAATATTTATACAATATACTAACGTCACTCAATTGTTTTGCCTTCCCGGAACCTCTCCACTAACACTTAAACTTTATGGTATGGTATTCAAGTTCAAATTGACTTTTAAGTATTATTACGAATCGATTGTATGGGAGTATAGAAAAGTGTTGTTTTTAGACTTTTCAGGTAATTTTTTAAATTTTTCTCTCCGTAAGAACCATCCTCGTACTTCAAGGAATATTCTAAAAAAAGAATTAGCGAAATCGGTTCAGCCGTTCTCGAGTTTTGCGCTTACTAATACATTCAGTGATTTTTTATATTATAGATAAAACCAAATAAACTTAATTCCGCATTTCAACAAACCATTTAGAACAATTAAAAACATTATCGTATAGCTAATATGCTGTTCATTTGCAAGTAACCTGTGGCGCTATATAACTTGCTATTTTGCCTGTGCTTTCGCTGTAATGGTTTGCAAACGTTCGCAATAACTGCCTTGTCAGTGAATGCATTTTGCAACCGTTACAAGGGTAACATTATATTGTGTTTAATTCGAGATTTTGTGTTAATTTGTATTGTCATTAGCATGCGAGTTTCATGCTCATAATGACCAGGAAAATTGTCATTTGCAGTGTTTTCAGAATTAACATTTAGGTAAATTGGTTGTAGGTACGTGTTGTAGACAATAATTGTTGTGTGTTGCACGCACGGAGAAGTGTGATATTTGATATAGTTATATTATATGGAGAAGGAGCGCAGAAAGCTATCATTTATACAATATAATAATAATCTGTTTTTTAGGTTCTCATAATGCGGAATAGTGAATCAAGAAGCATTGGTCGGCGCGTCAATCGATCTTTGATCAAGTTTTTATGTTCACATATCTTGATCTGGCAGACGAGGTTACTAACTTGTGGGATGAGGACTCGACGATCATTGTCCCAATGGTCGTTTCCGTCCATAGGTTGATACCGAAGAGTCTCGACCAACATCTTCAGAGTCTCTCAATTGAGGGTTGGCTCAGAAGTCAGATGCATAAGGCAGTATTATTGGACACGGCACGCATTTTCAGGAAGTTCCTCACACCGGGGCTATAACGACCAGTGATTTCGGTCTTAGGCCTTGCCATTGGAAGGCGATACTTTTCAAATTTTGTAATGTTTTATTATTGAGAAATGCATTATTTAAAAATGTAAAAAATCACCTTTTAAATTAAAGAGTACTATATATAATATGTTACAAATGAATAAAATAAAATAAAACATTCAGGGCCTTACTTATAAACGTTACTTAAGCATTAAGTAACGTTTAACCATTAATTTTCTTCTTTCTATAGTGTTACTCCTCTTCGAGTAAAATGTCTGTAGTCGCACAATTGAGAACCTCCTAAATATTAATAAATACACCCAACAGTCACACACATAGTCCTGACCCCACACTAGGTAAACCTGTATCGTGGGTATCAGGAACTACGAGGGACTTGCGGTCCCACAACACCCAGAACCGAGACAAATATTTGTGAATCAGACAAACGTTTGTCTAGGTGCGGAAATCGAACCCACGACCTAACGCTTCACAAGTGGCTACTCGCCCGCTGCGCCACGGGGGCTGTCAAGTACATAATTTGTCTGATCTAGCTTATTACCAAGACACTGAAAGGTAATAATTTGTATGGTCTATTAAATTGCAATATGATGTACAACCCAGAACATTATACCGTTATGGACGGCCGCATGAGCCAATAATGTTGGCCCATTAAACGATTGAAAAATGTCACAGGGCAATTTGCAGCGGTGCGCTACATTACCCCGGGTTTGGGGAATATTATACTACTGAGTTATGACGCAGATGGGGTGTGGGGTAAGGTTATGACGTTTTTAATAAGTCGAATAGTGTAGGATTGGTTCAAATTGATTAACTTTTGATATTTCATGTGTAAAATTGAAGAAGTTTATAAATGATTGTGTGAAGATTATACAGTTAAATAAATGATTTAAATAGTTTTTTGCAAGTTGTTTTTTGACATCCTATACGTACTCACGCTTGTAATCCCCGAAGGGGTAGGCACAGGCGACAGGCTCGCCCCCTATCACATCATGGGACTGAGACACGCATGGCATAATGTGAGTGTACTGGTTACACCTTTTTTTATTAGCTTGAGAGAAGAAACGAGCAGGTCGCTCGGTTGATGGGCAGCGCAACGCCTGCCCATAAACAGAAGCGACGCCACATAGTACTTTGAATTACAAAGCACTGCATGGCATTGGACTGCGCTCGTCGCCCAGACATAAGATGTTAAGTCTCATAATGCCTAGTAATTGCACTGGCTTCAGTGTCTTTCAAATCGAAACACAACAATGCTTACACACTGCTGCTTGTTAGCGGAAATAGATAAAGCGGTGGTACCAACCCAGACGTCCTCTCGCATAAGAGGGCTCGGCTCTATCACCTAGTGCTAGAAGTTACGTGAGACGAGTATTTTTATATTCATACCAAACGACAATAATCACTTTAACTCATAGTTTATTGGTTACATTTATAATATTACTACTTTATAGACCACAACTCCATGTCAGGATTCTATATAGACCGTTCTCTAATTACAACTACAACAACTAGGACCGAATAGTAAACCAGCATAGCTACCGCGTAATGAACACTTGGACTATCGACTGACCACTGATCTTACTGAACTGGAGGCTGACCGACTGACTGCGGGCAATAGACCTCCAGTTTTGGTGACAACGTCTTTTATACTATTTAACTACCCTTCCACAACTATATCGCACCATTATTATTTCAGTGTACCCAACGTTGCTTTCTCAGACACCCTCAATATACCAATATTAAGACAATACGCTAACACTAGTATTTAACACATGATTATCCTTTATGCCCAAAACCGTGTCATATTATTGACTCGGTTAATAAACAAGAATTAACGCTATCATAACCATGCGTCGGACACGCTATAACCGGTTAATACTGTATATTGTCCCGTAAGCTCACGTATTAATCGGTCAGTTATGTGAATTGACTCGCTGGATGATTACAATGGTGTAACACGTTATGTCGCTTAGTTGCCGACAAATGGGGATTTTTTGCATCTTTTTTTGTTACAAAACATTTGTTCTTTAAGTTACAAAACGAAATTTGGTGTTCAATTATAATTTAAAACCGTATTAAAATTAGTCCATTCGTTTAAACTAGATGCTGGATGGTTTTGCCAACCCTACAGTATTAACTTTACATTTAAAGTATTTGATAAGTCATCACAGGTTTTCTAGCTTTAAATAGTCTACAGTTTTTTAGCATACTTTTACAAAGATTGATTTCTGTTAATGTTAGTTTTTTTTTTATATTTGTATAGTTTTTTAGTTTCTTTTGCGGGTATACAGTTTTACTGTATTAAAAAGGTGGCTACAGTCATGATGTAAGACTTACATACAGACTGACACACAAAGTAGTAGAAAAAGAAACATAATTAACCTATGTAAGTATTGCAATAATAATATCAATATTATAAATAAAAAATAAAAAAAATATTCTAATAAAGTAACTCTCTTCCGCCTGTCCTGTCCTAGGGAGAAATCACTCAGACTCGAAACAAACATTTGTCTCGGTTTAGGAATCGAACCCGCGGTCTCTCGCTTCACAGCCGGCTACTCGCCTAATGCACCAGCCTGTCTAATAAAGTAACTATAAAATAAAAATTCTTAACAACGTCATTAAATAAATTACCTAGTGATTAAGTAGGGATTACGAACGTAACTTATCCAATAATTTGATGAGTATGCTGTCTAGGTAAGTACAGTATATTACCTCGTAAACTCATGCTTACAGTTATTATGTAAATCGCGGTCTGGTCACCGGCTTTTATAATAGTTTAATATTTTTACCCCTCGGTGCTGCTTCGGTGGCGCAGTTGTAATGCGTACGCGTTACAACTGAGGCTGACGCTGTGGTCTGGGATACGATCCCCGAGTTGGGTAAAAGTAATATTGGGTTTTTTAGAAATGCTCAGTATCAGCCCGGAGTCTGGAATTGTGCCCGGTATGGCGATAGGCTCGTCCCCTATCACATCATGGGACTGAGATCATCACATCATGCGCCACCGAGGCAGTCAAAAAGTAAAAAAAAATATTTTAAAAAAGGAATATGAAACAATAAACTATTATGAAAACGCCAGATTTACATTAATAAACCAACCCTACTTTTGTCACGTGACTGTGTGATATCTCAAATAGCTGGAACTCCGTTCACACCCCTCAAATCCCATGAGCAAGGAATGCGAATATGTAAATGTAATAAACAAAAATGACCTCTTTAAAATGCATCATTCTTTTTATGCACCCGGGAGACGTCACGGGAGCGATAAAAAGAACTTCCCAAAAACATGAATTTTTATTAAGACTCGCACTTAAGGCACCGCCGTCAAACTTAGAGGAGACGTGGATAGATGAATTTCCTTAAAACATTCCTGAAGGTTAAGTTACGGCGTTTGAATATTTTTGTGGTTCCGCTGGTAGATTCTGTCACATATCTTGACGATGGCCGACGCGGTCACAGGGCATAGTATAGTACAGCACAGTGCAGTGCAGTACAGTGCAGTGCAGTGCAGTACAGTACAGTACAGTACAGTACAGTGCAGTGCAGTACAGTACAGTACAGTACAGTACAGTACAGTACAGTACAGTATGTACAGTACAGTACAGTACAGTACAGTACAGTACAGTACAGTACAGTACAGTACAGTACAGTACAGTACAGTACAGTACAGTACAGTACAGTACAGTACAGTACAGTACAGTACAGTACAGTACAGTACAGTACAGTACAGTACAGTACAGTACAGTACTGACTCTTTCGTAACAGTCGTCGGAGATAACATCTCGCTGTCAGGCATTGCCAAAACATGTGACAAAATCTACAAGCGGAATCACAAAAATATTCTAAACTTAAAGAGACAAATAGACCTCTTTCCCACCATGTGGATTGGGGGGCATTTATTTATTTATTTATTTGAAGAATGGTATCCCCTACTTATCGTAACAGGCGACTATAAGTGCGTCCACATTTGTGACGCACCGAGGAGATTGGCGTGGCTCTCTCAAGACTTGCTACTTTTGATAGGAATAAGTTGTGACATAACATGGCAAAATGTTCGTTAGTTTCAACGAGATCTCAGCTTCATGACATTAGGTCACAAAATTTGACAACCGTCAGTCGTGTCTTTGTTCTTCTTATCGAATGGTGACCAACCCAGTATCTGTTTCCAAGTGGTCTGAGAGTTTCTAACTTGGTTAATCGACTACTATGACTTGATAACAGTCAGGATTTATTACGTACCCTCCGAAGCACCAAACGCTCAGTTGATATACCACTAAATGGTCACCCATCCATAGACTGACCGCGCCAAGGGTTTTACTCGCTAATAGTTTACAGATTAGTGAGTGGAACTGACTATGACCGCTTCTCCTTGTTACTCGTATCTAACATTTTCACGAAGTATCGGTACGTTGAAACCGTGTGCCATTTCCTTAATGTAATCAAGAAAGATTACCGGTAATTCGTAGTTATAGTAATGTTTTTTTTATAGCATAGTCCGGCAAACAAGTAAGTTGGTCACCTGATGATAAGTGATCTCGATCACCCACGTACGTCCACAATATAAAAAGAATCATGGGTGCGTTGCCGACCTTAAAGGAAAGGAATAATTAGGGGAGAGATTTGGGCCTCCAGATATCTGACTCTCCGTACGAAAGGCAGCAAGCCAATACTTTATGTCGGTTTTCAGTAAGACCTTTGTAACGACCCGGTTGAGCCACATTCGTGCTGTAGAGAAATCTGTCTACAGCGTAGCTCTACCACCCAAAAAACAGTCGTCAGGTAAACACTACTAACGTTGTGTTCTACTAAGAGGCTAATCTGTCCTAGTAAAAAATCGGTGTGAAAATCCTACCATTGCTATATTCATTAGTATTCTTATATAAAAAGCTATAACGCTATAAAGCTATAATTATTTCATAATAACATTTGGTTATAAAATTTTGTAACTTGATTGAATTAATTATTATCAGTGTAGAATAGAGTATCTGATGCCTAGATAATCTTCCCAGATAAGATATATTGTAATTAACATTATGAAATCCACGATATTTTATATCAAACATATTTACGTTGCATATGATCACGGCGTATTAAGGTCTATTCACACAATCGTGTTCCGTTCAGACGGTACCGTGGTCTTTTTTAAACAACTGACGGTAGGCAGCGGCCTGGCTGCGCTCTGGCATTGCTGAGGTACATGGGCGGCGGTAACCACTTTCCATCAGGTGGGCGGCTCGCTCGTCTGTCTATCTAGGGCAATAAAAAAAAATACTGACGAATAGACGAGGCATTTGCTCGTCTTTGTTAATCACATCTCCTAGCCATAAACAACTGCAGCAATACCGAGAACTATGAATTACAAAGTATTCACCCGAGACAAGATGTTAAGTCTCTTAATGTCCATAATGCTTTCATGTCCTTTAAATCGGAGCTCTACCAATGCTCGCACCCTGCTGCCTGGCGGCATTAAACCACAATAACACCAGGCCGAAAGAAAAAAAAGTAACCTCACTGACTGCTTGAAATACCAGAGGTAAGCGTCATCAAAGTTGAGTCATTCGAGTTGTAGACAAAAAAGCGTAACTCTACCACATGAAACAGATGATATGATTAACATAATCAAACAAAGAATCATTGAAATCGGTGCCTAAAATATGTCAGAGTTATGCGTAAGTATATATTAAAAATATACCTATATAATGAGAAATTAAGAACCTATTTACTCCTTTATAAAGTCGGTTAATAATCGTGATAATACTGAAGTGTGAAGAAGCGATTAAGTAGGCCGGCATAATTTTACGATCTACGATAGATACAATGTCTATTGGTACGTATGTTGGTCGACAGTATTTTAGGATTGCGCTTTACTTACCGTCAGGTTTAGCGTAGTCACTTTGCCGAGCTAGATAGCTAAATACCATCCGGTAACTGTGCCGTGCCAGGAAAAAAAATGGTTGTCTTCCCTAAAACCATTTCAAACTCTTACGGAACCCTACAGAATGGGAATAGCAATACAGCGGCAGAGTCACGGTCGAGATGTAACAAACGAGCTCCAGCGGGGAAGTAGGCGGTTGAATAATTGAGCAAGTGTGGTCCACGGATCGTCTAGTGGCCGATCGATGGCCAAGCGTTACCTGTACACAATATCATTTGCAAATAAATAATAAATATCAATAAATACAACATGCCTCGGTGGCGCAGTTGTAATGTGTACGCGGTACGACTGCTGGAGGTCTTGGGTTTGATCCCCGGATCTGGTAAAGTGATATTAGGTTTTTCTATCATGAAATGCTTAGTATCAGCATGGAGTCTGGAATAGTGCCCGGTATGGCAATAAACTCGCCGCCTATCACATCATAGGGCGGCGACAAGCTCGGCGAAATGTGTGTGGATTAGTTACTCCTCTACCTACCCCTTCGGGGAGTACAAAGGCGTGAGTGTGTATGTATGTATAAATACAGCCAACAGTCACACACGTTGTCCTGATCCCACAATAAGATACGAGTCTTATGTCGTGGGTACTGCGAGAGTCTTTCGATCTCGCAACAACCAGACCCGAATCACTATTAAAATTTGTATTTGAGGTTTCAATTCCAAAAATCACATATGAGTTGTCCTGGTTTGGAAATGTGCCCAGTATAGCCATACACTCGACTCCTATCACATCGTGGGACGGAAACAATCTTAACAAAGGGTGAATGCCACTGTACATTTGCCTACCCATTTAGGGGAATACATGAGCTGAAACCCAAATATGACGAATAATTGAAAAATATTGGATATTAAAATTCCCACCCCAGTCTTAAAGAAAGCAACCGACTAATTAAATTTCCTTTTTAGGCAATAAACCGCTCACCACGTGGTATTTTATTACCATATTTTGGAATTTAATAATAATTTAATGTTATCTGTGATATATTAAATTGTTTTCGGTGTGCCGAAAGATACAATCAGATTTTTTCGCTGTCATAACTGAGTATATAGATCTTAATTGGGTAGATAAAGCGTTATTCAGGAAATCGCTTATCATGCTATAGGTAATTATTAGTGGCACGTGCTTTGTTTACATAATGCAGTTTTTATATAGCAGAGGCCAAGGAGCAAGTATAAGGTGGTAGGTTCCTCGTGCCAGAGGGAGTTTGGGTTGGCACCACTGCTTTGTCTATTTCTCCTGTCAAACAACAGTGTGTTAGCACTGTTTTGAAGGTCATTGAAGCCGGTGAAATTACTAGGCATTATGATACTTAACAACTTATCTGTCGTCGTGACGAGCGCAATCCAGTGTCATGAAGTGTTTTGTTTGTGGTGTGCTTTGTAATTGAAATTTCTGTGATGTGTTGCTTCCGTTTATCGGCAGGCGTAGTGCTTAGCATCAGGCGAGCGACCAGCTCGTTTCGTCACTTAAGTTAATAAAAAAACCCTGCAATGTTTTCACACTGCTGCATGGCGCTAGAAATAGATAAAGCTATGATTCCAATCTAGACGGCCTATCGCATACGAACGACCTACACCTAGTAGTATTACGTGAAACTGTTTAAAAAGAAAAGGTATTGAAATGCGACAGGAGCTTGAAATTCCTCCCTAATTTATTCCTTAGAACATAAATATTTCACAATTCTCTCGAAGGAAAGGAGCAGCAAAAGCATCATTTCACGTGATAATAATCTCTGCAGACAACTCGAAACGTAGTCAGCCTGTCAAAATCGATAGCCGATTCTAAGTTTTATCAGCTTTCAGCCGTTGGCGGCGTGTTTTTATTGAAACAAACTTTATTTTCGTTTTGATGACTTATTAAAATGGAAATGTTCCGAAGTCGTTTTGAAAATTAACGAGGGCTCAAATGTTTCGATTCCATTTGTATTTATGGAGTTGTTAACTATGAGAAGTTTTATTTGTCTTTTTATTATTATTTTTTTATGTACACTCTACGGACTCTAGGTCTATGCCGTTTTTATGAATTACAAATCACTGCATGGCTAGGGACTGCGCTCGTCACCCAGAAACATAAGATGTTAAATCTCATAATGCCCAGTAATTTCACTGGCTTTAATTTTCTTCAAACCGAAACACAACAGTGCTTACGCACTGTTGTTTGGCGGCAGAAAATTACAAATCGGTGGTACCAACCCAGATGGCCTCTCTCGCATACGAGGGACCTACCACCTTGCAATATCATTGGATTTTGATGCCAGTGAAATTACTGAGTGACAAGCGCAGTCCAGTGGTAAGTTGCTGCACCATTAAAAATCCTGAATGATGTTATATTGTTAACGGGCAGGCGTGGCACTTACTAACAGTCAAGCGACCTTCCGTCACGTCATTCAGCATAAGAAAAAAAACAAAAAACTTTAACTTACCTAGCACCTTTCCCGTTACTGCTATCGCCTATCGCTATCTGAAAAGGAATTACTCCCAATTAGCATAGAATTTGACTATCAGGTAAGAGATGAAATGTCTTGGAACGTACATATTTTGCCAGGCAAGGCAGGCAACTTGGAGTACGTAAATTGCAAAAGCAAATTTGTGAAAATTCATATGATGTAGACACGGACAGTGAGGAACTGAAAATATCTGAATAATAGAATTTGGTTCAATCATATTTTATTATACTAAAGTGAGATTGACGAGTGAGTTTACCGAAGGGCTTAGTACACTCTCTTCAATCCTCATACCTGCCATACACTACGTCACGAGCGCTGTCCGATGCCATGCAGTAGACTTCATAATTCAAAGTTCTAATTGGTGTTGCTTCTGGTTATGGTCAGGCATGACGCTTACTATCAGGTAAGTGACCTGCTTGTCTCGTCATTAAAATTGTTAAAAAAACTCATCTATGATTCTACTGGTATTGTGGATGTTCATGGCGTTAAGTATCATTTACCATCAGGTGTCTCACTTGCTCGTTTGAAAAAGAAAAAAACTAAAGTGATGAAACAAAGTTTGTGTTAGTTGTAGTTTTAAGCAGATAGACTGGAAAAACATTCACTTTATATTTTACTCGTAAGAATCACAGACATTTTTATATAGCTTGCGAGCTCTTGACTTTTATTAGTTGCAAATAAAATTGACATTGCTTTATGAAAGATCGCAATAACCAAGATAGCTAGTTCATCTTTATTAGACCGACATCAGTGGTAGATTTGATATATTGTCTGGATGGATTTCTATCATAGCAGTAATGTTGCCATAATAGTTTCCAATAACCAATATCTTCCGAACGAGTGACTTTTGGTTCAGTTAATTTATTTTTAGTTTTACGAGATTTGCTTCCTCGGATAAATATTTCGATAGCTAAGTAAGCTTTTATTACGTTTTGTAACATTAAATTTTTGAAATGTTCTGTTGCGTTGTTTGTTTCAGTGTTTGTATTATCAATTTTTGTATGAACAAAAGCTATAATAATTACCCCAACCTAATTAATGTATTCTCATTCGACGCATTCATACAGTAAATATTTTTTATATGTTATGAATTTTTAAAAAATACTGCCAGTTTGCTAATATATTTTGATTTCAATACTCTTCTTGGAACAAAAGAATTTCGGCTTTTCATTTAATTCTGCAAAAATGAAAAAATAAGTCATTATTTTCCTTACATTTTATTGTAGCTGCATTTAGTCAACCGTGTATATGGTCAGTCTTTAAAGCCTCAACACACAAAGGAATATCACAGAAGACTCTTGTTTACGAGGTCGTGTCACACAGTTTAAAAAAAGAATCGTATGACGCGGCATCGTAAATGGCAGTTTTCTGTTAAGTTCTCGTCTATGTCGTACAAAAAGCTCTTTGAATCCAAAGAAGGCTTTACTAGTACCCATTAGCAGAGTTCTAATATTCATTACCGTTTAAAATAATAAAGTTCGTCTCAATTTAATAACAAAATAATTCGTGATTCTTGTTGCTTGTCGAAGTTACGACCTTCATGGAAACATTTCATTGACTTAATCAAAGATTAAAGTAACTGAAGTTTGTAGTAAAGGTCTACATAATTGATGTTAGAGGGTAAAACTATTTAGAAATTCTTGGCTCTTGCTATGAATCACCCTTTCCAAAGAAAGTTGTTAATTTTAAATGGCCTAATGATATTTAATCAATAATACTTTGTTATAGGTGGTTTAGAAAGAAATTGAAATATTTTGGAGACTAAAGTCCTATTTCACAATATTTGTTTAAATATTAACCAACCAATACTACATTAAACAGCCTAGTAAGGAAGTCCCACACACTCCTGTGTGTTTTGATATTTTGAACTTGAAAAGCACTAAGGTTTTTCAATGTGATAAAAGGGAACAGTCAGTAATATTGGGTTAACACGGTTTGATTTTAGTTGATCAACGGCGAAATCGTATGCGATTTGAACCGTCTGATCAGACTTTCGAATCGATGAACAAAAACCTTATAGCTGTTGTTGATTAAGTATTTTGTTGATAAGTAAGTAGAGTGTAAGTGGGCCACCAACATCTTTGGTCCAAAGCCAAACTCACCTGCACGTAGTACACGCTGCTGATTAAGAGAAACTTGGTTTCCATTACGGGTTGTGGGGGTTATACAGCGGGCCGCCCCACATAATACCAAATCCATTGTCAAATCATGATGTAGGAAGGTGCATCCTGGCATTAAGCCGGGATAACGCCCGCGCTAGGCAGAAAGAAAAAAAACATAAACTATCTTCACGACAATACATCAAAACATTGAAATAAAACTTTGCCATAACAAATTCAATTCGGCACAGTCTATCAAAATATATACGCACTCACGCCTGTAATCCCCGAAGGGCTAGGCAGAGGTGTAACCAGTACACCCAAATTTCGCCGAGCGTATCTCCGTCCCACGATGTGATAGGAGGCGAGCCTATCGCCATACCGGGCAAAATTCCAGACTCTGGGCTGATACTGACCATTTCATAATGGAAAAACCCAATACCACTTTACCCGACCCGGGGATCGAACCCGAGACCTCAACGTTGGCCGCAATCGTAACGCGTAGGCATTACAACTGCGCCACCGAAGCAGTCAATCAAATTCGGCACAGTCTATCAAAATATACTGTTATCGTAATTGCCCATTAACATTTATTAGCTTAATATTAAAATAATATAAGACCCTCGCGAAACCGGGCCAGCCGTTTTACTGAGGGAGGTGGTTGTGCCTTAATTTTCCGTACCAGTAGTCGTGTTGGTGGATCCGCTGCCAATAAACAATATCTTCCAGTCGAGCGGCCATTGAACGAGGTTCTGCTAATTAGGGACGTGGAAACCGATCAAAAGGAAGCCTTTGATGCGAAACTGAAAAGGTGACAACGATATCCATCCTTTGTCGATATTTCGGTTATTATATCGATATGCAATGATATCAAAAAGGTTTTGGAAGTTGACGGCATATTTAGAGGTTTAAAGCTTTCTATTGTCAACTTACGAGCATAACTTAAATGATGTTTACATACATATATATTTATATATCATATATATGCATATTTATTATTAGGAAATCAGTGCTGTGTTGTGGCTCATGCGCAATACAGCGATATGCTGAGTGGTCACCTGCCTGTCACAGTCACGGCATGCAACTGCTTACTTTTTAATAAAAAAAAATTATTCTCTTCGATATTCAATTCAAGTCATTCTTTCCCAGCAAGTAGCGTGTACATGTCGTGCTGTGGCAAATAAATATATTTTTCTTTCTTTTTTTCTATGTTTCATAGTAGTTTCAAGTAATTAGGTGGTGCCTCATATGCGTGAGGACGTCTGAGTTGGCACCGCCACTTTTTCTAATTTTATGTTTCGGTTTAAAGGTCAATGTCAAATGACGGAAGCCAGTGAAATACTGGGCATTATGAGACTTAACATCTTATGTCTCGGGGTGACGAGCGCAGTTCAATTCCTTACAATGCTTTGTAATACAAGGAAAGACATGCCAAAAACCTTACCCTTATAGTCCGGTTTTGCCATTTATTAATTCTAAAAATAAATGTTTGTTTGTTCTTACTCTATGCGTGCCTATACCATTCATCCAATTGTGATAAAACTTTGAGTTGTTGTGGGCACGGTAGAGAGAAGGTGTAGTTATATTCTCTTTGAGAGAAGGCTTATTTGAAAAAAAGAGTATTACCGAACACATCTAGCGTATATAAAAATTGTGTTCTAAGTCCAAACTATAAAACGCCAAAGCATCCGCGATCAACACCTACAGAATGCAAAATACATCACGTCACTACGTTAATAGTGTTGGGAAAAATATCGGCGGCGGGTAGATTTCAATAAGCGATAACTTCTGCATGACCGACGCCCTCCTTCAACTGGGCATTTACGGATGCCAGTGATCAAAGCGATCCGTGAGGCGCTCGACGCGGTTTTGAATCGTTCTATTTGGACCAGTAATATCCTTGGTACTGATTCTATTATTAACTGGGAAAAAATTATCAAAAATAAAAAAATACTTCCTAAGCTAGTGCAGTTTATAATGGTCATGATACATACCACCGTCTCAAAATTATAGTTTAATTTTGTGTCTAGCTTTTTAATATCACCGCACTATAACTCTTCGACTACTTAATATAGAGTCATTCCACAATTTAGTATTTAAAGGCTTTTTCATAGAAGTTATTGTAAGAAAGACAATGATTATAAGAATATTATTGGTCGGTTAAAATTGCTAACTATGCTGCGAAGAAAAAGATTTTCCTCATAATAATATTTTTTTTAAACGGGTCGTATACTATGTCATTTATACTCGTAACTTACTTTTTGTATTGAGTCACTGATACATTATCTTTAATTTTCTTTCCTTCTTCCAGCTTCATTATCCTACTCGCAGTGGGGTTGACGCAACATGCTTTTTACACGAGTTACAGAAAAAATTGTTTTGTAGTTTTTACGACCGGCCGCCTGCCTGACGTCAACCCCACTGGGGAGAAATCACCCAGACCGGAAACAAATATTTGTAGATCACACAAATATTATCTCGACGCGGGAATTGAATCCATAGCCTCTCGCTTTACACTTGGCTACTCGCCCACTACGCCATGGAAGCTGAATTACATTTTATTTAATGTTTAATTTTTATCTTTACACGGCAACTTCAGTATGCTGCGTCTGATGATGCGTACAGTGCAGTAAAAAAAAGCAAAACAAAAACACGCCGAATTGAGAACCTCGCCCTGTTTTGAAGTCGGTTAATAATAATCTATTATGCTGGCTTGAAGTTACCGGATAGAAGTTACTAGTTGCCCGCGGAACGTGACTTGCCGGAGCCCTTATGGCGATACCATGTGGTACAGTGGTAGCCATCCATTCGGGTACCTATAAAAGTGTATCAGGTACTCATATTGATTATTATATTATAATTGATGCTAAGTGACACATTCTTTAAAAAGTGTTAAAATTGGTAAATGTTAACTTGTAATGTACATAATGTTCTATTAGTGGGAACTTATAATTAGCCTTTAGTTACACATATTTTTTTTTTAGTAAACATGTATTAGCTGTTAGTTTTCCAAAAATTGAAAAATAAATAAAATTATGCTATAGCTTAGAATAACTAGGTACTTACAGAAGGTAAGTCCAAACAATGCATACTCACGATCGTAAGCTAACAATTCGCTAAGTGTGACGTGTTCACTTGTACACAAACGCAAAAGAAATTTCAGCTAAAAATTATTTTCCCAAAATTTGGAAATTAATGGATGGGCAAAATGTGTTCATAGATTGATTTATAAATGAGGGTCATAAACATAATATGGCGAGTTGTTATTATTATGGTGATCGTAGTTTCAAACCATATTTGGCTCTAATTGAACGGCATCAATTTCGTGCGTGTACTTAGTTTGCAGTACTAGCCTTGGCTCGCGGCTCCGCCCGCGTGAACGGCCTTTTCCGGGATAAAAAGTAGCCTTTGTTACTTACGGCAAAAGAGTTTTTAAATCGGTCCAGTAGTTTTTAAGTTTATTCGTTACATACAAAAAATATACAAATCTTTCCTCTTTATAATATTAGTGTAGATGAGTTATTACTCTAAGGCAAAAAGTAATTTAGTCCTCAGGCGTTCAGAAAAATATAAAGCTAAAGAGGTAAACATTCAAAACTAAAAAGTTCCGACAAATAAAACCCAAATGCAT
This sequence comes from Mimas tiliae, assembly GCA_905332985.1. Lineage (NCBI taxonomy): Eukaryota > Metazoa > Arthropoda > Insecta > Lepidoptera > Sphingidae > Mimas > Mimas tiliae. The sequence continues at coordinate 4,531,278 of HG995251.1, forward strand.
TTTCCTTAAGTAAGAGAGACAATACGGGTGTTACAAGAAATACATATTTTATACTTTTGACGTGCGAGTCTCCCCTTTAGATTTATTATACGAAAGAATATGAAGTAACGCTTCCTCGTGTTGGAGCTGAGGATTTTTCTTTGTTTTCTCCCTTGGAGATAATATTAAAATGGTTCTGTTGTTACGTCACTCTTCTAAGTCCTGAATGTATAAATCAGAGTGAATTGTTGCCGTGAAGCAGTTTGGAAATATTTACCTGAAATCTAATGTACGCTACTGTTTATGTACCGGTGATTTGCTCGCGTCACAGTTATTTTAGATTCCGATATTTTGGATTCTGATTTTTTAGCCGTTTTTGAGTGACGAAACCAGCAGGTATCTCGCCTGATGGCAAGCGCCGGCCCATAAACAGAAGTAACATCACATAACTTTACAAAGCACTGCAGGGCACTGTACTACGTTCGTCACCCCTAGACATAACTTGTTAAGTCTCACAATGCCCAGTAATTTCACTGGCTTCAATGTCCTTCGCACCGCAACACAACAGAGCTTACACACTATTGCTTGGCGGCAGAAATAGACAAAGTGGTGGTGCCAACTAAGACGGCCTCTCGCATACGAGGGATGTACCTTCTTGTACTTGACTTGACCTTGACTGATCCACAAGGGCTCTTGATAAGGATAAATGGAAGGAGAGGTTAACCTTTGCCCTGCAAGGATATTACAAGTAGGTCAAGTGCGCGTCGGATCACTCACAGTGAAGGGTTCCGTAGTCCAATCGAATATATCACACATCTAAAAACTATTTATACAACTTGGCTGGCTTATTGAAATAAATTTTCGTTGGAAGTATATTTTATGTTATAATTATGTAATATTTAAAAAAAAATCCATCATGTAGTTTTAATGTCAGGGGGTAATTTTTCACGACTTTGAACACGAATATTGCACAAACTTATGACGTATATGAAAATATCATTTAACAGCTTCAATATAATTTTTAAAAACCTATCCATTGACACATTCCTAGAAAAAAATCATCCCACAGTAACATGTATGGAGAGCCACACACAAAAACATTACACCTTTGTATAGCGGTTCATAGAATACACCTACCATCCAAATTTCATCGTATTATTGCTTATAGCCTCCAAATAAAATGGCTGTGACATACGGACATGACGAAATTATAAGGGTTCCGTTTTTACCATTTAGCTACGGAACCCTAAAAACTAATTTGTATTGCTAAATATAAGCTTGAATAAATTGAAGGCCATCATATTTAACTGATACAGCGACTGAATTTTAACTGAACTGAGATTAGATTGTGTTTGACAAAAAAAGGTATTCTGCTCCTCTTTAACTTCAGTGCGATGTCAATATGATCTCATCTCGATCTCATTGCAATCTCAATTCAGTCACAATTTTGACGTTTATCTAAGTACATGTGTCATTTAAAAATGTTAGCAAAATACCGTTTTAGATTCATTCAACTTTTATTCTATTTTCGATCTCATTACGATCTATGTTCATATTGGACGTTGATTGTTGGTTTATGAGAATAAAATATACAACTTTCTTGACACTAAGACTAGGTCGGAAGAATATTTCAAACATTTTTAATTACGAGAATTGGCCTTCTGGTATCATACATAGTGAAGTTAGATACGGTTAACTTTCCAAGTTGGCTCATCGTTCTCGCATAGTTTGCTAGTGAAAAGTTTATTATCCAAGAAGAAAGTTCTTTTGCCGTCTCTCAAAACTCTATCGAGTGTTAAAAATCTATCTTCTAAGTTTCCCTGTCGTTTCCTATAAGGAATGTGCTACTCAAATTGTTCGGAAACATAATTTGTTGTGATGCAATGGTGCGCATCATTTTGTAGAAGGTAAATAGCTTCATTTGATGATATATTGAAGTATGCAGTAGAGCATATTCACTTTTTCTAAGTCGCATTTACACGGACAAAGTTGAGTATGACACGAAAAGAGAGAGAGAACATAATAGAAGACTCTCGTTTACGAGGCTACGTCATGCATTTGAATCGTATGATGGGATTTTCGATTTGAAGATTTTAGACTTTCTGAGTGGTAGAGCCATGCTGTAGCCAATTCTGTCTACAGCATGAATGGGCCGGCCCCTTCGGGTCGTTAGCACTGTCTCACAGAAAACCGGCGTAAAGTAGCAGCTTGCTGCTGCCTTTCGTATGGTGTGTGAGATATCCGGAGGCCCAAATTCCCCTCTCCTTCCCAATCCCTTATTTATCCCTTTCCTTTAAGGTCGGCAACGCGCCCATGATTATTTTAGTATTGTGGGCCTACATGGGCGGTGGAGATCACTTACCATCAGGTGACCCACTTACTCGTTTGCCGGCCTATACTATATAAAAAAGTGCATACTTCAGATTTTTTACCTACGAAAAAACTGAAGAGGTTCTCAATTCGACGTGTTTTTTAATGTATAATCACGTATAACTCCACCAAATGTGGATTGATTTGGATAATTCCTTTTTATTTGAAAGAGTATACTCTTACTGAACTATAGTTCAACGTTGTCATTTCAATTTCTCAGACCCGAAACATGATATTTGTGGATCCATTTGTATCGGTGCGGGACTCGAACCCGCGGCCTCTCGCTTCATAACCAACCACTCGCCTACTGCGCCACGGAGGTGGAGTACGAGTATACCAGCAGAATATTAGTTTCGGTAGCTCTTTTTTATCAGTTCAGTTCCAAGAATTCGCAAATAGCAAAGTCGCAGCCTACGAGTTTATTGCAGACTGTGATACACTGAGACTCCTAGATCGGGGTAACGTAAGGAAAAGTATAGATTGAATTATTTAATTTTAAGACTGCCTCGGTGGCGCAGTTGTAATGCGTACGCGTTACGATTGAGACCAACGCTGAGGTCTCGGGTTCGATCCGAGGGTCGGGTAAAGTGGTATTAGGGTTTTCTATTACGAAATGTCTGGAATTTGTGCCTGGTATGGCTATGGGCTCACCCCTATCACATCGTGGCACGGAGATACGCTTGGCGAAATCTGGGTGTACTGGTTACACCTCTGCCTACCCCTTCGGGGATTACAGGCGTGAATGCGAATGTATGTATTTTAATAAAGAAGTCATGTAGACAATCTACATGGCGCAGTGGGCAAGTAGCCAACTGTGAAGCGAGAGGCTGCGGGTTAGATTCCCACACCGACACAAATGTTTATGTGATCCAAAAATATCTGTTTCGGGTCTGAGTGTTTTGAGAGAGGTTGACGTCAGGCAGGCGGCTGGTCGTAAAAACTACAAAGCAAATGTGTCTGTAACATGTGTTAAAAAGCATGTTGCGCCGATCCCACTGCAAGTGGGACATGGGTGCTGTTAGGTATTGTTTTTTTTTTATCAGCTTTAGATGACGAGACTAGCAGGTCGTTCGCCTGATGGTAAGCGTCACGCCTGCCCATAAATAGAAGCAACACCTGAAAGTGCTGCATGGCACTGAACTGCGGTTGTCATCCCGAGACATAAGATGTTAAGTCTCATAATATACACTAATTTCAATGGCTTCAATATCCTTCAAACCGGAACACAACAGTGCTTACACACTGCTGCTTGGCGGCAGAAATAGACAAGCGGACGGTCTCTCGGATACTCGGAATTAATATGAAGTAAAGCTGTAGGCAATTTTATCTTAGACCATGTGTGGAATGGTAATGGAAATAATTAGATTGTAGTTTAAATAAGTCCCCCTGTACCTATTTTAGTTTCAAAAGTTAATACAGTTAAAAATATTGAAATTAAATAGCAGGTGTATCCTGTGTTAGTCGTTCAGTAACGTCTGGGACCTTTAATAAGAAAAGTTTGTCTGGTACCATGTCAGTAATTTAAGAGCCCATACCAAGTTCTGTAGCAAAATTAAATTTTTCTTGCGCTCCGAACTTAAGTTCCGGATAGTATCGATTCAGGGCAATTTTATTTTTTGCTGTATCCCTCGTGATGGTGACTCGTTTAGATGTTTTATATACTGGTGTAGTATCTTCATGGTTATTACGTCACTGTTATAATGGTTACACTCGGTTCAAATTTTAACAGACTTCAAAAAAAGGAGGAGGTTCTCAATTCGACTGTTTTTTTATGTTTGTTACCTTAGAACTTTCAACTAGGTGAGCCGATTTTGATGATTCTTTTAGTAGATCAATTGCTAAATCGTATACGATTTCAACCATTTGAACAGACTTTCAATCAAATTATAATAACAAAAATGTATTCAATTAAAGTTTGTCGCCTTTCAACTTTTGTTGATTCAAGTTTCTTATTGAAACGTTATATCTTACCTGAGCCTGTCACGATCAATATATATATTGAAGTCTACTTGATCGTGACGCTATATGTCTTAGCCTATAGGCATATTCCCTGAAATTTTCTGTTTCCGTCATCAATCAACAATCAAGAGATTACCAATATTAAATCAATTTTAATTGACCTATTAGAATGTGTTTATTCAATTTTCAATGTTAGTCAACTAAAATCAAACAGTGAAAACGCGTAATTTGTAAATTATGTTAAGTGATAAAAATGTGTGAATCAGTAGACCTCAAAGTAGGTTTTGGTTCATTTCAAGAACTATAGAAATAGCAAAGTTAGAAAAAAATGTTTTTTTCATGCGCAATTATGAATTTAGAACATTTAATAAGAAACTAAAGAAAACAAGTTCCCGAAATTCATCCTTTGTAAACAAAACCATATCAATAATATAAACGACTTACATCGAATTTCATATCCATGGGGACGAAACAATGCTTTCAAAATAATGAATAGCTACGGGCACTGTACATTTTCTTTACAATTTACTTAGGGACGCTGTATGTATGCACATAATTTCGGCTTGAAATTGCCTGACCCCTGTCACCTGGTAGCCTTCATGAATTATACAAGGCAATTTGTTGGGAGATAACTTATCGGACAGCGGCTTAATAGATATGTCCAATCGATAAAAAAACCCCCGAAAGGGTGTTTTAACAGGGTTTCGGTATTTACAGTCGGTTAGGGGATTGGAAAGATAATATTAAACAGAACTTAAAGTAAATCTACTTTAAGAAATCTACTTGATATTATTATTGATCCGGGATAAAAAAGAGGGGTCTTATAAGTTTGACCCCTTTATTTGTCTATGTACCTGTCTGTGGCATGTGGAGTTTCATTTGAAAGTTGGCTTTATTGAGATGGTTTTTATCTGTGTTTCAATAAGATCTATTCAGCCATTTAGAAGTTACAGCTCTTAATTGAAGCATTATTTGATAATAAAAAAAGTAAAATAACCTAACCAAAAAAAGCAGTGATAGCTCAGCGGGGAGTGGTACGGACTCTCGAGACGAAATTCGTAGGTTCGAAATCATCCCCAAGAGCATGCACCTCTGACTTTTCTAAGTTACGTGTGTATTAATTTTGAATTGCCGCTTACTTTACCGGTGAAGGAAACATCGGGAAGAAACCGGCATACTTGAGAAGTTCTCCATAAGAATTCCGAAGGTATGTGAAGTCTACCAACGGTCTGTAGAGAAACTTTATACAAAAGTGACTTATTAACGTTTATATACGTATTACTTATGTAAAGAGTTCCCATAAAAAGCAATTCCCTCCTAACTACATCCAAAATAATACCAGCCCTGTATTATATACGTCCCACTGCTGGGCACGGGCCTCCTCTACTGAATGAGAGGGGTTAGGCCTTAGTCCACCACGCTGGCCTAATGCGGCTTGGCAGACTTCACATACCTTCGAAATTCTTTTGAAGAACTTCTCAGGTATGCAGGTTTCCTCACGATGTTTCCTTCGCCGTTATAGCAAGTGATAATTAACAATTAATACACACATAACTTAGAAAAGTCAGAGGTGTATGCAATTGGGGCTGGTTTCGAACCTGCGACTTTCGTCTCGACAGTCCATACCACTCCCCGCTGAGCTATCACTGCTATATCTAACTACATCCAAGTTCATTAAAATTTCAAAACAGTTGTTCCAAACTTATAACTCACTTATACCTTGGTAAAAATTCTTATCTATCAATACTATTCAATAGAGTTTTAAAAAACTTTTCTATTGGAACTTTCGTAAATGTATTAAACTTTTTTCAGTGATTAATACAGTTAACGTTTTGGACACATTGCGAAGTTATTTAATGGCTTTTAGAAATGCGTGTGACCATGTTGGTTCTAAATTTATTCTCGAAAATAAACACTTAAGTATGTTTGACAATATTTATAGCAGCTAAATTGTGTACCAATAAAACGTTTTTTTAATAGCAAATATTTTATATTGAAAAGTCGGTAAACGAGTAAGTGGGTCACGTGATGGTAAGAGATCTTCACTGCCCGTGAACCCACAATACCAGAAAAATTATAGATGCGATGCCAAATTTAAAGTAAAAGAAGGGGTGACGAGCGCAGTCCAGTGTCATGCAGTGCTTTATTTAAAGTTTTGGCGCTTACCATCAGGCGAGCGACCTGCTCGCTCCTCATTCAATCTAATAAAAAAAAAAAGAAAAAAAGGGGAATTGTAACTCACCTATTGAAAAATAAGTGATAGAACCATGCTGTAGACAGCCGGTTCGACCGGGTTTTTACCACTGTCTCACAGAAAACCTATATGAAGTAGCAACTTTCTGGAGCGTTTCGTACAATGAGTGAGATATCCGGAGGTCCAAATACCCTTCCCTTAATCATCTTTTTCCGGTGTATTCTTAAAGATCAGCAACGCGTCCATTATTCTTCAGGTATTGTGGATGGTCATGGCGGTGGAGATCACTTACCATCAAGTGACGCACTTGATCGTTTGCCGTCCGCTGCCATAAAAAGTTACCAAAGGTAAGTTAAAATAAATAAATACAACCAACAGTCACACACATAGTACTGATCCCACACTAGGTTAACCTGTATTGTGGGTATCAGGAACTACGAGGGACTTGCGGTCCCACAACACCCAGACCCGAAACAAACATTTGTGGATCACACAAACATCTGGTCGTGGTGCGGGAATTGAACCCACGGCCTCTCGCTTTGCAACCGACTACTCGCCCACGCCACGGAGGCTGTCAAAAAAGGCACCGTTAAACTAAATCTTGCAATCGGAGCTGTGGGTATAGTTAATTCTTAAAACTGGGCATTGTAGACTAATTCAGGATCTCCTCATAGCTTAAAAAATAATTTACACAAACGTCGTAAAGCAGAAATTAAAATAAGTGCAGAAAAGCCTTGTGCCAATCATGCTTATTTGATTTTAAAACAATAAAACTTGGTAAACAAAGCCTCCAAGAAGTTTGTCTAGGGGGATGCATCGGCGACAGCTGCTTTTGAATGATGGAAAGCTTAAGGCGATTACAACCTCCTGGTTCAACTTTAATATAAAAATAAGTAGATAATACGCTTTTAAGAGTGTTCTGTGGGGGCATTTGGATTTTATCAACTTTATAAAGTACTAGCCTTTGCTCGCGGCTCCGCCCGCGTGAACTGCCTTTTCCGGGATAAAAAGTAGCCTATTTTACTCAGTGATAATGTAGCTTTCTAACGTCTTTTTTAATTCAGTCCAGTAGTTTTTAAGTTTATTCGTTTCATACAAAAAAAAACATATCTCCTCTTTTTATATTAGTGTAGATGATGGTATTTCGAATGAATGCAGTTGGTTGTAGTAGTATTTTTAATCAATTACAAAAAGGAGATTCTATATTTTATAAATTAACAATGAGAGTTTAATTAATATTATCTTCGAAAAAGCCTGTCAGAAAATTTATCATTTATAATTATATTTGTTTATTAAACTGTCCCACTGCTGGGAATAAGCCTCCTATACTAATGAGAAGAATTAGACCTTAATCTTTCACGCATTTTACATATCTAAATGAATCATCTAATCTAAATGAATCATATGAAAACCGACGTAAAGTAGCAGCTTGCTGCTGCGTTTCGTTTTTGGTGAGTGTGATATCCGGAGGCCCAAATCCCCCCGCTTAATTAACCCTTTCCTTTAAGGTTAGCAACGCGTCTATAATTCTTTTGGTATTGTGGTCGTACATGGGCGGTGGAGATCCACTTGCTCTTTTACGGGCCTATGATATTTAAAAAAAAAATCTTATGGAGTGTTTTCAGGTATGCAGGTTTTCTCACGATGTTTTACTTCGTTATTAGGATGAGTGATATTTAACAATGAATAAAAAATAGGTAACTTCGAAGAGTCATAGGTGCGTACTCTACGTAGAGCTGGTTTCGAACCCACGACTAAAATCTCGGCAGTCCGTATCACACCACACTAGACAATCGCCACTTGTTTAGATAATAGTATTGTTAAATAGGCACAATAAGTGAATTATTTGCTGTTCTATAACATCTGACTAACCTTTAAATGTCACTTAAAGTTAGGAAACAATAACGTCCAAATCTAATTTCGAAACCTAGAGGTGACCTACTAGTAGAATAAAGGCGTTGTTTTTGCCATTTAGATACTGTACCCTACAAGCAGATTCGAACAAAATGAGGAATCGAATGCAGGAGAATTCACAGGGAAACGCTGTCAAGATCCCTCTTTCTGTTTGAAGACGTTACGTTATACAAAGGGGGCGTGCAACGTTGAGTAAATGTTAATATTTACTTTAACTGTTTGACATTTGTAAAAAAGAAATGTTATAAGTAAAAGAATATTATTATGCTTGAGCTATTTTTAAAAAATGCATCAAAAATTGAGAGAACATTTTAATGTTTAACATTCATTGGTGCTAATGGAAAATTCAGTTTTATTATAATATTAAAATGAGTCGTATTTTCTTGAATTACAGAAGAGTGCGTTTTAAAGTGATTATAAAAAATGAAGCTGCTTATGCTATGTTTTATGGAAACCTTCTTACGTTTTTACTAGATCAGAATTTATATAATTTTACAGCAAAAAATAAAGCATAATGTTAATTTAGACTGACTTTGTTCAATCTCATCTTCCACACTTTAGTAAATTAAAGAAATTTTGAGAAACAGAGTACCTACTACTACCTAGTAGGTACCTATATTACATTACATTATTACTACAGAGGATGCTCAAGATCGGCTGAAGTGGAGCATCTTAGTAGAAAGGCGGACCCTGGCACTAGTCGGGATACCGCTAGGCAGAAAGAAGAAGTAGAGTACCTACCTAATATTTAAAAAGATGTGTATCTGTTCTTCATTGATATTTCTAAGAAGGCCAATTCTCGTAATTTTAAATGTTCAAAATATGATTCCGATCTAGTCTCAGCGTCAAGAAAGTTGCAAATGGCATTCTCTTAAACCAATAATCAACGTCAAATTTGAACATAGATCGTAATGAGATTGAATGTAGAATAAAAGTAGACTGAAGCCAAAACGGGATAATGCTACTGCTGATACTAGGTGCATTTGACGTTGATTATTGGTTTAAGAGAATGCCATTTGCAACTTTCTTGACGCTGAGACTAGATCGGAATCATATTTTGAACATTTAAAATTACGAGAATTGGCCTTCAGATATTTGCAGCTTATTTTTTTTATTGCGATATGGATAGTAGAAACAGTTTAACATACTTTTTTATTGCTAATTTTTTAATATTCATGTAGGTTAACATTATTCATCAAATAAAATAAGCCCCGTTTTACACGGAGAAGCGTATACGCAAAATCAAATTGGTATTTCCTAATTTGTCTGGTTAATGCGATATTTCGTGGATACAATTTATTTGGACATAAAAAATCGGCCCTTAGTGACATTTAGCTAACATTCCACAGTACACTGTCATAAGATAATTTACTTTATAATCACATACATTCGCTGAGATTTGTTATCCGGTGTCGGAAAAATGCGTGCCATTGTTGATCGTGGCTAACAGGATTTAGGTAATGCAAGGTTTGTGGGAGTAATAGTCTCTGTCATAAACTAATAAATGGGCTGATACTTGTATAAGTAGTCTAGCCAAGTACTTACATAGATCATATCGATAGAGTCACGAGAAAAAAATATATTCTTTAAAGAAATGTCTCCCAACCCCCAGATTTAAGAAAACAGCCTTTTTATCTTAAAAAGTTTCTCTTTACTCAGTTAATGTATTATATTTTTCAAGCCTGACAAAGTTATTCCAATATTTCATAGGCACACATGTCTGCGCAGAGGGTGCCTATTGTTAGAATGTATTTACAAGTTTTCTTACTTAGGTGACGAGCTCAGTGAAAAGCCCTACATTATAATGTTTCGATATACGTTACGTCAAAAGAAAGACGGAGGTATAAAAAGGTAATACTCAGCTTATTTAAACTACTAGTTTTGCTCGCGGCTCTACCCGAGTGTTCTTACTGAAAACTCATTTTTATCCCAATGAAATATAGCCTGAAGGCACTCAGAGATAATGTAGCGTCTTGTTGGTGAAATAATTTTCAGAATCTGATATCAGTTCTTGAGATTATAGTCTACAAACAAATTCACAATCTTTCCTCTTTATATGGAGACATGTAGTATTTGCTCGCACCTAACCCGCGTGAAAGGCTATTTCTAAGATAAAAGTAGCTTATGTCTTAATCAAAATTATGGTCTAATTGTGTGCAAAACCATTCAGCAGTTAAGGCGTGATTGACTAATAAACATCTAAATTCACACAGTCAAAAAACATCAAAACTTTCACATTTATAATAGTAGTAGGATTATTTTTGAAATGTTCACTGTAAAAGAAAATCTGGTGTTTTATAGAACACGGTTTTTCTGTACCAGTGCCAAACCGGTCTAACCGGCCTATTAATGCTTTAAAAACGGATAACGACTAGGTACTACCACTGTTATACTGTAATTCTTTTCGTTTATTATGCCTGTGGTTCTTATGAGCCGCTACTTTTTATTTTTTTATGCCAGCATTGCATTTATATTATAGACTAGCTCGGTGGCGTAGTTGTAATGCGTACGCGATACGACTGCTGTGCGGAGTTCTCGGAGTCGATCCATGGGTCGGGTATAGTGATATTGGGTTTTTCTGTTACGACATGATCAGTATCAGCCCGGAGTATGGAATTGTGCCCGGTTTGGCGATAGGCTCGCCCCCTATCACATCATGGAATGGAAATAAGCTCGGCTAAATATGGGTGTAGTAGTTACACCACTGCCTACGCCTTCAGGGATTATAGGCGTGAGTGGGTAAGTAAGTACGTATTATCTGGAAGAGATAGTTTCTTGCAATAAGACAAACCATTGTCTTCTATAGGTTTAGGCACTAGTTTTTAGTTTAAATTTACTTGCATTGTAAATGGTTTGCAAAAAGAGTTTTGTATTGTATTGTAATGTAGGTATGTATATTTTATAGCATATGAAAATATTTCAACAAACTCACAAATACAATGTACAATATTGAAGTAAATATCATACAATAAGGGCGCTGGTGTCGCTGCTCGCTGCTCAGTTTGTACATTCCACAGTTTTCCATATCGCGGCGGTTTATCGCACGATCGCTGCCCCCCGCCGTTCTCGATGATCCATCTTCGAGGGAGCCTAGGGGTGAATAGACGAGCAGTTCAACGCTACAGACTATTGATATTTCCTTTGAAAACTTTTAGATTTTGTCAAAGTAATGACCGATAAGAGTTATGTTTTTATAATAACCTTTTGTCATACGCACTCACGCCTGTTATCCCTGAAGGGTTAGGCAGAGGTGTAACCAGTACACCCACATTCCGCCGAGCATATCTCTGTCCCAAGATGTGATAGGGGGCGAGCCTATCGCCATATCGGGCACAAATTCCAGACTCCGGGCCGATACTGAGCATTTCGTAATAGATAAAACCATTACCACTTACCCATTCGCATGATTTTAGTCATATATTATCGTGTTTACTAGCAAAATTTTCAAACAACATTTCTCCCGCCCGTCTACACCGCTACATGTCGCGTGTACCAATGATCCATCTTCGTGAAAACACGCGCAAGCGACGCGTGATTCCACCAACAAGGGCTCTACTGAGGGAGCGGTGAAATATTTATTTTTTTCCCCACTTAACTCACGACCAAGTTTTGTGTCGAACTTATGGCGCTGGCAACAAATGGGGGAAATGTCGGATGTCATGTTAAAGGGATAGATTCAATATACGCCATGTATTCTTTCATCTTGTTCAAGATAAGGTATTTTAGCGAAATATAAGCATACAAATAAGTGCCCCACCTGATAGTGAATGATCTACAAGAAGAATCATGGATTGCCAAGTTTTACCGAAAAAGATTAGGACTAGTTTAGTATTTTGATTCTTGTGTAAACTCACTATCACTTTTTGTTCAATAAAGATAAATTACTTCGTCAGGATGTCAATAAGTTTAATAGCCTTTTCACATGAAATGCAAAATAATATTACTGTTCACAATTTATTACACTTGCTATGATTATTCACAATTCTAACTACACTCGGGCAGCGTTGCCACGAAAGAGTTCTAAGCAGGACTAAGTCCCCTCAAATAATAATGCACTCTCTTATATACCTTAGCAATCACCTCTACCACATCTCAATCTTATTATCTACCCGCTTTTCATAGTTATTCCCCCGACTACCTTCACTAACACCAATAATGGTCCTATTTCCCGATATTACTAATATGAGGGTAACACTTGATAGTTTCTCCTAATTTCTGCCACTTTCCACGCTTCTGAGTAATCTCCAACCATCTTAAGCAGTTTCTGACTATTTACATGCGTCTTTCCTCTAAATTAATTTCCACCCGTAAAGTGTTAGTATAAATAGTTATGGGCTTCATCAGTGCTAACAGCAGCTTAAACCCTAAAGGTTTAACTAACCAGTGTCTGTTTGTCAACCTATCTGCCCCTGTAACTAAGACGACAGTAGCTGTTGAGCCTCACTTCACCTATCCTCAGAAAACTTTTCATTTGGATATACTCTGCTTTACCTACAGTAACTATACGCCCATTAGATGAGTAGTTTCTTTAGCAAACAAACTGATTTCCCCCTAGGTTCAAACGTACTTATGCTACGCTAGATCGATGAGGGTTGATAGATTGTTTAAACTTTTGGACAGTCTAGTATTAGATTTTTTAAGACGCAGTGACAATAGAGTGTTAGACATTCCGGCTTACTTAAAGGTAAGTTTATACTGAATATAATATTGTCCATTTATCTATAATAGCCATTAAGATATTTATGACAAAAATTGTTTTAACAAAGCTAAGCTAAACGTTAAAACGTGAAAACCGAGGGCCCAAATTCCCTTACCTTCCCAATTCCTTTATTATCCCTTTCCTTTAAGATCGGCAACGCGTCCATGATTCTTCTGGTGTAGTGGGCGTACATAGCGCTGGAGATCACGTACCATCAGGTGACCCAATTGCTCGTTCGCAAAATATCTGTAATTTCTAAATGGCTGAGCCGTGGGCGGAACAGATTTTCTTCAAACACAGTTACGAACCATCTAAATTTACCTACTTTTAAAAAAAAATACTGCATTAAATAAATCGGTACAGTCGATTAGGCGATACGACGCCAAGATATACACGTATCACCTTAGAGTTTAGACATACAAAAGGATCAACCTAATAACACCCCACTTTTTGTCAGGACTTAAAAATATATATGGTAATTAATTCATAATAATCCACGCCAGCTACAGACACAAATGGTCACACAAAATAATAAGGAATGTGAAATCATAACCATAAATAATCAAGTTACGGCAAAGTAACCCTCACAGTATCTCGATCATTAAAGCGTAATACTTAAGCGGCGATAAACGGTAAACAATTAAAAGTTTCAAGGATCCATATTTTCGGGTTATTAAGTAACCCATTCAAAGTGCGGTGAATAAATTTAAACAGATTTCAATCGCGACCCGGCTGCACGTAAGGGTTTACACGCGAGAAGACAATTCCTGAAAGGAGGGTTGAGGTAACAAACTAAAATATAGAAATGTGGTGCATCTTTGCCTGCACTTTAATTGGTATCATCTATAGTGTAGGCAAATACATCAATTGTAATAAATCAGGCAATTAGTATCTACATTTTCCAAAATGATATTTCTTTATTTTCATTTTGTAAAATATGTCTTCAAAATGATTTCTCTTTCTATAAAACACTATCATTGACAATATTGATTCCCTGTATTTCTTCTCACCCTCAGTTTCTAGAAAGAACATAGGTACATCTATTACCACGGGTTTTTTCGGAACTCGAAAGATAACCCGGAAAGTATAATGGTACATTACTGGTAAATCCCCTTTCTACGGAATAGCACACACAAGCTAATGCGTTTAATAACCCATAGTCCCCTCATATTTAAATAGACATTAGACGATTTCCTCTCGAAATCGTGTACAATTCATCATTTTTTTGTTATTTTGACGTGTGTAACGAAGGTGAAAAACAGCCAGGTCAGTAGTAGGGGGTGAAAGTGAGTTGGGGACGTAAGTGAGACGTCAGGGGTCGATTGAAATTGATTTTCCGCCATCAGTCATAGCTTGTATGCGTTCAAAATAGGTACATTTTTGTTTAAAATAAATAAAATAAATACACCCAACAGTCACACACATAGTCCTGACCCCACACTAGGTTAACCTGTATCGTGGGTATCAGGAACTACGAGGAACTTGCGGTCCCACAACACCCAGACCCGAGACAAATATTAGTGGAGCACACAAACATTTGTCTTGGTGCGGGAATCGAACCCACGGCCTCTCGCTTCGCAGCCGGCTACTCGCCCGCTGCGCCACGGAGGCTGTCACGGGCTGTCTGTTTAGGCTTTTTGTTGTAATTTTAGAAAGAAGGTTGATTTGCTCTCATTTGGTAATATTAGGGAGTAATTTGAAAGTTTGGGTCGATAAAGATGAACAATCATTTAGATGATCAGAATCAATCTTTCAGATGTTTGACGGGTACCCCTCAGGGAAATCCAGTGCTTAGCAATTAATGATAGTAAAACTAACATGTGCAGTTCTTGGACTTAACTTGGAATCAATCTTATAACCTCTTGGTTTGTAAACTGTCGTCACTAGTCTTAAATAAAGACATAAAATATAAAACAAATATGAAAACAGTTATCCTAATAGAAAATCTAAGTAACAGAAACACGAATCTAAATATTCGCTCAACATTATTCAAATCAAACACTACAGACAAAGGAGTTTAATAGGTAATAGTTAGCGAAGTAGCGGAGTTAGGGCGACCACTTACCGACGGATCGCTCGCTAATGGCTGAACACACAAAGTAATAGGCTGTACGCGATTGATTTATGATTTAAATGCATGCATTGCAAACTTGCCGATTGGAGCGATCGGCTTTCATTATTACTTTTTTATATGATATTGCTTTTAATATTAGACTACTTCGGTGGCGCAGTTAATGCGTACGCGGTACGAATGCTGTCCTGAGGTCTCGGGTTCCCCGGGTTGGATAAAGTGATATTGGGGTTTTTCTATCATGAAATCCCCCTATCACATCATGGGATGGAAATAAGCTCGGCGATATGTGGGTGTACTAAGTTATGCCTCTGTCTACCCCTTCGGGGAGTGCAGGTGTGATTGTGTATGTGTGTATTGGAAAAGTTTAGGTAAGCCATTGAAATTGGCGATTAAGGATGGCACGAGATTTTGCTTTGTTTTATGTTTAGTACGGATCTTATCGAAATTATAAAGCTTTATGAAACTCAATGTAGTTGATTATCAAATTGTGGTTTGAAATTGTTGATAACTTTTAAATTAATTACATGAAATAATAAAACGAATACCATAAAAGCGAAGTAAGTATATAAACATACAAAGGTTTAGTTATTAAGCAATTTCAGATATATTTTTATCCATTAGAACATTTTTATTTTGTACACTCCATTACATTTGATAACTATTTCTTTTGTTGCTTTGGCTCAGCTCAATTCAAAAGAATTTCATGTTTTCTAAATGATTCTAGTAGGCATTTCTAAAGTCTGTACCTACCTATCCAATACATTGTTTTTTTTATCCTAAAGTGCTTAATAATTTATTATTATAATAACACAATTCGCACACCGAATACTGATTCACATACAACTACCGCACAGCTTTATTAGCACAAATATTGGATTTACACAGTGTTTAGCTGCATAAGCATCAACTGACTGCCTCAGTGGCGTAGCGGGCGAGTAGATGGCTTTTAAAACGAAAGGCCGCACGTTCGATTCCCTCACCGAGACAAATGTTTGTGTGATCCAGAAATGTTTACTTCGGGTTTGTCTGACCGCAAGTCCCTCGTAGTTCCTGATACCCGCGATACAGGGTAACCTAGTGTGGGTTCAGGTCTATGTGTGTGACTGTTGGGCGTATATATATTATTTGTTAAACTCAAATTTGTTACTAGCTTATTAATAATTGAGCATTGATAATTATAAATTCATTTTAGCATTGTAAAATCCATAGAGGCTAAGCATATGCAGGCATGAAAGTGGGACAAAAATTATCGTGAATGAGAAATTTGGATACGAGTCCAAAATCCAAATCATCCATCACGTCGATCAAACTCTAAGTATATAACAAAAAATGAAGGTTGGTCTGCTCCGTGCTAGATGAAATTGAGACTAGTAATTGTTATGGTGGAAATTATCTAAGATGTATTGTCATCAATGTATCAAAAACATTATAAAAATCAGCCCAAATTGCTCGACGAAACTATTTTCACCCGATATACTGAACCGCATGAACGCAGTGGTTCGTGCTAATAGTCGGTTATGCAAAGCGAGTGCAGCCGTTGATTTACGAGGGAAACTCACGCACGCCCCTAGCTCGTCTAGTTATACCTTACGCATGCCTGCTAATTTAATAAGTGTAGTTGAGGTTGATATTCATGAATCTGATGTTTTTTATCCAATAAAGCGTGGAGGTGGGTCAAATGCCTTTTGCGTTAATGGACTTGGTATTTAGCTCTGTGGCGAGGAAGGCGATTTAGAACCTAAGCTTGGGCATCCCAATTATGGAGTGGTAGAGCCACGCTGTAGACAATTTGTCTACAGCATGGATGGGCCGGCTCGTCCGGGTCGTTACCACTGTCTCACAGAAAACCGGCGTAAAGTAGCAGCTTGCTGCTGCGTTTCGTACGGTGAGTGAGATATCCGGAGGCCCAAATTCCCCTCTCCTTTCCAATCCCTTACTTATCCCTTTCCTTTAAGGTCGGCAACGCGCCCATGATTATTTTAGTATTGTAACAAAACGTATTTTGTAAGTTCTGATATTTTTTTGGTTTCTGGTGTATGAGACAATCTCTCTAGTACAATATCTTATTCGAAATCGGAAATTTGGTTGTTGACAATATTAATAAAGCCAACTGAGCCATTCTTTAGTTTGTAGCTGTGTGTTCAAACTTTAATTACCAGTATCAGACGTCGTATATCTTTAACCACCCCAACAGATTCAATTCCGGGACACACCGACAGAAGCTTTACAGCACGAGTTAAATCTCGTCCGGTGATAAAACTGTTATAAATCGATTCCGCCAGGTTAAAGAATTAAATGGATCGTAAAAATTAATAGCACTCTGTTGTACGACGAATCGGCGGCGCAACCGGAATGGCACTTTCCCACTTTATGAATTACTTGGGAACTTTATGACGGCTTTGTCAGCCTCGGAGTTTTTTTCACCCCGCGTCACGTGTTACAGACGGATGCGAAATTGGATTTTTTAGACAGAGAATGAGAGAAATATTGGATGAGGGCGAGAATATGCGCGTAATTGTTCCATATGCTCCTTATTAATGTGAACAATTAGTAGTTTTAACAGCATCTTTTTCATTTTATAGGCCCAATGACAAAACCTCAACAGCTAGTTACTAAGGCTCGGCAGTATTTTGGTATGTGTGCTGTCTAGACTCAAGATGGCGTTATTGTTGGATATTATGATATTCGGGTTAAGATTACTTCTATTGACGAGCTAAGTCCTTTAGCTGCCAAATATCCCAAGGCTGCAGTCACCTCTTCGGTGGCAACATAATTTCGCGTAAAGTGTGAATGTCGTATGACATCATTTCGTTTACGTTTTCTAATTGAATTTTACACGTAATTGAATCAATATAACTCTATGAACTTGGTTGTAAATGGTGAACTTTTATTAAAAAGTCTGGCTCATAAAAGGATAAAATTGGATCTCAAAAGCGGAAGTAGTCCCGGGCAACAAGTAAAGTACTCAAATTCACTGCTCATAAAACCATAGAATGCACTTTAGGCACATATCCAAATAACATGTCGGCGTATAAATTAGAAATTCCACCCAAAATGAAACTTTTACAGAAAAAAATAAACGCGATTTAATCGTAAGGAAAAATGCTCTAAATATCATTATTTTCATAGAAATAAGGTTCCAAGTCGCCAAGTCCGCATTACCATGTGGCGCCGAGTACCAGGCTGGCATAAATAAAAGGAAAACATATCGCAGCCGACCTTTGTAGTGTGCACTCAACCGCCCGTGGAGCCGTGCACGCCTGGCAGAGCAACTACTGAAATGGCGAATGAAATGTTTTAATATGCACAACGCGGGAAATTTAAAATTGGAATTTACGCTCGGAAATGTTTTGCCGAGTGCTCACTGCTCTGTGTTACTGTTATTTACAAAAAGTACGCAACACCTCTATGTCTTCTTGGTAAAGGCTACAACCGTCTTTGTGGTTCTTTGTTCTTGTGGTTGCATTTTTAAAGACGTTGGCTTTAACGCTAGTGTAATTGAGTGGGTAATAAATAATACAGTTGCTGGAACCGGAATAGCAAGAAATGAATTGTATCTAAATATTTAGTCTATTAAATAATTCCGCAATAAATAAAGTGCACGATTCACGACTGAAGGGATCAAGTACAGAGAATGTGAAGTGGTAAATGTAATTTTTCTAACATTGCGAGGAAGTTTATAAATGTTGGCGGGAGAGTACTTTCTATTTATAGCCGTCAGAATAGCAACCTCTGTATGCATGTTGAACACTGTACTCACTGTCATTTGCATTGCAACCTTTATTGCCAGAATGAAAAACTGATTTTATAATTTGCTATTCAATTCGATCGATTCATTGGTTATTCTGTATTTGCCGCTGAGCAGTAGTGTATAAGCACTATGTTGTTCCGGTTTGAAGGATGTTGGAGCTAGTGAAATTTTTGGCCATTACGAGACTTCACATCTTATGTCTCGGGGTGACGAGCGCAGTCCAGTAGCATGCAGTACTTCATATTTTGAAGTTATGATATGATTGCTGTTGTTTCTGTTTATACGTAGACGTGACGGTTACCATCAACTGTATACCGACCATTTACCCGAACCACCGTATAATAAATAATAATAATAATAATTTATTTATTAAAATATCCAAATATTTAGACCTAGCACACGAGATTACTGACATGTGGGATGTGGACTCAACAATGATTGTTCCGATAGTCGTTTCTGCTAATGGGTTGATACCAAAGAGCCTCGATCAACACCTCCAGAGGCTCTCAATTGGACGTTGGGTCAAGAGCCAGATTCAGAAAGCAGTGTTATTGGACACGGCACGCATTGTGAGGAGGTTCCTCACTCTGGGGTCCTAACCACCGATGGCTTGGGTCCTAGGCCTCGCCATTGGAGGGTGATACTTTTTATATTTTTAAATGTTTTATTTTATTTAAGTTATTTAATATTTAAAAATGTAAAAAAAAACTTTTAAAATAAAGAGTACTGTACATTTATTTATTAAATCAAGTTACAGAGACTCATTTGTGTTAGTATACAAACTTATATTTCTAATGTTAGTAAACAAAAAGGTTTTTAAATATATGTAACCAGTGCTACTGCGTTGTAAATGACGGAGTATGCATCCTGCAGCAGTGGTTCACATAGGCACAGTCTAACCTATTTGCGATCATACCTATTCAGAATGCTGTAGACGCTGGATTTTATTTTCTTTTTTATACGAAATAGGCTCGCGTTTGGCTACTATCACGCCTGATGGTAAGCGATGATGTGGCCTAAGACGAAGCACGCTTGCCTAGCAAAAAACGATTCACTCGCGACTTGAAGACACCCAGAATATATTTATCGGGGATAAAAGACTCCATAGTGGTTCGTTTAGGTAAGTCGAGTTCCTCATTTTCACTATTTTATCGATGAGTTCAGTGCAGTGCCATGAAACAAATTCAAAGTAAAGTCACTAAACTGGTATTACATTACATCATTTGTTCCTAACCCATTACCTGTTTAACCAAAAGGATTGCCCGCCCTACGATCCCAAGCTCACGGCATGCAGCTGAAGCAACCATACACTAAAATAAGGACATCTATACACCAATAATATTAAAGCTATTTGTGTAACAATAACCGCAACATTATTATCATTCGTTTACGGATTATGAGAGTCTGTAAATGGCTGCGTATTAGAACAACAACCATTATACGAGGCCAACCGGCTCACGTAATGACCCATTTGTATGTAAATTAAACTGTACCGAGATAATTTAAAGGATTTCGTTCCTTGAGATGTGTGAGGTCAAAGGAAACTAAGTACTGGTATTGTTTGTTTAAGTCGTGGCTTAGTAAATTTGGTGTACGGTCCGGGTAATGTAGCTCGAGCGTCTAATTTATAATGAACACTAAAGGTCGTGAAATTATTTTTAAGTATTGTTGGGTGAATGTTTTTGGATATGCACTATCAACTTATGTAAATTACTAGTGTAGTGAAGCCAATCCTTATATTTAAGGGCCTTTAAGGCACGTTTTGAGGTACGAGACGCAGACTAGTGGCTGAGGTAGGTGACGAGAGTGGATATCGATAAGTCCGCTTTATATGAAACTATATGGAAACGTTTGCTCCTGTCTCCGTCGCATGCCTCAAAACCAATGACCTTAATGTATACTACTAGACGAGCTGTTTATAAGTAAAATTGCGTCACATAACGCGGGAGTTTGACATCTCACAAACAGGGAGCGGGGAGCGGATAGGGGTTCTAGTTGAGAGGAAGCGAGGTGGTAATATTGAGTTACGGTCAATTGACCGGACCAGCCGGCCCATTCATGTTGTAGACGAAACTGTCTACAGCGTAGTTCTACCACTCAACTATATATTTAGACCATACATTGACATCATTCAAATCAAAGCATTAGCGATCACTATTTATAGTTTACTAGCTTTTGCTCGCGGTTCCGCCCGCGTGAATTGATTTTTCCTAAATAAAACGTAGCCTATAACCGTCTCCAGGGTCCCATCTATCTCTACATCAAAATTCATCAAAATCGGTTCAGTGATTTAGGCGTGAAAGCGTAACAAATAAATGGTTTTTTTTTCATAAAAAATATCCTATGTTACTTCTTATACCTCCAAGAATATGTGTACAAAGTTTCATGATGATCGGTTAAGTAGTTTTCGCGTGAAAGCGTAACAAACAAACTTACAATCACATTTATAATATAATATATATATAATACACCCAACAGTCACACACATAGCTCTGACCCCACACTAGGTAAACCTGTGCCGTGGGTATCAGGAACTACGAGGGACTTGCGGTCCTACAACACCCAGACCCGAGACCAATATTTTGATTTGTCTCGGTGTGGGAATCGAACCCACGGCCTCTCGCTTCGCAGCCGACTACTCGCCCGCTGCGCCACGGAGCTGTCAAATATTAGTAGGATAGTATGAAGTATGATGATGATTTAAAACGCCAACAACTTCCATTATTGCCAATATAATGTTTAAAAAAACCGCATCAGTACTCGACACCATATTTAAAATGATAAATTACAGTCTGTCATTTTTAAAACATTATTTATCCCCAATAAAAATAATCGAACAGCATATCAATGAACACAAAGATATTATCGAGAAAAATATGTATGCTTAACAAACAGCAATTTAAATCTAAACAAGTTTCAACATGTAATCAATCATTGGCTGATGGATGGTGTCAGAGTGGACAGTAATGAAATTTTACGCCCGCATCAGAACATTCCGTTGCGGTAATTAGTTGTTAAATTGGGAGATAAAATGTGTGATTATTTTTGTGGTCAGATATTTACTGTCCGAGACAAAGGTTTTAACAACCAAACTTTTTAACTAATAGTGATTTGTGTTATTAAACTACATACGCACTCACGCCTATAACCCCTGAAGGGGTAGCTAGAGGTGTAACGGCTACACCCACATTTCGCCGAGCGTATCTCCGTCCCATGATGTGATAGGGAGAGAGCCTATCGCCATACCGGGCACAAATTCAAGACTATGGGCTGATACTGAGCATTTCTTAATAGAAAAACCCAATACCACTTTACCCGACCCGGGGATCGAACCCAAGACCTCAGCGTTGGCCTCAATCGTACGCGTACACATTACAACTACACCACCGAGGCAGTCAACAATTTTTTTTTTTAGGTATTATTATCGATATTCTATACCTATTTTACTCTATGTATGTTCCGCACTTTGTTGTTTCTTTGCGGATTTATAGTATAGAAATTCTCAGCTCAAAATTCTCGAGATATTATATTTATAGCAAACAAACCAAAACTCAGAAACTTTTAATGGAATTTGCTGAAATAACATATCTTATGATAAGTTCGAATAGAATTATAACCAAAGTTAATAATAGGTACAAGAGTTCCTACATTTTAGAAGCAATTTCCACTTAGACATTAGTGGATGCAGTTTTCGTCTTTGTGGTTAACCATTCTAATTTAATTTTTGGTATCTCTTGCTTAGTTAACTTACTGCAGAAGAAGTTAGTCATAACATAAATGCATAAATTATCTTCCACTTATAAATGTCTTCTTACAAATACTTTAATACTACTAGACGGGCTATTTAGAAGTAAAAGAAGTAAACAAAACTCCTTCTTGATGCGAGCGAGCAGGAACTTCAACCAAGTAGCATCACTATTATATGTAGATTTATACAACTCGACATCTACAAAGATTAAGCGGCTACTGTCTGATAACTTCTTCTTCGACACCAATTGTTAAACAGTAAAATATACCTAAATTATAAACAGTATATATATGTATATATACATCGCGACTGTTTGTCTATATTATTATTTTTTGTGAAAACTTTTAATTGGCTTTCTTTTGTTATTTTTATGTATCTAAATTTGCTAGCTGTAAGTTTTCCGAATATAAAAAAAAAAAAAAAAAAAAAATTGCATCACTTATAGCGGGAGTTTAACAGCTTACAGACAGGGAGTGCGATAGGGATTCTAGTTGAGAGTAAGCGAGCTGGTAATATTGAGTTACAGTCAATTAACCGTAACTTAGTGGTACAATTTCTATGTACCGCGCAACTTGTCTATAGTAGTATACATTAAAGTCTTTGTCCTCTTATAATAAAAGTCGGAATGTATTTCATGAGGGTTGTTTCATATCAAATAATATTTGAAGTGTCAAATCTTTTTATGATTCTCGTATTATTTTAATCCTCGCATGAATAAATCTGCATTGTCCAGTTCATCCTTTCACGCCTCATCATCTTTGTTAATAAACATCTTACACCGACAAATAAATTAATTTAATCATTTAACCGTATTACTCTGACATTATCCCTGTCATATCAAAAGCTGATTTTATTGTAATGAGAACACCCGCGAGTTAATAAGACGTGTATTAAAACGCCCTTAAAACGAAACGGCATAATATAAGAAGCAACAAAAACTGACATCGAGACGTGGATACGAATAAAGGAGACTCTGTGACAACCGGAGATCACAGGATACCAAGCATACAATGATATATTTGCAGTAATAAAAACAAATGAACAGGGTAAATTAATCTTTAAACCAATCACAATAAGAGTCAAAGATTTAATTGATCAGAAGCAAATAGCTTGCAAACTTAAACCGTCTTTTCGACGTCTTTAGGTGTAAATTATTCAAACGCGACTCATCTCGTAACGCCTGACTGATTCTGTTTTTTTTTACAGCCGCAAGCCCGACTTTAAACATAAACGCCGGAATTATTTAGTGAGGCTTGGGAATTAAGCCGTAAGGTGTCAATCGTGAATGGTGACCCAGATCAAGAAGGATGTTTGATTGGCAGCACTGCATTTCGTTTTGGTTATTAACACGTTTGTTTTGTGACTCATTGGAATGTCATTTTATAGTAATAATAATATTAAGTCAACAGGCCTAAGGCCACAAAACGCCCGAATACTGAAACGCAACTCAGACATTTAAATTCGTGTTAAACATATTAAGTACCTCCTATCTGTCAAAATTGTATGAAAATAAGTAGTCATTATATAGTCGGCCGTTGAGTAGCGTTTCAGTATTCGGGCGCAAATCTGGTAAATTCTAAGACAACATTAAAATCAAACTTATAATATATTTTGTTACTGATTATTTTGTCAGATATAAGGAGTGTTAGCTTAGCGGGAATTTGTACGGACTATCGAGGTGAAAGTCGCAGGTTCAAAACCAACACAAAGAGCATGTACTTCTGATTCTTTTAAGTTACGTGTGTATTAATTGTTAATCATCGTTAGGCAACCTGCTTAGAAGTTCTCCATAAGAATTCCGAAGGTATGTGAAGTCTGCCAACCTGCACTAGGCCCGCCTTGACTAAGGTCTAACGCCTCTAAAATAAAAGAGGCTCGTGCAGTGGGACGTGTATAATACAGGTCTAGTATTATATTATTATTATAATTATGATTATTAAAATACGGTTCGGTACTCATTGGAAAGCTGTTCAAAGATTTTCTATAATAATCTTTAAGGGTTTTTTTAGTAATTTTGCAGCCCAAAATGTAAATGAAGGCTGATAAAGAGCCAGGATTCAGCAGTATTTAATATATCCGCAAGTTTGTTTGTTTGCTAAATATATATTTTCCCTTTAAACTTTTTGATTAAAGAGTTTTTAATGTAATCCTCGTTTCTATTACTTTGTAAAGGTCAGGCGTTAACCGCTAACGTACTAAAATGAGTCATAAAATTGAACTTTAGGTCATAAAGCAAACCATAGTTATAACAAGGTAAGCTAAGAAACATTAGAACAGTAATAAAAATAAATGAATATTAAGGTAAATCGAGCATCTGGAGAGTAAACACTTTGAGGATTTATGAAATCACTAGCTTTTGTTCGCGGCTTCGCCCACTCGCGTGAATAGACTTTTCCGAAATAAAACGTAGCCTATAACCGTCTCCAGTGTCCCATCAACTCTATATCAAAATTCATCAAAATCGGTTCAGTGATTTAGGCGTGAAAGCGTAACAAACTAATAGATATTTTTTTCCTAAAAAGTTACTTCTTGTACCTCCAAAAATATGTGTACAAAGTTTCATGATGATCGGTTAAGTAGTTTTCTCGTGAAAGCGTAACAAACAACATTCATTTATAATATTAGTATGATGATTTTTATTCAGTAATCAAATAAGTGTAGTTATACATACATAATTACATACGCACTCACGCCTGTTATCAGGCAGAGGTGTAGCCAGTGCACCCACATTTCGCCGAGCGTATCTCCGTCCCATGATGTGATAGGGGGCGAGCGTATCGCCATATCGGGCACAATTCCAGACTCCGGGCTGGTACTGAGCATTTGTAGTAGAAAACCTCAATTTCACTTTTACCCGATCCGGGGATCGAACACGAGACTTCGGCGTCAACTTCAGTCGTAACGCGTACGCATTACAACTGCGCCACCGAGGCAGTCCAGTGTAGTTATGTAAGTGTAAGAGACAGTTTTGTATACAGCATGAATGACTAACTCGACCGAGTACCCCGTCTTACATCCGCCCTGTATTGGGAGCGTTTTGAGAATCCCGCCACGGTATCCCCAGGTATAAAAGGCGGCTATTTGGGGCCATCAAGGGTCGCAGTGGAGGGCTGTAGTGCTCTTTGTATAATACTACATTATGTGACATCGAGATGGACAGCATTACGGGTGGTCGGTTTCAGTGATGCCGTTGACTCCCGTTCCGACTGAAGCGAGGGCGTTTCTCGCCTCGAGAACCCGGGGCCATCTCTAATGTGCCGAAGATGGCAACTGTGGGGGTTTAGGTTGGTATTACCGGTGTAGGATATACATAGTGTTAGGTACTCGCCCGGTTTCCGTCTCTTGCAGGCGTCTCAACGTTGGAGCGTAAGACAGGTGACTAACAACATAACTATACTGGCTTCCCCGAGGTGGGGTGGTAGCAGTAAAAATCGTATTTCCCTGCGAAAACAAAACAAAAAAGCCGTCTCACGTAAAACCCGCACTTATTGTAAATAACTTAAAATGTTTTGTAAATTGTGTAAATTTTTAGTAATCACTGTAGTGAGACGTCTTAAATTATACGCTTCGGTAACGTTCGGTTTTTACAAATTAGTATGTATATGCAATAAATGGTAAGTCACCTGGGTCCGGTTAGTCACTTAATAGAACAATAAGTAGGAACATAACCTAATGTTGTATCAGGTCTAATTAGACCATCATAATAACGTGTCTGTGTTTTAAAATATTTGAAGATTGCCAAAACGCACAATTTAAATTGTAGTATTGTCTTCTTCTTCCACCTGCCCTTATCCCACTCACAGTGCGACCAGCGCAACATACTTTTTAACACTATTTACAGAGAGATTTGGCTTGTAGTTTTTACGACCGACTGCTTGCCTGACGTCAACGCCTCAGGGGAAAAAAGCCCTGATTCGAAACAAATATTTGTAGATCACACAAACATTTTATCTCGGTGCTGTAATCGTACCCGTAGCCTCTTACTTCTGAGCCGGCCACTCGCCCACTGCGCTATGGAGGCTGTAAATTGTGGTACTGTACGTAATTAAATTACATCAGTTAAAGTTACGTTACATACCACTACCTCATCAATCTTTTATAACATTTACCGTCAATAACTCACTAATAGCTATACACTTTTCAAATCAGAAATAGAAACTAAAATTACAGTTTCCACTACTCTATTCCCGTTTCAATGATGGATTCGCTTTAATTATTCGCTATTATTGACGTTTGTTGCAATTATGTTCGCCAGTGTAACCTCAATATACGAAGCACGGGAAATCGTTTTGAAGTGCTTTGCTTTTGAATAATTTGCTATTTGTCCTATTTTACAACGAGCTATTCCGATTACAAAACGTATTATTAATTTACCTTTATGTTTGTTCGAATTTGATTCAAATAGTCTAGGTTTCGCTCTGGCAGTTTTCATTATGTATACTCGTACACCACGCTTTATAGGCACTGTAGCAATAAAAAATGAATTTGTTTAATTTTGAACTTGCAATTCTTCCTTCCACCTGTAGTGTATGGTTATTGAGGGTACCGTCACTATCAAGTATGGTAGACTTAATAGTGACAATAGATAAGAATAAGGATGACATCTACGTCAGATGGCATCTTATAAATACGCTCGTCACTACTGGGAACAACTAGACCCGAAACAAATATTTATGGATCACACAAACACTTAATTTCCTCGGTGTGGAAATCGAACCCGCGGCCTCTCGCTTCACAGCCGACTAATCACCCATTGCGCTCAGAGGCTGTCATGTCTCGAGTATTAGTACCATTTGTTTTCTACACACACACAATAAGTACAATAGTAGTCAAGTCGTAAAGTCTAAACATCGTACATTCTGCGGGCTGTAACCTGTCCATGGATTCATGTCACATTATAAAACGGACTCCATAAAGCCGTATGAAAGGTTCCGCCGTGTAAGATGTAAAACTAAGGTGCCAGTCGTGACTCTACAGCCGCGGCCATTCGTCGCGCGCCGATCTCGACGGTTGCAGACAAGGCGATTTTATGTTGTGCGACTAATTCGTCACTGCGAATTTAGGATTTAGATGTACGAGATCCACATAAGCTCACATCTATATTCCTGAAGCGGTAGGCAGAGGTGAAACTGGCGCTACTCACGGTTCCCGAGCTTATTTCCATCCCATGATGTGATAAGCGAGCCTATGGATATACCGGACACAAATTCCATTCCTGGGTAACTCATTTGTTATTTTTATTTTTCAAATCGGACAACTCAAAGCCAATTATTGCGTGACCTGAAATTTTATAAGAGGTAGAGTCATGCTGTAGACATTTTTATCTCCAGTCTTTACATATGTAAAGGGCAAGGTGAGCATACTCTCCGCTCGTCAGCAAACGAGAGAGTCACCTGGTAAGTGACCTCGACTGCTGATAAACGCCCTTAAAACTAAAAGAATAATGAACGCGCTGCTGACCTTAAAGAAAAGGGGTAATTAAATTAGTAAAGGGCGGAATGGAAGGGCGAAATTGGGCCTCCAGATATCTCACTCATCGTACAAAATGCAACAAAGAACTGCTACTTCACGTCGGATTTATGTGAGACAGTGTTAACAATCTGGTCGAGCTTGCCCATTCATGCTGTAGACAAAACTGTCTACAGTGTGGCGCTACCACTTTATACTGAACCTGTTGACATGTTGTTTGACAGTCACTATGATGTTGTAAATGAGTAGCTGTATGTGATATAGTGAGTCCCGCACCGAGTCAAATGTCGCAAAAGTGTTTGTTTCGAGTCTGGGTAGCTTCTTTCTTTACTCCGTGGTCTGTAGGCCAATTCTCGTAATTTTAAATGTTCAAAATATCATTCCGATCTAATCTCAGCGTCAAGAAAGTTGCAAATGGCATTCTCTTAAACCAATAATCAACGTCAAATGCACTTAGCATTAGCAGTAGCATTATACCGTTTTGGCTTCAGTCAACTTTTATTCTACATTCAATCTCATGACGATCTATGTTCACATTTTAATATTACGAGAATTGGCCTTCTAGGTTTTGCAAGACTGAAAGTCACTCGAATACCTGATATTCCCGACATAAGATAATCGTATCTTACTGTGGGATGAGGTTTATGTGCTAGGCCGACCTATTATTAAATAACCAAGATCTATTTGTATGTTGTCATTGTTAGCAAACTACTGTATCATCTATTGGTCAAACAAATATAACACCTAATAAATAAATGTCCATATCTGTTAGGAATTATTGATTACTTTAAGTAAGTAATAAAATATCGAAGCTATCTCGATCTGTGTATAAAAATTCGCTTTTAAAAGTTGGGAGTTCTGCACTGCCCACTATAGTTTATGGAACAGTCGGCGGCACCTCTCTATGCCCCTGCCCCTGTCTGACCACGCCTACATTCGTGGTCGCCTTTTTTTGGTATCACGAGCTCTTGACATTCTGTTAACACTGTTCCAGATAAATAAATCGGCACTTACTGCATGTCTTAAAGGTCGACACGCTGACAGAGTCACAAATTTATAAAAATAATACTTACTTCCGGACTCTGAGATATCTATTCTATAATTTCCATACCCAGAGCTAATTAATGCTTTATGTTTCGTCATCGAGTACAGAGCATGCTGACTCTATTAGAATGAAAAGCTCGGGCATGTAACTATGTATTTATTATTTTATTACATTTTTGGAAAGAAAATCTAGAGTGAGTGTAGATATGACTAGTGACTGGTAGATCCACGTTGTAGACAATTTTGTCACCGGGTCGCAACTACTATCGCGCATTAAACTGAGACTGACTAAATAACAGCAGTTTGATGATGCGTTTCATATGGTAAGTGCGGTAAGCCGGGGATTAAAGGAGCGGCTTGCTGCTGCGTTTCGTACGTCGAGTGAGATATCCGGAGGCCCAAATACCCTTCCCCTTCCCAATACCTTAATCATCCCTTTTGTGTAAGGTCGGCAACGCATCCATGATTTTTCTTGTGAAGATTAGTTACCATCAGGTGAACCAGTTGCTAGTATGATAGTCTCTGCTAAAAATATATATTTTGTAATTAAAATCATTTTAATAATAACATTGTAATATTAAAAGCAAAACGAATTACATGAATGAATGAACACGAATCTAAATCATCGCATGTGCTCGATGTCGATCCATCAAATCATACAGGAGTTTCGTTGAAAGTTTTCCATATCACTCATCATGGATTTCCGACCGCGCATAAAAAGACATACAAATTTACCAAAAATTTGATATGAAACATTATTCCGCGTTGGGCAATTGTGCCTTTAAAATGTTGCAAGACCGTATGAAGGGCATTATGAAGATGAATGAATGACAACGGATTATTAAGATAATTTATGCGAAAGGCCATATCTGGGTTGGTAACATCGGTTTGACGATTTCTGTCGCCAAGAAGCAGTGTGTAAGCACTATTGTTCATTTCAGAACGACATTAAAGCCAGTGAAATTACTGGACATTATGAGACTTGACGTCTTTGTAAAGGTATAGCGTCAATCAAACACCAAGACGGAGCCAAGACTGATTTATTTTATATATGCACCTACCTACATAATATTTATAATTCTTACATTACAATTACCTACAAATGTTTCAGAGTCACGAATGTAGTCTAGTAGTTCTGTGTGGTGTTGATTCTGTTCCTGAGCAGAAATTAAAGTGGATATTTTAATGACTATGACTTATGACTAAACAGTTAGACTAAAAGTTTTTCTATCTCTTAGATATTTTTATAGCAGAGGTTGGGAACGGAAAAGTGGGTCATGTGATGATAAGTTATCTCCACAGCTGTGAACACTAACAATATAGAAGAATCATGAGTAATTTAAGAGAGCGGAAGGTTTATTGGGTCTCTCATCTCTCAAATCTCACTCACACTAATCGAAAGTAACAACGAGCTCTTAGTTCACATCGGTTTTCTGTAGGATATTGGTTACTAATTCGGTTATGCTGTAGTCAAAACTGTCTACAGAGGCCTCGTAGCCACAATTTTTTTTTTGATATTCCATCTTTAAAGGGCTGAAGGGATTGCAAAATCTAAACAAGTAATACTATTTGTATGGTCCAATTTACTTGAAACTTGGCTATAACGGTATGCAACATAATTTAAGGTAGTTTTTTATGTAGCCTATAAGTACAGAGCTAGTATGCTGAGATTTCTCAGAATTTCAAAACTCAACCTACTTTTTAGGATTTGGCTTACGTAACAGCCTTAAGTACGTTACTGTCGGGTTGTAGATGCCAGCATTTGGGTAATGGACGCCCAACTCTAATTTAATCAGAGTTTATAAAATATATATGAATCATGTTACATTGGAAACTGTCAGATTATTCTAGAACATTCATGTGTATTGTAACAGCGTGGATTCGAGTATAAAATAGAAATTGAAAAAAATAAATCAGTTATTGATACTTATACCAATGTCCTGAGTTTGTAAAGGCTTGATTCCAATCCGCTATACTATGCTTCTTCCTCATCTATGTTTATATATCACACCGTTGTAAAATAAGTAATGCTCGCCATCGAATACTGTATTGTTACATTACACGAGAATACCTTCGATAAATTTTTCTTCCACTTGCCCTTATGCCACTCGCAGTGGGGTCAGCGCAACATGCTTTTTAACAGTATTTATCAATATTCAAATGATTGGACATGTTCCATTACAAAATAGTTTTCTTAAAAAACTTAACTGATTTAGTGTAATTGCCTAGTGTATTATTGATGATGCTATGTATGATATGTATATCTACATATGTTGATAATATGGTTTCTAATGCCTAAATACCTTGATTTTTTTGTACTGACTTGTCATAAGCGCTATTTTAATTGCGTACATGATCAATAAACGAATTTCTTCTTTTATTCTTTAACACATAACAGAATGATTTGGCTTGTAGTTTTTAAGACCGGCCGCCTGTCGTAAACCCCTCCGGGGCGAATACTCTCGATCAATGCCCTTCCTAAAATGCTGAACAAATACTTCTTAAGATTCCATCATTCTGGAAAACCGCATGTGAAGCATTTTATCGTTTTTGACATGTCACGACGCGTCCATCAATAACGCTTCGCCGCTCATATTGGATGGAAAATTCAATAAAATTTTATCCCTTGATTTCATATTTTCGTGATCAGTTCGGTCGCCTTCATTTGTTGCCAATCAGACACCGTTTTAATTTGTAAATTATTGAAATAATTGTTGTGAGTCTTTCTGCCATTGATCTTAATGATAATTTTGGGGTATTGTATACAAAGTTCAAGAATAATCAATCATACTAATATTATAAATGTGAATGTAAGTTTGTTTGTTCCGCTTTCACGCGAATACTACTTAACCGATCATCATGAAACTTTGTACACATATTATTGGAGGTATAAGAAGTAACATAGGATACTTTTTATGACAAAAATAATATCTATTTGTTTGTTACGCTTTGAAGCCTAAATCATTTAACCGATTTTGATGAATTTTGATGTGGAGATAGATGGGACCCTGGAGACGGTTATAGGCTACGTTTTATTTCGGAAAAGTCTATTCACGCGGGAGGAGCCGCGAACAAAAGCTAGTAATTAATAATTTAATAATAATATTAAATTATATATTCCATAATTTCTCATATTCAAACAATTTTTTTTCGTATTACTTATGGAGAATAAAGCAATTTCTGTCCTGGAAGAGAAATCAGCAGGTCACTTATCAGATAGTAACTTGTGTAAACAGTAGCAACACCACCCAGCGCCGAGAACTATTAAGTGCGCTCTATAATCCAAGCTATCAGATTTTAACTCTCATTATACCCAGTAATTTGACTGCTTTAATGAAACCAGAAAACCATAGTGTTTACATACTGCTGGCAAAAAATAGACTAACGTGGTAGTACCCACCCAGACAGCCTCTTACATAGATGAGATCTACCACCTAATAATCTTGTATACGAAATAGTAATTATTTTAACAAATAGGTATTCAATAGTGCAATAATGTAACAATAAATAACCTTTGTAACGCCCTACACCATACATGAAAATTAAGAAAAAAAAATCCGGGAACACGAAACGACGTCAGACACGAAGTTATTATGAATGATAACATCATTTTCACACTACAGTAAGGAGCAATCGAGCAAACGAATCATAATTCAATATGGCCAAACTTTAAAAGTCGCGGCGGCGTCACAAAGAACCGCTGGGGTTAAAAATTCTGGAGCCCTCGAGAGGAATTCAGCGGAGTCGAGGGCACATCTTACGAATAAGAGGGGGAAGCTACGTATTGTGCAAAACCTTCAAAACCAGACGTCCTAATCGACCCTTTGGAAATTCCAACTAACGGGAAACTCATATTTCCATAACAATAAAAATGTGATCCGAACATCTAGAAATGCCTGCGCGATATTCACGGATCATAAAATCTCTCTCGCTCTTTGAATACAACGTGTCTGATTTAATATGACCTCTGCAATCTCAACTGTGCACCTTTATTTACACCTATTAAGGAAGGGTACGGGGTGTCAGAGTAATTTGGCTTTCATACTGGAAAGTGCTCGAAGCCGACTGTTCGGACGATGCCGTTTTGCGTTGCCCGACGTCAGTTTTATTCAATTTATTAAAATTATGATTTGCAGTTATGGCACTTAAATTGGTTTTAAAGCACTTAAATTTGTGAACCCCTTTGTTTTCGGTGTTGTTTTTGTGACTTTTGTTTTTCAGTTTTAGTGTTATTTTGTTGGCGGAATCCTTTAATTTGGATGTTACGTGCTATATATTCTAATATACATCACGTTTACATTCATAGAAAATGACAGCCTCTGTGGCGCAGAGGGAGAGTAGCCGGCTGTGAAACGAGAAGCCGTGGGTTCGATTCCGCACTGAGAGAAATATTTTTGTGATCTACAAAAAAAATCGGGTCTGGGTATTGTGGCATCGCAAGATCCTTATACCCACGATACAGGTTAATCTATTATGGAGTCAGGACTATGTGTGCAACTGTATTATTTTTTATTAATTAATAGAATTTTATATCTATTACTGAAATATTTACTAATACCACATAAATATCAATATCCAAACAAAACTCCAGGGTCGGGAACAACATTTATGAATAAACCTTCAACGAAACATAACTCCCAAATAATTCAGGTCCAGTTTCAGCCCTAGGGATCCATCCACAACGACTATCATCGCACGGGGGGGCAATTAGTTTCCTAGTTATGAACTTTTCATATGTCAGATTGAACATTCAGCCATTTGGGAATCGATATTTACGAGTTTTAAACTACCAATGTCTGGAAGTTGTTTCAAAAAGATGCAGGATTTGTTAGAATTATATTTCGTTGATAATTTTTGATTTATGGTAAAAATTCTCGAGGGTGATGCAGTAAGTGCACTTTATCGTGAAAGTTGCTGGTTTTTGGCTACAATACCGGAATAATATTTAAATACTTTTAGGGTAGTAAGCTTTATATTCATATTAACCATAAAAGTTTTATCAGTAGTAACTAAACTATGAATTTTGCTAAAATGTCTTCAACTTTACTACGGGAATATGAAGTATCATTATAGTACGACTCAGGTTTTCAGATAGAATATGCACATACGCCTGGAATCCTCGTGGGGAGAGGCAGTGGTGTAATTAGAACACTCACATTTCGTCGAGCTTATTTCCGTCTCATGATGTGATAGGGCGAACCTATTGCCAGATATTTTCAGTTTTTAGATAAATACATTATAGGTAATTTAAATTTTTGTGACGTAGCCCACTATCTAAAGAACTAAGAGTATTATTGAGTTCATAAAATTTTTGAATGTATGTTTTTAATTTAGTAACTGTATCTAAAATCTATGTAGGTACTGAAATCCTGTGATGCTAGCTTGTAATCACATACGCTGCCTGATCCAAATGTAATTCACGAAGACTGACTATCTGACATTATGAATGTATAATCAAACATACATAATGCAACAGAAAGCAAAAAATCGACACCATTCCATTTCGACTATATCATTTTTAATTCCCGTGCAATTTCCATTCTGCGTCGTTGTAAACGTCAGCGGTTCAGCTTTATTTTGGGCTGGCAACATTCATGAGCCAGTTTTTATCGTGCCCACGTCGTTTGTCAGCGGTAGACAGAGGGAAGCGTTAATTTGACATGGGATCTGCCGCCACAGTGACCCACTTGCGTAGTAATAATAATTACCTCATACCACTTGGAACTTTGGCGCAGTTTTTATTGTAAAGCTTCTATTTAATTTTGATGTTAGTAACATTTGTCAAGTTTTCAGGATTAATTACAGTACACTTTGCTTTGGATAATTTCCATGAACATATCATACGGCTATTACTCATTAAAAATGCAGTGGTTGATGCTACTGACTAGACTACCAGAGTCACTAATTATTATGAATAATATACTAGTATAGTTCAAGCCATATCAAAAGTAACGTTTAAGTTTAATACTTCGAACAGAATTACCAATTTGATTATATTAAAAAGACAAAACGTTATTTGTTCCTTTAGAAATGTTGTTTCATGAAGTTTCTAAAAATGATACTAGTTTCGTCGCAATAAAGACGACGGATGTCATAGATTTATTTATAGCTGACGGTAACGCTCGCATCATTAATTTATCTGGAAAGCAATTTGATCTAAACCTCTTAACTAAATAAACAGTATTAATCTTGCAAGCCGGCAAGTTGCGGAGTCCACTACATCAAACTTAAGAGCATTAAATGTAAAAAGACCACAGTAGTTTCGAAGTTGGCGAGCGGCCAGCAATGCCTGCCGATTTCTGACAAGGCATGGAAAACCGAAAGGAAATTCGATTTACATGTGCAGATTTTCTTAAAGTTGTGTTAATGTTTTGGGATTAGTTAGATAATTTGCATAAATCCATAAAATAAACCACTATAGACTGAGAATTTAAAGAAATGAGAAACGTGAAGGGGGAGGAAGAACCGCCTTCCAATATCTCACTTATGGTACGAAAGCAAGTCGCCGCTTTATGTCAGTTCTCTGTTGGATTATGGTAATAACCCGGTTGAGGCGGCACATTCATGCTGTAGATAAAACTATCTACAGCGTAGATTGAACGTCTACCAAACTATCGTTAGATACCTTAAAGATGTCCCAACTGAAAGTTGACATCATAAAGTGGGCAGTCAAACCATAACAATATACCCATAGATGGAATTAAAGAGTAATGACAATCGTGAATTAAATATATTTAAAGATTTTCGTTCGGACACAAAAGCCTCTAGACGAAGTTTATTTATATTTAGCTGAAAATAGTTGTTTTCGAAGAAACACTTGCTTATTGCCAGGAAATCCCGTATTCAGTTTCCGTCGCTTTACGTTGGGGGATTTTAAAAATATTCTCTAAGTTAGATCGGTTTGCGTGTGCTGTGCTGTGCTGTGGAGAATACGTGATAATGCTTGCTCGGTAGATAACGTAGGAATTCAAGAAATTCATAAACAGATTTTTTTGTTAATCTATACTGCATAGTGTCAATTATAAATAGGTGAATGAAAATGTTATCTCTTGTTTTTGCGATTTATGATAAATTATTTTATTGCTCTTTATGCACTATATGTCGTAAAGATTTGACAATGATGGATTATTTTCTGATAAAGGACAATTCCGCTGGAAATTGATTTGGATTTGGGCAAATTTGATATTTAACTATAATACCATAGGCAGCGCCTAGAGATTTAGACGCATCAAAAAAGGAGAGTGTTGTAAGCAACCGACACAGTTGACTGAAGATTGAGGAGGTCATTATAAATTATTTTGGACACTAGTTTACTACTAGATGGTAGGTTCCTCGTAAGTGAAAAACCGTTTCTTTAGGAACCACCGCTTCATTTATTTCTGTCGCCCAGTAAACTTACGGCGAATTAACATTAAGTTATGTTTGATGTATAAAAGGACTCATTACTCCGAGACATGATATCTCGGGTGATGAATGCAAAAAGCGTCCTAATAGTAGTTAAGCGGCGAGAAACCTGTTAGTCTTCGTCATCCAGGTGATAAATATTTAGAAGTTAAAATGTTGCATTGCAATTCCTTTCTTGCAGTTGCTTGAATTTCCTGTTATCCAGTGTCACCAGATCTTAACCAAATTCAATGGAACTATATATTTGAAGTCGATAAAAAAGGCCACCAACATCTTAGGCCCAAAGCCAATCTCACCTGCACATAGTATACACTGCAATAGCGAAACTTGGTTCCCGTTGCGGGTGGTGGAGGTCAGACGGCGGGTCGCTCCATATAATAACAAATACCGATAAATCTATGGTACGAGAAGGCGGACCCTGGCATTTAGCCAGGCGCAAAGATAGAATCAATATAGCTAAAATTGTTGCAAGAGTTATGTCCACATTACCTTTACAGCGTGGTTTGTTAAACAACATTTATGAAAAAAATGACCCACAAAATAGTTAATCTCTCAGCCAAGCTGAAAATAGCAACTCTTTGAATATTTGCGAAATAAGATCAAACGAGAAAGCTTTTTCTTGTTGATTACGGTTAACAAAAGTGCGGTTAGAATAAGTAAAGAGCTTGAATAAACTGCTTGGATATTTTATGATGCCAACGTACTTGGAAAATATATTGGTTTGCACGACCTATTTAATGAAATCTCTGTGCCAACGCCCAGTTACACGTGCCGTTTGTTGACAATACTCCGTTTTAGTCCTTGGAGTTTAAAGGAACGTAATAAATATTTCTGTATAGCTTCTAAGCTGATTTCAGTTTTTTCATGTCGTTTTTGATACCAGAAGCAGGCAAACCAGCGAGTTTCCTGATGGTATTTCCACCACTCATATACAGTCACTACCAGACGAATTATGATATTTTTATTAGCTTTAACGACGCGAAGAGCAGGTTGTCTGATGGTAAGCGTCACGCCTGCCCATAAACAGACGCGACATCAATTATAACTCCGAATTATGAAGTACTACATGTCACTAGAATACGCTCGTCACACCGAGACATAAGCTGTAGAGTCTCATAATACCTAGTAATTTTACTAGGTTGGTCGAGCCGGCCCATTTATGCTGTAGACAAAACTGCCTCTACCACTCAGAAAATGTTCAGTAATCTTCATCACCCATCAAAACTCACGATATCAGAAGCATCAGCGTTGCCGATCATAACCGTTTTGTGATAATCACAAGCTAGAGTAAAGGTGGAGGCAAAACTTAACATACCTATTTGAAGGTCAATTTTGTCAGCTTGTGATCCGATCTTTCTTTCTGTTGGAGTAGCATAGGCACCCTTGGGCTTCATGGATATATAGCGATACAAAGTTGACCTTCCAAAGTTATTAGGAGTGCTGCCTGATGCCTCTATATTTACTCTATCTACCTTCATCGTGCTAACATATTATAAAATAAAAGTACGGAAAAGTCAACAAGTACCCTTGATAAGTAAAACAAAAAAAGAGTACTTCATTTCTATCATAAAAAAGTTTTACGTATACAATCTCCTAGATTTTTTTATGATATCATAAGGATTTATTTATAACGAACCTATTTTATTTTTTTCTTCAATTCGTCACGCAAACAAAACGTCATTTCCGCACGTATGTAGGTCAAATACATATTTCTGATTACACAGAAGCGTGACTGTAACAGATCTATGCTTTGCTTCTTTTTATTTATATGTTTAAGTTTTAACTTAAGTGGACTTTTATGTGTGGCCAGTTCTATTTTATTAGTCACTCACACATTCACAGGTGGGTTAGTGCCTTTACATGTTGAAGTTGAGTACTATCCTAAAATACTAGTGGCTAAAATAATGAAGGATTTTGGGAAACTATTTACTAGGTTTCCGACTTAGTTTTACGACTGGCTTTATTTCGCAACGAACCTAAAATACTGTATGACCTTTTCAGGGTAAGAAGAGGAATTATTAGAATTACTAGACTTGGTTATTCACATGTCCTTGAAAACAGTTGGACGACATATTGGCCCCAACAAATTACTGCAGATAAACTTGAGGAAATTTACTCTTATAGACTTTCGCGATTTGTATATATACCCTTCTTCTTTTCTTCTTCCACCTGGCCTTATCCCACTCGCAACGGGGTCAGCACGGCATGCTTTTTACACATGCTACAGAAAGATTTGGGTTGTAGTTTTTACGACCGGCTGACTGACGTTAAGCTCTCTGGGGAGAAAACACCCAGTCCAGAAACAAATATTTGTAAAAAAGCAGCTAATCAACTCTCAATCGTCTATTAAAACAACTTGGGATTTAGATAAGGGTCATGAATTTCACACCTGTATCCCCGAAGGAGTAGGCAGTATAACAGAGGTACAATCAGTAGGTACTGCACTCACCTTTATTCGTTACGAACTTAGTTCTGTCCCATGGTGTGATAGGGGGCGATATCAGCATACCGAGCAACTCATGTGTGAATTTTCTTGTTATAGAAACATACATTTTGATTGCCC
Source organism: Mimas tiliae (assembly GCA_905332985.1). NCBI lineage: Eukaryota > Metazoa > Arthropoda > Insecta > Lepidoptera > Sphingidae > Mimas > Mimas tiliae. Next base: position 4,570,446 of record HG995251.1, read on the forward strand.
TTCCTGGGATTTGAACACAAGATCTCACGGTTTTTCAGTTTGAGCAGGCTGCCACTAGGTCAATGAGGCTATCAATGAAACATAGAAAATCATGGAACATAGTAACTCGAATGACTTAGTCTTGGATACACTAGTCGCATATCCTACGAACTGAATTAAGACCGAGTTATTCAGAATGTAGGTCAAGAGCATCTCATCAGGAGGCACGCAAAATTTCATTACCGTCATTACAAAGGAACGAGTAAGTGATTTTGCCTAAAGAAATCGCGAGCCCGCGCAAAGGGAGCAACAAAAAAATAATGTCGCTCCAAATTGAATCATTTGTAATATTCATTCTTTTTTACTCTTGCTTCTGTGGACTGTTTTCAAACGTCAATGATGTCATATTACTGGATATGTTTGTCATTTCTCAACTACACTACAGTAGTGTCATCGTACCATGGTGCTGGAAGTTGGAACGTATTTATGCTCATGATTCTTCTATTCGTGGATATTGACAACTATGTGTAAATAAACAATTGCCGAAGACAGCTCCGTGGCGCAGCGGGCGAGTAGTCGGCTGCGAAGCGAGAGGCCGTGGGTTCGATTCCCACACCGAGACAAATGTTTGTGTGAACCACAAATATTGGTCTCGGGTCTGGGTGTTGTGGGACCGCAAGTCCCTCGTAGTTCCTGATACCCACGACACAGGTCTACCTAGTGTGGGATCAGGACTATGTGTGTGACTGTTGGGTGTATTATTATTATTATAAGTACTTCATTACTGTAGGAAACGCAATATTGAAATACTACTGGAACTATAATGTATCGAATCGATAATATAACACCAGTGTAAATTGTTCCAAGTGTCATCGTATGATTGTGCTACTATTCAAATCTGGAAATCACTGTAACGGATTTTTCACCATAAAAATCGGTATGGTTTTTTTTCGTATGGACTTGTGTTGTTAGTCTATATTGATTTTACAGCTTCACCTGAAAGTAAAGCCGGCGCTCTAGCCAAAATACATTATCTACAAGCTTTTGATTGCGGCTCTGCCCGCGTGGATGACCTTTTCGGGGATAGAATTACTCTAGTCTACCTGTGTGCTAAATTTCATACAAAACCGTTCAGATATTAAGGTGTAATGTAATGTGACTAACAAACATCCAAACTTTTACATTTATAATAGTAATAGGGGGCAGTTGAAAATCAGCGGTAGGTCACCAACTTAGCAATATACTGAACTGGAGTATTAATTAGTAACATTTGGTTTATAGCAATATTTTAGCTTATACCCATCGAAATAAGATCTTAAACGTATATCTTTTTTTTTCTTAACTATGTTGCACCAAATAAATGTTTTTCTTTTTTTCTTTCTATAGGATAACACAAACACGACCTTATGGCGACGAATAGGCATTTATTTTTTGTGAATAAACGGTGATCTAATCCACGGCCTTTCATTACATATCTCACATTTCTCAGTCTAGGTCGTCTCCAGATCAACTTAGTCTTCAAAAATTATCATAATTCGGCATACCTCATCTGGATAACTTAATTCCATCACAAAACTCGTTCAGCGATAATCAACTTCAGGAATTCGCGACGTCACGTCGGAGAAGAGGGATAATCCGTTTCTAAATATCTTTTATTAATGTCGTCTTTAGATGCTGGTTAACTAGGGACGTTAAGTGAGACGTTTTTAGATTTTTTATCAGATCTTGAAATTATATCAGTGTGTAACTATGAGGTAAAATTTGGGTTTTTATTTTGTTGTTAGTACAAGGTTAGGCTAAAACTGTAGTTAGTAAAAGATTAGAACTGCCTCGGTGGCGTATTAGCATGCGCGGTATATGATTGCTGTGCCGAGGTCTCGGGTTTGATCTCCGGATCGGGTAAAAACCATATTGGGTTTTTCTAAAATATTAGTATCAGTCCAGAGTTTCGAATTGTGCCCGTTATGCCGATAAGCTCACCCTATCACATCATGGGACGGAAATAAAATCGGCAAAATGTAGGTGTACTAGTTACTTCTCTGTCTATCCCTTCACTTACAATGCCAGAAAAAGTAGATGCGTTGACGACACTTGAGGAAAAGGAAAGGAGGCTGGGGTTATAGGTTTATGTGAATCAGGCAATCGTGGTACTTCACACCTGTTTTCTGTGGCACAAAGGTACCAGATCAGGCAAACCGGTCCATTCACGAAGTAAACAAAATTGTTTACGACGTGGTTACGATCATTATTAGTACTAGACTAGATTTTATGGACGTTTCGTCTTTAGACTATATTGGTATCCTACAGGATGTCTAGTATTGTGGATCAGCTATCATGATAAGGTTAGTTGAGGCTTAGATCAACTGCATGATGGGTTCAGGTTAGTTTTTATTGATTTCTTATATTAACTGCATTTATATTATCATCTGGTTTGGTCTGGTTGATTAACGGACGAGGCAATGACGAAACTTGGTTCCCATTGTGGATTGTGGCGGTGAGACGCCGGGACACTCCACATTACACGAAATCCATCGTCAAATGATGATGAGAAGGCGCATCTTGGCGAGAAGCCGGGATAACGCCAGGCAGAAACTAAGAAGCGTTATTTGGTTTCAGGTAAGCTACGTCTTATTTAATTCCCCTTTAAACACTTATAAACTTTAATTACTAACCACTACTTTACTAAGATCTGTTTAATTTTATACCAACAGACATTTCAAAGGTAATTTCTCCAAACTTCAAACCTTGAACAAAAGTTCACTAAACTTTAATAACTAATTAACACGTCGCAACTAATAACCAAACTGTAGCTGACAAGACAAATTTCGTAGATCAAATATAAAAAAACTAGAGCTAAACAAAATAAATACAAACACCTGAATTTGGAGCGTAGCATTTATTTATTTATTTATTTATTTATTAACTCTTTATTGTACACCATTTGCACGGATATATACAAAGGAAAGTAATATAAAAAGTGTGTTACAATAGGCGGTCTTATCGCTAATAGCGATCTCTGCCAGACAACCTTAGGATGGAATAGTGGCAAAAGAAAGTAATAAGTGGGGGTGTACATACTTATATATATATATATATATATATTATAATATATAATGATTATAAAAATAAATAACAACTTTTGAAATAATAAATAACAATATTATTACATTTAAAATAACAATGTGTATATACAATATATGTGAATGCAATAAATGAAACAAACTATTGTTGCGACGAGAGGTAAAATAGTTTCAGCTGTCTCTTGAAGCTACTTAGTGATGGAGCTTGTCGAATAGACACCGGCAAAGCGTTCCACAGACGGACAGCTTGAACGGCAAAGGAACCATCAAAGAAAACACTGCTGTGTGCCGGAGTCTTCAGAGCCAGATTCTCTGACGATCTTAAAACATGCGATCGCTGTAGACCGCTGTGAAGGAAATTGAAACTTTCCTTCAGATACTGGGGAGACGCAGGATTAAAGAGAATATTATAGAGTAGGGATAGAATATGAGTATTCCGACGAAGACGAATAGGGAGCCACTTGAGCTTAGAGCGAAAATGAGATATATGATCATATTTACGCAAGCCAAATATGAATCGTATGCAGAAATTTTGAAGACGCTCAAGTTTATCAAGTTGAACTTGGGTAAGGTCAAGATAGCAGACGTCCGCATAGTCAAGCACGGGAAGAAGTAAGGATTGTGCAAGCGTAATTTTAGTGGCAGTGGGCAAGAAGTTACGTAGTCTCTTTAATGAAGCAGCTGACGCAAACAACTTGCGGCTCGTAGCTGCAAGCTGTGGGTCCCAGGACATTTTACGGTCCATTATCACTCCAAGATTCCTAACAGACTCACTGAACGGAACTGTAACCCCGCTAAAAACTATCGGAGAGAGCAGTGACCAATCTATTTTGGCAATTTGCCGAGAGCTTCCCACAACTATGGCTTGAGTTTTAGCAGGGTTCACTTTCAGACCAAAGCGATCGCTCCACTCAGATATACGGACTAAGTCGGAGTTCATAGTCCCGATAGCTGTATTTATTTCATTGAGTGGAGCTTGACAGTAGAGTTGTAGATCGTCTGCATACAGGTGGTAGGAAGAAGAGAGATGTTGGGATATGGAATTTATAAAGGTCGCGAAAAGTAAGGGAGATAAAACGCCGCCTTGTGGTACACCAGCTGATGTGTCGCACCATGAAGAAAAGTTATCTTCAAGGCGAACACGTTGCCGGCGACCGAACAGATAACTGTGAAACCAATCGATTACCGTAGGAGATATGTTAATCGAGCGAAGTAAAGAAAGAAGAATATCAAAATCTACTGTATTAAAAGCATTACTAAAATCTAATAACAATAGTACAGTTAACTGCCCATTTTCCATACCTAGGCGAATATCATCGGTGATTTTAACAAGAGCAGTCACTGTACTATGGCCAGGACGAAAACCAGATTGATAAGGATTTAAAACCTGCTGCTTGCAAAGGAAAGTACTCAGTTGAGAATGGACAAGGCGCTCAAGGACTTTTGATAAGAAAGGAAGGATAGAGATAGGTCGATATTCAGAAAAAGATTTAGGATTCGATTTTTTAGGAAGAGGAATAATCTGAGCGTCTTTCCATATAGATGGAAAACTACTACTTTCAACAGAGAAGTTAAGAATATGGCATAGTGTGGGTAAAAGGATATCCAAAATAGGTATTAACATGTTACGACTGATACAGTCTACACCCACTGAATTTGAAATTACGGAGAGAATGCTTGTCTTAACATCACTAGCGGTAAATCGATTAAAGACAAAAGGAGTATAACTGGGAATTGGTAAGGAATTAAGAAAGTTGATAGTTTGATATTTCATTGACACGTCAATGTGGAAAGAAGATGAGAAATATTTATTGAGAAGATTTAAATTATGATTCGGAATTACGTCTTGTCGAGATTTACCAATTCCCAGAGACCTGAGGAACTTCCAGACTTTAGCTGGATCTTGTTCTGAGACTGAATCGTGAATATGGCGACGATAGGCATCCCTACACATCCTGTTGCAGCGATTTCGCAGGGCAGAGTATTTGGCCTTGGTTTCATCATTGGGGTGACCCTTATATTTCGACCTGGATGCAGCTTTTTTTCGCATTAAACATTTGAGGTCATCTGTGAGCCACGGCGCAGGGAGATGTTTTAGTTTTATGGAGTGAAGAGGAGCGTGGATATCGTATAGTTGCGTGATTATTGAGTTGAAGACCGCAACTTTGTCATCAATTGACTTGGCCCCAATGACTGAAGACCAGTCGGTGTTCTGTACATCTAAACGAAAAGCTTCCTGATCCATTCCACCAAAATTACGTTGCAAAATGATTTTGGGTTTGTGTTTAGGCGGACGAATTTTGTACGATAAAAAGAGCAGAACATGGTATGAAAATTCATCAGCCGGGCATTGGCCGTGCTTGGCAACATGCTGTAAAGAGGACACTAGCATGATGTCGAGGAGTGATGGTACGGAGTTGGGAGTATGATGTGTAGAATTCAGGGGTAAAATATGGAGGTTGCAAGAATTTACCACGGTGACCAATGAGGAAGTTCGGTGATCCTTTTTTAAAAGGCACGTATTGAAATCTCCCATAATAATAGTATGCTCGTAAGAAGGGACAAGGTCTTCTAATATCTTTTCAAATGTTGTGAAATAATCAATACGTAAGGAGGGACTATAATAGACTCCGAGAAGAATTTTGGAATGGGAAAGAGTAAGTTCAATAAAAAGATGCTCGCCAGCGTTAGGAGGTGATGGATGTGGCGACAAGTTTACTACAGAAAAAGGAATATGTGCTCGTAAATATATAGCAACACCACCACCACCCTTGCCGATGCGGTCATTTCGAATAAGACGGAAACCGGGAAGGGAATAAGACGTAGAAGGAAGACATGGTTTAAGCCAGGATTCGGAGACTAATACAGCGTGAATATTTTTCTGATCGAAGGACGTCAGCATATCGGGGAAATGGGCCGGAATACTTTGTGCATTGATATGAATGAGGTTAAAATTTTTAGGAACGTCAGAGAAGTGAGTCTCGAGAGTGTCGGAAAGCGACGGAAAACTAACAAAACTCGCATCACTAGTGCTATCAGAGTCAGATGACACAGAAGTGTAATGTTCACTGTCGCTGCAACTGTCAGTATTCAGACTGCGCAACATTAACTATGCGTGTGTTTGTCCTTTAAATATATATTATACAGAAAGCAATTATATAATAGAATATGTAATATTATAAATAATAATAATATTTTATAAATATGTACTAGTATAAATGTATATATTTTATTAGGCCAATACTTTTCACTAAAATTTTCTCATCTGCCGGTTGTGTTACCAGTTAGATAAATATAGAATACTAGAATGATTATACAAATATTAAAACTAGAGTTTGCTAATATAATATCTAGGTCTTATATGTACTCCTTGTTTTAACGTATGTGCCTACCAATAGATGAATACTATACACATGACTAGACTAACAACTTATGAATCGATAAAAAAAAAAAAAAAACAAAAATTGTTTTTCGATGTGAAATCGCGAATGTCATCCCATCTTTTTATGCTTGATGTCAACTTGACAGTTAACAATAAATGAACTTGACAGATGAGAGCAACCACAGAGTATAGCAACAAACACTGTCAAGTTATAGAAATAAAACAGTAGTGTGGGTAGTAATCTAGTAGGTAGGTACTCAAAAGTTAGAAATATGTAAGTAAGGTCATAACTTTAGCATTCTGACTTCTTGTCGACTTAGGGTAAAATAAAACTGTGGTTTCATAGCGGAACGGGGTCGGACATGTTCCTGCACCCGTCGCTGGTATGCGGGGGTCTGACCCCCCTGTGGGGAAGGTTCCCTAAGCAACGTCACGCGCGATTCCAAGCCGCACAAATCACGCGAGTTGAGCACGCGAACAAACTGCTACTAGTAAATTGAAAAATCAATTAAAACCAACTTTTACGTTGTGTTTCGTTTACATTACAGCTTTTGTTTTAATTGAATCGTCGTGAATAGTTTTGAGCGCGCGATGAAAGCTTCAAGCTAGGTGATGAGTAGAGGATATAGTGTGGTGTACTGCTCAACGATATGTCAATAGTTCTGTTTATTTTCCAGTAAACGCGTCCGTTGTTTCTAATAAAAAAATACCGTTGAAATAATAAGTCAGCTGTCAGGGGCACAATAGATAGCGAGTCGCATTCTTTGTCGCGGCGACTCGACGGTACACGAAACCCTATGCAAATGTTGCTTATAAGGCCGTACCTTTTTCATGGTGTGACAACTTGTTTTATAGCTATTTTTGGATGGTATTCGGTTTACGACACACGGTTGTATTGTTACTTTGGCTTGTATATTGACCTTAATATGATGTATGAAAAACTTATGTTGTACGTATTTTATGTTTGCACCATAAAGATATTGGTTTAGGTTGTTGTACTCATAAAGTTTTATATCACTATGATCTGTTTATATTTTTATAGCTGAGATGGCGAACGAGCATGTGTGTCACCTGATAGAAAGTAATCCATGAACACCCGCAATGCCTGAGGTATCGAAGGTGCGTTATTTTCCCTTGAGGTAATAAGTTTTTTTCATTATATGCCTTATGGTTTGCTGAGATAATTCAAATGATACGATTGGAAAAACAAAGAATATGTTTAATGACACTAGTGTTGCATCCACGATTATTTCTAAGCCGAGCTTATTTCCGTCTCATGATGTGATAAGGCGAGTCTATCACCATACAGGTGGAAAATTTAATTTACAAATTATGATTGCTCGATCTGGGATTTGAATCCACGGCTCACGGTTTCTCAGTCTAAGTAGGCTACCACTCATGCTATGCGCTAATATGCTTAAACTTGATATTCGAAGTGTTAAATAAAGAAGGGACTCCCCAGAGGAGTTGATTCAGGCAGGCTTCCGGTCGTAAAAACTAAAAGCCAAATCTTTTTGTAACATGTGTTAAAAGCATGTTGCGCTGACCCCACTGCGAGTGGGATAAGGGCAGGTGGAAGAAGAAGACTTTTGATAAAGAAGGCTTACTTTATTGATGATGAAAAAGTACCTAAACTTCTCCAATAACTAAGTAAGGATAAAAAAAGTATCTGTTTAGAAAAAGATAATGATTATGTTCCACTTCACGCACCAAGAGTTTTTTCTTTGGTTGGTAAATGTTATCTTGGAGTGTAAGTGGACCACCAACATTTTAGGCCCAAAGCCAACTTCCCTGAACGTGGTACACTTTGCTGATTAGGCAATGGCAAACTTGGTTCCCGTTGCGGGTTGTGGGAATCAGACGGCGGGTCGCCCCACATAATATCGAATCCTCCGTCAAATGACGATAGGAAGGCATTAAACCAGGATAACACTACGCATAAAGAAATGGTAAATGTTATCTTGATCACTATTCAACGTCTTTGCCAAGAAAATATTTCTAAGGAACCAAGATATAACTTCCTTCTATTCAAAGTTCCTTCTATTTATAAATCTTTTGCTTTTTCTTAGCTCTTGGAACTTGGTACATAGAGTTTCTATCAGTAGCATAGATTATTATATGATATTTTGTTTGAATAAATAAAAATCTCATTTGAATTATAAAAACACAAACAACGTGCCTGCGCAATAAATTGTGATTACAAAACAATAAAATGCGATTTTAATTATTTTTTTGATAATAGCCAACCCTATTATAAAGGTATTTACACGGCGATGACAATGTAATGAATGCTCTATGCACACACACCCATAGCGTGGTCAGAGCTATGGCCCTAGTTCGGTTTTTTGAGTTGAAAAGGTATTAACTTGATACATATTTTTTGTATAGGTACGAATGATCAGATAGCTATTAAAAAAACTGGCATTAAGCATACAGACACACGACCCTTTTTACGTCGAGCATGTCTGTTATGAATCAGTATTCTTAGAAAACAACGTCAATTTTTTTTCAACTTGGCTATATTCTTCTTAAAATGTTTTAATTTTATACGTTTTAGTGTGAGAATAATCAAAATAGATGCACAAATAACGAATCCCCGATTTCAGCCCTTTATGGTGAGGTATACGCTAACAAATAAAAATTGAATTATGAAAATCTGTTACAACTGCCGGAGATACAGGGAAAAATATAAACAATGTTGATGACATTGGTGTAAATTTATACATATACCGCAACATATAACAATTATAACCTAATATGTTATATACTGAAAGTCTTCCTTAGAGTATTTCAATTACGTCGGAGAAAAAATCGTCAAAATAGATTAATATTATTTTTTTAAATCGAAAACAAATTTAAATACATACATACAAGTGGAATACAGAACCCCCTTTTTAAGTCCATTAAAACACACGGCCACGCCATTGGTGTGTGTGAACGGGCTATAGCTCAGATTCCCTAGGGTTGTTACTAAGCCTTTTTTCCTAATAGGCCGAGTTACGCAAACCGCCCACTGTCACATCGCGGGCGGGCGGCAATTTAAAACAATAACCACGCTTTCATTTCCAAGCAATACTTTATGCGAGTTTAGCACGCGATACCTCATTACGTATCGGTTTTGTGTCGTAAATCTGAGCTCGAAAATGTGAATAGTTATAAATGCCGTGAAGTTATGACTCTATACTGTGGTAAAGTAAGTGTTGGTAGGCACATTTAAACTCACGACTGTACCATGAAGGGATGGTTGAGGTACAACTAACGCTCTCACGTTTTCTGAGTTTATTTTTATCCTGGTGAGTGGTTATTTAATCTGATCATGCCAGTCGCATTCCAGGGATTTTTTTATTAGCTTGAATGACGAGACGATGAAGTCGCTCGCCTGATGAAGCACCACACCTGCCCATAAACAGAAGCAACGCCAAACAGAACTTTGAATTACAAAGCACTGCATGCCGCTGGACTGCGCTCGTCACCCCGAGACTTAAGTTGTTAAGTCCCATAATGTCCAGTAATTTTACTGGCTTCAATATCATTCAAACCGAAACAACAAATTACACACTGCGGCAGAAATAGAAAAAGCAGTGGTACCAACTCAGACAGCCTCTCGAATACGAGGGACCTACCACCTAATCAATATTAGCAGTCAGTAGTTATTAGCACAACTATTATTGGATTTACGCAGTAGTCGCTTTTCACAGTCGAATACTTATTTACTGAGGCTGTGAAATGATCTCCAACATACTTTGCACTCAGCGGATAGTCCCTGCGTTGGAAAGCATACATAAAACAGAGATTCGTTGACCCTTAATTGATTGTCTACTACTTCAAAGGGTGTCTAAAGAAATTACTTTTCTTTCAACCTTTTCCCAACAGATTAAGAATTATATTGCGATGAATATTTTTTTGAAATATACATCAAAATACACCTGAAAAAAGATACGAAAAAGAAAAAACTAGATATGATATATACTTTTGTCTAGACGTTCAGGCATTTCTGAATAAAATGGCAGTTTCGATAAAAATAATAAATTGTTTTAGACAAATGAAACCTTTGCTGAATGGACCGATCAAGCGTCAAATTAATGTATTCTTCGGTGTTCAGTACAAAATAAAGCGACCATAATAACCCTACTACTATTACAGAATGAATTGTCTTACAGAAAACCGGCGTAAAGTAGGAGCTTGCAGCAAGCTCCTACTTTACTTTTGCGTTTCGTACGGTGAGTCAGATATCCGGAGGCCCATTTCCCCCTCCCCTCCCCAATACCTTACTTATCCATTTCCTTTAAGGTCGGCAACGCCCATGATTATTTTAGTATTATGGGCGTGCATGGACGGTGGAGATCACTTACCATCTAGTGACCCATTTTCTCGTTGTCGGCCCATACTTAAAAGAAATGAAGGATTGGATTTTTGTGAGTTTGTGAATTTAAGGCTGAACGGTCTTGGTTGAAAGTTGGTACACAGGTAAACCATGACTTGGATTAGGACATAGGTTACTTTTTATTTCGGTAAAGGCTGTTCACGCCGGCGGAGCCGCGAGCAAACGCTAGTTTATTATATTTCCTCTTTTTTAAGTGGTACATCCACACTGTAGACACTTTACAAAATGAATGGCCTGCTCGGCTGCGTTAATAACACATTTTCACAGAAAACCTATTGAAGTGGTATGCAGAGGTACTTTCTGGGCGTCCACGATAAGTTTCCGTCTCGAAACGTGTGGTCAGACGAGCCAGTATAATTCCTTAATGCTATGCTTTCTGTTTAACCTCTTTCTTTATGTCGCTATCCCGGCTTAATGGGGTTATCTCATACCATAGATTTGACGGAATTTGGTACTATATAATTTATTATATGGGGCAACCCGCCGTCTGACCCCCGCAACCCGCAACGGCAACCAAGTTTCGCCACTGCCTCATCCGTTAATCAGCAGAGTTTACCACATGCAGGCGAGGTTGGCTTTTAGATGTTCTTACCGCACTCCACTCCACTGTCTGCTCAACTAAATGTAAAAAAAATATATAAAAAAAAGAGTTGTTATAATTTTTTGAACGGAACGATCTCTAAAAATAATTGAACATCGAGACGAGACAAACGAACCTTGGCAAAGGTTTCTATAACAAAGTCTATGAAAGCTTGACATTGGTCTGCAGCCACCTGCCGTCGCAATGTCAACTTATTGTAATAATAATAAAGTGTTGGAAAGAATATATTTTATTTGTTCCTTTTTACCTAAATAACGAGGTCTTGATTGATTGCGCTCCGGTTGATGTAATTAATTCCATGTTATATTGACAGACCCTGACAGATTATTATAAAAACATTAATTAATTTTCTAGGGAAAAACCGGTGTAAGGTGGCAGCTTGCTATTGCGTTTCGTAAGTGAGCTTTGGCCCAAATTCCCCTCCCCATCCATTGGAAAGGGCCTTAAGGTCGGGATCTCATCCATTATTATTCTGGTATCACGGGTGTTCATGAACGGTGAAGATCACTCTACATCAGATGGCCAATGTGCTAGTTTGCGGGCCTAAGCTTTAAAAAAATGTAATAGAAAACATCTCTTTCAATTAAATCTGCATCTTGGCCGAACCCTTTATTTTAGATGAAAATATCCTTTTATTGACACCAATTACAGCTCGTTAATTGACTACATCAATTGTATTATATTATTATACAGTCTATCTCAAATCTATAGGATGGTTGAGAATGCATTAATACAGCGCAAGGTCTAAGGCGGTGTCACAGACGAGGAGATATAAAAAAAGGACAAAAGAAAAGTATAAAACCACCACCATGAAGTATTTATATCTACGAAGTGAGAAAAAATTAAGAAATAAAAAGACACAGTATGATGATGACCCCACATTCCCAAAGAAAATATTGTTGGAAATAAAAGCTTAAATAGCGTCTATAGATGTTTAAGGTCATAAAATTTGTAACAAAGTGGCACCGAGCATATATTTTATGCGTCACTCGTAAATGTTGAGCTATCATCGGTCCTAACTTCGAAGGGCTTTAAAAGATTAAACCCATTAAATTTTTATGAAGACCCTGTCACTGAACCGGCAATACGATAAGAACTGAGTCAGCACTTTCTTTACTTTATACATTTTGAATGTTTGCTGGAATAGGTTTCAATCTTTGAAAGGCTTTGGAAAAGAACACACAAGTTCTCTTACTCCAATTGTTTCACTATACTATATGTCGACTTAGTGGAGTCAATAGTTTTGATTTTCAAATAACTTGTAGAGGTTTTAAATGTTATTAATATTAGGAATGATTATTTAAGACGTTTCTTTCTGTTGAAATATACATCTGAAATCTTGAAATCTCTAAAACAATTTTTAACAGCACAGTGTATATTTCTTATTTTTCTAAATCAACCGGTTACAGGTGGCAACAAGGGTAGTGAAGGGAAAGTTAGTGGTTAATGGTGCGGCAAAGGGATGAACTTGTGGGACTTTTTCACCTTTATATTTTATACTTTATAAGACACATAAATTTTAATAGACCCGATTGTCCATAAACAACTATCTGTTTTGTGAGCATCTGAAACTATAAGAGTTTACTCCCTATATAAACATTAAGGGGTATTTTGTTCAGTTTTCGAGAATAGTACCAAAGATCTACTCTATTTAATTCCGGAAAGTTTAAGGGCAAACACTTTAATAAAAATAATTTTTATGTGTAAGTTTAAGGAAACCACAGAATTTTTAGAAAAAATATATAGTCATTCTGGAACTTAGTTGAGTATAGTTTTTCAAGTTCACGCCTGTATTCTCGAAGGAGTAAGCTGTGGTGCAACTAAGCTTGCCGAGCTTATTTCCGTCGTATGAAGTGTCAGGTTCATCATATCGGACACAAATTCCAATTCAGAAAAACTAAGGTATGTTGCATCTTTATGATAAAATACCATAAACTCGAAGCTTCAGCCGCCCGTATATTATACCATTATAAATATAAAAAAATCCAGGTTATGGTTATTTGTTTACCCAGTTTCATCACAAACATCGAAACTCACATTTATTAGCAGGAAAGTAGCACTAATTGTACCTTATACTAACACTACCTTGAGGGGTAGAGCTACGCTGTACACACTTTGGTCTACAGCATGAATGGGCCGGCTCGTCCGGGTCGTTACCACTGTCTCACAGGAAACCGGCGTAAAGTAGCAGCTTGCTGCTGCGTTTTGTACGGTGAGTGAGATATCCAGAGGCCCAAACCCCCTCCCTCCCCAAATCCTTAATTATCTCTTTACTTTAAGGTCGGCAACGCACACATAATTCTTTTGGTATTTTGGGCGTAAATGGGCGGTGGAGATCACTTACCATCAGGTGACCCACTTGCTCGTTTGTCGGCTAACAAAATAATGAAAAAAAGAAAAACATTTGGGTACAAAGTCCTACAAATATTAGAAACTAGCCTTTGCTCGCGGCTCCGCCCGCGTGAACAGCCTTTTCGGGATTAAAAAGTAGCCTATGTTACTCAGTGATAATGTAGCTTTCTAACGGTAAAATAATTTTTGAAATCGGTCCAGTAGTTTTTAAGTTTATTCGTTACATACAAAAATACAAATCTTTCCTTTTTATAATATTATTAGTGTAGATTATCCACGGATTAACTCGGCGGCGCAGTTGTAATGCGTACGCGTTACGATTGAGGCTAACGCTGAGGTCTCGGGTTCGATCCCCGGGTCGGGTAAAAGTGATATTGGGATTTTCTATTAAGAAATGCCCAGTATCAGCCCGGAGTCTGGAATTTGTGCCCGGTATGGCGATAGGCTCGCCCCCTATCACATAGTAGGACGGAGATACGCTCGGCGAAATGTGGGTGTACTGGTTACACCTCTGCCTAATCCTTCAGGGATTACAGGCGTGAGTTCGTATGTATGTATTATCCACGGCTGTGTTTCGGCATTTTCGAAGCACCGGTAGATTCTTATTTACATGTAAAAGTCTTTTGGCGATCTAATTACTTAGGTAATAAAGGATTTGAATTTAGTTCATTGTGAGTTTTCGGCTGTTCTACACGCTCTTATCGATTTAATCCGAATGAGTAGTTAAATGATAAATTTCGTCGAAACAGCGTTCACCAGAAGGCCAAATCTCGTAATTTTAAATGTTCAAAATATCATTCCGATCTAGTCTCAGCGTCAAGAAAGTTGCAAATGGCATTCTCTTAAACCAATAATCAACGTCAAATGTGAACATAGATCGTAATGAGATTGAATGTAGAATAAAAGTTGATTGTATCCAAAACAGCATAATGCTACTGCTAATGCTAGGTGCATTTAACGTTGAATATTGGTTTAAGAAAATGCCATTTGCATCTTTCTGATACTAGATCGGAATGATATTTTAAACATTTAAAACTACGAGAATTGGCCTCCAGGTTTCCTTTATACGTCCGCTGCATAACACAAAGGGTGTCCGTCTGAAGAACTATTCCTCTATTTTGGCGGGGCCTCGTTACAGAGAAACTGATTATGCGGGCGCTTGCACATTTACGAAAAGTCTTTTGTAAGTGGTTTTCAGTTTTATCTTTGGATTTAGTTTTACTGATATATAATTCGAACTTGTATTATCTGAATTTTGTTTTATTAAATTACTAGATTTCGCGCACGGCTTCGTACGTGTGAATGGCCTTTTCCAAGATAAAAAGTAACCTACGTCCTAATCCAATGTGCCATGTAGACAAGATTGTCTACAGTATAAATGAGACGGTTCATCCGTGTCGTTACCATTATCTCACAAAAACCAACGTAAAGTAGCAGCTTGCTGCTGCGTTTTGTACGATGAGTGAGATATCCGGTGGCCCCAAGTGAAAGGTGAAAGTTTGTATGTTAGTGAATTAGGATGTTTGTTAGTCAATCACGCCTTAACGTCTGAATGGTTTTGCATGAAATTTGGCACACAGTTAGATATAGGCAACTTTTATCCTGAAACAGGCTCAAGCGGGCGTAGCTGCGAGCAAATGCTAGTAATTTATATGTTGTTGGGGCTGCCGAGGTACTGCAGCGTATCAGGCATGTTTCATACATACACACTCACGCCTGTAATCCCAGAAGAGGTAGGCAGAGGTGTAACCAGTACACCCACATTTCGCCAAACGTATCTCCGTCCGACACCTATCACGTAATTGAACGGAAATTCGATCAAGCCCTGTATGCACTAGTTACACATCTGCCTACCCCTTCGGGGATAGAGGCGTCTGCTTAAGTCTGTATGATATTTACCTGAACATACAACTAGGATCTGTGCCTAATACAAAATAAACTAACTAACCAATTATTCGACCAAAAGAATTCGCATGGGGAGAGCTTTATTTCGAACATTATTTTTGTCGCGCCAGACGTAGCTACTGAAATACTATTTGCTAACAATAAAAGTTATCTGTGACACTAGCTAGTGTTGCAGACATATTGAGAAGTAATATAAACATACGGATTGGTGGATACGATAAACTAGCCGAGTGAGAATTAAAAGAACAAGAATTATTACAAGGTGGTAGGTCCCTCGTATGCGAGAGGCCGTCTTGGTTGATACCACCACTTTGTCTATTTCTGCCGCCAAGCTACAGTGTGTAAGCACTGCTGTGTTCCGGTTTAAAGACCTAACAACTTATGTCTCGGGATGACGAGCGCAGTTCAATGCCATGCAGTGTTCTGTAATCCAGAGTTCTGTGTGATATTGCTTCTGTTATGGGCATGCGTGACGTTTAATAACAGGCGAGCGACTTGCTCGTCTCGTCATTCAAACTAATAAAAAAAAAATATATATATATCAGTTTGAAACTAAACAAAATAAAATGTCTCTCCTGTAAAGTTATTATTTTGCACTTTAAACACAAGACCCATAGATATATCTTTGTTTGAAATAGAAGTTTTAAATACAATGAGTAAACATTTTATTAGCATATTCAGTAAAAGGCATTTTTTAATGGCAGACTATGCCAACAATCTGATAAAGCTGTTTGTGCATGTCGCCGAATGTCGCAGCATGAACAAGGCACTCGTGTTTCACAGCCGTAAGTATAGAAGATAACAAGCTACTATTGAGTACTCTTAGACGCACTCTTATCCAATTACTTTGTTCGGAATATATTTGAAATATAAAACAGTGCCAATTTTTCATCTTGTCGAGATAACAAATACTTAAAAGTTATGGGAGAATTTTATGAATTTTGCTAAATTTTATAATAGTTGTCTTTCAATTTATAACTTTACAGTCATTCGGTATAAGTATTATATACTAAACATTTTTTTCATAGCGTAGATCGGTATACGAGCAGGCGGGTCACCTGATAGTAAATGATTTCCACCGCCCATAGACGTCCACCATACCAGAAGTATCATGGACGTGTGGATATATGTGAGTCACACAAACAATTATGTCGGTACAAGAATCGAACCTGTGGCCTCATGCTTCGCAGCCGGCTACTCTCATACTGCGTGATGGAGGCTGTCAGCGTACAAAAGTAGTATAGGACAGTACAAAAGGCACTATGATAGACCCCCGACCTCTGCGCGCACGCGTCCCTCGATAGCTCCATTAGTCTTTTCTTACGAAAGGCAGGGGATATCGCGGTGGAATTCTCCAAACGCCCCCAGATCTACAGGGTCAAGCGCGCAACCTGCTCGTCTCATTATTTAAGCAAATAAGTTGAGTACGAATCTGTTTCGCTCAACGAGGATTCTGTATCCACATTCTTAAATTTCTGATTTTTGTCATTTTTATTTGGATATACGTCGTAATAACACATTCATACGCACTCCCGCCTGTAATCCCCGAAGGGGTAGGCAGAGGTGTTATCAGTACATCCACATTTCGCCGAGCGTATCGTAGCGTAATAACACATTTTCTGTAAGAAAATCAGACGACCAAGGTTAAGGTTTAAAAGATAGAGCACTTTAAAGGTAATTTCACTGGCTTCAATGTCCTTCAAACCGGAACACACTATACACACTGCTGCTTAACGGCAGACATAGACAAAGCGGTTGTGCAAACCCAGACGGCCTCTTGCATACGAGGGGCATACCACGTTGGAAAATAAAGGTTTTTCTGTACTTAACTTACATTAACTGGCTTTGAGTGTAGAAAATGTGTACTATCAAAGCGTACAAAAAAGCCAACATTGATTAGCAATAAAAGCGTTACCCAATCAATAGTTTAATTAATATCAGTAACATATACACTGTACACGCATCGGATGTAAACAAAACGTTTGAAACTGGGTCGATGGTTCAATCATGGTATTGGTTTCGAAGTGGACGCTGTTTTCATTTTATCTATTCTACATACGGTTGCCGATATATCAATTACATTGATGCAATCGTTGCTCAATTGTGACGGGAATTATTAATAAATATACGTAATTTCATTCGTAGTGAAACAGTGATAGCTCAGCAGGCAGTGGAATGGACTGTCGAGACGAAAGTCGCAGGTTCAAAAACCAGCCCCAAGTGCATACACCTCTGACTTTTCTAAGTTATGTGTGTATTAATTGTTAATTATCACTATTGCTTTAACGGTGAAGGAAACATCGTGAGGAAACTTGCATACCTGAGAAGTTCTTCATAAGAATTTCGAAGGTATGTGAAGTCTGCCAACCCGCATTAGGTCAGCGTGGTGGACTAAGGCCTAACCCCTCTCATTCAGTAGAGGAGGCCCGTGCCCAGCAGTAGGACGTATATAATACAGGGTTAGTATTATTACTATTTTCGTTCACACAAATGTTTGTGTGATCCATAAATATTTGTTTTTAGTCTGGGTGTTATGAATCCGAAATTCTCTGGTAGTTCCTGATACCCAAGACACAAGACTCGTGTCTTAATGTAGGGTCAGCACTTTGTGTGTGACGGTTAGGTATATTTATTTATTTATGTTATCAATGCAGTAAAGTCACAGTTTGCAGCTAGTTAATTAAGTAATTGTATGTCTCAACTGCGAAACAATTAAACTTAGAAATACACTGATTATTAACTTGAATTTTCTTTTATTAACAACATATAATGAGCATATCTAAAGAAAATAAAAAGAAAAGATACAAAGGTAAGGGTTAAAGGTTATTGCTCGATCCTTTGCTAAGAAAGGAGGTTGAAAGAAAAGGGTCCCGATAATTGCACAGAGAGCACGAAAATGCTTAGGAAACGAATAAAATGCAGTGTCTTTGGAAGCCTTATAAAATAAGTCAAGTGCGAACCGGTATCACACTCCGAGGGTGCCCATACAATAAATAATTTTTATTTCTGTTATGTGTTAAGAAACCCCTACACAGCCGAGTGGCCGAGAGACCGCGGGTTCGATTCCCGCATCGACACAAATGTTTGTGTGACACAAATATTTGTTTATATGGCAGAAAGGCGACCGGTAAAAACTAGTAACTACAAGCCATTTTTTTCTGTAAAATGTGATAAAAAGCATTTTGCTCCCACCCCACTGCGAGTCATAGAGCACATCATTTCAGCCAGCTACCTTTTATGGTTCAAAAGGTCGTGACCCTTTATAGCTAGGGCGGACAGACGGATAGCTTCTGGTCTGCCAAGTACGAGTTACAAATACGTTCACAGTTTTCGAATTCGTATAAAATTACTACCGTTGAAGTGTTAAATTAGTAATTCTTACGGTAATAAAGGAAAGAATCGTTTGAAAACTAATTCCATTTTCAAGTAATATGAAATAAAATTAACTATATTATAAACTTCATCATAGTTCCTAATAGTGGCTACTGAAACTCTATGTATTGAGAGAATACGAAAACATTCATGGTTTTAGAAAACTATTATAACTTGTACTAGGCCTACTGTAATATAGTTCTACTGCTGGTTCTATGCGTGTGACTGAAGTGTGTTTATTTGACCGTTACAAACGAACATTGCCGAAGCGCATAATTTAAATCCTAGTCTTATAAATTCAAAAGCATTAGACGACGGTTCTTTTTAACTATGTGAATTCAACTCATTTCATAAATTACTAATGAAAAGCTACAGCTTATTTTAATCATAATGAAAATAAGGACTTAAGTCGATGAGAATTTAATGTCTTTTTAAATGTCAAGACGGTCATTTGAGATTATCCTATTTAAGCCTACGATCGGTAAAAATACATGTTTTTAAAATCTTCAAGATTCGTAGTTGATAATACTATGGTAGCATTGGATAGAATTTATTTATTTATTTCGAAATTTTGCAATCAATCTTTTTATTTTGATTATCTTTTTATTCGCGACATTTTAAATAGTACTTAGTAATGTGTATCCGACCTGTACCACCCTTATATTCCGTCCAGTTCTAACATATATTTACACACACACTATTACGTGTGTACGTAGTATGTATTTTTAGGCTGTGCTATTACACTAGACACTATGTATAATGGATGTAAAACTGGGAGACATCCTTAGTTCCAGCAGGACAACAAAAAGGTTTGCAAGTTCAGAAGGGGCATACTGCAGGAGCACCAGTAAAACTAGTGGTTATTGGAGGAGGCATCCACGAAACCGAACCCCGTATAGTGGTAGATAATTTGAATTCGATTATTCGTAGAGGTGAGCGCCATACATGACAACGACTGATTGGTTTAGTTTCTCTCCCCTATCACATTATGGGATAGAAATAAGCTAGTTGTGTTTCTGCCTACCCTTTGGGGATACAGGCGTGACCAGCATCAGGTCCAGTGTAGTCATATTATCGTGCCAGGATTAAAAAAAACAATAAAATAGATATAAAAATAGCCAAAAGGAATTACGTATTAGAATAAATCACCACAAAATATTTTATATGACAACAAAAAGGTTATAAAAATATAAGTCACCACTTTCCAGATAACAACCGATACGTAAACTTAATTGCTCATATTTCATTCAGGCAATAATTCTTATGCGACATATATAAAGATAAAAAACTAATGTATGCCGATTTATGGAGGCTTTAAAACTGATTTTGATGATAATTTCGTTTTCAACGCGCTTGCGAGAGTAAAAAATATACTTTTGTGAAATCGTAGAACACCTACGTGATGGTATCTGTACATACGTTGCAATACCTTTGAAGTAAAATTGTTGATAATTATTAATATTTATTAACGTTAATCATCGATTGGGTATTGCGGACTCAAAAGGTTCCCGTACTCTGTTTGATGTTTTACATCATATTTATTAAAAACTCTTACTACAATGGATTCATGAGGTTACATAACAACAAGAGCAACTTTTTAATATAGAAAACATCCACCATGTTTCCATTTATTGGAATTAATTTAGGCCCAACTCAATGAATTAGATTTTTCATCAGGAGCACGATTAGTTTTTTTTACGAGGACCCGGGCTGTTACTGGCAATATATCTAGGTGTACAGGTATTGGGTGGATATTCGAAGAAGGAAAGTTGTCGGGCCGAGGGCCTTAATTAAAGACATCATATCCAGAGCCCGGCACAGCTGGCACAGTCGATTCAAGTCTACTACGAGTTTTGTACTCATTTGTTGGAAATACCGCAGCGCTTATAATTGGAGATGTAGAAGCCAAAATTTATGAATAAATAAATTTCCTTAAAGACTTTGCTGTTCTTAAAGAATTACATAGTATATTTTAATCAAGTGTCCTGATATACGACTAAACACAAGAGCACTACGAAAAAGAGATGTCATAGATTTTTCGTATAGTGAAAAAGAAAGAATGGTGATGGCTGGTACGGTATAAATTTTAACACTGTTAATGAATATCAAAATATATTACAGAGGAAAGATTAAAGAAATACAACAGAAAAAATATATAAAACATATTTGTTTTAAAATACCTATGTAAAAACGCAGCGTTTTTTCCACCGCGTGCGTATAAGTATTTCGTATTTGTAGCGACACTGGAAAGTTCACGAGTTACACGGCCAATGGGTCCAAACAGTTTGAATAGTTGGACCCACGGACTACAGCTGCCTTTTCAACTTCTGCTCTTGGCACTATTCATGGGCCACTGCGACTTTAATTGTTTTCTGTCGGCACTTTTGGTGTCCTAGACAATTGTTATGGCAGCTTTATGAAATTCGAGAAGTATTTCTTCATTATTGTGACGTATAAATTTAGAACTGTGATACTGTGATTTTAGTATTATAAACTTGGTTACGGTGTATGTCATAGCTGCCGCAGTCTGAAATGTCAATTAAGTTTTATTATACATTAGCCATTTCTTAGATACAACAATTAACGCCCGTATTCAAGAATAACACTCAACTGAGAGCTCACTTAAGTGTTGTGCTTGAATACGGGCCTAAGATTGTTTTTGTACTCAGTGACGGAGTAGTAAGTTTAAACAGGCTCTGAATGTGGAAATAATCAAATTCTAAGAAATTACTGGTAAACGTAAACGCGGCAGACCGCTATCTAGATGGGTCGATGATGTGGAAAAGTGTACAGGTGTCACTTGGCAAAGATTGGCTCAACATAGAGTAGAATGGCGTAAAGCGGAGGAGGCTTATGCCCTGCAGTGGGCGCATAAAAGCTGAAATGAATGAATGAATGAAGAAATTACTTAGGAAGAAAGTTTCTATTTAAAGCAGAATATTGTATGATATAATTTTATCTTCTTTCGTGTTGTGGAAGCATATTATAATAAATCGGTAGGTCGTGGGTTCAAATCCCAGATCGGGCAATTACAATTTGTATTTGAGTTTTTGATTCGGAAATGACTCATGAGTTGCCTGGGATTGGCATATGTATTCGATAGGGTAATATATTAATTACATCATGGGACAGAAATCGGCGAACCGTGAGTGCCCTAGTTGCAGTTCTGTCTACTCTTTCGAAGATATAAGCGTGAGCTTATGCTATATATAAGCTGTTCTACACTGTCTCAAACACTACAAAAAACAACGAAGGATTAAAATACCTTAACCTCATCATGTAAATCAATTTTCATATATCTAACTCCTTTACTAGATCCGAGCAGTAGATTTTTTGCCGTCGAACAATGTCAAAGAGACGGCAGGGCAATCTGTGAGAGTAGATGCGGATGGGCCGACTCCCTTGCGACTCGGAAATGCAGTGAAAGCGCCGATTGCAATCTTTCGCAAACAAATTTTCAGTAACGATAGTCAACTGGAAAAGTGCATCAGATATTTTTCTTTGAGAATATGGTTTATTGTGGTTAAAATGGAATCATTTCTATGATGCGCATGAAATTTTTTTGGGATAAAAATGTTATTAGTGTAGAATCTTTATAGATCATGAGGGCAAAAAAGGCGCTTGTAGAAGTTTAAAATATAAAAGCAGTCACTAGAAAGACTGAATAAATTGATGAACGGTACGGGGATAGCTGCTACGGGTTAGAAAACTAGGACACAGCGGCAAAGGTGGGAAAAGAGGAAGTACAAGGAAGTGGAAGATCAGAACAGAAGGAAGAGAATTATGATTTGTGGGAAACGAAGAGACAGGGCGATGAAAGTCAAAAGAAATGGCGGCG
Organism: Mimas tiliae; assembly: GCA_905332985.1. NCBI lineage: Eukaryota > Metazoa > Arthropoda > Insecta > Lepidoptera > Sphingidae > Mimas > Mimas tiliae. Next base: position 4,593,339 of record HG995251.1, read on the forward strand.
AGTGGAAGGGAGGAATCAAGAGGACGCAGAATGAATTTGGAAGAGAAGAATGTAGTAAGAAATACACCGTGGTCCTAACCGGCGAAGACAATTCAACGCAATAACCCGCAACGAAGTTCGGAAACCTGCAAAGAGTATATAGGTAGAGAGGAGTCAATGTATAATATTATTTTTAATAAACACTAATAATAATAAAAACACCTAACAGTCACACACATAGTCCTGACCCAACACTAGGTAAACCTGTATCGTGGGTACCTGGAACTTGCGGTCCCACAACACCCAGTCCCGAAACAAATAATTGTGAGATCACACAAACATTTGTGCCGCTACTCGCCCACTGCGCTACGGAGGCTGTCAAACACTTCTACTACTAAGACAAAACGCCAAGTAAAAGCGTATATATCGAAAAGTGATTACTTTTCTATTTGTTGCTTTTTGATATTAAAACGATTCAAAAGTTAACGAAGTTTATAAACATTCTAACAAACCACGTAACAATAATAAAAAAAATATTTACTAATTCTATGTACACTGTTATCCCCGACCTTATCTTGTCGTATTAAAATTAAATTATTACCTATATTAGAAATCTTATTATTGGTTCGTATCGTTTTATGGCATAGGGTCCTAGGTCCTAGCCTAACTAACTAGCCAACCAGATGAAGGGCACGTTCGAAAATTGATTAACAATGCTGGATCTTCATATTTAAATGCTTATACTTATTTGAAAATTATAAACGAGAAATCCTAATTGTTGTTCGTAGCGAGAAATCTATTTATTCGACAATATGTATTTTTATCATAAAAATAATAATTATAATAATGATGATCACTCATAATATGAACCTATATTGGCAAAATTAATTAGATTATAAAAATATTTAGATATACATACACGAAACTATCTTAGTTATATAGTATTATTACGATAAGAATGAAATATTACATACATATTGACGTGTAAAGTTTATTTGTAGTAATATTATGTTATGTATATTGCAATATAAATTTATTAAAAGTGGAAAACATAATATTGTATTAATTTATTCCAGTTATTTATTGTCTTTGGAATCGAATTATGGCGGCAGATGAGACTTGATGCAAATTTAATTAAAATACGCCTCAGACTCATAGATATTTTAATATTGTTGCAACGATATTTCAGTTATTTTTTTATTGAAATTATTGTTATAAGAAATCTTTGTTTAAGCTTGGCAATTTTATTGAAATAGGTACCTATTTATTTTGGTTATTTATTTATTTATTAGTTTCGAAAAAGAAATATTTAAAGTACAATACTGTGATTTAAGCTATGCTTTTCAGCAATATTCGTTTATGTCGGGAAACACGCAGCGCGATGATGATCTAATTTTTTTTATAACTATGGACAACCAGTAGTTCTTATGGTGCAGAATATTAAAATAAAATAAAAATCCTCTTATTATCCGGAGTTAAAAAATAGCAGATCATAGAACGACACAAGAGGGAAAAGCACTGTAATTTTTTTCACCTACGTCCCATGGCCACTATGCATGCGGCTTTCATTTCCTCACAACAAAGCAATACATTGTTAATAAGCTTTATTTATTTATTTATTTGGTCAAAATTGATTGCAAATGGGTGTACCTACATATAAAACATATTCTGTAACAAACAAATATATCATGCTACCCAGTTACAGGTAAACACAACTAACACAAGTAATCGTTACCGGATATTCATTTGAAAACTAAAATAGAAAATTACAATTAAAACACAACTTAATCCGTGTCCGTGTGCCGAAGTTTGTCCAAACCCTTTTAGCCGTTAAGGCGTGATTTTCCCAACATTCACAATCCAAGACATAAAATATTGCTGAAGTATTTTAAGTCTTTGGTTGAAATGGTCAAAAAAATAGCAGGCAATTTGTTTGACGCATATCTCGAAAGAACAACCAAAACGAAATAAGATACACATTCCATTCCTCAATTTATAGTGGGTTTACACGGTTAAATTTTAATTGATCAACTGCTTAATGGCATACGATTTGACCGTCTGAAAAGACTATCAATCGAATTGATGAACAAACACCATACAGCTCATGTTAATTCAAATCAGTTGTCAGCTAAAATTGAAACATGTGAACCCGCTTTAAGAGTTATGACGCCTGTTTAAATAGTAATCGAATAGTTCAAAATAAATGCAGAAGCATGCAAAAGGTCGGCAGCATGTTGACAGCATCCGAGTTGTATAAATTGGTATACGCAAAGGGCGTGCCGTCGCGTCACTCAAACTCCTTTCTTTTATCCTTAATTAACTTTTTGCAACTGCATTTAGATGTTGTGATGCTGTGAATATAAATTAAAACTAGAAACGCTGGCTTCGTTAGCACGCAGTGTCTCAAGTTTTGATTAACGTACATTGTCGTAGGATTTTTTTATTCTTTACTCGTATCATTTATAGATGACCAGCGCCGTCTTGTTTTGGAACAGTTAAACTTTGTGTAGTTATCATTGTTTTTCATTAGTTGAGGATTTCATAGTTGTAAAAAATCTACAAGTTTTATATAGTTTTTGGGCTATCTATGTATTGTATTTACCACAAAGTAAAAAATAAATATACGTACAATAAAACATACTACTATTTTTTGTTTGTCTGTTGATTTTTGATTCAGATATCACTATTATTTGAAGCGAATAAAAAATTCAAGAAATTAGGGAGATCAGCAGTCGTTTATCGTTCGAAAACAACAAATTATTCGGGCAGAGCTGCGATCAAAACCTAGTAATGGACTAGGTTATAGGATATGTCATTATTTATGATGTACTCCGTAATAAACCTTACATAAATCTTTACTTAAAATTAGCAATATTACCTTTGCATTATGTTACCAATCATAATTACATTCTAATATTACATTAATTAATTTTAATGATGTTTAGTAAATATTAAACAAAAATAGAATCTCAAAAAGTATATTCCGGTACCGGGAATCGAACCCGAGCCTCCTGGGTGAGAGCCAGGTATCCTAGCCACTAGACCATACCGGATCACGCACGATGAATCTTTTTAACTGAGTTGGTTCTACAACTACATGTGTAAAAATAAAACGACATAGACTCACATCTATATAGGAAGGCGAAGCTACGAGTTGTACAAAATACACTGGCCACCAAGTTTATTTCCGTCCAGGATTTATAGAGGGCGACACTATCATGTCAAACACAGGAACAAAATCTAATCCCATGCAACTGACGTGTTTTTGAATCGAAAAACCCACATCTGATGTCATGAATGCCTGTCTAGGAATTAAATCCAGGACCTCACATATTTTACCGCCTAACGACCGAATACTGAAACGGTACTCAACTGAACGAACACCTAACTGCTACTTATTTGGACCGACTTTAAAAAATAGATGCTTATATCACCTTATGTTGAATTGAAGATGCAGTCGCAAATTCTTCACCTTTTGGATATTTGGTAAATGGTGTTGTAGATAGATTGGGTCTTCTTTCCAAGGTAGGTAGGTAGGTACATCATGGGATATAAATAATATGTAGCATTAGTTCCACCCCTGCCTGGCCCCTCGAGTCAAGGGCGTGAACTTTATACTTTCTTTCTGCCTGGCGGTCCCCCGTCTCGCATCATAAATTTGACGCTATTCGGTATTATATGGGACGAGCCACTGTCTGACCCCCACAACCCGCAACGGGAAGCAATTTTCGCCATGGTCTCATCCGTTAAGCAGCAGTATGCAGATGAAGTTGACTTTGGACCTGTGGTGTTGGTGGACCACTTACTCTCCTGGTACATACATATGCGCTCACGCCTGTAATCCCCGAAGGAGTATGCAGAGGTGTAACCAGTACACCCACATTTTGCCGAGCGTTTCTCCGTCCCATGATGTGATAGGGGCGAGCTTATAGTCATACCGGGCACAATTCCAGAATACGGACTTATTTCATTTTCATTTCATTCATTTCGTAATAGAAAAACCCAATATCAATTTTACCCGACCTAGGGATCCAAGACCTCAGCGTCGGCCTCAGTCGTAACGCGTATGGTTTACAACTTTGCCACTGAGGCAGTTTACACTCCTGGTATTATGCTATTACTATACTGTGTAAATATATGAGAGTCTATGACTAATTATATAATCATCTTTCTCAGAGTTGGTTATCCTGTTGTGACAAATAACAAAATAATTCGGAAACTTAAGCAATCTGTAACCAAAGCAATATATCACTGCGTAGGCAATTTACGACGGTTGCTTGTGAGATCTCATAAATTTTTATTTGCAACCGCAAGATTTAAGTGAATGGAGACCACATGGTACTGAGGAAATTCTTTGGGCCTCTTACACTATATTTTATTTCATTTTTACAACTAATTATAGTCAATTTCCTTATTTAATTATTTAAAGCAGAAGGCTGAGAAACCAGCAATTACCTGATGGTAAGGGGTCACCGCCGCCCATGAACAACTAGCATTCTGATGAGAAAAGTCACAAATTTCGTTAATCTTCTTCTTCCACCTCCCTTATCCCACTCGCAGTGGGGTCGGCGCAACACATTTTAACACATGTTATAGAAAGATTTGGCTTGTAGTTTTTACGACTTTCTGACGTCAACCAATCTGGGGAGAAAACTCACTTAGACTAGAAAAAAATATTTGTGGATCACACACAACATTTGTCTCGGTGCGGGAATCGAATCCGCGGCCTGTCACTTCACAGCTAGCTAAACGTTCACTGAACCACGGATGCTGTCAATCACATCCACAATATTATAATGAAAGCAAACTCACGATTGTAGATAGCACAAAACTTATAAAAGAAAAAATATATAAATAAATACTTAAATGTTTAATCAGATAAAATATTTGTCGCAGATATCATAAAATATATTTCCTTTTATTCGTAGTGTTGCTAGAACGTTAGTTTAAAGTGCGTCCACATTTCCGTGCCATTTCGTCGCACTGAGAGGCCTCTCCTATAAGGTAAAGAAAGACACAAAGAAAACATTTATTCAAGAAAAGAGACTACTAATACAGTAGGAAAGAAGAAACAAGGTACAAATCAATTGTTACTTGAGGAAGGGCGTCGTTACATGCAGTGTATAATTTACCTTGCACAACCATAAATGACATGTCATTGACACTTCATTAAATTGTGACAATTTATAACGTCTACACCTGAGAATTTGTTACGCATGTTAATTACAGTCACGGCTCTCGGTGCGGCGAAATGTCACAAGTGGAGACGCACTATTACATTCACTAATTCCGTGACCATTATATTATTTTGCGGTTGTAATAAATCTAATTTTTATAGGTGTGCCGCATGTAATTCTTAAGGGCTTAGTCACAAAGCCTTAATAAGTCAAAAGTTTGATTATCTAGCGAAGTTTTTTAACAGTGACATTTTATGGGGATCGTCAAGATTTATGAGACTATTAAATTAATTACGAGAAATTGCTGTCTCATTGAGATTTTTTAAATTTAATTTGTAAAAGAAATCTTTTGTCTTGTGAGGATAAGTTTGAGGAAGTTTAGAAATACAGAGCGAAACATTTCATCATTAAAGCCCCATTAGATGGAGATTCTTCTGGTACGTCAAGGGCGAGAATATTACAGAAAACTGTCGAGTTACGTTCGTATGTCCGTAGATTTACGTACACGTTATTTAAGTTTATTAAAAAGTGAGTGTCGTTCAAATAATTAATAGTGATGTGATTAATTTTATCAATGTTAATAAACGAGTGATAAAGTAAATGAAAAAATAAAAAATTATGTCTCGAGTTCAAAAAATTCCGACACATAAGTACTCACTTTAAAGCTGTATGTTATCTCAATATATGACCACACCTTTCTGTAACACGTTTTATAAGAAATATTATTTTTAATGCTATTTTATATTACAATTTTGCTACATTTTACCCACCCAGGTATCACTAACAATAACATTAATAAGTAAAGATAATGAGGCGAATGGACTCGCGAGCGATTTATTATTGACAATCAGATAATAATCGATTTCATTTACGCACCCATTGGTAAGGGACTGGCAAACAGCGGGACATACAGTCGGGCCCTTACTTTTCCACTAAATGCACGTAATTTTGAAACCTGGATCGGATGAGCTCTGGATTGGTAAAATTGTTTCGTGCAATGATTGTGTATTTTGTATATTCCCTAAATTTAAAACTAAAAGTTAAACAAGCTATATCGAGCTGGACAAAATTAATTTGCTTATTGAGTACACTACACGTATCGAGTATGTTAGTTTATAAAGCAAATAATATTATGAAGGTTTAAGATATGACAAGAATTTTATGCCATATGTTCTGTAAAACTGATAAAATATAAAAGATGACTATAATATGATAAAGATGATTTATGTGACGGAGTTATGCGTGAATATATACAGAAAAACACAAAAGGAGAACCTTCCTCCGTTTGCATCGTCGGTTAATAAAAAACTATGAAATAAGAGTGGGACTCGAACACCGAGTGTTCAGTACTTTGTAATATTCGTTACGATATAATATCTATTATAGTATAGATATTGATATCTTTTTTTATTAGCTTGAGTGATGAGACGAGCAGTTCGCTCGCCTGGTGGTAAGCGCCACTCTTCTCCGTAAACATAAGCAACGCCACCCGAACTTTGAATTACAAAGCACTGCATGTCACTGGACTGCGCTCATCACCCCGCGAAATAAATTGTTAAGTCTCATTATGCTCAGTAATTTCACTGGCTTCAATATCCTTCAAACCTGAGCAAAACAGTGCTGAACACACCGTTGCTTGGCGGCAGAATTAGACAAAGCGGTGGTGCCAACCCAGACGGCTTCTCCCATACGAGAGATCTACCACCTTGTATCATGATATTAATACAGTAATTTTTTCCTCATCTTTATCATTTTACACCTGCCATGTATGCAGAGATGCTGCATCACCCTAAGGTTGACTGGTAGAGAATGCTTACAGCATTAAGTCTGCCTTAATACGTCATGTAGGTAAATAAAGTGTAAATAAATAATTAACACATTCAGTGAAAATTTCAGCCAGCTACCTACTACTACTGGGCTCGCCCCCTATCACATCATGGGGCGAAATGTGGGTGTACTGGTTGCACCTCTTCCTACCCCTTCCTTCGGGGATAATGGGCGTGAGTGTGTATGTATGTATTTATACTTACTTCTGTTCAAAAGATAGAGCTCTTTAATTGTAGACCGTCACACAGACAGTGTGGCGTAGGCTTACTTGGGTACCGCTAGACCCCTTTGGGTATGAAAATTAAAAACAGCTTTTTGACAGCCCCCGTGGCGCAGTGGGCGAGTAGCCGACTGTGAAACGTGAGGCCACGGGTTCGATCCTCGCACGAGACAAATATTTCTATAATTTGATATTTGTTTCGGGTCTGGGTGTTGTGAGACCGAAAGTATCTCGTACTTCTATATACCTACGACACAAGATAATCGTATCTTACCGTGAGGTCAGTGCTGTATTGGATTTTATTTATTATTATAAAAGAGACTTCACGTAAACTACTTAACATTTTGATTTAAATGTCGTGTGGTCAGTGCAAATGTCCTCATGTTTAATTATACGCACTCACGCCTGTAATCCTCGAAGGGGTAGGCAGAGGTGTAACCAGTAGGTACACCCACATTTCGCCGAGCGTATCTCCGTCCCTTATGTGATAGGGGGCACAAATTTCCAGACTCCGGGCTGAAGTATTTCGTAATAGAAAAACCTAATACTATTTTACCCGACCCGGGGATCGAACCCTAGAACCCAGACGTTGGCCGCAATCGTAACGCGTACGCATTACAACTGCGCTACCGAGACAGACAAATTTTATTTTGTCAAAGTTCATGTTTAATTAACAATTTATTAATTCGACATCCACCAGACTTAAAGTTGTGATAATTATTGAAAATGAATTAATTTTAAATGACATCAACGACGAATGCCCGAGGCATAAATCAATTTGTTGGAGTTTATACAACTATCAGAACGATTGCGAGGAAGAAAAATTGAGGACACAGGGTTACTATGGAATAAAAACTGGCGACGCAGTCCTGGATGACACCACGCATTACACCTGCGCCACCGAGGCAGTACTTTTTAACGGACTTCAAAAAGAAGGAGGTTCTTAATTCGACGCGTTTTTCTTTTGCTTTTTTATGTATGTACATCGATTGCTCCGCCAACTGTGGACTGATTTTGTTGGAAAAAAAATCATTCGATAGAGTTTAGCTGCGATGTGGTTTCATATAAATTTAGTTAGGATCTGATGACGGAGTACAGAGTAAAAAAAACAAAATTCCTCAACGGACAACAGTAAACTCGTCGCGATTGGTTATTGTATTGGAATTTACATGCTATTGCTGTAACTACCACAAAAAATTTGTCGGTGCAATTTTATTTGACCGGCAGCGACATAGGCACCGACTCTAAAGAGACCTATAAAAATTGTTATTTTTGACTTTTCAGTGTTTTTATTTTGAAGTCGGTTTCTAGGTTTTGTTAAAACTTATTTTATCAAATCTAATATGGTGTCATGTAGTACTTCGTAATTAAAAGTTCTGAATGATGTTGCTACTGTTTACTCTGATGGGAAGCGAAACGCCTACCCGGAACAACCGTCATCTCGTCATTCAAGCAAATAAAAAACAACAGTTGGACATTGTTACGTGACCTTAGTGATTAATCCACGCTGGCTTTACAAAAATATTTGCTGTTAACCCTCCGCTACCTCTTCAATTGTTACTAAATGTTAACCCGTAAACGCCGGTCCACGTGGAAAATTCCACGAAAATAATAGAATAGAGGGGTTTTCCGGCCAGGTTCCCATAATGAACGAGCGTTGTAGGCGAGTAATGGACAGGGCGACTGCGGTGTCCCGCCACAGTTAGCGGTTGCGCCACCTCTCGCTACAATGAAAAACCGGTCAAGTGTGAGTCCTGGATTGACTCGAGGGTTCCTTCCCACATCCTTAAATTTTACTTTTATTTGTCATGGTCTAAGTTTAGCATAACTACTTACAGAGGTAGATGTCCAAACAACGGATACTCGCAATCGTAAGCTGAAAATTATATTGGAAAATTAAAATAATAGTATTTGCTAACTCCATAATTGTAGTTTGGAGCCATATATGGAACTCCACTCCACTTGAAAGGCTTAAATTTCGTGCGTGTATTTAGTTTCTATAAGTAGTTATTCTGAGGTTTATGCGGTTTTTTACATTTTAAATGTAGTTTTTAAGATGGTAGACTCTGCTGTCTAACAGCTGAGTCAACAGTGAAACTTGGTTCCTGTTGCGGGTTGTGAGAGCCAGACTGGGGGTTGCCTCACATAACCAAATCCACCGTCAAATCATGATTGAGAAGGTGGACCCTGGCATTATGCTGGGATAATTTCAGGGAGAAAGATTTAATATTCAAAATATAGAGACATTGAAATATAGACTCAGATGGATGTATGTACAGACAGACGACGCAAGTTTAGTAAAAGGGATCCTAGAATACGGAACCTTAAAAGCCCTGTCTATGCAATTGATAATAATGGGCGTTTCACCAGATTCTGTATTAATAGGTTATGCAAACGCATGGAGGGTTGGAATGGACATCGTTTATATAATGATGGCCAGATCTTGGCTTTAGATGTGATATTGTATAAAGATAGCTAGAGGTGCCTTTCAGTGATTTGCATGCTAAAGAGAGGTAACACTGTCGCTTTACTATGAAGAAAGAGAAAATTAATAGATATTTGTAAGATAAATTTAGATAGAGTTAATCAAATGACATATAAGATAATTTTTACATTAGCCTAAATGACGAAAGGGACAGGTCGCTCGCCTAACCGCTACCTGCCTATAAACAGAAGCAACACTACACAAAATCTTGAATTACAAAGCCCTGCATGAAAAATCTTTGAGTGGTAGACCCAAGCTGTAGACAGTTTTGTCTACAGGATGAATGGGCCGGCTTATCCGGGTTGTTACCACTGTCTCACAGAAAACCGGCGTAAAGTAGCAGATTGCGATTGATTGCGTTTCGTACGGTGAGTGAGATATCCGGAGGCCCAAACCCCCAAATCTCCTTCTCCTCCTTCCCAATCCCTTATACCTTTCCTTTAAGGTCGGCAACGCACCCATAATTCTTTTGGTATTGTGGTCGTACATGGGCGGTGGATATCACTTACCATCAGGTGACCCACTTGCTCGTTTGCCAGTCTATGCTATCAAAAACTAATAAAAAAATTATCGGTTTGAATAAAATTTAATATTTGTCTCGGTACGGGAATAGAGCCCGCAGTCTCTGGTTTCACAGCCGGCTACTCGCTGCACCTTGCGCCACGGAAGATATCAAATAAAATAACATAGTCCATGTAACTCTGTGGTACGTTGTCGTCGGAATCAAGTCCCAACTCACCTAATGTACTTTACTTCATTAAAGTATTGCATGCCACTACAGTAATCTAATATTTACAAGGAGAAATCACTACCATCGTTCGCCAGCCCTGAAACCGAAACCGTTAAGGGTGTACAACTCAATCATCGTTTCCACTCGGAACGTTCCGGAAAATTGGAATTTTGTCACCCTTTATACTCGCTGATCTTTCCCAGCTTCGCGCAATTTGCCCACCATCTTTGATTCAAACGCGTTACCGGATATCCGGTGAGGTTATCGTTTTCCTCTTTTATGTATTGCTTTATTAAGTTCCATGACTTTGATGTTGTGATTTGTTTACAATTTTTTCGTTACATTAATATTTGATTGTGTGGTTTTATTTTTAATGTCTTCTTTGATGTCTACTTTTATTATGGCGATGGATTTTAATATAGTATTGACGTTATACAGTAACTTTCTTACACTAACTATACTTGCAGTTACAATGTGATCTTTTGTCTCAGTCCCCTTATAATGAATGGATTAAGTCCATCAAGATCAAAACTAAAGTTCAAAAATTTATTAATTCTATAAAATGTTATTTAGCTAGTTCTTCTGAACTGGTGGTAGAGTTAAAATTTTGGCCTTCTGGATGTTTCGCTAGAGAACACTGGGTAAGAAAATCCAGCGTTGCTCGATTCAGTACTAGTTTACAATTATTTTAAGAGCAGAAAGGTTTTTTTTATTTTTTTTTATTTATAAGTATAGAGTAAAGAATTCGACTATACAGTAAACTCACATTGGAATAGTTGCTCAGTGTAGTAAGGTATGCACGTAGGCCGTCACACTAGTTTAATATCGCGAATTATCCAATAAGCTCAAACTGGCACATCGTGGGAAATGGCTTATTCGTGGTAACACAGAAGCATTCGTAGCGGTGCACCGGTATCCATAATATGTCGGTAACTGCAAGGGACTGGTGAGAGTTCTCTTTCACTCTTCGTTCTCTTTCACTTGGTCTATTGGAAGAAAATATATATATACGGGTCCCATTCCGATCCTCCTCCATTTCCTCCTCTTTTAAAAATAGCTTAAATTCATGTACCGCCCTAGACGTCATGTGGAAATAGCTTCAAGTGTGGTGCGTTGCTCTCCGTGGATGATGGCTGTGCGTGGTCGGTAAAACTACGCACAGTGGGAATTCGCATATGTTATTATTACAACAGTGTCTATTAGAATTTTGAAACATTAAAACAGCAAATAAATGTACGGATATTGGATTTTTCTATTACGAAATGCTCAGTATCAGTATCAGAGTCTGGAATTTGTGCCCGGTATGGCGAAAGGCTCGCCCCCTATCACATTAAGGGACGGAGATACGTTCGGCGAAAAGTGGGTGTACCGGTTACACCTCTGCCTACCCCTTCGGGGATTACATGCTTGAGTGCGTATAAGTATAATTATAAATGTACATCATTCAGCTTCATAAAACAGTAATTACGGCCTCCTATTGCTCCTTAATGTTTTATAATATGAAATTTTTGTTTACATCTCGTCAGAAGGCACAAAATTAAAGAGTTCCAAGAAATATTAAAATAGATGATTATAATATACTGTAGCAGTCTGTCGCGTCACTGCCCTGCTCCCATGACTTATATTGCGATCTACATAAACCTTCTGGAATAAACTCTCTAAATGATAGTGAATACGGCATCTAAATCTGTTGCATAGTTTATGTGAAATAAGTAGACAAACAGACAGACAGGCGCAGATAGTGACTTTGTTTTATGCTATATATTAACAAATACTTATCTCCACCTCATAGAATATTTTCAAAGAATTTTTCCAAATAATTATTAAGTATTTTATTATCAGATTCCCTGCCCAGTTCGAATGACGTGACAGAAAAATATTAGACTCACTGACCTGGAATCGCGTCCCGGTGAAAAGGGTCTAAAGTGCCGCTGCACCTTTAACAATTTCTTTTCAACTAAAGAGCTTAGAATGTCAGTGGAAAAAGTGTTGATTTTTTGCTTTGATATGTCGCTCTCGTTTAAATCAAACGATTTTTCTTTAAGGGAAAGAGTTTCAAAGGATTTTGCTAAGGTATTAGATTATTTCATAGTCTTTTTATATGAGTATAAAATATAGAGCTATGTTTTTAATGAATGCATATTTATACTAGCTGTGGCCCACGGTTCCACTCGCGTGTTATTTCGTTCCATAAAAAAGTTTCATGCAAAGATGATGGACTTTTGGCGGGAATAAAATCAATACCCGAGAGGCAGTTCAAAATGCCTTTGAAGAGTTTATTGCCTCCCGTTCCAGCATTTTTTTCTTTCTCTATGGTATAGGCCGGCAAGCGAGCAAGTGGGTCACCTGATGGTAAGTGATCTTCACCGCCCATGTACGCCCACAATACCAAAAGAATCATGGGTGCGTTGCCGACCTTAAAGGAAAGGGATAATTAAGGAATTGCGAAGGGGAGGGGGTTTGGGCCTCCGGATATCTCACTCACCGTACGAAACGCAGCAGCAAGCTGCTACTTTACGCCGGTTTTCTGTGAGACAGTGGTAATGACCCGGACGAACCGGCCCATACATGCTGTAGACAAGTGGCTAGTGGTAGCTTTAAGAAAGGATTCGATAACTTGCCACTGCGCTGGCAAAGATGCATCGATAGCAAGGGTGGTTACTTTGATTAATAGAAATAAAAAGATGGAACAAATACTATAACTTTTTTCGTACAGAACGGCAATATTATTGATATTTGTGTCACTTTTTTCTAATTTTCGAATTTGTATGTATAACAAACATCAGTATTTATCACGCTTTTGATAGAATGCTCTCGATTCTTGAACCAAATGTTCTGAATGTATTTTTAAAGTCATCATATATACTTTACTATAAAGCTCTCGTAAAATACTATGTGTAATATATTGTTTAATTCTAGCAATTTTTACGGATATTTGTGATTCCAGAATGAAGTAACAATATTTATCCTAACTTTTCCGGTCTTGAATATAATGTAGAAAACAAATAGACTCTCACAATTCACTTTAGGTTGATGGCGGTGCTCACACAGTGTACATCCAACGTAATGAATTGCGCGGCGACGACATTCAATTTGTTTAATTGCAACGGGCGAACTTGCGGGAAGCAGTGATTTTATTTTGTTCCACTCCAGTGGGACGTGGAATAGTTACTGTTTTATCAAGGTGAAGTATGTAGTACGTTTGTTTGCTGTTTTATTGCTATGGCTGCTATCTTATAGAGCGAGAGACTACTGCAACAATTCGAGACTTAAAGTCTTGAGTCTAAGATTAAAATGTTACAAATGTATTCACACTTGACTGCCTCGCTTGCGCAGTTGTAATGCGTACGCGGTATGACTGCCTGTGCTGAGGTCTCGCGTTTGATCTCGGGTAAACTGATATTGGGTTTTATAGGATGGGTGGTTAGTACACCCACATTTCGCCGAGCGTATCTATTTTCCATGATGTGATAGGGGGGGGGGGGGGGCAAGCCTACCGCTATACCGGGCACAATTCCAAACTCCGGGCTGATACTGAGCATTTCGTAAGAGAAAAACCCAATATCACTTTTACCCGACCCGGGGATTGAATCCGAGACCTATATATATTGTATTACTTTATAGACTAAAGTTTTGTAGTAGGCTCTTGTACTATAGAAGTTTCGGTACGAATGTGTGTCTTTATATACCTACATTTTATATAAGCTTGGATTGATACATTCTTATTGTGTTGTGAGTCAAAGACTTCGGAATATCTTACAATAGAGAATATTATAGTTCGTGTTATTTTGTTATTTCGTGTCAAGAGCCAAGAGAAATTGTTATTTCTGAATATGAAATTGTTGCCCGAGGTCTAATATTATTTAACAACAAATTTTCTGTTTTCCCTGAAATAACATGTATTTCTAAATGTACAGTTAAATAATATTAGTACAAATATTATTACATACATAGAAAAGGTTAATAAAACACTTTTTGTTATTTAACTCACAAAGGGATATGTGATTGTTTTCTTGCTCAAAAATTGTTGTCAAAATCATATTTTTTATACAGCAAACATTGGGGCGTGTTGCTCTCATTTATGTTACTGTATTTGGTCTGAATACACATTTTTAAAGCTTAGAGCCAAGTTTGAAGAAGAACATATCTATATAATATATAAAGTAGAAGAAAAGTGTGTAATGTAGTTACTATGGGAAATAAAAGTGATATAATTTTACGTTAAAAGTACAATATTAAATAGAAATTGTTAATATCTTCTTTTCTTTCTGCCTGGCGTTATTTCGGCTTAAAGCCAGGTTCCGCCTTCCCGTCATAATTTAATGTTGGATTTGGTATTATGTAAATTTTAAAGCGACCCGCCGTCTGACCACCACAACCCCCAATGGGAACCAAGATTCGCCAAGGCCTCGTCCGTTTCAGCAGAGCGTACCACGTACAGATAAGGTTAGCTTTGGGGTAAAGATGTTAGTGGCCCACTTACACTTTAGAACTGTTAATATCTTCAGTATACTTAAATGCCAACGTACCTAGTGTAAATATAAGATATAGGTACATCGTTAATCTGCTTAGTCGTGCTTGTAACAAAATGCACCTCGTAAGTAAATATTTGCCTACGTTCAAATCAAGATTAAAATAAAAATAAAACAGAAAGCCGAGGTTATTGTGATACTCAGTCAACGTTATTGTGTAATAAATTTATATAACCTAACCGATTATGAGAAATGCACATACGCGCGCGCGCAGTTTAAATTTAGAACATCTCTTTTTGTTGGGGTTTAATACTATCTCATTCAGGGTATTACAAATTATATATACGTAGGATACAATGCGGGCTTTTCCATGATTTTTTATAGTATTCTTTTTAATTTCCTTGAATGATGGGAAGAGCTAGTCGCTCACCTGATGGTAAGCATCACGACTGATAAACAGAAGCAATACTCCACAAAACTCTGAATTAAAAAGCATTGCATAGCAATGGACTATGCTCGTCATTCTAAGACATAAGATGTTAAGTCGCACAATACCCAGTAATTACACTGGCTTCTAGGTCCTTCAAATTAAACACAAACACAAAGCTGTGGGTACCAACTCAGACGGCATCTCGCATACGAGGGACCTATGGCTAGTATCGAACTGGAAGTCAACAATGACAATTCGTTCACAGTGTGCGAGTTTACTGGGGAACGTGAAGTAAGTGACATGCGTGGCACTGATTGGTTATTGTGAAATAATAGCCAGCCCATAAAATATATTGTGCGACGCAATAACGCTCTCCGGACCACGTCGGTGGACAGCGCGGGGGCAATCACTTAGCTATTTTATTTTTAGGGTTCCTTCATTTTGGATGATAGGGTAATGTGACATAAAGTAGTTAGCGAATGTGAAACCCACATTTAAGCGATGAAAATTATATTGTAGATAGTATATATAGTACTAATAAAGTAGGATAATATCATGATTAATTTGAGAATTGTCCGTAGACCCAAATGGTTTGGGGGGAGGGGGGCTTGTGCCACTTAGCCCCCCCCCTCCGGATCTGATACTGAACCCATCCATAATAGTCTTCTTAGAAGAATCTTGACTTTTTAAATCTTGGCGTTGAGTAGTAGTAAAACTTCATTATACTTATGGTTCCATGATTCTTCTGGTTGACGGTGTTCATGGATATCACTTATCATCGGGTGATCTAGCTGCTTTGACAGCCCATGCCGTATGCTTTAATTAATTACTTACCGCTTATGATAAAAATATCTCTACAAAAAACCACACACTGCTTTGACTTACTGACTGCCTCGGTGGCGCAGTGTAATACGTACGCGGTACGACTGCTGTACGGAGGTTTCGAGTTTGATCCCGGGTCGGGTAAAAGTTATATTGGCTTTTTCTATCACGAAATGTTCAGTAGCAACCCAGAGCAGGAATTGTGCCCAGTATGGCGATAGATTTGCCCCCTATCACATCATGGGACGGAATTAAGCTCGACGAAATGTGGTGGGTGGTTACACCTCTGCCTACCTCTTCGGGGATTACAGGCGTGAGTGCATATATGTAAAAAATAACAAAGTATTCGAATCTACAAACCCAAATAACAATGTATGAATTGTAACCCAAGGCTACACTACGGAATCCCACATTTTGACCAGTTACGCGCTTGACCGTATATTTTTCCAACAAATTGGGCAGATTTTTGGCACGTGAAACATTGTGTGGCGGCTCGTTAAAAATAATGAGATCGCTATTGGTGATAAATAATAGGTTTACGTTCTTTCTCCTTTTTATTGTAATTATAAAGTGGGGTTCGATTTTTGTTGGGATAATGGATTTTGGAGTTTTTGTGTAATCTGACATTTGTTATTATCTGCAACTTTTTTTATAACATTACAATCGCAATAATACTTCTTTTTATAATCCCATCGTACGCATGTGCTGACAATACAATGTATTAAACAATGATAGACCTACTCTAGGTCTCTTTAACAATAATTTCGGTTTATACAAGCGACAAATTCATAATATCCTCAAAGACTCATAAATATGACATTATGTAAATTTGCAAAGAGAATATAACCTCTACGTTGTAACCACAAATCTGTAACTCAACTTCCGTTATTACTCGGTTACACTACATTACATTTTCTAATTATAATTATTAATTATAACAACTCATACTTAGATATTACTTGCTAGAAAACATGTTTTGGGTTATAATTATTGTCCATCAAATATGTTTCTCATAATGTTAGCGCATACATGATTGTAACCTGTTTTGTGTTTAGTAAATAAATAAAAATAACAGAGGCTGGCAAAGCAGCAACATTTCATCCATACTGTTTGGATACCATCCCGTTCAGCACGGTACGTTTCCAGCGTTCATTTATACCACGCACGTGTGAGCTCTGGGGGCCAATTCTTGTAATTTTAAATGTTCAAAATATTATTCTGATCTAGTCTCAGTGTCAAGAAAGTTGCAAATGGTATTCTCTTAAACCAATAATCAACGTCCAATGTGAACATATATCGTAATGAGATCGACAGTAGAGTAAAAGTTGACTAAAGCCAAAACGGTATTCTGCTAACGTTTTTAAATGACACGTCCATAAATAAACGTCAAAATTGTGACTGAATTGAGATTGCAATGACATCGAGATGAGATTATATTGACACCGGACTGAACTTAAAGAGGAACAGAATACCATTTTTTAGTCATGTGAAAATCTAATCTCAGTTCGGTTAAAATTCATTCGCAGTGTCAGTCAAATACGAGAATTGGCCTTCTGGAATGAACTCCCTGTCTCGGTGTTCCCCGAGCGCTATGACATGTTCTTCTTCAAACGAAGCTATACAAAGAGTATTTCTTCAGCGGTAGGCAGCGGCTTGAAGGCGTCCCTGGCATTGCCAATGTCTATGAGCAGCGGTGACCGCTTACCACCAAGGGCCGCTGGCTCGTCTGCCTATCAATGCAATAAAAAAAGTTGATCACCTAATAGGAAGTCATTTCTACCACTTACGAAAACCCCCAATAGTAGAACTGTCATGGGTGCATTGCCGACCTTAAAAAAAGAATAATACTCGGACTCCCGGATATCTCATCATACAAAACGCAACAGTAAGCTCCTTCACGTCGGAGAGTGGTAACCCAGTCGAGCCGGTCCAATCATACAGTAGACAAAACTGTCTACAGCGTACCCCTAGTAATTATTTACTAAAAGGGGAATACCAAATTTACAATACTCTAACGTTTTGCCTGTCGAGATAATGACTCATATCCATTATCCATTACAATTTTCCAACTTATTAATTCAAAACCGAACCATAAGCGAAACAAGTTGCCCTTTACGGCAAAGATTTCAAACAATTTGCAGTACAAAGAGTTTACGATCACGCAAAAGCAATTTTGTTACGATACGGCGCGTGTGTCGTTTGCCCTTTACATTACGAGGGGAAATTCTAAGGCATTTAGCAGTCAATACTGAATTATAATATGGAATTGTGATTTGAAGAACTATTATATATTACTAGCTGTTGCCCGCGGCTACGCCCGCGTGAATGCCTATTTCCAGAATTAAAGGAGTCCCGGTGAGAAACGCGCTTGACAAAAATACTAATGTCGTTATTAAAAAATAGGGGTTGATCGTAGAGGGTTGAATTTAGGGTTGTATGTGTTTTTTAATGTTGTATCATAAAAAAATAAAACATTTTTTTTTGTCTAAAACATAAAAATTAGGGGCGGACCACCCTTAACATTTAAGGGAATGAAAAATAGATGTTGCCGCAAGCAAGAGGCCGCGGGTTCGATTCCCGCACCGAGACAAATGTTTGTGTGATCCACAAATATTTGCCAACATTTCGACATGTCGACATTTGGCAGAGTTATGCGTGAATAATACATTAAACAATATATATTTATTCTAACAAATTAAATGTTTTTCTTTTTAACCACCTTAAAAAACAAAGGTTTGTTTTTTTAAGACGGTTAAAAAGAAATTCATTGAATTGATCAAAGCACTAAAGAAATCAAACTTTTTACTCCCGTATCAGAGTTCAATGTTCCAATATTCCCCCATTTTCCTTAATATTCAGTTTCAAAGTTTAAAATCGAATTCCAAATTGTTTACTCCTTGATACCGGATCGTTAGTTATAAACTGCGATGCAGAAGGGTGAGAGTTTAATAATAAGCGGCGATTATGTACTGGGGGATAAACCAACACCGTGGACTACGGTTTTTGGGAAATTGAAAATTCACAGGAGTGTATTACACCTGGAAACGCAACGGGCAAAGTCGAAAGAATAGCATATAATATTATTTTTTTTTTATAAAAGTGAGAATAAATTAACAAAATAAATTATTTTGAGTTTAAGAGAAAAGGTTAAAATAGTAAAAAGGTGACGAAAAAGTGCCATATATATAAGCATATCTTAAAAATCCGCTCTAAAATGAATTGCCTATTATGTAACAATTTTTATCAATATTTTAATTACAACATATTAATTATAGAAATATTTTTCTAAGAGCCAGTTTTTAATTAATATACATTCAAAACGATATAATATGTAAAATTTCAATTATACTTTGCAAACGCAGCAGTTGTTTGCGCAATATAATCCCGTATAATGTAGTTAATACACTTGATATTCAGTTTGCAATATCTTTGTTTAAACTTGAGACAGCCCCCGGATTAGGTTAGATTAATTTTGATGGACTGCAAGGAATTGTTTCGCTGACAGACGACTTCAAGAGCGAAATTATTTAATAATTTCGCATTGTTTTAATTTAAGTTTCAATTTCACAATGAGGGGTGAATGAGAAATGTTTTGACGACAAAACGATTAGGTACAGTTTATCGATTGTGTGGCTGAAAAATAATTAAACTTAAATTAAAAAAGATAAAACCGAATAAAAAAGCTATAATAAGCTTATTATCAAAATTAAACAATTTTGAGTCGGTGGTAATAATCATTGCTATAAAATTGCAAGTATTTTTTTCGGTTATTTTTTGTTACTGCATTTAAAAATCCTACTTTCTTTTTGCCGCTGAAAAAGAATATTTTGTTAACTTATTAAGTGCATACAGCGTTGTAATTATATGTTACAGCGCCCTCTATAGACAGTACGCACTATAATATTTTACTAGTTACTCTACTACCCGCTAGATGGCGTTACTAATTCCATGCGCAGGAGTGTTCAAATTGGAGGCACTCAAGTTTTTAAGCAAAACTTGCAGGAGAAAAATATCCCTAGTGTGTTAAGTCAGGTTTTGTATTTAGATTTCAAGTTATACATAGTCTCCGTTCATTACGTAAGGACCTATAGACCATACCCCAAGACAACGATCTTGCCAATTTGTACCATACAAAAATCTACCGGAGATTTGGCGAGACCGTGATGCGGCGCGGAGTTAGGACTTTTTTAAAAATTTGTTTATTACAATTAATTGTGTTGAATGTTGTGACAGTGATACGTCACTTTTTTATTCGATCACTAAATAATCCATTTTGTTTAAGGTTAAAAATGAATTGACATGTCCAATACAAAGAAAATTTTCGTCAAAAATGATATAATAGCAGTAATTAAAACTATTTTTAGATAAGTTACGAATTTGTTTATGTGCGCACAGCACATTCGACTTCGATAGAAACTTAAAAAACGAAACTCTCTTACAATACTTTTAATAGCGATTAGTTCAACAGTTTTCTACGAATTGTCTTATAATACGATATAAATAAATAGCTTTAGCTGCAGTCTTAAAAACCCCCGACGTCAGATAGAAAAATATTTTTACTTCTGCCGAGCAGATTGTCTTCAAGGATGGATTAAACCCATCTCGATTAAACTAGCTTTATAAACTGCATTCAAAACTCGAGACACCCCCTTTTTGTCTGAGGTTAAAAACTGATTATCAGACACCTTAGACCAAAAATAAGACTTAGGACGAAAAACACGTAAACCTCCAGATTTTTTGAGTGGTAGAGTCACATATTATATACAGCATGAATGGACTGGTCGTCCGGGTCGTTACCACTGTCTCACAAAAAACCGACGTAAAGTGGCAGCTTGCTGCTCCGTTTCACGGTAAGTAAGATATCTTGAGGCCCAAATCCGCCTCCTCTTCTCAATCCCTTAATTGTCCCTTTCCTTTATAGTCGGCAATGTCCCATGATTGTTCTGGCATTGTAAGCGTCCATGGGAGATGTGGAGATCACTTACCATCAGGTGACCCACCTACCATTACGAGAACTTTGACTTATGATAAGTTAAATAAAGACTACGGAATATCGTGAATATGCCTTTATTCAAGACCAGCCTTTGCTCGCGGCTCCAACCGCGTGCAAGGCCTTTTCCGGGATAAAAAGTAGCCTATGTTACTCAGTGATAATGTAGCTTTCTAACGGCAAAAGAATTTTTGAAATCAGTCCAGTAGTTTTTAAGTTTCTTCGTTACATACAAAAATACAAATCTTTCCTCTTTATAATGTTAGTGTAGAAAAGAAAGATACCTCACAAACCAAAAAGCAGACTTATTAAAATTACCGCATATTTATATATTTCACGGTTGTCACTCACGGGGATGTGAAACGCGATGTGAACGAGATATCAATCTTTGTTTTGTGAACACTTTTTATATTATGAGCAATATGCTAATACCTGAGATGTTTCTGACAGCTCCGTGGCGCAGCGGGTGAGTAGTCGGCTGCGAACCGAGAGGCCGTGGGTTCGATTCCCACACCGAGACAAATGTTTGTGTGAACCACAAATATTGGTCTCGGGTCTGGGTGTTGTGGAACCGCAAGTCCCTCGTAGTTCCTGATACCCATGACACAGGTTTACCTAGTGTGGGGTCAGGACTATGTGTGTGACTGTTGGGTGTATTATTATTATTATAATAATATATAACACATTTCATCTTTTCACTTAGGAGATAAATGGTACTTTTAGGTTTAAAAAAAAGACTAAAATTATGCGCTTCGGTATATTTGGATATTTTGAAAATACGGACATGTGAAATAATACAAACCTGTTATAACATAAGACTGTGTACTTGCAGTGGGTAAGTATTGTTGTATTTTTTATAGCATCGGCCGGCAAACGAGCAAACGGGTCATCTGATGGTAAGTGATCTCCACCACCCTTGTACGCCAATACCTAAAGAATCATGGGCGCCTTGCTGACCTTAAAGAAAAGAGATAATTAAGGGATTGAGAAGTGAAAGGGCATTTAGACCTCCTATCTTAAAGACCGTACGAAACCCAGCAGTAAGCTGTTGCTTTACGCAGATTTTCTGTGAGACAGTGGTAATGATTGGAATGACTCATGTTGTAGACAAAAATGTCTTCAAGCTACGGAAATAACTGGACATTATGAGACTTAACATCATATGAAAGGTATGATTATTATCGGCGCACTGTACCTATTTATATGGTAAGATATTATTGGAAAAAAAAACAATATATTTTGAGATGTCTCAATATTCGTGTAATTTCATAGTCGATTTTGCCTATGCCTCATGTATCACTGTGCATTTGCTGTGCCTGTAGTTCGAGTTACTTGATAGCTGTCACGTCATAGATATTTAAAATGGAACGTCAGCATTAGCCAGCGAAATTAGCTTTTTGCTTATTGAAAATTGCAGCTTGATCCTTCGACATAATATCGATAAAAACGATCTTGCATATGACTTGAAATCGCACAAGTGTGGTCTGTGGATACACATTAACGCAATCAGAAATGAACTTTACGAACTAATGCTTTAATCATCTTAATTATACAGCAACAAAAAAATATAAATCTTTTTACATTAGCGGTATAACATCAAAATTGAGGCACCGTCTCGAACTCGTTACCGAGTGACATATGGCTGTCAGAGTTAGTCGGATTAGTGATTTCACGGTGCTCCGTCCGGATCGGGTCCAATTACGGCGAACTCGAGAATCGACCGGAAAAAAAAACAAACACGACAATTAACTTTAAAAATGGAACGAATGCAGTCCGTGAATGTCGAATCGGAACGAGTTGCGGATGTGGAAAAGGGATTATGAAAAGCGGATGAGCGACCGTCGCCTAATGGGACGGCAACTTAATGGAAATTTAATTTGTGAAAAATTGCGCACATCATTTGCTGGTGTGTTATTTTCGCATTTAAGGTGTTAACGCACAACCCTATTAAGTGAGGTTTTGAATGTGCCATTTTAAATAGCTCGGTTGCGAATAATTAATGTTTGAATACTGTAGTCAGTTGCAATAATTAACAAATATATTATATTGCTTCCTAGCTGTATGCGGCAGTTACTTACTAGCTTGTGAACTAATGTGGGGGAATATATTACTTCGAAGAGATTTTTTATGACATCATTGTTTGCACCCTTGTTCTATGGCCTGTGTAAAGTTTTGTCTTATTAGTTTAATGTGTTAAGACGTCAACTCTTATTGTAATTTCGTCTTAGTAGTACATTTGGAGATCGACGGGACACTTTGTTAGAAGACGGGATGGAAGAAAGTTTAAAGTCGCGGGGTAAAATTACGGAATGATGACCAAGACTGAGCAAATGGTCTGTAGATCAGCAGCCCGTTGATCAGACGTTGATCAGATCAGACTTTTTAAGGCAAACTGAACATTTGTGGATACGTAGTGCGCAGGACCGTGTTAACTTGGGGTACCAGAGCAGAAGCCTATACCCAGTGGGTGGTTAAAGGCTGATGATAAGATTTCTTGGGCCTTCGGAAATCTCACTTACCGTACGAAACGCAACAATAAACTTTCACTTCACGATGTTTTTCTTTTAAAGAGTATAAATCCAGTAAGTTTAAGCTGAAAATTCTGGTGACCGTCGAGAAAAAAGCTCTTGACGGTCGGCATAATATTTTTTATAACATAAGACGGCAAACGAGCAAGTGGGTCACCTGATGGTAAGTGATCTCCACCGCTTATGTACGCCCACAATATCAAAAAATCGACCCTGAAGGAAAGGGATAATTAAGCGATTGGAAGGGGAAAGGGATCCGAATTGGCATCCGAATATCTCGCTCACCGTACGAAACTTAGCTAATAAATGTTTAAACACAATGTACTTACTTAACTTACCAACAGTTACAATGAGTCACAATGTCGTGCCAGGGTTTAAAAAAAACATAATTTACGCAATCATCCATACCATAAAATAGGTAGCTCAAGTTCCAAATCATATGCAGATGTTTAACAAGGCCTACGGAGCAAAAATTCTCAACCACGCGTTTGCAATAAGTTACGACGCAGAAAAAAGGATAACCGAAAAAATATGTCACGGGTCGTCGCCTCGCATATTTCGGCGGGGATTTTAACATGTGTCAGCAATGCCAGAATTTAAAGTGCAGTAAAGGGACGACAAACTATGTTGGATCACACGGAGGCGTTTGCGTGATGGCAATTATAATTTAATAATGATTGGCATTTTCTATTATGATGTGATGATGAGCGATCGCTGCGTGTCGGTTCTCGTGGGACAACAACAATTGTAATTTGCTATTATTTGTTTATAGCATAGTCCAGCAAACGAGCTAGTGGTTCACCTGATGGTAAGTGATCTTCATCGCCCATGCACGCCCACAATACCAAAAGAAACACGGGCACGTTGCCGACCTTAAAGGAATGGGATATTTAAGGGATTGGGAAGGGCAAGGGATTTGGGCCTCCGAATATCTCACTCGCCGTACGAAACGCAGCAGCAAGCCACCAGTTTACACCAGTTTTTTATTAGACAGTGGTAACGACCCGGACGAGCCGGCCCATTCATGCTGTAGACAAATCTGGCTCTACTACTCAAAAAATATTTGTTACAAGTCTAGCTGTTATAGATCTACATAGTACCTAAGCTCTGCGGTACCATTTTGGTAATTTAAACGTTTTTCAATGAGGCTATTAGAATATGAAATATTTTACTTGAGTACTATAGTCACAAAAATGAAACTCAGGCTCACGAGCAGCCTCTACAAATGAGAGTAAGATTGGGCCTTCTCCTCAATAAATTATATCCTTTTTGTATTATGTAGGCAATTATAGATTGGGCATCAAGACGTTGCAGCATTTTTAACTAATTGCTTTTTAAACTCCCGACAAAAAAGAGGGGTTTTATAAGATTTAACCCTTTGTACAAACAGCTGTAGCATCAGAGCGCTAAACGAATTTGAATGTCATTTAAAAGTTGCGATTTGGTTGGTATAATCAACATGGTTCTTAGCTATGTTTAAAGTCAGTCTGTCAAGACATTTAGAAATGATAGTTTTTTTTTGTAATTGGTGTCGGGAATTTTTAACAAAAATAACTGTAGTCGATTTAAGACGTTTCAACTGTTATATTTCGAAATGCAGTCTGCCAACAGATAGCGTGGTGGACTAAGGCCTAACTCCTCTCACTAAGTAGAGGATGTGCCCAGCAGTATAATCGAGAGCTAGTATTATATTCCGAAATGTAACTGAAATATAATTTTTTATGATAAACAAAAATAATTGTAATATTCGCGTAAATATAAGATCACTAAACAAAAATAAGCCAACTATCCGCCCGTGTGACTCCACTGTATATATCAGTTAGACGGATGCGGCATTAGACAGGATTATCTTTAAATAAGACCACCTGTTTGGAAGTCGGCTGAACGTGCCCTTTAACCGCCGATGCATTTATTTTCATACTGAGCTGTTGGCAATTTATGAGCGTTTTGTGTGAACGGCTTCTGCTACTTGTGTTCGATTGCTTTAAATCTTGATGATGATATTAATTCTCTGATTTGATGTTATCCAAACACTATTGTTTTATGCGTTCATGTTAATATTTTAAATAATTCCTAGTCTGCCCATAAACAGAAGCAACACAACACAGAACTTTGAATTTAAAAGCACCGCATGACATTGGATTGCGCTCGTCACCCCGAGACATAAGATGTTAACTCTCATAATACCCAGTAATTTGCCTGGCTTCAATATCTTTCAGAGCGAAACACAACAGTGCTTGCACACTGTTACTTGGCGGCAAATAGACAAAGTGTTGTTACCAACCCAGACGGCCTCTCGCATACGAGGGACCTACCACCTAATAAAAGATTGTCCAAGATAGTAGGCAGTGGCGTCTTTTTATATCAGCAGGCCAATTCTTGTAATTTTAAATGTTCAAAATATCATTCCGATCTAGTCTCAACGTCAAGAAAGTTGCAAATGGCATTCTCTTATGAGAATATTTTGTATATAAATAAATATTTTGAACATTTAAAATTACGAGAATTGGCCTACTGTTAAAGATCTAAGTTCTAAGTATACCTATACCTACGTAATAAGCCAATAAGCCATATAAGCCGACACTTATATATATTCCCAATAGGCTAGGCAAATGAATATACATGATTGGTCGAGCTTATTATCGTTCCATAACGTGATAGGGAGCGAATCTATCACCATATAGGGTATAAACTCCAATCCCGGGCGATAGTGTGATTTTTTGAATCAAAAACTCAAACACAAATTGGACCGGGTTGTTACCACTATCTCTCAGGAAAACGGACTGAATTAACAGCTTGATGTTCGTTTCGTACAGTGAGTTAAATATCCGGAGGCCCAAATCCCCCTCCCCTTCTCAACCCCTAATAATCTCTTTCCTTTAAGGTCGGCGACGATTCCTCCCAACCAAACCGTCTCAAAGGTGCGAAAAGTACTTAATTTTTTCCAAACTTTTTTAAATATAATACGTTAAAACACGTTTTCTCACACTAAGGATATTTCTCTACTCTTCATACTTACACCAAACATATATCGTTATCCTTTTCACATTTTGATGTTTTTAATGAGATCGTAAGAGGGCTGCGCACACGCGTTTAATCTAATCTCCCCTTGCTTCCTTTCAGGAGCCACTTAAATAGAAGCAAAGTAATAAAGACTCAACTAAAACTATGATAAGCGATAATGACAAGTGTAAAAAATTAAGGATATGCATAAAAAGGCGGCGGTATTTATAAACACACGTTGTTTTATTCCTGGCTTTGGTTGAGAGGTTTAGACGTTGTAATCAGGACCAAATTTTATAGGAGAAGTTTATTATCAAGACCGATAAACGGGCAAGAGAGTCATATTATAAAGACCGATAAACGGGCAAGAGAGTCATATTATAAAGACCGATAAACGGGCAAGAGAGTCATATTATAAAGACCGATAAACGGGCAAGAGAGTCATATTATAAAGACCGATAAACGGGCAAGAGAGTCATATTATAAAGACCGATAAACGGGCAAGAGAGTCATATTATAAAGACCGATAAACGGGCAAGAGAGTCATATTATAAAGACCGATAAACGGGCAAGAGAGTCATATTATAAAGACCGATAAACGGGCAAAAGAGTCATATTATAAAGACCGATAAACGGGCAAGAGAGTCATATTATAAAGACCGATAAACGGGCAAGAGAGTCATATTATAAAGACCGATAAACGGGCAAGAGAGTCACTCAATAATTTTTTTCATCCTAGCTTGGTAAATAAACCAGCCTACATACATTAAAATATATATCTACACACCCGGAGAAAATTATAGACAAGTAGTAGTAGCTATGTAGCATATGGAACTGATATCCGCTGCTTTATATCGCTCCTCGTTTCCTTCGAACAAAAATTTTTTGTGAAATTAACAACACATTCTATGTTTTATGTTAGATTTATGTCTTCTTGGATGGTGTAAGAAGACTAATAAATAATAAATACACCCAACAGTCACACACCTATTCCTGACCCCACACTAGGTTAACCTGTATCGTGGGTATCAGGAACTACGAGGGACTTGCGGTCGCGCAACACCCAGACCTGAAACAATTATTTGTGTGTAACACCAATATTTGTGTCACCACGGCCTCACGCTTCACAGCTGGCTACGTTTCGTACGATGTGTAAGATATCCGGAGGCCCAAACCCCTTCCCCTTCCCAATACCTTTCCTTTAAGGTCGGCCACGCACCCATAATTCTTTTGGTATAGTGGGCGTACATGGGCGGTGGAGATCACTTACCACCAGGACCCACTTGCTCGTTTGTCGGCCTATGCAATATAAAAAAAATATGACTTTGGGCCTAAGATGTTGGTAGCCCACATACACTCTATTGAACACACACACATGGAACTTATAAGATTACATTTAAAAATAATATGGGAATCTCAACCTAAGTCACTGGATCTCATTCTCACTAACGAACCACTAAATTTTATATTAATTAGGCGTCCTTATATTTTTTGCTATGCGAGAGTCCATTGTTCGGGGGCAGAATGATAAAAACGTAGCTTCATGTCGTACTTAAAAGCACTTGAAATCAATTATACTTTTAACTAAGCCCTTCTCGGCCCGTCCGGATAATATGGAACTTAGGTTAGGTGCATACTGTCGACGTTATTTAATATTGGCCTTAAAATTGTGATGATTTAAATTCAGAAATTTAGGGTTGATACTTTAGGAGGAATTTACAAATAGCTGCAATAATATTTAATTATAATAATATAGTGTATTGAATTTTTATACTTACGCACTATCAGCGAAGCGAGTTGTAGGTTATGTATTTACTAAAATTTTATTTTGGTGTTTTGAAAATAATTAAAACTACAATATGCGCTAAACTTTGCCGGGTTGAAGTTATTCACTTCACTCGCCCTCTACAATTCTCGTCACTTTTTACTGACTAACTTTAGGCCGGTCAAGTCATTTTGAGTATATTTTAGTTCATATCTCTAAAAGTAATGGAGTATAAGGGTTACTACTATTTTAAGCACTATCCACCTATCATTGCGTGAACATCTTTTGTTTGTCTTGTAGAGAACCTTTTTAAGAGATAGCATCGCCTTTTGTATCCTAATTTTGTTGTAAGGATCTAATTGTATTTTTTCAATTATTGGTGTACAATAGAGGTATGTTTTGTTGGAAATGCTATCCAATCACAATAAAATGTAAACATGGAATCTTTTTCTTCCAAATGTCCTTATCCCACTCGCAGTGGGGTCGGTGCAACATCCTTTTTTAAAGACATGTTACAAAAAGATTTGACTTGTAGTTTTTACGACCTGCCTGACGTCATCCCCTCTGGGGTAAAATTTAAACATGGAATAACTACAATTATTTATTACAATAGTATTTAATGCAGTCACAACATTTTGACATTTGTATCGCATTTATTCAAAATTAGGTACGTCAAAACGTCACTCAGAAACATCTGCGAGAAACGCGAGCCGATCGCAAAACGTACGCCAAATTCAAAAACACAAACGAACGTATAACTCAATCAACATCAATCGGATCGGATCGGACGTGGATTTAACAAGTAACGTCAGTGTTTGCGTATTCGGTGGCTGCGTAACGTAATTCCGATACCGACTCGTGTGCACCAGCCCTGTTGCGAAGCTTGTCACCACAATGAATGTGCGCCACAAATCACCGGTTCGGTTGTACCATTTTTTGTCCTTTCGTTCATTTCGCAGCGGAATTGAGTTCGGACGGTGTTCGTTTAAAAAATGTTTGTAAATAAACATATTGTAAAGATTTAGTAGAGCCGGGGGCGTTAATTTTGAAGCGTCTGTTATTTGAAGATATCAATGACTGTTATAGCCGTAAAGCTTAATTTTATTTTGTTGAATTAAATTCTACTTTTTCAAGTATACGAATGTGAATTCAGTGAAATTATATTCGACAGAATATTTGTTACTTTATTATGTTAAAATAGCTTGAAGCAACTAAATGTTTGTAAACTCTAAAAGTTATGTTTCCATAATTCCATGATTCCATAATCCGGTTTAAAGATGTTAGTCTCATAATGCCCAGTAATTTTACTGGCTTTAATGTCCTTCAAACCAGAACGCAACAGTGTTTAAACACTGCTCTTTGAAGGCAGAAATAGACTATGCAGTGGTACCAACCCAGACGGCCTCTCGCATACAAGGGACATTCGACCTTGTGACGAATACGAAGTGATATTTGTATTCAAGCCTTTGGAAAAATATAACAAACTTTCATTGAAACTAAAATTTCTCTCAAAATTTTAATATAGAAATAAAAATTTGAATAATCATAGTCCGAACTACTCGACGGTCTGAGGTTCAAAGGCGAGCTTGTAAACTTAATTTATAGCATGGCTTGTAATTTCAGCTCGCATGTTATTATATTTCAAAGTTTTGGTCGTAAATCAGGATGGATTTAATTTTTATGTGACGGCCCTTGCTTTTTGTGCATCTTGGTGCTCATAACTCTGGTAATGTGCGCGGCGTTTTAGTTTGGAAATCGTAAAGTTTTATTGCAGATTTGTGATTATTGTAAAGGTGTTCAATGCTCAGTGCTGCCACGCTCATGATAAAAGCAGAAAAAATATGTTTCCTTACCCAAAGTTGGGCCAAAAGACTAATAATACTAGTCCTGAGGGGCTAGCACGGAAAACTTGCGAAAAGTTATTCGAGCTGTCATCGACAACAATTTCTATGAGATTTTGGTACAGCGCCTCTATCGTACGTAAAAGAAACTAATATATATATGGAATATAGACCAATGATATTTAAGGAATTATCTATCGAGCCCTCGATACCTTTACATTACGATTTCGATAGTTTCCCTGCTAGCCTCCTGTATATACGCGTCCCACTGCTAGGAATGGGCGTCATTTACTAATGAGAGAGATTAGGCATTATGCTGGCCAGATATTAAGCGGACCTTATGCGGGTTGGAAGACTTCACAAACGTATGCAGGCTACAGCATGATGTTTTCCTTGTAATACACATGTAGCTCCAAAAAGTCAAAGGTGTGTTCCCTGAGATTTGTGACAAATAATCAAATTACTGAACATTAGGTAATCCTTTTGGCTCTGAGAAATTCGGAAATAAACAGTAAGACATGAATAAATCCTCACTATCTAGAACATTGAAGCCACTGAAATCACCGGGCATTATGAGGCTTAACACCTTATGTCTCAGGGTGACAGGAGCAGTTCAGTGGATGCAGTACTTCATAATTCAAAGTTCAGATTGGTCTTGCTTCTATTTATGGGCGGGCGTCACGCTTACCATCAGGCGAGCGACCTGCTCGTCTAGTCATCTGAAGCTAATAACAAAAAATATCTAGACATCATAGCATCTGTCAAAGATCTGAAATGTGCCAAATATATTTAGGAACATAAATTTTAAAGTTGTAAACCTTTTGAAATTTCATAAACAATAAATCATAATACTGTTGTAATTAAAGAGAGCCAATTTACATTAAAGTCATTGTGTCAGTAAATGTTCGAACTAAAACGTGATTGATGATGATTTCCACGTAGAATAGTCTAACGTTGTTTCGTAAAATATGAACTAAAATACATTCGGTCTGTTTTAATTTAAACATAAGAAACAGAAAATTATATCTTTTTTTTTTTTTATAGTATAGGCCGGCAAACTAGCAAGTGGGTCACCTGATGGTAAGCGATCTCCACCGCCCATGTACGCCCACAATACAAAAGAATTATGGGCGCGTTGCCGACCTTAAAGGAAAGGGATAATAAGGGATTGGGAAGGGGAGGGGGATTTGGGCCTCCGGATATCTTACACATCTTTAATTACTTTTAAATTATAAGGAGTATAATTTGGCCACCAACATCTTAGGCTCAAAGCCAACCTGACCTGCAGGTGGTACACTCTGCTGCGGACGAGACAATGGCGAAATTGGGTTCTCGTTGCGAGTTATGAAATCAGACGGCGGGTCGCCCCATATAATATTAAATACCGTCAAATCTATAGTAGGTACTAGTAAGTGGACCCTGGCATTAAGCCGGGATAACTTCAGTTAGAAAGAAACAATTATTCTTCAAAGTTACATTAGGTGAAAAGCTTTTCGTCTCTATACGAGTACGTACGAGTACGAGTAAGTACTGGGTAAGTACTATCAATCAGACGGCTACATTGTCTATTTCTACCGCCAAGCTGCAGGGTGTAAGCATTATTGTATACCGGTTTGAAGGACATATTTTAAGCCAGTGAATTGACTGGGCTTAAAATCTAACGTCTCGGGGTGACGAGAACAGTTCTTGGTTTTTTTTTAGTACTTTATTATTCAAAGTGACGCCGAGCTCTCGGGTTCGATCCCCGGGTCGGGTAAATGTGATACTTATTTGGTTTTTGCTATTACGAAAAGCTCAGTATCCGCCCGGAGTCTGGAATTTGTGCCCGGTATGGCGATAGGCTCGCCCCCTATCACTTCATGGGACGGAGACACTCTCTGTGGGTGTACTGGTTACACCTCTGCCTAGCCCTTCGGGGATTACAGGCGTGAGTCCGTATGTTATTCAAAGTTTTGGAATATATTATGGTTATGGATACAATGACTACCTACTTTTAGTCGTTAAAGGCACAAGACTTGAAGATCACACCAAGATATATTCTCCTACAAGTCCCAGGTCTATTTCCATTTAGAAATTGGTGAAAGAGGATCGCAGTTAAAGTGTGATGCAGAAATAACCCTATGTTTATCATAATAATTAGTATACCACAAGAAAAAGCTAACTCTTCGGCTGTCCGTCAAGCATAATTGCCCTAGAAGGGTAGAACTATGACTCAAAGACCTCACAACACGAAAGGAATGCACCCAAGGGTAATTTTATAGATAATTATATGCTAAACCTTGAATTTAAGTTTAGATCGATCAAAAACATTTTAACACAAATCAATTAAATATCCATTTCTCACAGCCCGGCTATTCCATCAAACAATATGTTTGCCAACAAATTAGTTGAACCCGCAAACTTTGAGCGCATCTGAGTCAATTTGGGCCCTTATTGAATTACTGGACCGACACGTTACCGGACTCCATACTCCATTACGCTCTTTATGTAAAATTACACCATATAGCTTTCAACACAAGTTACATTTTCGTTTACATTTTTTTGACCTTATCAATACTGATGCTGTACTTGAAAATGATCTTTGAAGGTTTACTGTTAAGGATGATTTTAGGTGAATAGGGAAGTAGTTCTGAGAAGCGGGACACACGTGAGAGGTAAAGGGGCGCGATGAATGATGTGACGTACGTAGCCTCTGACTCCGGCATCGTGCGATCGACTGTGCTGCTTACCGGTGCGGGATCGCGATTCATAGTCCTGGTGTTAATTTTATGGACAATATAGTCAACAAAACTATCAAGGGAAAAGGAGCTCAAGTTCACACACCAATGACAAGAAACGACGACGGTAAACATGATGTGAAGAACTTCGAATTAATTATGAGATGTATAACTGTAACGGGACTTTTAAATTAAGCCGTTTTAATTACTGAAAATATTTCTAAAAGACAAAAAAGAATAATAGGTACAAGAGTTTATCATGACTTCAATGAATATCTTAATGTTGACAGCCTCCGTGGCGCAGCGGGCGAGTAGCCGGCTGCGAAGCGAGAGGCCGTGGGTTCTATTCCCACACTGAGACAAATGTTTGTGTGAACCACAAATATTGGTCTCGGGTCTGGGTGTTGTGGGACCGCAAGTCCCTCGTAGTTCCTGATACCCACGACACAGGTTTACCTAGTGTGGGGTCAGGACTATGTGTGTGACTGTTGGGTGTTTTTTTTTTTTTTTTATGTGCACTTACATTATAGATTTTTTTTTGTAATGCAGAAGACAGTTACGTACCAAATACCAAAAGAATCATGGGTGCGTTGCTGACCATAAATGAAAAGAATGAAGATTGGTAATCATACCTTACAAAACGCAACATCAAGCTGCCAATTCACATCAGCTTTCTGTGAAACAATGGTACTAT
Organism: Mimas tiliae; assembly: GCA_905332985.1. NCBI lineage: Eukaryota > Metazoa > Arthropoda > Insecta > Lepidoptera > Sphingidae > Mimas > Mimas tiliae. Next base: position 4,627,019 of record HG995251.1, read on the forward strand.
CCCAGTCAAACCGCGCTGTAAACCAATTTGTTTACAGTAGGAGTATGACATCAAAAAAGCAAATAACTACATCCAAGTGCTAATGCGATTTTCAAGGACAAAAATACTGCGAATATCTAAGACCTAGGCTATAGATAGTGTAAAGTACATCAACCGTGAGCCGTAGCGACACGCGGCTCATTGTGTTAACTAGTCCGAGAACATGCCACTTACTGCACGTGTCCATTGCCCTTCAAACAACTATTATCAGGATTTCAAGGTAAAGATTATTCCTCAATATTAAAAGTATTAAACCATACTAATATTTTTGGAATGCAAACATTCATGTTTAATATAGTCATTAGTACAAAATACAGTATACTTACAAGTGTAATTTAATATTTCATATTCATAAATGTTGTATTCAAATTTTAGCCGTCTATGAATACCCTTACAAATGTATTCAACTAATGCAAATAAGTACTGAATTAAAAATTATGAAAGTTTTGAAAAGCTATATTTTAAAGTTTTTTTTTAAGGGTAATACCACTGTCTCATAGAAAATTGACGTGAAGTGATGGCGTTTATTACGGTGAATGAAATATCCATAGGCATAGGAAACCCCCTCCCTTTCCTAATCCCCTTTTTTCTTCTTTAACCATAATTCGTTTGGTATTGTGTTCAAGGGTGATCGAATCAGTTACAGTAAGGCGACCAACCTGCTCCTTTGCCAGCCTGGGTTTAGAAATAAAAAATATATAATCGTTTTTTTGTGGGTTCTAAGCTTCTGCTGGTTGGTACTGGTGTGAATGGAGTCAATGTTTAAACGTATTTCACTTAGTTCTCATGGTGTGCGATCTCAGATTCACTTAGCGTTTATATCAGAAGATGTACTGGCGTTAACCTTACGATGTAAAATAGCTTAAGGTTAACCGTGATAGCGGAATTACCTGTCTTCAAGACTTCGTGATAAACCTAATGTGTTGGTTGGGAAATTATCGAATGATACGCTTCTTGAGGAGGCTGTTTATAAATTTGTACTAAAGTACATACATACGCACTCATGCCTGTAATCCCCGAAGAGGTAGGCAGAGGTGTAACCAGTACACCCACATTTCGCCGAGCGTATCTCCGTCCCTTATGTGATAGGGGGCGAGCCTAGCGCCATACCGGGCACAAATTCCAGACTCCGGGCAGATACTGAGCATTTCTTAATAGAAAAACCCAATACCACTTTACCCGACCCGGGGATCGAACCCGAGACCTCAGCATCCGCCTCAATCGTAACGCGTACGCATCACAACTGCGCCACCGAGGCAGTCTGTCTGTCAGTCGTTTTGTACTAAAATAGTGTTGCAATAATAAAGAAATAATATCCCGTTCTTACGTTTCGATACTAACACGTGACTAGTCTACTGAAGTCTCGAGGATGTGTCGCCATGGAGTTTCTGATAAACATATATTCCATTAGCTTTTGCTCGCGGCTCCGCCCTCGCCCTTTGTCCTAATCCAGGTCGTGGTCTACTACTCGTGTGCCAAATTTCATCCAAAACCATTCAGCCGTTACGGTGTGTTGACAAAGATCTGGCTAATTTGTGCTGTTGATAAAACTGTCCGTGGCTCTACCACTTGAAATTTATTATTTGAAATTGACCATATCATAATACTTCGCTGCAAGTCAACGTCGAGAGACAAGTCACCTGTCGAGTATCCTATTACAAGATGTAATGGTACTGGTTCATCAATTTTGCCTGACAAATCATCATCTCTTTCCATAATGTATAATATAGTTTTGATTTGCTTTGCAATATGATTTTTAGCTTCTTGAGAATATTTCAAAATTTACGACCGAGATTAAAAAATGATCGAAATTTGAATATATCAACGAAACTCAGTAATCTTTGGGCGTGGCGATCACACTTTCTGATTGGTCAATTTTCTGGATTTACTATGCTAATGTGGTATATTAAAGTGTACTTAAGTACTTTGTATAATTTGTTTAATTTTTTTCTGAGGAAATAAAATGTTTGCATTTTTCAACTATGTAGATTGTAGAATGTGATATGTTTTTGAAGACAGAATAAGACCCGATATATTCTGGGTACTTAATAGTATTAATGTAATTAAAGTAGCTCTCTTATTTCTTTGAGATTAGTATTTTTTGTCTATGTGTATAAACGCTTTTATATAAATACACACTATTTATAGTTTTTATACCAGCCTAAGCTTAAGTTTTTATAGAATATATTTTTACGTAACTCAAGCAATTTGATCTTATCAAGCAGAAAATTAACAGCTGCAGTCTTCAAACAAATATTTTGATTTATATATTACTGAATATAAGAAAATCCTAATATCAAAAATATAACATTTACTTATAGATCTATCAAGTTCGATTATATTATAAACTCATTATAAACATAATTGGACTTGTCAGTTGAAATTAAATTGAACTGCTGCGTGTTGATATAAATTAGATGATTTAGGTGTATTAGAGAAACAATCTGAAAAAAACTGATCGTAAATATGAATGTATGCTTATAGACGTGTCCGATGAACGCCTACGTACTACGGTGCTGTGATTGGTAGCAAATAAACAAGCGGTTGGAACGCTGTAACTAGATGTAGGTACAAATTTTATGGATCTTATTTCGTGTAGAGCATATTAAGAAAATAACACTTTGTGTATAGTGGTTATTTCTGGAATTCTACCAAACAATTCCTTTCATTTTGAAAAAAATAAGAATATAAATGAGAAACTCCAAGCCGGAATAATTCTGGCGACCGTGTCGCTCGTCGGTCGACATTATATTTGGGCTGTATTGTACTTACCGTCAGGTCTGTTATCATTTTGCTGTGTCAGGATGTTAAAAAATAATTCTTTGACTTACCTAATAGCCGTAATGGTTTCCCGCATCAGCCAGTAACAGCGTGTATAAAGACGCCGCGTTCAAAACGCTCGTCTGTGAACAATACATTGACCAAATAGGAGTATATCTCATTAGTTTCTAGTCCAATCAGATGCGAGAACATACAAATTTAAACATTATAAAAGTAAATGAAGACGTATTCTGTTACAGTAATGGTAAGCGTCGGAATTTTAATTAATATACGAATTAGATTTGTAATGCAATTGATTTATTAATGTGTTTGAACACCTGTTATTTAACGTTTACGTACATTAATTATAATTTAATTAAACGTCTTCATTTAATTAAATTAACACACGAAGTTAAATACACTTCGACAAAGAAAATTTACGCTCGAGGCGAAGTTCTGTCTTGGATTTTGTTCTTAAAATATTGTATCTCCTATTGTATGAAAGATTAAAGAAATATTAGGTAAATATAAATTCTTATAATTAACAATAAAGAAGATAAAATAGGAATTGTTATATAAAATTATCTTAGGCATTTGCCCTCAAAGGGGTAGACAGAAATGCAAGTAATGCATTTACGATCTCACAGCTTATTTCCATCATATTTTTGTAATAGGTGGCGAGTCTATTAGGCGCAAACTCCAATTCCGGGCAACTGATGTTTGACCTGGGATTTGAACCCGGGAACTCACCAGTATCTTAACCTAAGCACACCGGTACTAGACCAATGAAGCAATTGATTTTGAGAACATATTTATCGTTAAAAAACAGCTCACATTACATTTCTTCAATAAGAATACATACTGATAACTTGATAAAAGTTGCAAGCTGATCATAATCCCACAGTACTAGGATTTTCATAGATAAATATAGTGAAATTACTGAGCATTATGAAACTTAACATCTTATGACTCAGGATGATGAGCGCAGTACAATGCTTTATAATGCAAAGTTGTCGTTATTGTTACTGTTCATAAACAGTCATAACTGCCTATAGGCAGACACTTTACCAAGGATAAAAAAGCGTGGCACTTAGGCGAGCACTCTGCTCGTCGCGTTATTCAAGCGAATAAAAAAGTTTTTTTATGGCATTGGTCGGAGACGAGCAAGTGGGTCATCTGATGGTAAATTATCTCCACCGCCCATGTACGCCCACAATACCAAAAGAATCATGGGCGCGTTGCCAACCTTAAAGGGATAATTAAGGGATTGGGAAGGGGAGGGGGGTTTGGGCATCTGGATATCTCACTCATCGTACGCAGCAAGCTGCTACTTTACAAAGGTTTTCTGTGAGACAGTGGTAACGACCCGGACGGCCCAATCATACTGTAGACAAAAGTGTCTACAGCGTGGCTCTATACACACAATATTACATCTATTCGACTGCATCTGTGGCGCAGTGGGCGAGTAGCCGGCTGCGAAGCGTGAGGCCGTGGGTTCGATTCCCTCTCCGAGACAAATGTTTGTCTAATCCACACATATTTGTTTCGTGTCTGGGTTTTGTGGGACCGCAAGCCCCTCGTATTCCTGATACCCACGATACAGGTTAACCTTGTGTGGGGTCAGGACTATGTGTGTGACTGTTGGGTGTATTTTTTATTTTTTTTATTAGTACTGTTGTTGATAAACAACATTATACTTTTTGTTTCTCAGTCTACTATCAACTGCGCCTCTATGGAGTTCGTTACGTCTTAAAATTGTACGTGGGCTTCAATAGATAAATGATTCGAAGTTCATTAATAAAAGATTAGAGAAAATAATTCTCATTTATTCAAGGGTTATTAATTGTCTACTTTATATTAATGATTCAATTTGTTTGTAGATTATTTCTTCGATCTAAATACGTTATTTTATCAGCAGTTTTGCGCAGGATTACGTCTAGGGAACTTTGGAATCCCTTATTTCATTAATATAATAATATACTATACTCATATCCATCTTAAACCCATATCAGGCCTGCTCTCTGTTTCTTAGGTTTTACATACATACATACATAGACTCAGGCCTGTTTCCCATACGGAAACAAGGAACTTAGGTATTATACGTATAATTACAGAATTAATATATTTTTTGTCTGATTATTATTATTATTTTATTACATAGGCCGACAAACGAGCTAGTGGGTCACCTGATGGTAAGTAATCTCAACCGCCCATGTACGCCCACAATACCTAAAGAGTCATCGGCGCGTTGCCGACCTTAAAGGAAAGGGATAATTAAGGGATTGGGAAGGGGAGGGGGGTTTGGACCTCTGGATATCTCACTCACCGTACGAAATGCAGCAACAAGCTGCTACTTTACGTCGGTTTTCTGTGAAACGGTAGTAATGACCCAGGCGAGCCGGCCCATTCATGCTGTAGACAAAAGTGTCTACAGCGTGGCTCTACCACTCTAAAACCACTACCAAATAAGCAGGCTGCTCGTGTCATAGCGCCAAGTCTGCTTATAAACAGAATCAATACCACTCATAACTTAAAATTAGAAAGCACTGCATTACACTCATAAACTCATAACCTCGAGATATAAAGTTATTTCTTTTATGCCCAGTAATCATACTGATATCAATGTCCTTTAAACAAGAAGACAATAGTGAATATACTTTTTTTTTTAGATTGAATGACGAAACAAGCAGGTTGCTCGCCACGCCTTGCCAACAGAAGCAAGACCACACAAACATTTTTATTACAAAGCACTGCATGGCACCGGACTGCGTTCGTCATCCCAAGACATTAGATGTTAAGTCTCATAATGCCCAGTGATTTCACTGGCTTCAATACCCTTCAAACTGAAACACAACAGTGCTTACACACTGCTGCTTGACGACAGAAATAGACAACCCAAACAACCTTTCGCATACGAGAGACCTACCACCTATTTATTTTATTTTACACACTTTATACATAATATTATATGTAAAGGTACAATTAATGCCTGAAGTATTCTCACCCTGTCAACCTTTGGGTGGTGTAGAGAATAAACTAGGCTGACAAGTAGAGAATAAAAAATGGTCAAAATAGTAAGGTTGTTTGGTAGAGATCGCTATTAGCGATAAGACCGCCTATTGTAGCATTTATTAATTGTTATTTTATTTTACGGTAATATTCTGCATGGTGTACAATAAAGTGTTATCTATATATATATTAATATATTTTTAAAGGAATTATATGTAATAATAATAATAATATAAATAAACAATAAAGTGAAGTAAAGTAAAAAAAAGTGTACGCACAACGCTATCAACCGGCAACAATGGAGAAGCATTGGTAGATCTGCGATCGCCGCCATGACGACTAACAACGTTTGACGACCCACCATCTTCACAAGCATGACTACTCTGTCAAGAGTGCCCGAATAAAAATAACAAAATATATATATAACTAGCTATCCCGCGCGGTTTCACCCGCAGTATACAATTGCAGCGCCACCTACCGGGTACAATTGTGAATCTAAACCATCCAGGGCGTCACCCAAACGCATACAAAAAGATCATACAAATCGGTCCAGCCGTTTAGGAGGAGTTCAGTGACATACACACGTACAGTAGAATTATATATATAAAGATAAATGATATACAACTATAAGATTTCACTTCTACTTCGTGAAATAAAGAAATTTACAAACCAATGGCTTTTCGATTAAGGCCCTAGTAAAATTATAAGTAAATAAATATTTGTGATTCACACAAACTTTTATTACATCCCACACATCCCTCCAAGCGCTATTGCCGTTAAATGTTTAAAAAATATTATTCCAAATTTGAAATACTATTTGCAAATAAAAAATAGACATACGTAATCCAATCAGAGCGTCGCGTCGTAAGCTTGGAATTGTGGACGCGCATCTCTGCTCGAGATAACTTGCCAAGCACGTGTCACGCGCGTGTGTTCCCCAATGTGGTGTCTAACGCCCCAATGCAAATGGTGTAAATGGGGGCATTTGCCCCTTCAACTTATAGTCTGTATAACACCGCTGGATTTTATTTTTGACAAAGAATTGATTTTCAATATAGTTTATACACAACTAAATGGAAAATAATAATCAATGAAATGTGTTAGTCCAGCGCAAGTCAAATCAATGACTGTGGTGGAATAAAAAGATTTCGAAGAAGATTATTAAAATTAGATCTCCAGTTTTGATGTAAGGGTTTTATTTTTAATTACATGGTAAAAGCGTTTAAAGAGTCCTAACTGATCAAAATAAAATTACAGTACTTCGATTTAAGTCATGCTCTTTAGCAATCTTCTTTATTATTTACAGGAAGGGCTTATCTCCCTGTAATGATAATAAAGAAGTTATATGGTTATAGAGTGTGAGTGGGCCAACCAACATCTTAGCCCCAAAGTCAACCTCACCACGAAAATGAATGAAAGAAAGAAAGGCACCAGGCAGAAAGAAAGAAAAATAATATTTAATATCTAATAGTATACGTTTCAAAAACAATAAAATGATATTGACTCGAATAAATAGTCTATCGTATTTTGCGAATACGATTAGACTATTAAATTTCAATCATGTTTATATTTTATAGGAAATGGTAATTAAATAATATTCTTCACAGTATGTTGACAAGTATTCAATTACTTTTACACGTGGAACATAGGTGTTTAATTAGTACTGCCTGATCTGTGTTAAAGACAGCTATTAACCTCTAAAAACAAAATCAAATAGTTATTACGTAAATAGAATGGTATTTTAATGCGCATCACACTTATCATTTTTTTTTTATGAAACGTAAAATCCGAGAAGTTGTTTTATTCGACGCGTATATTTTCTTAAATACACAAACACGTATGTCTTTTCAGTGATTCGATTTTTATGATTCTTTTATTAGATAGGGTCTAAAGAACTCAAATAGAATTCTAGCTTAGGGTCAATCGGGCATAAAATTCTGGAACTTCGACACTGATTTCGACGATTACAAACAGTAAAATAAAAACAGTTTAATAAAAAATAGAACCGATTAAAAAACTGAAACTGACGACTTTTAGCCGACGTTGAGTCGGTGCTATCAATCATTGAACATTGCAGTTTATGCAATAAATAAAATAAATACCGACTTAAAATTAATTAATTTAATTGATTAAAGTCGGGTTTGTTCGATAATGTTTGTTTTAAAGGAGAAAAAAAATTATTTTCTAGCTTTCTCCGACATTTCATCAATACCCCATGTATAAATAGAGGTAGTACATCACCAACCCAATCACTACGGTGACAACAGATGCCCGTACGCGTGCCTCTAAAAACGTAGGCTAAAAATAAAAGTGCCATTAAGGAGTTAATGCATCAACGCAGCGAACATTTCCAAGTGGTGCTATCCAATCGAGCAGAGGCCCGATATTGTCCTCGGTAGCTCTAGTGCTCTCATCCGGTGCGGTGGGACCTTTTTTCAAAAATTGCTTTTTTGTTCGTCCGATTCGTTGCCGATATGTCGTGACGGTTGAAAATGCTTTTAAATTGATAACTAATGCAGCGCTAGTGCGTATATGGGTGAATTGAAAGAATTAATCGTACGTGAACTGGTTGGTATCTTTCACCTTCCGAGTTGTGTCTTCTTCTATTATAATTTATAGCGCAAGAACGCGTGCACGTATTATATAGTAAAGAATAGGGTGTTTTCCGATGTATTTTATACATTATTTTATATGCAATAGAATATATTACGATATCGTTTTGCCACAACCAAAACAAAGTTGGTTAATAAATGAGATTGCAGTTTTAATTTATATATTGGTATGTGTAAAGTTGGGCGTTTAGTGGGGATATCTCAGTATATCCCTCGTGCACTGTAATAGTCATTGTAGACAGTGACGCCACATCACATCTGTAATTCGACAAATAGCTCTTCCATCAGATCTAAATAGTTCTAATTTATTAATTCTCAAGCGTATATAAAAAATACTTTGGATGATAGGTTTTAGGTAACCTAGTTAGTACCACCCCACCCCGCGGTAGCTGATAAATGCGGGCTACCTAAGATCGGGATGGTTAGCAATTGGCGCTCACATGGGAAGGCTTACGTCAGTGGATGGTAACAGACTGAGATGATGATGATGATGAACATAATTGATTGATTTAAATAATTTAAAGGCATGAGTCATCTATTATATTCAATGAGCGCTCATACGCTTACTTGCACGATGATCCGCGAAGCATATTATTATACTGTATGTCCAAAGAGACGACAATCTTATAAATTTCAAGCGCATGTATGTGAGACCTCTTGTCGATTGAATAAAGTCTGTATTTATAAAGATGGTTAAATATTTTTTCTAAGAAATGTTATTTTTGTAATCTAATGCGTTTATCAAAGCAACTAGATAATTATAAATTATTTGAGCATTGAAGATATTAATCCAATGCTTCAATTATGTTTTCAACAACATAGAAAATTGTAATACATTTACCAATTTCATTAGTGTTTTTGTTGTATTTTATTTGTAAACTCACAATTCTCTTAATTAAGTTTATGAACAACACAATTAATGTTTTATCGAGTCTTTTGTAATTTCAGTAACTAGAAAAAAGGGTTTCATGAGATTAGCTTACTAACATTGTAACAACTCTGACACGACTCTTAATTCAAACTAAGTTTATTTTGCGTCTAATACTAATTTCATTAAACTACATTTTTTTAAGCATAGGCCGGCAATCGAGCAAGTGGGTCATTTGATAGTAAGTGATCTCCACTGCCATGTACATACCAGAAGAATCACGGGCGCGTTACCAACCTTAAATAAAGGTATAATTAAGGGATTGGGAAGGGGAGGGGGGATTTAGGCTTCCGAATATCTCACTCACTGAGTTTCAGCCGCTACTTTACGTCGGTTTTCTATTGGACTGTGGTAATTAACCAGTCGAGCCGTGATGTATACAAAATTGTCTACAGCGTGGCTATACCACTCAGAAATACATGCACGGTTGTTTTGAATCACTCTTCCCTTTCAAAGTCTAGTCGTATCGGGTGACGAAAGCAATCCTTTACTATACAGGTGAAAATTACTGAGCAGTGCACGTGGTCCAACCGCGGCCGTTTTCATTTGCCGATTGTATTGCACCTGTGTTGAGGGTCCAATACTCGAAAAATGTGAATCGAAGCCCGAAATGGATGATGCAAATTGCAAGCCGACTGCGCTTTTAAATGGTATATGGGATTTCGATGGAAGATTATAGTGAATATTTTATATATTTTTAGATCACTGTGTTAAAAATTATTCTTTTTATGGGTTTTGTACATAATTACTTTTGTGTGAGATGAATCAAATGTGGAATAAAAAGTATCATGTGTGTGTGTGAAGGTATATGTATAAGTATGTGACTAGAAACATCTTGTGGAACCAAGTTACTATATTATCTTTATAGTACAAGCTTGTATAAAAATAACATTACACTTTTTTCCATTGCTTCGAGGAAAAATAAACATAATTTATTTTATAACAAATTACTGTTTTTAAAATAAATATAGGTGTAGTCAACAATTACCTGTGCTGATGAGTGAATAATATTTTAATGACCTGAATTAATTAATTAAATTGGCATTTCAATTAAATTAAATAAAGCACGAACAGTTACGTGTAAATAAGCACCTTTCAGCTGTTGAGGACTTCACACACATTTAAATTATAAACTGTGTGGATATTCATAAATAAAATAAGAACTACGCATTGAAAGTGAATTTTTTCACCAACGAATGAATAAGATTCAAAAACGAATTAAAGAAAGCCTCAATGACACCGTATATCAACTGAGAGGTAATAAACGTTTAATTACAAAAGAGAACTCGGCTCCCATTTCATAGATAGTTTCTCATTAAACTTGATGGAGAGGCGTCGTATATCAAAGGTGCTCTCTAAGTTTTCGAAGGGTTTCGGTGTGAATTAGGATCATACTTTCAAGAAATCTAGAAGACATTCTTCAGCTTCGATTTAATTAGGCGATAAAAACACGCTTTTAAAAATGCTATTAATTTTATAATCAGTATTGTTAATTGTAGATTTTTATTAGTCGTGATAACTATGTTTGTAGTATTATGTTACTGAATTGAGATGACAATAGCAGATAGCGACATTAATCTGATTTGACGATCAACAAAATGTTGATGACTGCGGTGATCAGTCGGATGATAGTTGATTTTTATTTGGAAATTTTAATTGTTTAATTGCTTACAAACGAAACTATAAAAGTGGTATTAGGTTTTTATGTTTGTTTGAATACTGCTTTAAATGCAATATTCGCGTTAGAAACTACCAAATACACAGAAATGACTTTGACTAAGATTAGATGATTTCGTACGAATATAAAAAAAAACTTGAGAGGTGTCAAGGGACACCCGGATGGAACGAAGTTCCTTTCGATTAATTAGTGAAGGAATTGTAATAAACTTTTGTCTATATTCTCTACATCTTTGTGCATTTGTCATTTTCCTTTTCCTTGATGTTATAGTTTGTACCTCAGTAGTCGATGCTTTAGTTGATTCGCTATTAAAATAAAAAGCAATAAAATTGTACATGTACATACACACACCGAAACATTTATGTATATATACATATATATATGTACTCTGTCTGTCTATTCTTTCATACACGTCATAGATGCGCGGGACTTTGTAAACACAACAGAGTGTATATATATATATATATATATATATATATACTCTCTCGACTTCGTAAACACAACAGCGTATAGGTTAGAACACGCACGGCTTGCTAAATACATACGTTCTGATATTGTAATATTAAAATATGATTTGTTTTTGAATTTATTAAAATTATGACGCGTACACTTGCTAAACACACAAAATGTGGAGATTATAATGCGTATGACTTGGTTAGCACAATAATAACGAGAGGTTATAGTGCGTACTTGCTAAAAATACAAAAGCATTTATTATTATCTGCATATAATCTCTACTTACCTAACTCCATCAGCAATATCCGGAACTTGTGCAGAAACACTGTCAGGATTCATTATTATTATTATTTTTTATTATTTATTATTTACAAAAAACCTGTATACACTCAACAAAAATAATCGTCGTGACACCACACTGTTCAATGCGAAATAGAAATGAAAATATTCATTTTGCTATTTTATACATTATTCTAATTCTTGACCAGTTGTTTGTGATCTCTATTATTCTCTATTCTCAACCAAATTCTCAACCAGTACTAGGCATGGCGATCTTAAATCGATTAATCGAAGAATTAATTCATCAGATCAAATAAATTGATTTTTAAAATCGATATGTCGTACTGAATTGATTCAGTGAATCGATATTTCACCCTTGATAATCAATATTCGATTTTTCCTGTTTTGGTAAAAATCATAAAATTATTTACAATTAGCTGAATGTATTCATAATATTACGGTGTTGCCGGTTAAAGGGTTAATTACTCAAAAACTCGCGAGATGGCTGTGTTCTTAGTTTCCGTCGCCTTGTTAATCAACAAAGTCAAAGAGTACTAACGTAATCTATAATCATGATTAAAGAATAGGCTGGATGGTGCTACACCAAGGCCGTAATCTTCGTTCCAATATCTGGCTTGCTTTCTATAAGAGAGAGAGAGACAGACAGAGAAACATGCGACGCCGCACAGCTTACAATAGCTTACTATAGCAAAAAGTGTCGTGACAACTTTTCGTAAGAATTTTTTCCGTCTAGCCCCCTTTCACAACGCGCGATAAGGAACTTCGTTCCAAAACTTCGTTCCAATTAGATATTATTTAATATCTTGCCAAACTGAATCCAAGATGTATCGATTAACAACCTCATCCAACTAGTTTTCACTTGATTCACAAATTGACAACACTGGCCACTTAAACACAAAAAAGTTTTGAAAATCGAACACTATTATGTCCAACTTTAGTCGTTAACACTGTCTACATAATTTCAAAAATGGAAAAAAGTGTCGTGACAATTTTTTTCGTAAGAATTTTTTCCGTCTAGCCCCCTTTCACAACGCGCGATAAGGAACTTCGTTCCAATAAAAAATAAATTAATAAGAAATTTATATTAAACCATAAACATGTTGAGAATCTACTTAATACAACTCTAACACTGACTGACAGACACCACACAGCCTTATTTGGTTAGTCTAGAAGCATGAAATATTAAACTGGACGCCCTTACATAACGTATTACTAAGGAAGAATTTTTTAAATTCATCCACTAAGGAGATAAAATAAGGAACAATACTTTATATAAAATGAACGTCAATTTTTAAGTTGAAAATATGGAAGTTGGTAAAAAGAGGATAGGAGTAAACCAGGCTCCCAAGAACGAACATTTGGGAAAACTAAAAGAATAAACAAAACATTATAATAAACAGATTTTTGGAGATTCATATTCGACAACCATTATGTCCTGATAATAGAGGATTAAAGGAAAGTAAAACCAAAACACTCGAACAGTTATTGAGTCGTAATTCCAACAATCTGAATGAACAAATCAACGGTGAACGTTTCGATACGGGAGTTAGGGCGCGAAATGCACAACGGTTTTATTTTTAAAGTTCCGTTTAGAGTTACAAGCACCGAAATAATACTTTTATGTTCGGCAATAATCACATCCTTTCGTGTAAATGTCTCAATTAGGTACGGGAGGATGTGTGGACACGGTTGCTTTTAACGACTTTGAATGCCATTTGACTTGATTTCTGATGGCGCGTTATGTTTGTTCTTTGTGTTTTGGTATTATAAGCTATTATTGGATGTATTGTTTGGGTAATATTGACTGATTCTTGTTGAGTATGTTCTAGAGAAATATATGTGAGTGGAAATTTAAAAGGCAGATGTTTAGTGATTAATTCAAATTCTGCATGATTTTATTTTTTCACGCATAAATTAGGTGGACGTGCAACTTTGTCATAAAATATAAGAAACTTAATTTCACTGACTTCTTATTATTGCATCATCATAGAAATTAGCAATTGTGTGTACTTCTGATGGCTATACAATAACATGTCGTAAAGAGTTCTATTCATTTCACCTGACAAGAACTTTTTTTGCACGGAGATAATCTATCTTATGGATACCTTCCCAACTTGGCGGTAGAAGGATGGTTATGACCTTTCGACCTATTTCACTGCCGAGTGATAGCTAGATCGGGAATTTTCCTACACCGGCTTATCGACTAAAAATCATGCCATGGCCTCCTTCTTTGTAAGTGGGACGGTTCTGGGAGATCCTGGAATACCTGGATTGCTGTTGATACCGCTCTCAAGCTCTGCCTTTGGGTTCGCCTTCTGTAGGACTTGGAATGCCTTATTATTTAGAAGTTATCTGTTCGCATTTTTAACGCTCACATTATCTACTATTTTTTATTTATATTTCAGATATATTTTCTTCAGTTACATAATAGTTAATAATCTTTAAGAATGATTCTCCATCAGCCATTACTAAGATAAAATCAATAACAGTACACCAATCATCAAAATCTATATTAAATCTCAGTACAAACTTCCGTATCATTGAGAGCGGATCCAATCACTGCACTGATTCCAAACCCGTCACACAATAGTTCATTTAACCGTATAAATGTACAATGAAGATAGCAGCCCTCGCCTATACCAATCGACAGACACCTTTGTATATTGTCCCCATAATGAATCTATAATGAATCTTCTATGAAGATATCGGTGTTTTGAAATGTATGCTTTAATTTTTTATTTATTGTTTTCACTTCGACAGTAGTCTGCTGTGACCGATGGCTGTGACACAGAATTTCAGTTTCAATTCATTATATATTCATTACTTCGGGTCTAGTTGTTCGGAAATCAACAAAAAACCAGTTTTTGAATCCAGAAATGGGAAAATGTATGTAAGATTTTTTGAGATTGTTGTTTTTTTAATTATTAATTTAAAATGAATATATTTTTTATATATATTCGTTATCGACATTGTATTTTAAAACCCCATTCTTAGCCTCATTTATTCTGTATGTAGTATAAATGGTAAACAGCTTTTTATAATGTATTTTGTACATGCTAAAATATTGTTTTTATGTTATGCATTGATATAAGCTTGAGCTAATATTTAGTGTTGACTTTAAATATGTTTATATAACAATTCTATAAATATAAAAACGAAATACCACTCACTCACTGATTAATCACGATTTCTCAAAAAATACTGAAGCTGGGATCATGAAATTTGGTCAGATGATAGATTGTGTAATGTGGATGTCAGCTAAGAACGGATTTTTGGAAATTCACATTTTAAGGGGGTAAAAGGGGAGTTTGAATATTGTATGAAACTTTTTTATAGACCGGAATACGACTATGAAACTATGCACAAATATTACTTATCATAAATAATGAATAATGAAAAATCAAAGATAAAATCAAAAATATTTAAAAAAAACTACTAAAGCTAGGATCATGTTTGGTCAGAAGATAGTTTGTGTAATGTAGAGTAGTGTAATGCCCGCTCAAAAAGAGTTTCTGGAAATGTAGATTTTAAGGGGTTAAAGGTGGGAGAGGGGTGTTGAATTTTCTATAGAACGGAATAAGAATATAAGAACCGCTGTAAAATTGAGTACAAATATTACCTATTAAAAATAATGAGACACGTGTTTCAAATGTTTGTAAAATTCCACTCGCGCAAGGAGAGGGGAGGGGGTATGTTGAGTTTTATACATTATTTTGCTTTTATATAATATTAGATATAGATTAATGTGAAAGTTTGGATGTTTGTAGATCAATCAAGCCTTAACCGCTGAATGGATTTGGGTAAAATTTGGCATATAGGTAGACCAAGACATGAATTAGAACATAGGTAACTTTTATCCCAGAAAAAGAATTTATATAAGTAATAGCTAGTAAAATATATACGTAATATCATGCCTGCATCCCGTAGGAGAAGGCGGAGACTATGCTTTTCCAATTTACGCGGTTCTGTCATACTGCCTTGTCATACTGTCATATTGCCTTCATCTACTTTCATTAATGTCTACATGCATTCTTGTCATTTTATGAATTCTCCTGACCTGTCCTTTATTAAATCTTTTACCAATTTGGCTGACATTGTTTCGGTGTGATCGACCTTTAATAATTCATTCATCCAAGCTAAAAATACAAATTTTTAGATACGTCTCGAAAGCTATGCGTAGCTATAGATTCTCCTTAGCCAACTGATACTTTAACACAGACGGAGCCGAATTTAAAAGCTCATAATAACAAAAGTAAATAAAACCCTTAAAACAAATAGATGCATTAAGGTGATTTAAAACCTACTCACTCATAAAGAGTTAATTAAAATTAAATTCCCCACCACTCCATCTTGGCGTGGGTTGCAAAATGGCAAATGAGGCTTCACGCGTCCTCTATAAGTTATTCACTAACTTATTTAGCTCTCATGTTGTGGCATGGGCCGCGATGTCTGCCATTTGTCAAGTAAAAAGCCAATGTGACTTTATGTTTGATAGCGGTTAAAAGTACAATTTTATAGGTAGGTATTATCAACGGTATTATATAAGTTTTTAATGAGAAAGGAGATACAAGATGCATCTGCTGAAATTACTGGTTGTCAACTTTAAACATCGAACATGGTATAGTGGTAAAGGAAATGGAAATATGACCGGAACAGTAATTACAAAAACAAAACTACATACGGTAAATAAAAATCATATCACCCTACAAAACACCTTAGCTGTCTCTTTGACTACCATTATAATAAATAACCCCACTTCCCCTTCGTGACACCCAAGCGAAAACAAAGCAAAGAAAAATCCACCGGAGCGGTGTTTCCGCGCGGTGTAAAGCTGTAGTGCAGGGGAGACTGGCAAGTTTTAATACGACGACCTACAACTCTAGTGCTCCGGACTCATTAGAGACCCTGTTCCACGAGCAAGGGGCCTGAGGGGTCTTAGCCCCAAGCAAAAGGGGTTCTTCACTCGAGAGCTATTCGTGAGTCCGCGCCCCGCGAACCGTGCAACAGCTTAGCAATTCTTCTATCCATAATTCCATACACCGCATATTTTATTACAAATTTATTAAAATTCCGTCAATCTGTGGTTATTTTACATCTAATATAACAGAAAACAGTTGTAGCACGTAATGCGATGGTATTTAAGTCGCTAGTTCTAAGTTGTGCTACATGGGCACAAATCCACAGTGCGCATATTTCAGACTGGTGACTCTGTTAATTTGAAATTGTCTTAATTTGTTTGTCTGAGAGGCACATTTGTTTGTTGGTATCTCTGGTGTTTTGTACTCGGCTGCACATAACTTGCACTTTAAAGAAATTTAAGATGTTTCAAACTGAAATATGCGGCCTGTTCTTAATTGTAATTTATTCTCAGATTGTTCAAATTGCGGTCATTAACTAGATATATTGTTTGTTTATTGCCATATAAATTGTCAACTGTGAAATAAACAACTTCGGAAACATTTATATTTGGCATTTAAAATGTTAACTTAACCTAACTCAAATTTACATATTAAGAATTGGACATTGGCTGAGTAGATCGTGACCCAAATTGCCTCTTGTAAAATCAGAAGTCATCAGGAGTGTAGGTGTGCTACCAACAAGGACCAGTAAGGTCCTGAATTCTAATCCCAGATCAATTTGAGCTCGGCGAATTGAGGATTGCACTTGTGCCTGCACATTCAGATATACAGTATTGAGCGTATGAATTAATCGCTTGTTGCGATAAAAACAGCAAGTGAATTTAGTGCAATAATTACTATTGCATAGTCCTGCTTATACTCGCAGATAATTTGAAGTCAGAAGCTAGTTAAATAAGCACCCATCAAGATATCACTGGTAATTATGATCGACTCTTACTTAACCCCATAAAGTTTTATTTATTTAAGCTATTTTATCGTCCCGCTTAGTTCACGTTTAGTTGCCACTTTGGGACACGACTTAAGTCTTATATATAGAGAACGTTGTCACATAAATTGTCACATGAAACGGGGCGAGGATTATGACTTTCTTCGCTTTTTAAACATACATTTCGAAATTGATACATACATTGAAGATTAAGTTGTTGAAGCTTAGCATGCAGCATATACGTTGGAGACGGAAATATTTTAAATTGATTGGAAAATAAACATGTCCATTTTTAGTGACTAGCCATAGCCATGCTGCGGACCCTTTTGTCTACAGCATGAATGGGCCGGCTCGTCCGGGTTGTTACCACTGTCTCATAGAAAATCAGCGTAAAGTAGCAGCTGGCTGTTGCGTTTCGTACAGTGAGTGAGATATCCGGATATTCTGCCGCCAAGCAACAGTGTGTAAGCACTGCTGTGTTCCGTTTTGACATTGAAGCCAGTGAAATCACTGGGCATTATGAGACTTAACAACTTATGGTGACGAGCGCAGTCCATTGCCATGCAGTGCTTTGTATTTCATTCTGCGTGGTGATGCTTTTGTTTATGGGCAGGTGTGGCGCTTACCACCAGGCGAGTGACCTGTTCGTCTCGTCATTCAAGCTAATAAAATAATACTACTTGGCGGTAGAAATAGATAGTGGAACGATCCCAGACGGTCACTCACATACGAGGGACTTACCTCCTGGTATTTTAATGAGGACATTCGGTTATAACTTCACCTTTCACCCCTGCTATTGATCGAACACTATATAATAAAAACTACATGTATTCCCGAAGTCTCCCCTAGTTTGTCGTTAAAAGCTAAACCTCAGACAGATCTACACTTGCGGACGGCGGCGCCCATCACTCTTAATGATGAAGGATCATGATTTAGATTGATAAGCGTGCCTTGTTTGGTTTATAGCAATACTGATATATAGACAGGGCCTTAAATATTCGTGGAATGATGTTGAAAATGAACTTAAGGCATTATTTACTAAAAACCGCCTGCCTCGGTGGCGCAGTTGTAATGCGTACGCGTTACGATTAAGGTAACGCTGAGGTCGCGGGTTCGATCCCCGGCTCGGGTAAAGTGGTATTGGATTTCGAAATGCTCAGTATCAGACCGGAGTCTGGAATTTGTGCTCGGTATGGCGATAGGCTCGCCCCCTATCACATCGTGGGATGGAGATACGCTCGGCGAAATGTGGGTGTACCTACTAGTTACATCTCTGCCTACCCCTTCGGGGATTATAGGCGTGAGTGCGTATGTATGTATTTTAAAACCTTCCTTGGAGTATGTAGATGTTAGTAAAACAATAATCACAATTGATTGATTCATTTGCTTTTATAACATACGTTACATAGATACGGGTCGAATACATAACCTTCTATTTTAAGTCGGTTAAAAATATTTTACGGCATTTAATAACGCCATTCCACTTCTACAGAAGGGTTGTCCTCCGGCAGGCGGTCGATCGTAAAAACTACAAGCCAAATCTTTGTGTAATAAGGTTTAAAAAAATTATGTTGCGCTGACCCCACTACTAGTAGGATAAGGGCAGGTTGAAGAATCACGCCATTAATTAAATTATTATGGGACTACAGTCTAATATTAATTATAAACTAGTGGTCGCGTAGTGGGCGAAATTGGACCATCTCTTATCTGTTTAATATACATATACTTTTTGTTTTATACGAGTAGACCTTATAAAACAAAAAGTGGCTACGAGATTTGACATTCAGACAGGCAGTATAAACGTAAACAATGAATGTTTTATTTAATTTATAATTGTTACAGATATTTTATATAAATAGATTTCTGCACTCCGCCTTCATATAAACTTAACTGTGTGAAATGACACACTCCTCCTTACGCGCATATTACTTAAAAAGGGATCTAAAGCTTTCTCTATACACGCAATAATTCTATACATTAAATTAGATAGAAGATAAACTCTTTTTTACATACGCACAAATACGCACTCACGCCTGTAGTCCCCGAAGGTGTAGGGAGAAGTATAACCAGTACACCCACATTCCGTCAAGCGTATCTTCGTCCCATAATGTGATAGGGGGCGAGCCTATCGCCATACCGGGCACAAATTCCAGACTCCGGGCTGATACTGAGCATTTCGTAATACAAAAACTTTACCCGACCCGGGGATTAAACCCGAGACCTCAGCGTTAGCTTAATCTTAACGCGTGCGTATTACAACTGCGCCATAGCAGTCAATTTCTTATTCCAAATAATATAAAAAGTCTACTAACATTTTTTTTACATTTTATCTTGTCTATGCTTTTGTGATACTACTCAATGCACTCATTACTTAAAAGGATTACAATTGATCCAACACGTCTGCGACCCCTAGTATCGTGATGCGCCTGATCTGCCAGCTAGTCCTACGGTTTACTCAATGATTGATGGATTTAAGGATTTTCTTTAATGTAATTAACGAATTTAGCTATTGGAAGCTATTTTTTGGTGTTGACTGTAATTGCTTACATTTAATAGTGGTAGAGGCACGCCGTAGACAGTTTTGTTTACATTATGAATGGACTTGCTCGACCGGGTTGTTACCACTGTCTGACAGAAAACCGACGTGAAGTAGCAGCTTGCTGATGCGTTTCGTATGGTAAGTGAGATATCCAGAAATTCAAATCTTCCCGCTTCCAATCCCTTAATCTTCTTCCTTTGCACATTATTTTACGGTAAACCTTTAAAGAGTTCTTTTACGACATAAGATGGTTTTTCGCAAGATGTGATACACGCTCATTACAATAGCCAAGACACGTGGCCATAGTTGGGAGATATATAAAAAGGAGATCGTTAAAATTTCCGCTTGGGTCACCAAGAAGGTCGTACGAGGGGACGAAATTGTAATATGTTCAGTTATAAATATCGTTACCTAAAGGAACGATCCGTACATTATTGCGTTTGACAAAATAGAGAATAATAAAAATAAGCCTCCTTGGATACAGAGTTTCGAAAAAATCTTGAAAAGTAATACGGATTTTTTATTCTGGCAAAGTGACTAAACTAGACCTTTTTTATTGGCTTTCGAAGGCAAACGAGCTGATGGCCCACCTCATGGTAAGTGGTCACCGTCACCCATAGACATTGGCAATGCCAGGGCCACAGCCAAGCCGTTGCCTACCGTGGAAATACTTTTTTAAGCCTTGTTTGAAGAAGGAAATGTCATAGCGCTGAGGAAACACCGCGGAGGAAGTTCATTCCAGAGTTTGCAGGTGCGTGGGAGAAATTACCTCTGTAAACGTACTGTAAAAAAGGATGAACTTTCCTCCGGTGACGAGTGGTGCGGCGATAAAAAGGAGATGATGGGATCATCTCAAACAGTTCCTCAGAGCACTCCACGTGGAACATACGGTAGAGCACGCAGAGAGATCCAATGTCTCTGCGCATGCTCAAAGCCTCCAGACCATCACCCTGGGACATTAAATTATGTTTCCTCTCATAATGTCCCAGTAATTTTACATCTTCAATGCCCTTTAAATCGGAATGCAGTAAATACACACTGCTACTTAGCGATAGAAATCGATAAAACGCAAATTCATTCGCACATACAAAATACCTACCATCTAGTTTCTAGAGAAATCCTTAACGTCACCGCAAAATACCAGCATAATATTTCCAAATCACCAAAATAAATTAAGAAGCGTTGGCGTCATAATATACGCTTCAATATCAGTTTTTTATAATTTTAAAACTAAAATTAGTCATACTTAGTATCATCAGCGAGTAACCGCAATAATTTCTATAATCAGTTCACGAAACTCTTGGCAGAAACCCTGCAATTTAAACGCGATTTATTAAACGATACAACATTAAAAACTGTGATCAAGTAAATGCTTCTAAAGGTCAATTTACTGAGTCAGGATAGTCGTTATATTGGGCCGTATTCGTTTAAAAATCTCTGTTTTGGGACAATTCGTCAGACATAATCAATGTTGATGTCAATTATTTACCATCATTATGGCGCATAAAATGGAATTATTTTATGTAAATTACATTTAATTATGCTATAATTTAAGTAAAGAGATGCAAAGGGGATTGGCTTTGATTATTTGGAGCAGTTTATCACGTGAGTATCCAGATTATGTACGAGAGGTTGCGGATTATAGGTATTTCTTTTTTTCTTTCTGCCTGGCGTTAACCCGGCTTGATGCCAAGGTCCGCCTTCCCATCATGATTTGATGGTTGATTTGTTATTAAGTGGGCCGACCCGCCACCATCTAACCCTCACAACCCGCAACGGGAACCAAGTTTGGTTGGTGAACCAGGTGAGGTTTTAGGCCCAAAGCCAGCCTAAAATGTTAGTGGCCCATTTAAACTGCCGTTGCTCCCACACTTGCGGATTATATTTCTAAGTTGGAAAATATCCACTGATTTGTTTCAAGGAAGTTCGCCTAACAATAATAACATCCGTGAAACAGTTACCGGGTACGCGTTAGTTTGATGCCTTTAAATTATAATAGATATTTAATAATACAAAGTAACTTCCCCAGTCTGACCACTTGCCAAAACACTTGTCAGCAATCAACGTCTTATTACTTCAAGGAAGCGTCTCAGTTAACTACATTTTAATGATTCACGAAACTAGACATGTTTATCGACATGATACCAGATACTCCGCGATACCTGATTGATATTTAATAGCACATCTCAGACGAGACACCTTAGCGGCCGCCATAATTCGTTCTAATAAAAAATTAAAAGCATTTCGAAAACATAATGGTAACAGCGTAATTGCTTAATGACCGGCTAAATTGTGATTCTATATTATTTATTCATGAGATTTGCGGGGCCATGTGAGTCCGCGACGGGATCAAATTGCCGGCCTCATTATGTCATCAAAAGTTTTATGAATCTAAATTCTTTATAATATAAATTAAGTGTGTTTTTATAAGCTGGTCATGGTTGCTTACACCCTCTAGATTGGAGTTAATAAGCGTTTAACTACCGCAAAATATCAGTTGAATAAATGAGACGTAGATGTGTGTGTCTGTTTATTATACCTATATTATGTTTCATATTAAGGAAATAATTTGTGTGAGTCAGAACACCTATTTTTTATTATCACCATCTAAAACAAAATGGTTCCAAAATAGAGTATAAATCAAGGTATAGCCATGACACGTTAAAACATTGACAATAATCAAGTTGATGGTAAATTATGTCCACTGCCGAATGAACACCCGCAATACCAGAAGAACCATGCACGTGTTGCCAACTATAAAGGAATGAGATAATTATGGGATTATGAAAGAGAGGATAAGATAGGATATTATTTGGGCCTCCGGATATCTCATCATACGCAATGAAACAGCAATTTACGTCGGTTTTCCGTGAGATAGTGATAACAACCCGGTCGAGCTCGCCCAGTCATGCTCTAGGTAAAACAGTCTATTGTGTGGCTTACCCCATGGAATGGACGTGACACGTGTAATACGACATTTGACTGATTATAAATACGTAAAATGAACATTCTTATGAAATTCAATATATATGAATAAACAAAGCAGCTAATAAATTAAATCGAAAGATGAAATTCAATACTAATTAATTTCACAGCATTCAAAAATGAACAGTATATTTTCAAAAACATTCAATTTAAAGTATATTTTTTTAACATCACAGAGGGCTTCAACATAATCGTTTATAAACATTATGAGCGAGACAAAAGCTAGTAATTTCAACATCTTAACGTTTGGGAACCCATCGGAGACGATCGTTGGCCCGTAAAATTAAATGCTAATATAAAATTATTATATTCCATGTTGTGTTTTACTAACAACATTATAATGAGCGGGTGATGGAAATGAGATTGCTCGTAGCCATAACTAATTTTAGTAATTCGTATGAACTTGTTATTTTTTTGTTGTAATTTTGTACACGACATAGGGTAAATGTTGCATTATATACAGTGACTGAATCATCACACTCATTTAGTATGATAGTCACTCAATGTTTTTTATATAAATGATCAATTTTGGAGTGAAAGAGTTCATCAGACACATTTTTTGAAGTGAAACTTCTTTATCGGCGTATGGGAGAAATTTTATAAGAGGTAAAAAAAAGTGTAACGTTTTGCTGTTACGCGTCATCTTGGTTTCTGGGTAACATTTTTGCGTTACGCGCCATCTTGATTTCTAAAGGTGCGCTCACAATGAGCAAAATCCAATCTAAATACACGTAGCGTGAGCGTTTTGAGCGCGCAGTGGAACACACCTTAATTTATTTATGTTAAATCACGTTTTTCGCAAAACGCGCCTTATTTATTTCTGAAACTGAGTAGTGACGTGAAAAATAATATTTCAATGAAGTGATTAGCGAAATTTTTTTTAAAAATTTATTGGCAAAAAGAATAAAAGATATTTATTCTAATTCCAGTGGATTTCTAACAGAAGTAAGTAATTAAACCTTTTTTCTAATACATTCAACACGTGGGTGTGATTACGGTATTTATTTTTTTCAAGGTTATTTGAGGTTAACATTAGTTTTTGATTGTAAATATCAGTGAGTATAAATAATTTTATTAAAACTAGCAATTATTAATTAATACGGCTGTTAATCTAGTAAACATCAATTAATTATAATAATAAAATAAAAAAAAAACAATAATAATTTAAATATAAACATAAAGAAGTTTCACTTCTTACGTGTATACACACACACACTTTTTTTTTATTAGCCTGAATGACGAAACGAGCAGGCAAAACGCATATGAAATGACTGCCGAAGTTGTATTCTTACTGTCAACGACAGATCAAATTGGAATAGACCGCACATTTGCTGCGGAAATATCTAGATATTTTGCCCCCGAGCTCGTTGCCATTCCATATACTATATTTACGTCCATCACTAATAAGTAAAACATATATTTTTATGTCTTACACCATTAATGATTTACGATCGTCAGGTATCATATTTTCTTTCAGAGAATTTTACGTTAAATGTAATTATTTTTATACAGTCCTTTCATCCTTAATATCCACTAATCATAACAAGATGACACAGTAAAAAAATCATCATAAATATTCTAACTGGGTGCCTTTGAGACGACTCGGCCGGACATAAATATTCTCTGAGTTGAATAGAAACGTGGTGGCGATGTGGTAAGCAATTGGATTTTTTGATCATTTAAAGAATTAAACCGACTCAAAAAATACTGAATAGCTAAATACAAAGTTAAAAAACATTCTGTTTGTGCTATTGCAGTTTAGTTTGGTTTTGTTTTTTAAGTCGGTTTTATTTTTCACCTTCAAGTGAAAAAATCATCAAAATTGGTGCATAAATACCAAAACTGAAAATAAAGAATCTGACAAACGAAGTAATTACTCATTAACTAAAATTGCGTTTTTATTACTAATATAAGTGGTAAACTTCAAAGTGGAAATTTTATTGGGGGCATTTGCTATGTATGTACAGCTGAGTTTCTGCTCACTCTTACCGTCAGCGCTGTCAAATCTATGTAATAGTAAGAACTGGTCAGCGTCATTAAGAACCGTTATAATCCATATATTTTGACCTTTAAGCACTCTTTATCAGCGTGATAAGAAAACCTTCCTAACTGGTTAGACACTGGCTGGTCTAGAAATACGATGGATAAATATGACAGGATTTTCACCTGTGAAGTAACTTCAGTGATGAGCCAGTTACATACACCACACATTTCAAGTTTAAAAGCAAAACCTTTAAGTGCTAACCGCCGATTATCCGCGTTATATGATCAGTGTAAATCATCCGATACTTAGCCCCCTTTCTATACGTCCCGATCCGAACCTGAACTATGAACTATAAAATTGAAGTATTGCCCCTTATCGTACAAAAGGGTTTTCATATCTCGTTATATCCCGTCCAACAAAAGGAGGCTGTAAAAATTGCAAATAAGCTGGATTTTATATTGACGGGTCCGATCGAGTTTATTGTACGATTGAAAATGACATGTTCTAGTTAGGCGTGGTGGTTTTTTTTATCGTTTTGATGTGGACGTTATTTATTTTTTGTCGGTGCTTTCGTGGAAAAAATCGCTGCGTAATGGCCGTCTTCAGATTTATCTGTATCAATTTATTTTGTCCGAAAGTTCATAATCTATTGAGATTTGCTCCGTATTTAACTTTTGTGACTTAAACTTATATTTGAAAGATAAAAACTAAAGCTCATGAAATGCTTTTAGTCTCCGTTGTGTAATATTCAGTTTGGAAGTAAATGTTTCAAATTCGTTAACTAACTACACTGTTACAACTTCACAAAACTAATCTCCAAGATGAGTACACGAATATCACATTTCTGACGAGTTGAACTTCTGCAATATACAGTCTACATTACATTATTACTTAGTATATTGAAGTCGCAAACAGTACTCGTCTTTAGAACAATAAATGGAGTGTTTGTAGACATTCTTGAGTGTGCTAAACTTAGAGCCTTATTCAGTTGAATTCTACAGTGTTGGCTGATCTATTATCTAGCACACTTTTTGCCATCTATTTCTGTTGGTAAAAGTGGTGAGAGTGAAAGAGATGAAAATAAATACCGATGTAGAGAATGCTTTCGAATTGCAAGAATCAGGCGTCGAGGACAGCCAGACGATTGGCTTTGAAGTCCAGACAATGGGTAAAACAAATAAGAACACTCACACTGAACAACCATAATGCGTCTGTTTTGGATTCAATATTTGCTATAAAGTGCTGGTTTTGTATTACGATGCTTTTAGTCGAATTTGGGGAAATATCATATGTGCATGCAATTTGCTTTAACCTCATAGAGCTGCTTTATGTCAAATGTTTTTCTTTTTGCTCTTCTAATTTCATGATTTTTAAAAAAGAAAATTGAGTTGTTTTCTTTTAGTATTATGTGGTGATTCGGTAATCGATCCTTTTGAAATATATATTCACGATGAAATAAAGTTTATTTATTCACAGGTAATTATATTATAAATCTAAACTCAACACATTATATACATATAATGTGTTGAGTTTAGATTCTAGTCTAGGCACTGGTTTATTTGTAAGTAAACCAGTGCTTAGAATTGAAGTTTTATCAGGTATTTGTCACAAAATAATTGTAATTGTAACCTTTTTAGTTTATTATAATGAACAATGACGAAGATACAATAATAAACTTCAAATAATATCAAAGGAACCAATGCCGTGATATTTTCAAAGTGTTTAAACGAGACAGGGCGTTAATAACTTGGCGTTCCCAATTACCGGTCAAAGCGCAGTCAATCACACACTGGCCGACAGCGTACACACTTTATGATTCACTTTTAACCGATCGCAAATCGTTTTAGTAAAAATGGAAAGGGGCATATTTTAAAATATCATTTTTTTTAATTACTTGCCTGAACACGTAGGTTCTTCGTCATCAGGAGCTTCTCCATTTTACGATTCACGTTCAACAGATCGCAAATCATTTTAGTGGAAATGAAAAAGGGCATATTTTAAAACTCCTATTTTTTTAGCTTGGTAAAATTACTTGTTTAAACTTACGTAGGTTCTTCATCATTAAGAGCTTCCTGAAGAATAATTTAAACTAGTCATAAGTGATGCCATAACAACTGCAGCTGGTGCTAATGATAGAGTATACGACAGACTAATTTTGGCCTTTTCAGCAGAAGGCGAGCAAATGGGTCACCTGTTAGTAATACCATCAGAACGATGGATGCATTACCTCTCTTTAAACGATAAAGAGATGACGAATTTAGGAAGGGTTGGGTTTAGACCTTCAAATATCTTACTCACGTACGAAATGCAACAGGAAGTTGATACTTTACGTCGTCAGTTTTCTGTAAGACAGTGGTAACGCAGTCGAGCCAGCCATTCAGCGTGGCTCTAAAACGGTTCTAGATATGACGCTTATAATAATTTTAGAGTCATGTTAATATAACCCAGTGATCTTGTTGAAGTGACTGTTTAAGGAGTTTAAAGTAAAATTAAACATATTATTATCTTTTTTCATCGTTCATATATATCGAGGGTGTATATAAGGATAAAGGAAAAAATAGCAATAAAACGTGATTAAATCGTCAAATTATATTATTACAAGAAAAAATAAAGTTCACGCGGGCGGGAATAGGTACTAAGGTATACGATTGAAACAATTATTAATTCATATTTGCATTACATACATTATTGGTGTAGAAGATAACTTCAATTAAGCAATGAGACTGAGTGAACGACCTACATTCGTTTCAATTGTTCCCTGCGACTGTATGACCAATTAAAAACTACTTTAGAACATTTATACAAACGAGTGTCATTCATTAATGTACTATTAATTATATCAATAAAACTCTTACACGCGTCGTTGAATGTTTTACTTTTGATGAAACGAATAAAGTATTTCTTAATTGGGATGTTGACTTTTATCTTTGTGTTTGATTTCTTTAATTAAGGTTTTCTTTGTTTTGGTATATACATGTATTATACAAAAAACGTAAGCACGTAAAGATGTTCAGTAGTTCACGCTTTAGTCTCTTGAAAATAATAAATGCTGTTTCTGACTAATTTCTGAGTAGCCATAAAGATTAACGATATATTTACTTTAGTAAACTTGTACTTTAATATAGTAGAGCGACACTGTAGTCAGTTTTCTCTGTAGCACGATTGGGCGGCTTCGACTAGTAGGGGCAGTTTTGTTGTCATATTTCATGCCGTCAGTTAAAATCCCGGCAAGCCTAAAAATCATTACCACTGGACTCAATTTGTTTGTTAAACTTGACATGGCATACACGATTTCTATAGTATTGTATATGCTCATGGGCAGTGGTGATTATTAACCATCAAGGCCGTCTGGGTGTGTACCACCACTTTGTGAAGGTATCACCACCTTGTGAAGGTACGACCACCTTGTGAAGGACATTGAAGCGAGTGAAATTACTGGGCATTATGAAATTTAACAACTTACGTCTCGGGGTGACGAACGCAGTTCAGTACTAGTACCATACAGTCCTTTGTAATTCAAAATGAACGTGTTGTGTTGCTTCTTTGATAGGCAGGCGTTTACCATAGTTTACCTGCTGGTTTCGTTATTCATGCTCATAGTGAAAACTTGAACTTTATAACAAAAGATAATATTATACGAGTTAAGGTATCGTGTCAAATAAAGATAAAGTAAGAAGACGTGTCTTGGTACTATCAATACTTGAAAATGTTGGAAAGAATATTAAAAATATCAATTTACAATATATAAATTGCTTAAACCATAAATGTTTAACACATATTTCTCGTAACTGAAACATGAAACATTTCTAATAGAAAACTGCAGATTTCAAGTACACACGCGAACTCTTATTAGTGGGAAAATTGAAAATTATTGAGTATATTGTTCGAAACATTTATTGTGTACATTAAACTTTTCCAGCAATAAACAGCCAATGCATCGCGACTGGGATTTTGAAGTTTTAAACTAATTTTTTATTGATTATAATAGCTTTATATCAATATAATGTGTAAACTAAAAAATAAGAAAATAATATTACTAAACAGAAGATGAAGTTCCAGACAGAAGTCCATCAAAGCTGTTTTATTATTTACTTTATATGCAGCAAACTATTCTTTGACTCACAACAGAGTAAATAATGACATCCAACAACTTAATATAATAAATGGAATGTAAACAAATGAGAAGTAAACACAAGAGAACAAAGGAGACGTTCTGAACTCAAGACAAAAAGGTGCGGGAACAATTTAACAGGGCGTCTGTGACCGCAGGTCAACCGAATCTGTTCGGAAACTTTCTATTGCACTCAGCAAATAAGTCCCAAGCAGGGACACTAATTAGTACATTCGGTGGCGTTCCGAACAACGACCGACAAAAGGCCGAAGTTTGCGATTCCGACACTATAACGAGGTATGCTTTGTGTCCGCTTCTGTTGTATGCTCGCGGCAGTCTGTGGCTTTTTGTTGTGCAAAACTCCCTAGTTTTATTAATTCAGAACATTGCCTGTCATTATTTATAGATGTGAGTCGATATTCTTTGTATTCCTGTGCATGTTCCTCGCCTTTTACTTTTCTTTCTTTATATCTAGTGTTATTATTATTTATTATTCTGACTTGGATCCACTGTTTCTTTTTTATATTATTATTAATAAAAAGATAACGAGTCTGAATCTGAGTTTTTGGACTTATGTGGAGTCACTGATTTTTGACAACCTCTTTCTAGAATATTTATTGTATCCTTTGTCGTCATGAAATTTACATCCATAATAATATGAATACCATTGTATTCAATTAATTAGAGCTAACTGGCATATAATTTGGAAATGTACACATATTGGACTCGACTAAATCCTTCACCAAATAAACAAGTCTTTGTTTTACCACTCACCACATTAACACGAACACCTGTTTTACTTCCCAAAACCAAAAAGGTCCAAGTTCACAAGATCCCTGGGAGCACGGAGTGTCGGGTGTCAGCTAATTAGTGCATGCGTTGACGCGGAATGAGGGTGGTGAGTGAAACGGCACGTCAATTTCGATGAGTGACGGTTTTGGAAAAAACGTGGACTATTTTAGAGCTTGCATCTAATGTCATGGTTCGTTGCTGACGAGGTGCTACTGCTTCTATGTGTATTTCTTACAACGTTAGTTAATTTAACGAACCTGTGGTTATAATTATTAAGAACAAAATATGACTTGCCACTGTCTTACAGAAATCCGACGTTAAGCAGCAGTTTGCTGTATGTTTGATATATTCGGAGGCCCAAATCCCCACTCTTCTCACTCCTTAATTATTTCTTTCATTTCAGGACGGCAACAGGTTCATGATTATTCTGGTAAAACAGATATTCATGGCTGGTAGAGATCATTTACCATCAGGTAAAACACTTGCACGTTCACCGGTATCTGCTATAAAAATGATGTTCTGTTTGATATTGGATCATAAGAACACGACTATTAATTCAGACCTTATTCTTTTAATATATGTTTATGTGGAAACGTGGATTAATCTTGTTCTTCCTACTGAGTTATGAATACAAGTATGTCTATTAAACTCCATTGATACAAGAAGAGTTTCTCGTACAACACAGATGAGAATAGAATAGAAAATTGTAATCTACGAGGCCTTATCTACAATACTCATTTTCAAATTGCATGGCTCATAAATGTCAGTTTTTTCGTTATATTCTCGCCTCTAAAATGCGATACTCTCTTTGTGTAAATAACTATTTACGTAAAAAGTTTATTGTTTACAAGGGCGCCTTATACATCTTAAATAAAGAATCGTTTGACGGTTTTCTGTTATTTTCTCACTTAAGTCCTCGAGGAACACTCTCTATCTAAATGCGGCTTTAAAGTCAAACGCGGCTTTCGAACTGATGATGCCCAAGTCCTAGTTTTTTATGTCTCATTTATCATATAGTATTATTAGTGTGTGAAATCAATATATTAATGCAAAAAGCACGTGCGTTATCCCAACGTGACAAAGGATATAAACATGCAAATCACTCCGAAATGAGCAAAAGCGTTGATAATTCACCACATTTGGACCACGTGGTTAGTTCACATAAAGGGTACTACTCATGATACCCTTACATTGTGAACAAATTCAAGCGATACGCTGTACAGCTGCATCAAAGGACAATGTATTTTAATGCGATTTCAATTCAATAAGGTAGGAAGACAATTTTATAATTGATAATTATTTCGTAATATACTCGTAAGTTGGTAATGTTAACTTATAGCATTTCATGAATTGGTACTCACAAAGCTTTTAAAATAATTTTAATGTTCTTCTTTCTGCTTGGCGTTATCCCGGCATAATGCCGAGGTCTGTCCGCCACAACCCGCAACGGGAACCAGGTTTTGCCATTGCCTCGTCCGTTCTTCCGCAGAGTGTACCACGTGCAGGTGACGTTGGCTTTGGGCCTTTGGGCATGTTGGTGGCAAGTGATCACTTATACTCCTAAAATCATGTGAGCAACTTCGTCAATTGCCGACCTCTGCTATAAAACTTGTAAGAAAAGTGCGGCAGAATAGGATTAAGAGTTTTATGTCAGGACAAATATTATGTGATGTTTAATATTATTTGCTTTTTTAAAAGAGATAAAAACACATAATAAATAATAATACTGTACCATCTACTAACATGCCACGCATACAGTTGAAAATGTTATCAAAGCACTAGGAAATTTAATTTCGGCGAGCAAAATCCCACAATAACTCTAAATTATACTACTGCACAGCGAAATAAAGAGGGTCGGATCGGTGTACACTCGTTGAAATTAGGGTAAAGGGGTCAATAGTGGGCCAGATAAAGACTGCCTGCAACAAATCGTACGCTCGCCACCCTTTTGTTATCGGTCCCTGCTGTACTTAATTGTGCTTTTGTCCGTTGCCAGGGACGAGAATTGGCCAACGCAAACCGGATTTTGCTAAGAACCAAAATAATGCATAATATACCCGATTGTGTTTGAGTATCGGGCCCGTTGTTAATTTGTCTATAAATTTGAGTAATGGAAGGAAATTAAGAAAACTGGAGAGTTGGTATCAGTATGGACCTCGCTACCAATGTTATATCTCATAACCACGTAGTTAGAGATATAAAAAAGAAAGGGAGATTACGATTAAAACGAAATCATTGACAAGATAAATATTTGTGTGATCCATAAATATTTGTTTCAGGTTTGCATGTTGTGGGGTCGTAAGTCCTTCGTAGTTCCTGATATCCACGATACGGGCTATATACCTAGTGTGGGGTCAAGACTATGTGTGTGATTGTTTGGTGTATTATGATTACAATTCCCTCAAAATATTATTCGCTCTGAATTTGCTTCATGACACAGCATGCCTCGGGTTGAGGCAATATCTTTACTTGAGTTGTCTCTACTCGAGGCGGGTCACCCAAATCTGCCTCTAATGGACCTGGAGCTGTAGTAGTGATCCCTTGCATCAATGGGATAGTACCCAGTTCTGGTTGGCACAAAAAATAGTTTAATGTGTTGATATTTTTGTGCATAAATAAAATAATTGTAGCGTACTGTGAATTGTAATTTGAATTGAATTAGTACATGGCACCACCACATATTTCTTGAAAGTATTTTACCTTAGTATTCAATTCCAGTGGACGTCCATCATCGACGATTATATTATTATTATTACGATACGTTATTTATTACGTACATTCTTTAATTTCTATAATTTTCATAGTATAGTTTTTATATACCTTTATTTTCTACGACTGGCAACCTCTTATACTCATGGAAAACGCAGTGCTTATGCATGTGTGTTTATATCTAATCTCGTGGATATAGCTGTCAAACATCAACTAGATAATGACTTACATTATGACGAAGGCACCGTGGCGCAGCGGGTATGTAGCCGGCTTTCAAACGAGTGGCCGCGGGTTCGATACCCGCACCGAGAGAAATGTTTGTGTGATCCAAAAGTCTCTAGTAGTTCCTAATACTCACGACACAAGTATTGTATCTTGATGTGGGATCAGGACCATGTGTGATGTTGGTTGTATTTATTATCCACACCATGTGAGCTAATGTATAAATGGCTTGAAATTCAAAACCTTATAAAAAATGGTATCTCTCGAGGTTATCATTTCCTTTAAAATATTCATAAGATTCGAAACATACACTTTAAGTTCATCACCCACAAAAGGTTAAACGAAAATTAGTTCATAGACTCTGTTATTTTGTTTATGTTATTGAAAATTATTGTTTATGTCTGAAGCAAGTATTCTTGTGTTAGTTTAATAACTGGGTAAGTACTTGCTTATTCTATTGAGATTTAAGTAACAATTTGTATCCAAAGAGAAATATTGTTGAAATTGGAGATAATAAAGTCATAACCGGGTCAAATATAAAAGATTTGTTGTTTGGAATATTTATATCGATATTAAAGTTGAGTAGATAATCGTAAATCCGTGTTTAAAGCATAGACTAGAAGAACCATTGGTGTAATACTAACCTTGAATAAAATGTATGATGTAAGGAAAGGCTATTGAAGAAGGAAGGAGATGCATATTTTGGTCATACGAGTATGTCGGTTTTCTATGAGTTCATGGTCAAACCGGCCTATTGTGGTACGCAAAACTTTAGAAACCCAGTGTGTTTTTTGGAAATTGTATCTTTCAATCTGGCCACTGGTTTTAATAATAAGAAAGAAATCGAAGAAACCCAATTGAAGAAGAATTTCATACTGTCAATTTATTTATCGATTTCTTTCGTGCGGAAATCTGCACTTAAAAGTAGAAAAGAAATACATAAATCGCTAATAATATTTCATAATATAATGTGCGGAAAATGGCTTGCTGCAGCGTTGATTAGAAGCAACGACAACAGCGTTGATTTTCGGTGTGAAATTGCTAATGATCGTAATAATTTAGAACTAGAATAAAATAATAGACTTAGCAGCATTATAGAAACGTTTAGAGCCACTTCATGCACACAATACTGTCACATACAATCTAATCTAGAACTTCGTAGTGTAATAATGACATATACGAGTTGAATCTACGCCTTGGGATGTTACAAACTTAATTTAGACAAGTGGAATACAATAGTGTCCCTCTACTCACTATTTGTCCTTAGTCGGTTTGCCTAGTTGCTTCGACATGGGAGTAGAGTTTGTACCGCTGTATCTCTCTTAATATGGTATCTTATATGTATTTGTTTACGTATTATTTACTTGAGACTGCCTCGGTGGCGCAGTTGTAATGCGTACGCGTTACGATTACGCTAACGCTGAGGTCTCGGGTTCGATCCCCGGGTCGGGTATAAGTGATATTGGGTTTCTCTATTACGAAATGCTCAGTATTAGCCCGGAGTCTGGAATTTGTGCCCGGTATGGCGATAGGCTCGCCTCCTATTACATCGTGGGACGGAGATACGCTCGGCGAAATGTGGGTGTAATGGTTTCACCTCTGCCTACCACTTCGGGGATTACAGGCGTGAGTGCGTATGTATGTATGTCACACACATAGTTCTGACCCCACACTAGGTTAACCTGTATCGTGGGTATCAGGAACTACGAGGGACTTGCGGTCTCACAACACCCATACCCGAAACAATATTTGTGGATAACACAAACATTTGTCTCAGTGCGGGAATCGAACCCACGGCCTCTCGCTTCGCAGCCGGCTACTCGCCCACTGCGCCACGGAGGCTATCGAATATCTAAAGACCAAAATGCCTTCTCCTTCCAATCCCTTAATTATCCCTTTTCTTTAAGGTTACCAACACGCCCAGGTTTCTTCTGGTATTATGGGCTTACATGGGCAGTGGAGATCACTTACCATCAGGTGACAGACATGCTCGTTTGCCGGCCTTTGCTATTAAAAAAACCCTTTACTAACTTGAACTTAATATTGAAACTTTCACGTAGCATAAAATTTTGAAGTTGTTAATATTACACATTCGTCCATTACTCATTACGTGCTACATTTATAATCCTTAACACAAATATTATCCATTAAATATCTCAATCACTGCTCCCCTTGCATCCGTGTTGACCATCAAGTGCTATCAGAACACATTTTCAAGCTGTGGTCAAAGGACAATCGCATTAAGGCACGCCTCAAAAGCGTGCTTTCAACGCCAATAGCCATCCTAAATAAACAATAACAAGAGGGCTCGCTTTTAAACGATCTTCCGCGGCTCAGCTGACAGATTAGTTCGCCCTATTAGCAAATTTTTATTATGCGTCTCAAAAATGCTATAATCACCTTTCTTTCAAAGATTTAAAGGTTATTTTTCTTTGGATGTGGTAGGATAGTAGTGTTGTATGCAGATGGGTTTTGCTGATATGTGTTTATGGAGTTTTTGAGGTAAAGGGGTGGACGGGATTTTGTCCGTGTGGTGTTGTGGCTTGCGGGCTAGACAGTTTCTTGTTAGAATTTGCTAATACTTTGCAAAATGAAAATTGATTAATCAAGGTCTTATAGTAGATGGGATAGTGGCCGTCTTGGAAAATATAATATTTTAAACATACAAAGACATTGTTGATATAGCATAGGCGAGCAAACAAGCAAGTGAATCACCTGATGGTACGTGATCTCCACCGCCAATGTACATCCAAAATACTAGAAGAATCATAGGCGCGTTCCCAACCTTAAAGAAAACGGATAAAACTATCTATAGCGTGGATCTACCACCCAATGTGGATATTAAACGTCATTTATGTAAAGTGGGCAAAGTAATTTAATTATATTCTATTTTAGTCTTAGGACTCGTAGGGTGTATTCACATTATTATCAACGTTTTAATTCTAAATTTCTACCGATAAGAATAGGTGTGAATAGACTGCCTCGGTGCGTACGCGTTACGACTAAGGCTGACACTGAGGTCTCGGGTTCGATCCCCGGGTCGGGTAAAAGTGTCGGGTATCAGCCCGGAGTCTGGAATTTGTGCCCGGTATGGCGATAGGCTCGCCCCCTATCACATCATGGGACGGAGATAAGCTAGGTGAAATGTGGGTGTACTGGTTACACCTCTGCCTAACCCTTCGGGGTTTACAGGCGTGATGTATGTATGTATGTACGAGTATGTATGTAAGAATAGATGTTTAAAACCATCATCACCAAAATCAGGCATCCATGTATGACAGAAAAGCATCACTCGTTAAGTTTGCAAGATCCTCGTGGGACAAAGAGCATATGCGCCCCGTTATAATTAGCGAACAATGTTTGGCTTTAGCAAATCCCTTTGGGGCGTAAATTAAGAGATTCCGCTCTCTGGACGGCTTACGGATACATTTGCGTTAAAGCTCGCACACGGACACAAATTGTGACGTAATTTGCATGTATCTGGAGGCCAATTCTCGTTATTTTAAATGTTTAAAATATCATTCCGATCTAGTCTCAGCGTCAAGAAAGTTGCAAATGGCATTCTCTTTAACCAATAATCAACATTAGCAGTAGCTATATTATACCGTTTTGGCTTCAGTCAACTATTATTCTACATTTAATCTCACTACAGTCTATGTTCACATTTGACGTTGATTATTGGTTTAAGAGAATGCCATTTGCAACTTTCTTGACGCTGAGACTAGATCGGAATGATATTTTGAACATTTAAAATTACGAGAATTGGCCCCCTGCTTCGTGTTTGCTTGCCCTTGTTACGGTATTAAGACTGCAAATTATTTATTGTCGTTTCTCCAGTGCTTTGTATCTTTTTTGTATGAAAGTTATATTTGCTTCGGAAAAGTATATCTCAGCGAGATCAGGACAAAAATCCCTTAACTGACGCTAATTTACAAAGACCCGCGATAAATATGGATGAGAATACATTTGAAAGATCTTACAATATTTGTCATTTTGACAGGCTTTATACAAGTGGCTGTGACTAAGGCATTTAAATTATAAATGTATGGACTGGTAGAACTAATCCGCGAAGCGAGGGTATGCTCATGATCTCGTTAGTCATAGCTAAAAATAAACTAAAATCCGAACTAAACTATGGATATTTAACACGAGCTTAATTAAACCTCAATTTTATCTTGGAGTCCATTAAAATATCATCTTGACTAATATGATTAGTTGTTTATAAGATGACATGAAACAGATCTTTGATCAATTATACATATACGCACGCCTGTCCCTAATCCTCAAAGGGGTAGACAGAGGTGTAGTCAGTACAACCACATTTCACCGAGCGTTTCTTCGTCCCATGATGTAATGGGGCCTATCGCCATATCAGGCACAATTCCAGAGTCCGGGCTGATACTGAGCATTTCGTAATAGAAAAATCTAATATCACTTTTACCCGTTCCGGGGTCGAATCCGATACTTCAGCTTCAGTCTCAATCGTAGAGCGTACGCATTACAACTGTGCTACCGAGGCAGTCAATCTCAAGTGATCAAGTCTTCAATTATTTGGATATTATACCAATTATGTAGTATAGTAAGTCTTGAAGATAAACTAGGTATTTATGTGTGGTAGGATGAAACTAATGAGTCCTTGTCGTACAATTATTATAACTTGATGCTTGTATCCCCGAAGGAGTAGGCTGAGGTGCAACTCATACATTCTCTCGCCCAGCCTATTTTAAATCGAAACTCAAACAAAAATTGTGAGTGTTGATCATTGGATTCAAAAGGAAAAAAGAAAAGACCTCACTGGTTTCTTGGCTTAAGTACGCCGGCATTACACTAATCAGGCGATCGTTATACCGCCACAAGTACAGTGCCAATATGTATATGAATCCATATCCTGGTTCCGGAATCGTACCCACAATCTCTCATTCTCAGTCAGCTACTTTACTCTCTGTGATGCATACTTGTTTAATTCATTTCTCAATAGCATCAACTAGAGTCAATAATAATAGCAAACACCAATGTTAGAAAAAAAATAATTAATTTAAAAATCATAATCCAATATCCAGACATAAATAAATTTCAAAACCTAAATCCAAAAACCGAGCGTATAATTAAATAATTATTTCAATCAAGATAAAATCAAATCCTTGTTCAAACACATAAATATACCCAGAGATCGCGTTGACATTATCATAAGCTTTTAAAAAGCAAACAGTATCATCCGCTCGTTGGGGCACGTTGGATTTTATAAAATTTCATACAACCCTTCAAGCTATTTACTTAAGGGTTCACCGTCATAGATTTATGAACATTTTGTGTGTGAAAGTGTACATGAGTTATTTGAACATCATCTGTCTGTCCGCTTATTTGCATATTTCTATTATTTTCGCTGAGGTCTCCGGCACCCTCGTTTGGTACAAAATCAACACGTGGGTAACCGAGAGATAGCTTATCTTGTGGGCGATGCCATTGTCAGTACAGAGGCTGTATTCATCGCTAAAGTGACATGTGGAATGTTCTGACTGATTTAGTACTTATATATGTTGTGGATAGCAGTGATAGCTCAGTGGGGAGTGCTATGGACTGTTGAGACGAAAGTCGCAGGTTCGAAACGAGCCCCAAGTGCATACACCTCTGACTTTTCTAAGTTATGTGTGTATTAATTGTTAATTATCACCTGCTTTAACGGTGAAGGAAACATCGTGAGGAAACCTGCATACCTGAGAATTTCTTCATAAGAATTTCGAAGGTATGTGAAGTCTACCAAGCCGCATTAGGCCAGCGTGGTGGACTAAGGCCTAACCCCTCTCATTCAGTAGAGGAGGCCCGTGCCCAGCAGTGGGACGTATATAATACAGGGCTAGTATTATTATATGTTGTGAGGTATTTATATTAGTAAAAGATATTTGTGTAATCCACAAATATTTGTATCGGGTCTAGGAATATGCAAGTTCTTCGTAGTTAATGATACCCATGATACAGGTTAACCTAGAGTCAGGATTATATGTCTGACAGTTGAGTATATATATTTACTACTAGTGATCGTGTGGTGGTCGAAATTGGACCATTTTTTTTTTAATTTTGTTCTATTACGTCAGCTGCGAAATTTGACATTCAGACACTGTCAGTGTTAGCGTAAACAGTAAATGTTTTTTTTATTTAATTCAATGTAGATATATATTTGATACGGATAATATACTAGGTGTATAAATATTGCATTTTGCACTCCTCCTCCATATAAACTTGAACTATGTCAAATCATGGCGCATGGGCGCGCAATATGGTTAAAAAGGGTTACGAAGTTTTCTATTCACGTATTAATATATAGCTTATTATTTACTCTCACTAATACTTACACGATAGGATTATCGTCAGAATTATCAAAACATTGCAAAAATATCAGCCCTGTATTATATTATGTCGGACTGCGATGCCTCTTCAGATAATGAGAGGGGTTAGGCCTTATTCCACCACGCTGGCCTAATGCGGGTTAGTATACTTCACATACAATCAAAATCCTTATAGACAACTCTCAGGTATGCTGGTTTCTACTCGATGTATTCCACCATCGTTAAAAAAATATATAAATCCTACTACTATTACAAATGTGAACCTTTGGATGTTTGTGAGTTTGTAAATTTGGATGTTTGTTAGTCAATCACGCCACAATTGATGAACGGTTTTAGATGAAATTTGGCACATAGATAGACCATGACCTGGATTATGACATAAGCTATTTTTCATCCGGAAAAGGCCGTTCACGCAGGCGGAGCCGTGGGCAAAAGCTAGTACACGATAAACACGTAACTTCGAAAGTCAAAGGTGCTGACTTCCGGACTGTCCGTACCACACCCAGATAGGCCTTCGCCGCTTTTTACTTGTCATTCGAGTCAGTTTTGTTTTACGACAGTTTTTTATTCTATTACTGATCATGATACCTCCTATGGTTGATGTTTCCGAACGTACTTATGAATTACGTACGTACATTATTACAAATGAAATATTAATTATGTCAGTTTTTTGACGTTTCTCTCTGCTCGCCATGATCTGTGCTACACGAATTAAGTCATCCTATATTATTAATTATACCTAATCTTTTTTTTTCATCCTAAACTCTCCACCTATTGGATTTTTTATACCATACCGATACGACGCCCCAACATCATCTTCTAACTTCATTAAGATCTAATTCATTCTGCTCAATTTTTTACAATATCGATTTTCCCTTAGCCCGACCGACAAATAAAGTACAAGCGGCAATATGTTCATTAACATATTTCGAATACCACTTACTCCATTAGCCCGATATTTTAATTGTTTGTCCCTCCGTCCGCTGAAACTTTGCAGCTGTGCTGCGCCTACCGCGACGAGCTATTTAAAGACAAATTGCTTTCAAACTAATGTCTGTTTCCTTGAACGTTCTAATTTCGTAACCGATATTAAATTGTTGTTTGCTTTTGTTGGATTGTGGATTGATATTTGACATCACTATATTTCAAGTAGTTTATTTGGAACTACATTCAACAATGTCAGTATAGACGAAAAGTAATGATAAATGCGGTAATGCGACTGCCTCGGTGGCGCAGTTATAATGCGTACGCGTTATGATTGAGGCTAATGCCGAGGTCTCGGGTTTGATCCCCGGGTCGGGTAAAGTGGTATTAGGTTTTTCTATTACGAAAAGCTCAGGGCATGCTCGGGCTGATAGCCCGGAGTCTGGAATTTGTGCCCGGTATGGCGATAGACTCGCCCCCTATCACATTGTGGGACGGAGATACCCTCGGCGAAATGTGGGTGTACTGGTTACACCTCTGCCTACCCCTTCGGCGATTACAGGCGTGAGTGCATATATACCCTTATTTTCTTTAGGAATATTTTTTTCATTCTTTCTTTCTGCTTTGCGTTATCCTGGCTTAATGCCAGGGTCTGCCTTTTCGTACCATAGATTTGACAGAATTTGGTATTATGTGGGGTGACCCGCCATCTGACCCCCAAGCAGCAACGGGAACCAAGTTTCGCTAGTACCACGTGCAGGTGGTGTTGACTTTAGGCTATAATAATTCTAGTATTAAAAATTATAGTATACCATCTCACGGCCGAAACAACAAAAAATCTCGCAGAAGCACCACAATGTTTATACCAAAAACATAAATCATTCACATTTTCAAATAGATTCAAAGTTATATCGTAGTAAAATTCAACATAAAGCTATTTGGATTCCAGATAAACAATCGCGATACCGTTCGTCTAAACAACATCAAACTTCAAAGCAATAATTCACTGTTTATCTAATCAAGCGAACCCTCAACAATTTCACGGCATCGCTCCGCATTTTACTATCATCCCATACATCATTATGAAATGATAATTCAATAGCCAAGTGATTTCTGACCCGGGTTTTGTGGGTACCGAGATAAATCCGTATGACGTAAACAGACTAGCATCGTATTGTCAGGACTCATTTATATTTGGAAGAAATTTACTTGGACTGCCTCGGCGGCGCAGTTGTAATGCGTACGCGTTACGATTACGCTAACGCTGAGGTCTCGGGTTCGATCCCCGGGTCGGGTAAAGTTTTTCTATTACGAAATGCTCAGTATCAGTCCGGAGTCTGGAATTTTTGCCCGGTATGGCGATAGGCTCGCCCCCTATCACATCGTGGGACGAAGATACGCTCGGCGAAATGTGGGTGTACTGGTTACACCTGTGCCTACCCCTTTGGGGATTACACAGGCGTGAGTGCGTATGTATGTATGTAAATTTAGGCCATCGTTTTTAGGTTCTTGGCTGAATAGGTATTGGACGCCGATGCATTTAAAAATATTGTATAAAAAAATAATCTTATAACATCGTCAGCGTTACATCGGAGTCGGATGCAAACATGGTACTGTCTTGCCAAATTTTTGACAGCACATTAATGCCATTCCGTCAAAAAAGTCTTCGTATATTCCTTTCGGAATTTCAAATCAGCGTAATTTTTTATTTTCTCTAAACTTATAATAATCATTTTATTCTGATAGCTCATAACTATAAGATACGGATTAAGCAAGGGGATCTGATTTTGTGTTCACTAAATATGATTCTTCCCTAACCGGTATTTGAATTCACGTGCCATGAGCAGTGACCGCACGCTTCGCGTTATCAACTTAGTTTGGAACCCCTAATCCGTATATAGGCATAAAATTATTTCTTAACGGTTCACATGGGACGGCTTATTTAAGAATAATTTATGCTTAGATAAATGAGATTAGTGGGAAATCTAATAGAATATAAAATTTATACGCGAGAGCTTATGCCGGTTATCGTCTAATGTGAGACGACGCGTGGCGGTTTGCCGGTCGAAAATAAATTTGAT
This sequence comes from Mimas tiliae, assembly GCA_905332985.1. NCBI lineage: Eukaryota > Metazoa > Arthropoda > Insecta > Lepidoptera > Sphingidae > Mimas > Mimas tiliae. The sequence goes on from HG995251.1 coordinate 4,669,336, forward strand.
TATACTCACAAAATAAGTTATGACTTAAAAACTAACATTATCAAATCCCTAATATAATTTACTGCCTTCTATTACAAACGTAAACATTCAAATCGCCTTAACGTTCCTAATGCGATCTGAAGAATTTAATTTCGTGTATAATATTTTGGCTTTATTTTGTTTGCATTGCGATTTTATTGAAATTACTTTTGTGCGACGGCACTTAATATAAATATATTAGAAATTTTGTTAACGTTTAGTCTAGATATTTTTTTTTATTTAGGTCGCAAATGTATTCACAATTCGTGTCTTGTAACTTTCACAAGGTGGTAGGTCCGTCGTATGCGAGAGGCCTTCTGGGTTGGTACCACCGCTTAGTCTATTTCTGCCATCAAGTAACAGTGTGTAAGCACTGTTGTATTCCGGTTTGAAGGACATTGAAGCCGGTGAAATTACAGGGCATTGTGAGACTTACCATCTTATGTCTCGGAGTGACAAGCGCAGTCTTATGACATGCAGTGATTTTTATGTGTGGTGTTGCTTCGGTTTATGGGCATAGTGCTTACCATCAGGCGAACGACCTGCTCGTTTCTTCACTCAAGCTAATTTAATAAAAGTAGTTAGGTAGGTATATAACGCCTACCAGCCACGCGGCAACAATCTTAGTTTTAGTTACCATTTAAAGGCTTATTACAAAATAATGCAAATTGTTCTATAAAATAGTTGAAGATAAACGATCTACGTCTTATCGTAATCATTTAACAAGTGAATATTGGATTGGTTAAGCTTCTCATAGATTACTTAGAATCATTTTGATATTTAATATATTTAAGGCCGGTTTGGTTGTAATCGAAAAAATACTTAGACATGCTCTACGAAACTTATTACTAAGCCTAGTGTTAATTATTCCAAAATCTAAACTTATTTACATGAGTTCCCAGCCCGCACTAATAATTCCAATAGCGAGGATGCTTGCACCTAATTGGTGGAAGAGTATCTAGTCGTAGAGAGTAGTAGAGGCTACTAGTAGCGACCACCACACATGATGGAGGAGCTCGTTCAGGCGAGTCGCGTTCTAGCGTCAGCCAGTGTATATCTAGTAACATTAGGCCGACTTAATTTTGCCGACCGTTGAGGGATATAATATATCTCAACGGTCACCATTATATTTCGACTGCACTATACTTAGTACAGTCATTTTGTACCACAAAAAATATATTTTGATAAACACTTTTTGCATTTTTTTTTTCTATAAACGAACTCAATAAGAAAAAAAAAGTTTCAACTAAACTTACAAACCGACTTAATTAAATAAACGTAAAATAAAATTTCTTTGGAGTCGGTTCCTGTGTAGCTGCCGGTCAAAGAAATTGCACAGACTCAAAAGAGACCTAGAGAAATTGTTATTTTTTACTTTTCTGTGCCATTTTTGAAGTCGTTTTTAAGCTTTGTCCATCATTTTTGAAGTCGTTTAAACATAAATAAACTCATACAATAATTTGACAAGTAAAATTTTGAACGTAACATCCAACATCTTCAGCAAATAACTATATTTGTAGGTATCCGTAAAATAAATATAATAAAATGGGACAAGGAATATGCTTCTGTACGGTTGCCTGTTACTATACAAACACACAACCCATCAACATCTGTATTCTCAGGTTACGGCTAAGTGACCACCGCATATTCCATTAAATTGTTTTCTTTGCTAAACACGATATACAAGATGGATAGTATTAACAAATAATGGACCGTTAATGGCCCAAGAGGGGCGAATGAGTTATCGAAACAAGAATACGACTTATTGTAATGCGTACACGGTACGACTGCTGTGCTGAGGTCTCTGGTTCAATCCCCGGGTCGGGTAAAAGTGATATTGGGTTTTTCTCTCTCTCTCGAAATGCTCTGCCCAGAGTCTGGAATTGTACCCAGTTTGGCGATAGGCTCACCCCCTATCACATCATGGGAATAATAAGCTCGGCGAAATGTGAGTGTAGTGGTTTAGGGATTACAGGCCTGAGTGCGCAAGTATGTATGTATGTATGCCCTATACTCAGGTACACGAACTCACACCAATTGCCCAAAATGGTAGATAGACACCATCCGTACTTTGCCCACGGAGCTTCTATTATATGTTAAAGGGACAAGCTTGTAAAACAGAAGCAACACACACAGAACCTTGGATTACAATGCAATGGACTCGGCACCCCGAGACAAGGGATTTTAGATCTCATAATGCCTAGTAATTTCACTGGCTTCAATTACCTTCAAACCGAAATACGTAAGTGCCTCCTTCGTTTATTTTGTAGGTTAAATTAATTATTTTGTAATCCTCGCATCGCTTTCGTAACAAATTTTGGACAGCTAATGACTAAAGTACAAGATAAGGATGACGAAACGGGAATAGTCAAGTGGAATGGCATGTAATAGTGGTGTAACGTTAGTAGGAAGTTTTTAATTAACGGTTTAGAATGGGTTCTTAATTTGAAGGAAATCGTTAAAATATTATTATTCTTTAATGACGTGTTAAAACATCAATTTATTTTTCGCTGGGAATGGTTGACCTAATTTATGAAGTTAAATAGTGAAGAATCGTTAGAATGTTAAAATTGTGGTGGCAGAGTCACGCTGTAGACAATCTTGTCTACAGAATGAATGGGCGGGTTAGACCGGGTCGTTACCACCGTCTCACAGAAAACCGACGTAAAGTAGTGGCTTGTTGCTGCGTTTCGTACAGTGAGTGATATATACGGAGGCCCAAATCCCCCTCTCCTTCCCAATCCCTTTCCTTTAAGGACGGCAACGCGTCCATGTTTCTTCTGATATTGTGGGCGTTTATGAACGGTGGACTTACAAACATAAGTAGTACCTATTTGTTTCCTGCAATTCAGTTACCTAGTATTTCAAATTTATTTATTTATATCAGTTAAGAACATTCAGTGAATACTAAGGAAAACATTGAAGCGTTGATTTCTGGTGATTATATTACCATTTCTCGCTTAAATATGACAATTAATTCTTAATTTAGTTAATAATGGTGCACCTCCGTCGACGTCCCAAACATGTTTTGGTAGATCCCAACCACTCCATCACAGTCGCTTTTGAAGCAGTACTTTCCTTGCCCAACACGAATCGCAATAATAATACGCGACCCCGACAGAGGACACGCCTGCGAGTCCAAAGAGCTCCCACGACTGGCCCTCGGCATAATGATGTGCAGAGGCGGCCCTAAACTATACTCCACAGCGATTGCTCAAGCTGAAGTCTGAGCCTTCTAAAAGGCGCCTCTGTGCTTAATCGCTACTAAATACCCTATACATATTTCTGGCTAGAGCGCCATAAACGCCGGTTTTATTGTCAGGTGAAGCTGTAAATGTAATATAGGCTAACAGCACAAATCCATTCGAAAAAAAATAGTGCAATCTCGCGTCAAACGTCAGTGAACGTGGCTGTCTACGTCGTATTGAAAGCATCAGTCATGCAAGCATTTATGATGCTACCGTCAAAAAAACTCTTAGATTTACGTAGTGCACAATACAAACGCGCAGATGCTGCGACATCAGAGTGCTTCTATTGCTTGACGATGATTGGAAGTTTAACTTAACCGACTTTCATACGATGGTGGTATTGATTGTAGTACAGGATTATTAGTTTCTCTTCACAAAATTATGTTACATGATGTTTTTTTTAATAATTAATAGCGACCCTTAAATATTTGTTATTAATCTAAATGGAAACTCTTATTAACATTTGTCACAACGAATTCACTTGAGCGAGTTCGGAGAATCACACCTAATTTTTAATTATAATCAATCAAAGTCGTTTGTCTCTGTTTCATCGCTGGAGAGAAAACAAAACTGTACAGGACTTAAAGTTGATTTAAAAGTTAGAAGAATAACGTTTATGCAAATTAAATCCGTAGGAAAATTTACGAAATCAAAAAGTTGTTAAAAATTCTTTGGAGTTTTGTTCCGTGATTTAAAAATGTAATGTGAATTGAATTTTGGCTTCTATTAAAAACACAAATTTAAAATGTTCAACATTTACTAATATCCAGCTCGGCAAAAAATATCTAGGAAAATCTTTTTCCTACGGACAAAATAATAATTACAATAAATTTATCCTAAAAGGAAACAGACTATGAAACTGTACTCGTCCGTTTTCATATAAAATGGGTTAACGATCAGGACTGTTTTAATTAGTGTCATCAGTGTGGAGAACAGTGGAGCGTCTACGAGGTCTATTAATAGACATGATAGGGTTATGAAAGCTGTAAATTATTTTGACACCGGCGCGAGTTACGAGCTCGTAAATATCTTAGTGCTTTTGTAGATATATGAACTACATGATGTGGCTACACTTGTGTACACTTGTAGGTGCTGCCGTGAATTGTATATTTTGGAAACGTAGCTGTGGGTTCGATCCTAACTTCAAACCTTTGAGTTTTTAAGGTATGTGTGTATTCGTTGATATCATCGCTCGCTTTAACATTAGCATCTAATCTTAAAATTTATAAACACGGTAATTATTTGTTTCCAGTCCGGGTGTTGTGTGACCGCATGTTCCTCATAGTATCCCCACAACACGCACTTGTATTTTAGTGTGGGTCAGAACTAGGTATGTGTTAAGTATATTTTTGGGACCTGCCATTTGGTATTTGACTGTCTCGGTGGCGCAGTTGTAATGCGTACGCGTTACGATTTAGGTTAAAGCTGAGGTGTCGGGTTCGATCCCCGGGTCGGGTAAACGGGCATTGGGATTTTCTATTACTAAGTGCTCCGTATCAGCCCGGAGCTGGATTTGTGCCCGGTATGGCGATAGGCTAGCAAAAGGGACGGAGATACGCTTGGCGAAATGTGGGTGTACTGGTTACACCTCTGCCTACCCTTTTGGGGATTATAGGCGTGAGTGCGTATGTATGTATGTATATTATTGGTATTACATATTACGTTATCTGCCATCAACATCTTAGGCTGAAAGGCGACCTCACCTGCACGTGGTAGGTACACTTTGTTGATTAATGGACGATGCAATGACTAACCTTGGTTCCCGTTACGGGTTGTGGGGTTTGAAGGCGGGTCGCCCCTATATCACATCCACCGTCATTATGGGAAGGCGGACCCGGGCATTAAGCCAGTCAAGAAGACAACAAGAAGTCAGAAAGAAGGATATTATCTAAACTAGTTTTGAAAAGAGCAACGTTGGAGTTTCTTGCTCGTTTTTCTCTAGCGAATCAGCATTCCGAACTAGCGGTAGAATTTTGACGGAATCTAAATGTGTATGTATATATAACATTTTATGGATTCCATAAATATTTTGAATTTTGAAGGTTGTATCAAAAATACTAATAGAAATATTACGCTCCTCAATAATATGAGCATGTCTATTGATATACAAATATTGTACTGTAGTATGCAAACGCAACAAACTAAAACTACTTGGGAATATTGAATATCCGAAGTCTCGGTCGAAGTCGCGCATGCATTTTTATTTGTACTTTATTTTATTAAAAGACTGTGCCAAGGGAGGTAAAAATGAAACATGAATGTAATCCATGATATTTTATTCACAAATATGTTTAGTGTCAAAATTTTAAAGCAAAATAATATTCTCGTACTTTTACAAAAAACATATATGTGTAAATTATGGTTATCAAAGTTGTGTTCTATTGCTAGGTACATAATTTTTGAATCTGAATTTTATTCTTCCACCTGCCCCAATCCCACTCGCAGTGGGATCGACGCAACATGTTTTTTAACTTATATTAAAGAAATATTTGGCTTGTAGTTTAGACGACCGGCCTGACGTCAACCTCTCGGGGGAGAAAACACCCAAACCCGAAACAAATGTTTATGGATCACACTAACATTTGGTCTAGGTGCAGAAATCGAACCCGCGGCCTTTGGCTACACAGCCGACTATTCGCCCACTACGCCACTTACCTACTAGACGTTATATTTCCCTCAACAAACGAGATAATACTGTTAATGCAAGCCATAAACCACAAAAAATCTGATGTATGATAACCAGAATTAATATCCGCCACAGCTGCCGATTGAATAACCCTACTAATTTTATCCGTACAATCTGAAACGTCAGGTCGCGGATAAACACTGGCATCACAATATTCATTATACAAGAGCCCTCTAAAAGACAATTGGTTCGTTAGCTCCGCTCCATGCCTGCTAATTGTTGCAAATGGTCGCCAGTTACACGACAATAGTCTACGATCGATATTGAATGCACTTGTTGTATCTAGGACATCATTATTCGCGATGCGAACTAAATTGTATTGAATTGGAATGGCTATTGGATTGTGCTGACCAGTGTTCTTGACTGGCCGTTTTGTTTTGTTATTACGTTTGGTATGTGCTCGTAATTGCTTATTGAGTCTGCTTGAGTATTATTTGTATCAAGAGTAGTCTTCAACAGTGATAGCTCAGCAGGGAGTGGTTTGGACTGTCGAGACGAAAGTCGCAGGTTCGAAACCAGTCCCAAGTGCATACAAGACTGACTTTTCTAAGTTATGTGTGAACTATTTGTTAATTATCACTTGCTTTAATGGTGAAGGAAACATCGTGAGGAAACCTGCATACCTGAGAAGTTCTTCATAAGAATTTTGAAGTTATGTGAAGTCTGCCAACCCGCATTTGGTCAGCGTGGTGGACTAAGGCCTAACCCCTCTCATTCAGTAGAGGAGGCCCGTGCCCAGCAGTGGGACGTATATAATACTGGGCTGGTATCACTTTAGAGACATATGTCTATACTAGGTGACTCGTGCGCATAAGATGACAAGAAACGTATGTCAAGCAAAAAAATGACCCCACCATAACTCATATAGCTAAACCTTCATGCTACTTTTGCATCTGCCTCTTAATTACAAGAATATACTCCCTTACAAAATAAATTCGTTCCACTTGTTACTTGTCACATATCATTAAGCTACCACGGCAATAGTCGACAGGCGATATTGCATACATTTGCAACATCATTATTCGCATTGTGATCTAAATTGTATTAATAGGATATCGGATTATTCTGTTCCTGGTTGTTCGATATGGTCTAGAACTGTCGCCTAATTATCGACCTATTATTTCGCGTCAGTTACAGTAAATTATGGGTTAAAATGGTTTACGACCAGACCTATTTCATCAAGAACTAGTACAAACATGAGCACATTGAAAGCCTGTTTTAAGCAGAGTGGTAGAGCCATGCTGTAGACAGGTTTCTTTACAGCATGAATGGGCCAGTTCGACCGGGTCGTTACCATTGTCACACAGAAAACCGACGTAAAGTAGCAGATTACTGCTTCTGGTATTGATGGCTTTTGGGTGATAGTAGGTGGTAGCGTGGGTGATAGAGATTCCTAACTATCAGATAATCCATTTATTTATTGCCGGCATTATGCTATAAAATTGAGGATGGAAAGCGCAAAGGATATGATAAACCATAAAATAACTAGATTATAGAATTATGTTTGCATAGTTATTTCTTAGGTTTACGCGAATATTAGACATTGAAATAAAACTAGATTAAACGTCGGGACTGAAATAAAAATTAAACTGCGATGAAATCTGTATAAACTAGTTTTATTTCAATACTATTTTTGCATATCAGCTTTTTTGTGCCTCGCATTATAATTCTGGGAAAAATATTATAAAAGTTAATTGCATTGTCAGTAAAAACGAAAAAAATGACATAAATATTACATCTAACAAAGTTTACTGCTTCAGAATACAGCAGATTCTTTGGTGTTTTACGATTTTACTTTATGATGTATTTTACGAGTATGGCATAATGAAATAGGATTTTGATTAGCTTTCACCACTACTGTGTTAGTAAAATAACAGTTACATCTTGCGTCTCTTCTTTTATTATACTTTAGATATTGTTTAAAGATTTTTTTTATAGATTATGCGGGCAAACGAGCAAGTGGATTACATTATGGTAAGTGATCTCCAGGGGTCGCGGCCGTATAGCGGGGGATGTGCGGCCTATGTATGTAATGTAAACTCGTACATTTTCTAATGCGACCCCGAGACGGACGGCGGTGTCAAAACGTCGCGCTGCCGCAGACGTTGGCAGGCGTTGTGACGATGATGGAGCTACAAGCCCCATAGGAGACGGGCCACAAAGGCAGAGCGTAGGGGTGGTACCGGCAGCAATCCAGGTATACCAGGATCCCCGGAACCACTCCACTAGCGCCAAAGGAGGCCACTGCGGGGTTTTTAGTCGGTACACTGGCGTAGGAATTGGTTAGGGTCCCGATCTAGCAGTCACTCTGTGAACTAGGTCGGAAGGCTGGTGAGTCCGACATAACCATCCCTCCTCCCCCGGGATGGGATGGTATCGGTAAGATGGATTCCTCCGCGGCAAAAAAAGTGATCTCCAACGCCCATGGACACCTATAATACTAGAAAAATCATGTGCGCGTTGCCGGCCTTAAAAGAAAGGGATTGGGAAGGGGAGAGGGATTTAGGCCTCTAAATATTTAACTATTGAGTGTGGCTCTACCACTCAACAAAACTGTCTACATTGACTCTACCACTAAAAGTGCGTTTAGTTTTTTGTATTACTTCATTGGTATTGTAGGAATGTAAAATCCAGCGAGGACCTGCTTTCAAATTCCAGATCGGGCAATCACAATCTGTGTTCGAGTTTTTCGATTCAACGATATTGGAATTTGAGCTCGATAAGGCGAGAATCTCGCCACCTATTAGGTACATCATGGTACGAAAATAAATTTGGCTAACCGTGGGATAATAGTGACACCTCTGTCTACTCCTTTTGGGATACAGGCGTAAGTTTATGATTGTAGGGATTTTCACTTGGAACCCTGATCAAACCTCTTAGTACTTTTGGCCTAGTTATTTTCAAATTTTGAATACTAATTTAGTTCAAAGGATATTTATTATACACTATTTTAATCTTCTTTTATTTTGGTATACAAATCGTTGTTTAAGTGCAACCATTAAATTGGTCACCAGGATTTTGTTATGAAATCAGAATTATGAAAGTAATAATTAATCTCATATTAATTTTAATGAACGGAGTTTAAACACAAATTCCTTCTAACTTATAAGATCTATCAAAATCTAAATCTCATTAATTAGAACATTATTTTCAAACATTTGTCTCTATTTGTACAAGTCTTTGTCTTTGAAACTCCAAATGGTTATTATTAACAACTTTTCCTATCTATTGAGTTAAGCTCCAAATACTTGAAACGTTTTAATCTAAAATATTCTAGGGGACTTAAAGAGATTGAGCCGAACTCTCATTGAAGTTCAAAACAGTAATTTACTTATTAGAATCGATATTGCGATGGTATAAAGTATTTATTTCTTAAGTTGAGTCGTTTAGATAATTATGTTTTTTTATGGTAAGCTGTTGGAGATAAATAAAGTGGCAACACTGACTTTAACTGCCTATGTTCTTGTCTATAATTGTCTTTGATTGTAACATAACACAACGTGTAACGATTTGTAACTCGCGTACAATAAATTAAAAAGAAAAGAGCAATGTCGAACTCTTATTTTATTAGATAACTTATTGTACCTGAAGCTTCAATATAAGCTGTATCAAGAGTTTTAAACATCATGAGGGGATCTGCATACGGAGACCTGCTTACATATTAAATTAATTTATGAATTCTCCATAAGAACTTATAATGGGGTCGAAACTGCCTCTTTGTGACAGAATTCACACTGTTGCCATGACAACATGTTATTTTTGATATTTATGCCTTTAGAGTTTTATGCCAATATTTCAATATGATGGTATGTTTTTAATTTTAACCCTAACCCACCTCCCAATTCCTAATTATCTCGGACTCTTCTGGTATTGTGAGCGTATATGGGCGGTGGAGATCACTTTACATCAGGTGACCCACATGTTCGATTGCCGGGTTATGCTATAAAAACTCATAAACATAAAGAGTAGAAGATGAATGAATCGTTTAAAAGATAACGTTAAAACATAGTGAGCACTGAGACATGCAAATAAAATCGAAAATAAGTCATACCTATTAATAGCCTATGTATTTCTGCTACTAAGCTGTAATATGCAAGTGTACCCTCATATTAGTAATAGCACCGTTATTGGTGTTAGTGAAGGTAGTCGGGGGAATAACTATGTAAAGCGGGTAGATAATAAGATTGAGATGTGGTGGAGGTGATTGCTAAGGTATATAAGCGGGCGCATTATTATTTGGCAGTCATTATTGATTGACTGCCTCGGTGGCGCAGTTGTAATGCGTAGGCGTTACGACTGAGGTCAACGCTGAGGTCTCGGGTTCGATCCCCGGGTCGGGTAAAGTGGTATTGGGTTTTTCTATTACGATATGCTCAGTATCAGCCCGGAGTCTGGAATTTGTGCCCGGTATGGCGATAGGCTCGCCCCTTATCACATAAGGGACGGAAATACGCTCGGCGAAATGTGGGTGTACTGGTTACCTCTGCGTACCCCTTCGGGGATTACAGGCGTGAGTGCGTATGTATGTATTATTATTTGAGGGAACTTAGTCGTGCTTAGAACTCTTTCGTGGTAATGCTGCCCGAGTGTAGTTATAATTGTGAATAATCATAGCAAGTGTAATAAATTGTGAACAGTAATATAATGTTGCATTTAATGTGAATAGACTATTAAACATTTTGAACATCCTGACGAAGTTATTTATCTTTATTGCACAAAAGTTGAGTTGAAAAGTTGAGTACACAAGCTCCAACCCAGACAACCTCGTATACAAGGGCCTACCAACTAGTAAATAGGCAAACGTTATATATCAGGGAAGCAACCTGCTTATCTCGTCATTCAGTAGTATAAAAAAGAGATAAACCCAGCAAGAAAAATCGTCAAGACACATTACAATGTCATGGAAACTTTCATTATATTCTCATAAAAAGGCAATCATAAAAATTATCCTACCAGTTAGTTCGCTTCGTGGCAATAACAGGGCAGTAATCCTGTCTCATTACGTGCGCAGGCTCGATGCCAACAATTCATGGGACATTTTTCAATTATCTCCAAGACGGGGATGCAGCAATACCTTTGCGAATCAACCTTATAATTTGAATGTTTTGTTCGTCATTTTTGAAGCCGCTGTATTACGCTTATGTAATATTGAATTAGGTTTTGTAATGTAGGAAATTGATGACTTGAGAGATTGTGTGAAGTGACTTCTTCAGGGATACTGCAACACCTTGGTAGTATTGGTAAGGTAGTAGTAACAGTCGTAATGCGTACACATTACAACTGCGCCACCAAGGCAGTCATATATTATTCAAATACAAATTCAAATTATTTATTGAATCCATAAAATGTTATATATCGTTTAGATTCAGTCAAATTAACGTTGCTCTTTTCAAAACTGATTTACAATATTGATACTACATTAATACAATTTAATTTTAGTTAAAGCAGCTCAGTTTATGCCAAGGGGAACATTATAACACAAAATAATGATTACTGAGCATGACTCCCTTGACCAGGAAGGGATGATTAAGAGATTAGGAAATAAGGGGAGATTTGGGCCTCCGAATATCTCACTGACCGTACGAACCGCAATGGCAAACTGCCAGTTCATGACGGTTTTCTTTGAGTTATTAGTAACAACCTAGTTAACTCGCCCCATCCCCGCTGTAGACAAAACTGTCTACAGCGTGGCTCTACCACTTTTAACTTTTTAGACTAATGTCTAAAACAGTACTACAGTGGAGTACTACACTATTGAAATAAAACGAGTTTATACGGATTTTATCGCGGTTTAATTTTTATTTTAGTTATATTAGATTGGTCAGTCTCTCCCGTGAGCACGAAGCCTGGAAAGCTTTCGAAACGTCGGGACTATAATAAAAATTAAACCGCGATAAAATCCGTATATACTCGTTTTATTTCAATGTGTAATATTCGCGTAAACCTAATATAAGAAATCACTAAGTACTACACTACTACAAACAGTACTACACTCTACTACAGCGGAATAGATTTCAACTCAGATTAATTTTTAATTGTTCTCATAATATTATGATTTATATTCACTGTATAAAGAATTGTTTACAAGGTAAATAAATGAATATTTATAGTAAATCAAATATTAAAACCGATACATATCGGAATATAATGTAGGATTATCCGACGATTAATCAACAAAGTGCGACACCTAGCCGCCAAAGCGTTTAAAATTAACACTGGCCGGCTAGTGTTGGCCACTACAGCTTATCCGCAGGCTTAAATATCCGCTAGAGGTTGTAAAAATAGGCTTTCACCATATAAATCTTAAACTATGATATTAATAAGGACCCTGTCTGTTGCTGCAGTGCTATTTCTTATATTTATTTATGAGTTTTAGTTTTAAAGACTAGGATTTTTTTAATATAAATATCGGATAATATAAGCGATATCATAAAAATCACCATGAAGCTTCTCATACACTAGCATAAAAAATGGTTTTATACTTTGCCAATAATTATGAAGGTTGAATAATAATAACCTTTTAGAAAAGTATTTATATATTAAACCCCTTAATTAGGTAACATTATATGAATACCTACATTAAACATGTTTAAATTTACAAACTTGACATAGATACTTTTTCAAACAGAAAGAGGGTAAAAAATTAGGTCAGTCCGTTATTTGATATTTTTGATATACACGCGTCATATTGTATGAAAAATAGCTTAATAGGGCGCCGTTGCGACAACCTATATGTTACTCGAGTACAGGCATATTTTTTATAAAATAAAACTCCTAATTTACGAACAAGAAGTCCTCTTAACCTTATATTAGATTACGGTATATTCAGACATATTAAAATATATTTGCTTAGAATGATAAGAAGCAGTGTCTTGAGGAGATGTAGTCTGATATTAAATAGTAAAGCCATGCATTACTATTAAAAGTGTTGTCTACAGCATGAATGGACTAGCTCAGCAGGTTGCTACTGTTCCTAGGGTAGGTAAGATTTCTGGAGGTCCAACAAACCTCCCTTCTTAATCCCCATTCTTTATTTTTGGCAACGCATACGTGAATCTTCTTGTATTGTAGATGTTCATAGGCGCGAGAGCTTACTTACTATCAGGTGAATCACTTACTCGTTTACTGGTCTTTAACTATAAGAATAACAGGTAAGAAATCATTACTTCGTAACATGTGTTTCTGTTACTATGCAGAAAATTAAATGCAAAGATAAATGTTATTAAATTATTAATGATAGTTGTTTGAATAATTAATTCTTATCCCGAAATTCATGTGAGGCTCGTGGATAACTAGATACCTAACGCTAGAGGCTCCTTGCGGTAATCCCTTGTAGTCTAAACATCTAAATCAGATCTGCTTTGTACCTAACCACGTAGTTTGTAAAATTAATTACATTCACCAACGTATAATCTTTGTTTATTACACTAACCGCTAAGTTAAACAACAATTGCTATAAAATTATTAATCGAGTAATAGTAAGTAATGAGTGGTAGAGCCACGATGTAGACACTTTTGTCTACAGCATGTATGGGCCGGCTCGTCCGAGTCATTACCACTGTCTCACAGAAAACCGGCTTAAAGTTGCTACTTTACACCGCAAGAAAGCTGTTGCTTGCTGCTGCATTTCGTACGGTGTGTGAGATATCCGGAGGCCCAAACCCCCTCCCCTTCCCAATCCCTTTCCTTTAAGGTAAGCAACGCACCCATGATTCTTTTGATATTGTGGGCGTATATGGGCGGTAGAGATCACTTCACCATCAGGTGACCCACTTTTTTGTTTGCACACCTATGCCATATAATAATAAAAACAGATATTATTGTAAGTTATGCGATGTGTTATGCAGTTTCGGAAAAAAACAGTAGCTTCTTAAGTATAACGATAGAGTTCTATTCTGGCGGTACAGTTTTGACGGAATCATCATAATTTATAACTTTTTATTTGAAATAAGATTTTTTTCATTTTATAGATATAAACATCATTGATGCTACAATTTAGTTTAGATTAGATTTTTGCTCTCAAAAAATATTGCAAGTGGAAATCCGTTGTCTCTGTCTAACCCTGTGTAAAATATGCGTAGGTTGATGTATGTTTGTATAAAAATATTTTGTTACATACAAACTTCTTAAACCATATTTAACTCTACGACTACACATATTTTGAATATCCGCAAAATATCCGATAGCGCAATCACTATCACACATAATAAAACACGATCTCACACTTTTAGATTTACGAAGCGTAATGCACAATAAATCAGTACTGGTATCGTGCCTTGTAACTATTCATAATTACCAATATCGAACTTCTTTGTGCTCCCATGCAAATGTCGCGGAGGTATATTTATAGGCCACGGTGCACGATCTACGAGCGTTTTCCTTCTACATTAATTTACACGAATCCATTTCTGGGTACTTAAAAGGTGGCAGGTCTCTCGTATGTAGGTTAATACCCCCCTTTGTCTATTTCTGTCGCCAAGCAGCAGTGTATAAGCACTATTGCATTCCGGTTTTACGGATATTGAAGCCAGTGAAATTACTGGGTATTATGAGACTTACCTTACGCACCTTATGTCTCGGGGTGACGAGCGCAGTCCAATGCCATGCAGTGATTTGTAATTCAAAGTTCTGTGTGGTGTTGCTTCTGTTTATGGGCAGGCGTGGAGTTTACCATCAGGCGGGTCTGCTTGTCTTATCACTAAAGCTAATAAAAAAAAGAAGAAGCAAAAGGAATGTTCTAAATAGTTACGCATTTTATTATTGGGTAATTTTCGTCATGGAATTAACAATACTTATCCACAAAATACTCAGATATTTCTAAAACTACGGATATTAGTTCACATCACTAAACACCAAAACGTCCATCAAACGTATTCTATCATACAACTATGCAAGAAAATGAACATAGAAAATCAGACACAGTGCGTCCTAAATAAAACACGGTGTCGTATGAGTTCAGCTTAAGAATGACTATGTAAGAACGGCCAACATGTTTTACGATAAGTTGTAATTAATGTCGTTGGTGTAGTGCTTTATTGTACCCAAGTTTGTCGACTGAACGTCGGCCTAAATTATGAGACGCTATGCCTGCGTACAATAAATTTATATGAAAAATGTTGCCATGTTTAAGTTTACTATTTAATCTACGTCAATGTTAACTTATCGGATATTATGGTTTTGAATTGTTGCTCTGGGTTGGGTTACCGGTAAGGCGATTTTCGTAATGTATTAACGTCAAAGACACATTTGCAAGGTCTTATGAGTAATTGGATTCGTCGGATTGTCAAATGCCAACAGGTATTCGTATGAGTTACAGAATGTCGGCTTCCAACTTGTCATGTATAACTAAGCTTTGCTCATACGAGTAGTAAAAATAAATTTTAACAAAACTTAGAAACCAACTTCAAAATAAAAACACTGAAAATGTGTATATAGTATTTATTATTTTTAAATAAAATAACAATATACACCCAACAGCTACACACATAGTCCTGACCCCACACTAGGTTAACCTGTATCGTGGGTATCAGGAATTACGAGAGACTTGCGGTCCCACAACACCCAGACCCGAGACCAATATTTGTGGATCACAAAAACATTTGTCTCGGTGTGAGAATCGAACCCATGGCCTCTCGCTTCGCAGCCGGCTACTCGCCTACTGCGCCACGGAGCTGTCCGATAATATAAATAGACGATATATTGTAATAATGCTGCAGATAGATTGGTTCATATTTGTTTTGGGTCTGAGTGTTTCTATAATAGAATATTTTCTAACAGCTCAGTAATTGTTCATCACAACCACGTGGTCGTACTTCCGTAATATAAATTTCTGAAGTGAACAACACTTAAATCTGTAAGTACGAGTAAATATAGAAACTAAAACAAGCTTCATTAAACGTAAAACTGATCACTTATTCTCTTTATTTACTCTCAAAACAAATAAAGACTTTCAACAATAAAAACTTATGATCTAATTTATTCATTTCCAGTTCTCACCGTATTGAGACAGAACACGTGTTAATGGTACGCGAAATGGGTCAAACCTCGCAGCTGCCCGCCATATGGAGTAGATATTGTGGCAAATCTATATGACCGTTAATATCTGGATCCACGCGAACTATATAAATATTTCAAAGAATGATTAGGCCTTTTTATGTGCGCGCAAGTGGTTCACCTGATGGTAAGTGATCTCCATCGCCTGTAAACACCCACAATATTAGAAGAATCATTGTTTTGTCCATCTTAAAAGGATGAGATAATGAGGGGTGGGGAAAGGGAGGGAGTATTTGGGCCTCCGGAAATCTCTCATCATATAAAATGTCACAGCAAGCTGCCACTTTATAACAACCCCGTCCAGCAGACCCATTCATGCTGTGGAAAAATCTACCGCGTGGCTCTACCACTCTATATCAGATACTGAGAAAGATAACAGACACCAGTAAAGTCACAGTGCCCACAGCTGTGTCCCAAGTAAAGCGTAATTATATCAAAACTAATGTTTCGGTTATAAAAACACGGCACATTTGGTATAAAGCCGCTGAGGTTGACGCCCTTTTCACATTAAAATAATTACATTTTTATTGCTAAGATTTAGCAGATTACATTCCTTGTTATCTCTTGAAACATGTGGATTAAATAAATAACAAAAATGGCACGATTTTAACACATTTTAACCTTTATTCACGAATTTTAAATAACTTATAATAAAGCATTTTTCATATTTTTATACCTATAATGTCTTGAAGCAGTTAATTAACAAAACAGACTTGAACAACATTTTGTATATTGTTGATAAAAATAATAATTTATAGCTCCTCTATCGGATTCTTATCTAAATCTACGATTTTCAAACGGGTTTTGAAGACATTAATGATTTGTGATCTGTGATGCTCATTTGTATTTGCAAATTGTCCGTTGATTTTATATGAAATTTAATCTTTAGAGTTACCTAGCGAATTGTGAGGACGGAACCAATAATTAGTATTTTTTTATTAGCTTGAATGACGAAATGAGCAGGTCGCTCGCCTAATGGTTAGCGCAACGACTGCCCATAAACAGAAGCGACACCACACAGAACTTTGAATTACAAAGCACTACATGGCGTTGGACTGCACTCGTCACCCCGAGACATAAGATGCTAAGTCTCATATTGCCCAGTAATTTCACTGGATTCAAACACTCCAATTACACTTTACAAGTTGGTAGGTCTCTCGAATGCGAGAGACCGTCTGGGTCGGTACCACCACTTTGTCTATTTCTGCCACCAAGCAGCAGTGTGTGGGCACTGTTGTGTTTTGATTTGAAGGACATTGAAGCCAGTGAAATTACTAGGCATTATGAAACTTAACATCTTATGTCTCGGGATGACGAGTGCAGTTCAGTGCCATGAAGTGCTCTGTAATCCAGAGTTCTGTGTGACGTTGCTTCTGTTAATGCACATGCGTGACGCTTGACATCAGGTGAGTTACCTGCTCGTGGTGTCATTAAAGCAAATAAAAAAAGGGACTTCTTACAATCAGACGGGCCGCACGTTCGTCTACTTACATAGGCAATAATAAATTAAATCTAAGGTTACTACGACAGTTTTCACAATATAGAAGTTAATATACACTTTCAAATTATTTATTAGTTACTAACGACATTCACAAATCTCCCTTTATAGTCTTCTAATAAAAGCAATCTTAACAATCTCTAAAACTAACCGTTAAATAATATTAGCGATGAATTCACTTTGAATGCATAGTAAATTATAACACTTAATCGCGTTAATTGTTGCGTATGCCCACGCGTAGGCGATAGAAATTACGGTTCCAATAAATTTTATCAGACGTTACTAGTTTTCGTCTTGGAAGATTAAATTATATTGCTGATAGAATATTTCGTAATAAGGGTTAGGTACCTATGTAGAGTATTGAAATTCCGAAACAGTTTATGTCACCTCAATTGTGCGACGAGCAGATCGTTCGCCTAATGTTATGCGTCACGCCTGTCCATGAACAGTAGCATGACCACTGTAAGGCACTGCACTGCGCTTGTCATAAGGTGTTAAGTCATAATACCTAGTAATTCCATTGGCTTCAACGTCCTTCAAATATAGACAGTGATGTAGTACCCACTCGGACAGCGTAGTTAGGGACCTACCCATTTGCGTAGCTAGGAATTTTCGCTAGGAGTGACAATGAGGTTTCTAGCATAGGTAGAGCACACCCATGCCCCTAGATACGCCTATTATTGTAGGCTACGACTTTTTAATAAGATTTCTAGAGTGGACAATGCCCACTCTTGCCCCTATCTAGCTACGCTTATGGACCGATCACCTAGTAAATTAAAGTTATTATAGATACTGGGCATCGAGTGCAGGATCCGTGGCGGTTCCAGGTTAAACGTATTTCATTAGATGTAAACTTGTCTAGGAATTGGGGACAGGACTATGTGTGTGACTATGGGCTATCATATTATACATATACGACTGCCTCGGCACAGTTGTAATGCGTACGTTACGTTTGAGTCTAACGCTGAGGTTTCGGGTTCGATCCCCGAATCGGGTAAAGTGGTATTGGATTTTTCTATTAGGAAATGCTCAGTACTAGCCCGGAGTCTGGAATCCTGCCCAGTATGGCGATAGGCTCGCCCCCTATCACATCATGGGACTGAATGATGCAGACGTCACAAAAAATTTAGAGCCGCTACAGCTGCGTAGGGACATTGCCTCGCTTTCCGTCTTTTATCGTCTGTATCACGGTGAATGCTCTGAAGAATTGTTTGACCTTATTCCTTCCTCACCTTTCCTTAACAGGACCACGCGTGCTGGCTTGCGAAACCATAGCTTCGTGGTCTCTTCCATCTCGGCTCGGACCAAGAGGTTCGCAAAATCATATTTCTGTCGGATCATACAGCTGTGGAATAGCTTCCCGGCGCACGTGTTTCCTCCTTCCTATAACTTGGGATCCTTTAAACGGAGTGTGAAGAAGCAACTAAGCAGGCCGGCATAATTCTGCCGATCTGCGATAGATTCAGTGTCTATCGTTGGTCGACAGTATTCATGGATTGCGCTATACTTACCATCAGGTGTAGCGTAGTCACTTTGCCGAGCCAGGATAAAAACAAAAAAAAAAAAAAAAATGGGCCCGGCGAAATGTGGGTGTACTGATTACACCTCTGCCTACCCCTTCGGGGATTGCACGCGTGAGTGCGTATGTATGTATGTATGTATATTATACATACAGACATTCATAAACACACGCCTTTATTCTCAAAGGGGTAGGCAAATAATGCACTCACTTTTCGCCGAGCTTATTTTTGTCCCATAATGTGCTTACCAGGCTTACATTCCAAACCCGTGCAATTCATATGTGTGCAATTCAATTTATTGCATAGGCCGGCAAACGAGCCAGTGTGTCACCTGATGGTAAGTGATCTCCACTGCCCATGTATGCCCACAATACTAGAAGAATTATGGTCCGTTGCCGACCTTAAAGAAAAGGTATAATTAAGGGATTTGGAAGGGGAGGGGGATTTGGGCCTCCGGATATCTCACTTACCGTATGAAACGCATCATCAAGCTGCTACTTTACGCCAGATTGCCCAATCTAGGAATTAGACCCAGGAACTCGCGGTTCTTCACACAAGTCACAAGATTAATGAGGCGGTATGCGTGTTGTATTATATTACTATTAATCATTAGATTTCCAAAAAATATAAAAAGTAAAAAAAAAAATCAATTCTTTTAAAAAATCTGTAGACTCTAGCTTCGCCTAAACCAATCAATTTTAATAGACTTTAAGATCCGACTTAATATAAAAATACCTTCGCTATTATCGCTTAATTTATTACTTTAGCGTATTAACATCGCCTTTATTAGGCATACGTCAAAAATCCTATTTGCTTAACATAACGTTAAGCCGATTAACTCATACTTATGACGAATAATGTTTTTGCTTCTTTATTTTTTCATTTATGTCATAATTCTTTTACGTAGAGGATGCGTAGAGGTTTTACAAATATTTGAATTTTCCTGTGGTTCTTAAAATACGGATAAACATGTCTTATAAGATAAAGTTAGTTCGATCAAAGCGCGGTAGATGGCGGTGTACTGGGAATTTATACATATTGACCGGGTTGATACCACTGTCTCACAGAAAATCGACGTAAAGTAGCAGCTTGCTGCTGAGTTTCTTACGGTGAGTGAGATATCCGGAGGCCCAAACCCCCCTCCCTTGGGAAAATCCTAACTTAGCCCTGAACTGCACTCTACTTACCAGTGTTGTGCCAGGATAAAAATCATTGATAACCAACATGCATTAATCTCCTCAGTGGGGTTAACGTCAGGTCAAAACCTACAAATATTTATAATAAACCAAATATTTCTGTGACATTTGTTAAAAAGCATGTTGCGACCCCACTGCGAGTGGGTAAAGGGCAGTTGGAAGAAGAACTAACATGCATTAATATGAAGTCAAAGCTTGTTAGCTTGTTAGCTTTGACTTCTATTTGTTAGTAGAAATAAAGTGATAGCGTTCTAAATATTTGACAGCCTCCGTAGCGCAGCGGGTGAGTAGCCGGTTGCAAAGCGTGAGGTCGTGGGTTCGATTCCCGCACCTAGATCAATGTTTGTCTGATTCATTAATATTTGTCTCGGGTCTGGGTGTTGTGGGACCGCAAGTCCCTCGTAGTTCCTCATACCCACGATACAGGTGTACCTAGTTTGGGGTCAGGAGTATGTGTGTGACTGTTGGGTGTATTTATTTATTTAAATAGTAAGAAAAGTACTTAGACATAATCCTTGACAGAACAGCCTCATCGCTACAAAAGTTAATACAGAACACGGTAACACGATGAAAGTATAATTAATATCTGATGCGGAGACAGCAAAAAACTGTCAAAGAATAGCAGCACATCAATCATCCAGCTCAAGATTAATATCTTTCGACTCATAAAATCTAATGAAGTGAATATAAAAAAGAAAATGATACCGCAAATATTTGTTGTAATTACCTTTGGAGGAAAAAGCGTTGAAACTTTCGCAACTCAAGTGATTGATGGTTCATTGCGAATTCTATCGCCTTATGGGTATAGTGGCAGCATATTTAGGCTGAGAAGTCTTTGAGGATCTGGGTTCAAATCCCAGGGTAAAAACAGTTCGTGTTTAAGTTTTCAATTCGTTAAATCACACATGATTAGTCGGGAATAGCAAAGCACAGAATGTAGTGTGTATAGAATTATTAATTTAATTCTTCTTCCACCGGTCCTTATCCCACCCGCAGTGGTGTCGGCGCAACATGCTTTTAACAAACGTTACAGAATGACTTTGGTTGTTGTTGTTGGGTGTTTGAGACCGGCCCCCTGCGTGACGTCAACTGCTCTGAGGAGAAAACACCCAGATCCGAAACACACATTTGTGGATCACACAAACGTTTGTTTTGGTCCAGGAATCGAACCCGCTGCTTCTCGTTTTACAACCGGCTACTCGCCCCAGTGGGCGAAGCCATAAAGTAAGATAGCCTCCGTGAAGCAGTCTTCACGAGGCTATCTAACTTTATGTGCCTGTATAACTATTTTCGAAATATATTTGTAACCAACTATATAGCGACTACCGACCACCTGGTCAATAATCCGCCTTAGTAGCTCGTTCCTTCGAGTCGCACTCCAAGGTAAGCCGGTGTATATCCAGTAACTAACTTTAAATAAGTGGTAGGTCTCTCGTATGCGAGAGGCCATCTGGGTAGGTACCACTGCTTTGTCTTTTTCTGCCGTCAAGTAGCGGTGTGTAAACACTCTTGTATTCCGGTTTGAATGATATTGAAGCCAGTGAAATTACTGGGCATAATGTTTTTTTTTATTGCCCTAGATAGACAGACAAGCGGGCGGCCCACCTGATGGTAAGTGCTTACCGCCGCCCATGGACTTCAGCAATGCCAGAGCACAGCCAGGCCGCTGCCTACCGTAAACATCTTAAGTCTTAAAAAAAAAAAAGTCTCAGGGTGACGAGCGCAGTTCAGTTCCATACAGTACTTCACAATTCGATATTCTGATGGTGTTGCGTCTGTTTATGGGCACGTGAGAGACGCTAACCATCAAGCGAGCGACCTGCCAGACTCGTAATATAACGCTAATAAAAAAAAAACTTCAGGCCGGCTCTGCCTCTAATAACCTCTGCCCACCTTCAGGAATACAAGTGTGAGTTTATGTAATTCTATAAGTCTAACATATACCATATCGAATAAATCTGGTGCTTAGTGGAAATTTTAATAGCTCCGGCATCCATCGTGATAGAATTAAAAAGAATGGCCAGAGAATGGCGGAGTCCTCCCGTTTTGCTTTTTAATTTTCCGTTTGCCGCCAGCGGTGCTTTTACAGTTTGTGACTGATTCAATATTCCTACACGAACTCTTATTAGAAGAAATCGTCGAGATTTCTTTTGTACTCTCCTGATATTGTCCGATACGAATGGTATTGGAAACTCGTTATTAGTAAGTTGATGTTATATTGAGTGGTAGAGCCATGCTGTATACACTCGTATATCGGTTCGCCTGGGTCGTTGCCACTTTCTCACAGAAAACCGACGGAAAGTAGCAGCTTGGTGCTGCGTTTCGTACGGTGAGTGAGATATCCGGAGGCCCAAATCCCCCTTCCCTTCTCAATCCCTTAATTATCCCTTTCCTTTAAGGTCGGCAACGCGCCCGTAATTCTTTTGGTATTGTAGGCGTAGGAGATCACTTATCACCAGGCGACCCACTTGATCGTGTGCCGGCCTATGTCATAAAAACGTCATAAAATTGGTTGGTCATATGATAGTAATCTCCACCACCACCACCACCAGACAGTGGTAACGACCCGGACCAGCCGGGCCCATTCATGCTGTAGACAAAAGTGTCTACAACGTGGCTCTACCACTCAAAAACAGCGTGGCTCTAGTACTCAAATAATGTAATAATATCTAAAACTATGGTATTTATCATATATGACTTCAGGGCAATAGTTGAAGCTTGTAATTCCAAGTGAGAACAATCCAAAACGCCCTAAGATTTCTTAGTAAGAGGTATGTAAAGGCGGTCGGAGAGGGATCCAATGTTCTACTGTAATGAGATTCCTCCGATGTTATCTCGCTTGACAACGAATCCCCAATTTGTGGTCAGTCAATCTTCCAGACGAGATTTTGCGGAATTCAATTTGTAGAGACAAAAATTATGTCTTTTGTTTTAAGTGGTTGTGGATTTATTAGTACCTACTAGTGGTCGAAACTTGAACTATTATTTGAATTTCGTTCTATTACGTCGGCTGCGTGATTTGACATTCAGACATTGTCAGTGTGAGGGTAAACAACGTTGTAAACAATGAATGTTTTATTTTATTTTTGTACATATCTTATATATAAAATTCTCGTGTCACAATGTTCGTTCCCATACTCCTCCGAAACGGCTGGACCGATTTGTATGAGATTTTATGTGCATATCGGGTAGGTCTGAGAATCGGCCAACATCTATTTTTCATCCCCCTAAATGTTAAGGGTGGTCCATCCCAAAATTTATTTTTTAATTTTTTAGACAATTTATTTTGTTTTTATTTTTTTATGATACAACATAAAAAAAATAGATACAACCCTAAATTTTCAACCCTCTACAATCAACCCCTATTTTTTAATAGCGACATTAGTATTTTTGTCAAGCGCGTTTCTCACCGGGGGCGCCCACTAGGCTACTTTAATCCTGGAAATAGGTATTCACGCGGGCAGAGCCGCGGGCAACACCTAGTGTTGTATATAAATAGGATTCTGCACTCTTCCTCTATATAAACTTTAACTATACCAAATCCAATACCTATTTACCCGACCCGGGGTCGAACCCGAGACCTCAGCGTTGGACTCAATGGTAACGCGTACGCATTACAACTGCGCCGCCGAGGCAGTAAATCATAAATTATGAACGGAAGTATATTCATGTTATAAGTGATAAAGTCACGCTGTAAACAGTTTTGTCTACAGTATGAATGGGCCAGACCGGGTTGTTACCACTATCTTACAGAAAACTGCCGTGAAGTATCTAGCGTTTCCCACGATTAGTGAGATCTCTAAGGACCCAAATCCGCCCTTCCTATTCCCTCCCTTTAAGATTGGCAATGCGTCCATTATTCCATGTATGTTCATGGACGGTGGATAAGTTAGGAAGTCCTAGCTTACCGGCCTCCGTTATAAAAAATGGTATAGTAAAAGGACTTAAAACAAAATGCCTGTCAAGGCTCTCATTAATATTATGAATTTTAATGGGTACGCAGATAATTAAAAAGATTTTTACCCTTTTCAAATTTTACTAGAACCATAAAGACAATAACGCATTCATTCTAAATTAAAACAACCCATCCACCAACTCGAGTTCTTTATAAAAAGGTAACAATGCGCCTAATTCTTCAGCAGACGCGGGCTTCCTTAAAAGCTTTTAAAAAACAAATTTAAATTCACACCACATTACCCCAAAATAGCCCTGAGGGTGACGTCAGAAAAATTTACACCCACCCGATTTTATAGTATCCAATTCTTAGATACTTTCACGTAATAGTTTCCACATCGGCCACATTTTGTTACTAAGGTGCTGACTTAAACTAATGTCCAATTAATATGCCGGTGTATTAGAAAACTCTTTAATTTATTGTGTACCAAGGTGGTATATATTCTCATTAACTTGACACTCAATGCCTATTATGAGCTGGCCGATCATTAGATACTGACGATAAATGACGATTTTTACCGAAACGAAATAGAGATATCGACACGTCTATTTTATAAATTCCGAAGCTACCGTGATCAGGGCAACTTATATTTACGTTGGCAATACTGTTATCAGATGTCAAAATGCAGTTAAATGGTGTTTTAGGATCGCGGGAATTAGTGGTGTTACATTTTAATTGAAGTTCTTTTAGTATTTAATGTATTGTGTGAAACAAAACGTTAATGGGGTCATTAACGATTGTCGTTCGGCGTGACCGTGAACCTGTGAAGACAATGGATTTTTAACGTCTGTCTTTGTAACCAAACCGTTCGACTTTCATTAGCACTCCATTTTAAAGTACCATGAGTTGTTAAATGTGGTTTAATTGTTTAAGCTGTTGATATCTCGTGTTGACAGCGTGGGTCAACGATACGACTGTCAGCGCCAAATACGTAATTTGTACTGCCTCGATGGCGCAGTTGTAATGCGTACACGTTACGATTGAGGCTAAAGCTGAGGTCTCAGGTTCGATCCTCGGGTCGGGTAAAAGTGGTATTGGGTTTTTTTATTACGAAATGCTTAGTGTCAGCCCGGAGTCTGGAATTTGTGCCCGGTATGGCCATAGGCTCGCCCCCTATCATATAGTGGGACGGAGATACGCTTGGCGAAATGTGGGTGTACTGGTTACAACCAGGTGTACCTCTGCCTACACCTTCAGGGATTACAGGCATGAGTGAGTGCGTATGTATATATCATGCCTTTACTACACAAACAAATAATTCATATATTTTTCTTTAAGTTCAATACATTTGTGCTTCGAGTCAATGTACTTGATAAGACATCTTAATGGCCACTAAAGGTGACGAAGTCAGTTTTGATGATCAAGGAAGATAATGCAGCTACGTGTGGGGTCGAAGCGAGGCACGAGTTTGAAGAAATCAGCCATCCGAGTTCAGGTAGAAAGGTAGAAAGTTGGCGCACATCCAAATTGCGCGCATTTTGCGAAATATATACACTTGTGCACATGAAGTTGTTTAAGAAAGTTGTAGTAGAGTAGATTTTAGAGATCAGGAACCATATACATAAAACTCGCATCTGCATAACATTACTATGATATCCAGCAACGAACATAAAATATAGACATAACTTAAAGTGATACAATAATCACAATTCAACTCAAAAGAAATTGTATAAGAAATTAATTTTTATTACCGAATACACAATGAGCATAAACAACAAACTTTATTGACACAACCGCAAAAGGTACACGACGGACGAATAAAATAATTAAAGACACTTCCAATAATTAAGGTTGATAATGGGCGTGCGCCGAAATAAGATATAAACAAACACAACATCTCAATATAAGGAGTCGAGCGTATTAACATAAACATCGATTCGACGGCGTTTCGTACAAGTCTCCGATCACAGTTTGAATACGTGACGATCGCGTTGTTTTTTATTGCGTCTATAATTTAAGTATTAAATTGTTCTGATCGGTCCTTTTTTGATTCGTCTAGCCCGTGCAGGCCCTCGGATCTTCGCTCGTAAAGATCGATTACTTTATTCTCTTACACGATCGTAATTAACCAAATAAATATGTCAAAGACTTTGTAGCACTGTGATAGTTTTATTATGAACGTTGCTTCAGATATGGTTTTTTGCCAGGGCGTTGATTATAAGGATTTCATATCACCCATTTTCGATTGTTCATGAATATACTTCTATACGATTTTTGTGTCAATGTATTTTAGTATTATCAATTTTCAAAACATAAATACAGCCCTTGAATTAATCACTTTGAATTAATAATATAAAAGGCTATTCAAAAAGATTATTTCATGTAGGTCTTCAAAAGGATACTCGCAGTCATTTACGAGAACTTAATTCTACGCTAGCAGCGGGCGATTATTAAACCTTTTGTGTCCATTCTTTATTACAAAAAGTCGAACAAAATCCGTGTAACGTTTTCATTTCACATATCAATCTTGTCAACAATGGCGTCAACAGGAATGTTACTCATGCTTTAATTTTTAAATTATGGAACACCCGTCTAAACAATAAGTGCAATCTGTGTCGACATTCTGAGAGAATTTGCTACTGTATTAGAAAAATAAGACAATAATGGCACACTTCCAATTCATTCAAGCAGTATTTACGAAGCTAAATGCTAGGAGCGATTGTTTCACCCAGTGGGACGCCGATGTTCTGTGAAGGCTTTTAAAAGACGTACCGTGACAATCTCTAGTTCTGTGAGAGTTTTTGTGTCCTTTGAGACGGAATTAGTTTTATTTTTCTTTGCCTTTTAGACAATTTCACGGTGTCATTGTGTGTGACGTAATACGCCTATTATGTATACGTCTTAGAAAAGTTCTTGGCATGACTAACTGCAAAATCTAGTTGATGTTAAACAATTTTGATAATTATCACATTTTCGTAAAAAAAATACGAAAATTAAACCGATTCAACAAAAACTTAAAAAAAAATTGTCAGTGATACTGTAGTTTAATAGTCAATGATTGATACCACCCACTTAATTAAAAAGTTTTATTTTACTATTTATTTGTGAAATATTAAAACGCTATAAACCCTATCGAATACAAAAAAAACTACTACTAGATAAAACTCTAGCAGTCACCCCATTGGTCTGGTGGCAACGAATTAAGGCTGAGAACCGTGAATCAATCACAACTTGTGTTTGAATATACGATTCGAAAAAACGCACATCTTTTGTCCAGGATTGGAATCTGTACACGGTATGGCGAGAAATTCATCTCTTATCACACAATAGGACAGAAATAAGCTGGCAAAACGTGGGTACACTAGTGACACCTCTGGCTACCCCTTCGGGAATAAAGGCGTGAGCTTATCCTACTATTAAAAATTTGTAAGTTTAGATGTTTGTGAGTCAATCACACTTGAACGGCTGAACAGTTTTGGATGAATTTTAAAAACACACACAGGTGACTACGTACTTTTATCCTGGAAAAGGCCGTTTACACGGGCGGAGCCGCGAGCAAAAGCTAGTATTATTATCTCTTTAGCAGGTATACAAAGCACTTTTTGTGTGTCCAGCAGCAGGTTACGGGTGGTCTACCTAAATCACGCTCACGATTATGCCTTTATTTGTAGTCTGTTCTTCCAAAAACTAATTAATGCATCAGAACCTATTGTATTTAATTCGAAACGGTTTATTTTTTTGCACTAAATAAGTATGAAAGGTGGTAGGTCCCTCGTATGCGAGAGGCCGTCTAGATTGGAACCACAAGTTTGTCTATTCCTGCCGCCAAGCAGTGTGTAAATACTATTCTGTTTCGGTTTGAAGGACATTGAAGCCAATTACTGGGCATTATGAAACTTATCATTTTATGTATCAGGTTGACGAGCGCAGTACACTGCCACGCAGTGCTTAGTACTTCATGGTTATTTCTATATGATGTTATAATAATAATAATAATACTAGCCCTGTATTATATACGTCCCACTGCTGGGCACGGGCCTCCTCTACTGAATGAGAGGGGTTAGGCCTTAGTCCACCACGCTGGCCTAATGCGGCTTGGCAGACTTCACATACCTTCGAAATTCTTATGAAGAAATTCTCAGGTATGCAGGTTTCCTCACGATGTTTCCTTCACCGTTAAAGCAGGTGATAATTAACAATTAATACACACATAACTTAAAAAAGTCAGAGGTGTATGCGCACTTGGGGCTGGTTTCGAACCTGCGACTTTCGTCTCAACAGTCCATACCACTCCCCACTGAGCTATCACTATATGGTGTTACTTCGGCTTAATACCAAGGTCTACCTTCTCGTAGATAACATAATGTTTAAAGATATTTGGTATTATATTATGAGACCCACCGTCTCACCAAATAACCAAGTGTTGCCATTGGCTCGTCCGTTATTCACAGAGTGTACCACTTGCAAGGTTAGCTTTGGAGCTGAGATGTTGGTGGCCCATTTACAATCTTTACCCAAAATCGAATATTTTTCTAAAAGAGCACCAGGTCGTCAGAAGCGTCCTCGATATTCGTTCGAGAAGATACCTACAAGAAGATCTTTTTTTATAGCATAGGCCGGCAAACGAGCAAGTGAGTCACCCAATGGCAAATTATCTCCACAATGTACGCCTTCAATACCAAAACAGTCATGGGAGCGTTGCGGACCTTCAAGGAAAGGGATAATTAAGGGATTGGGAAGGGGAGGGAATTTGGGCCCCCAGATATCTCACTCACCAAGCTGCTACTTTACGTCGGTTTTCTGTGAGACAGTGGTAACGTCCCGGACGAGCTGTCTACAGCGTGGCTCTATCACTCGTAAAAGTGACTGATCAAGTACATCTTCACGTTGAATTCCCATATAATTTATACTTATGAACAATAAAGTTAACGAAGTTTCAATAGATACTTAAACATCCCCGATATAAGACTAGACAAGTACATTACATAAAGGTTAGACCCCGGTCACCTTCACGTAATGACCGCAACTCTTTATACATCTGTGAAATTATTTTAATTGCTGATATGGGCTGCCCTTGGAAAGGTTAGCGTACAATACGTATAAAACAGTTTTGTTTTAACTACAAATGTCTACAGTTAGAACTATAAATAATGTAGTACCTATTTATTACTTTTAACACTGTGGTATTTTGACAAGGTGTAAAAAATCATAATATGTGATATTAAAATAAAATGAAATAGTTTATTAATCATGTAGGCAATTAAAATAGCGCTTATAACAAGGCACAAAATAATGAAACTTATGTATAGAAATCATATTGTTAGAGGTGACCATATCAAACGACAGTAATCACTTGAATTCATAGTTTATTGGTTACTTTTACAATGTTACTGCTTTACAGACCACAAACCCCATGTCAGGATTCTCTAGAGACCGCTCTCTAATTATAACTAAAACAACTAGAACCGAATAGTAAACCAGCAGAACTACCGCGTACTGAACTCTATCGACACAGCACTGATCTTATTGAACTGGAGACTGTCTGACTGACTGCGGACAAAAGACCCCCATTTATGGCGACAACCTCTTTTATACTATTTAACTACCCTTCCACAACTATATTGCACCATTATTATTTCAGTGTACCCAACGATGCTTTCCCAGACACCCTCAATACACAAATAAAAAGAGAATACGCTAACAATATTAACGAATATATACATAGCATTGCATAGCATCATCAAAATACACTAGGTAATTACACTAAGGCCCACTTGCACAACGATCCTAAACTAGCCACCAAACCCTACCCATGCCATTGCCATTAAACCCACCAAACCCGTTTAAGAAACGTCAAATCCTATGAAAATAAATAAACAAGCCTAGCAGCAAATTCCGGCTTAAGATCGAAGCGCAAGTAGGCCTAAATCTATTTATTTATCTATAAATTTCACAATATTTTTAATAAGGAAAAGTCCGACCACCATTACCACTGTCTCACAGAAACCGACGTACAGTAGCGGCTTCTCCCTCTAATTATACCTTTACGTTCAGGTCGGCAACGTGTCCATGATTCTTTCGGTATTGTGGGTGTACATACATGGGCGGTGGAGTCCACTTACCATTAGGTGACCCAACTGCTCGTTTGGCCGCATATGCTATAAAAAATTGTATAGTAGTGATTGCCTCGGAGTGCAGTTGTAATGCGTACACGGTACGACTGCTGTGCTGAGTTGTCGGGTTCAATCTCCGGGTCAGGTAAAGTGATATTGAGTTTTTCTATCATTCAATGTTTAGTATAAGCCTGGGGTCTAGAATTGTGCCCGGTATGGCGATAGGCTCGCTCCCTATCACATTATGGGACGGAAATTAGCTCTGTGAAATATGGATGTACTAGTTACACCTCTACCTACCCCTTCGGGGAGCATAGGCGTCAGTGCGTATGTGTCTGATGTATCGGTAGTATAATTTAGACTAAAACATATATCAAAGTCTTTTAGGCATTTGTAATTTCTAATTCCTAACCTATTAATCAATGAAATCGTTTACTACGTCTCTTTAGTTAATTAAAGGCACTTGTAGGTAGTCCAAGGTCTTTCGAAGATTAAAGAGTAATTTGAAAGTCGCTTCGCTTCTGCCATATTTTGATGCTCAGTAGGTCTAGTATGAGTTACAAATACGTTATAACTGATAATATCGCCAAAATTACTTAAGCTATAACATAACCTAACTTGAAAATTCCGTCATCAATTAGTAAAATACCTGTAATTTCTAAATAGCTGGATCTAAAATAAAATAAAAGCGAAAAATTGACATATAAATGTCAGGTATTTTTTTGATAAAAGAGTAATCGGACCAAAACAAGCCCGAGTTTGTATCGTTGGTTAATTTTTTTACAAGTTTGAATGAGGAAACGAACAGACCTGTTCGGCCTGAATCCGATGGTAAGCAACATGCCTGCCCATAAACAGAAGCAACACCATACAAGAACCGTGAATTATAAAGCGCCGCATGGCATTGGACTGCGCGCGTCACTCCGAGACATAAGATATTAAGTCATAATACCCAGTAATTTCACTGGCTTTAATGCCCTTCAAACGGAAACTCAACAGTGCTTACACGCTGCTTGGCGGCAAAAATAAACAAAACGGTGATACCAACCCAGACAGCTTCTCGCATACCATGTACCTCTACCACTGTAAATGTAAATAAAATAATATTTTTGTAGGAAATTATATCTTGACTCCCTGGCACCGGATGGTCGGCGGCATCAGTTCCGCTGTAACATGGCGAGGCCTTAACTAAGTAAGGCAGTGTCGTACAAGTTTAAAGGCGATTATTCTAAGTCTACAAGCTGTCCCCGCCCGTGACATGTGTCATTGTAATAGGATTAATATATGACGGTGGAGTTGGTGGAATCGAATTTTGAATTCCTTGCCCCAATTTTGTTTTTTTTTTCAAGGTTGGATTACGTAAAAATAATAATACGTGAAGAGAAAACTTCGGACTTTTTTTAATCATGTTGCGCGCACGGAGGAGCGTGAGATTTGACATAGTTAAATTAGGCTTACGCCGATGGTTTTTCCATCTCTCATCACTACTCCTAAAGGGATGAAATTGGGGATAACAGACTAAAAATTTGACATTTATGGACCGATTTTCATACTTCTTTCACTAAAACAGCAAAATACAAACAGTTTAATAAAAAATGAAATGAAATAAAAAAACTTCTTACTTTCTTCAAAAAATAAAACTAAACGATTTTAATTCGATGGCATCAATCATGGACGTAAGCAATAGCACCGACTCAAAATTGTTGAATTTTATTTTTAGGTTCTTTTTAAGCAAGTTTTAATTTTTGTTAAAACTTTTTATTTTACTGTTTTTATTGAGGGCATCATTTTTTTTCTTGGTTATGAAATCCACAATAATAAACTATATTTTGTAAAAATTCAGCCGATCACCTATTACGGTTCTAAAGATAGTTCGACTTAAAGAAGGAATATATCGTTGGCATAGGCTCTAATGTTGGTCTGGTGGTATCCCAAAGGTAAAGAACCTTAAAACTCTTTATTAAATTTCATTCAATTGTTATCTTTAGAACTCATACATAACAAAGACAATAAGTTTAAGAACATCGCTTCCTTCCAAAAACATATTTTGGAATCAAAAGCGATTCATAATTAATTTACGCTGCTAGCGTATCGGACGTAGCGGGGCCAAATGGGACGGATGGCCACATTCCATTGTCGTGTAACTTGCGCACATCGTTCATCATGTTGACAACCGTTAATCCAGTTTCCGGGAACATACTACGGATTAGATTCTCGATCGAGAGATTTGGCGTAAAAGCTGTGAAATTTCCGTGAGTTTATGGTCATTGGTCGGGTGAAGCGTTAATCACTCAACTACCATACTCAGCGAACTTACCTTTAATTAACACATACACACTCATGCCTGTACTCCCCAAAGTGGTAGGCAGAGGTGTAATTATTAAACCCACATTTTGCCGAGCTAATTTCCGTCACATGATGTAATGGGGGTGAGTCTATTGCCATACCTTTAAGCGAAAATCAGCTATTTTTTAGAATTTGATTATTTCTCAAAGACGTCTCATAAAGAAGTTAATTGACATCTCTGAGTAGGACCATAACATGCCAAATGCCAATAACAAAAACTATATACACTATCTTTTCAATCAATTTTTCTGCATTTCGTTCTTTCACTAATAATTATTGCTGATATTATTGAGATTGATTTAATATATAACTAACCAGATAGAGCTGTAACATTTTATCGATGTTTATGACGTTTTACAAATGTTTACAACAAAGAAGTAATGCCGCGTGTGACTTGAGCTCGTCTTTTATCTCATAGGTTATCGGACAGAAGTCTCAAATGCCAGCTTGGGTGTCCAGAGTTGCCAACAATATAATATAGTTGAAAAAAAACTTAATCAGTGGCAAGACAAAAGCAACTACAATTAAATCAAACTTAATAAAAATAGATGTAGCTAAAGTAGTAGGTATGTCAGGACAGCGTAAAGTGGAAATCCATTGTCTCTACCTACCCCTATGGAATACAGGTGTGATATGATTTATGTATGTTTTTAAATCAAACTTCATATCCGTAGGCCCAAATGCCTCCAAGGCCCTCCCACTCCTTTTCCCAAATTAAGGTCGCCAACGCACCCATGATTCTTCTCGTATTGTGGGTCTTCATTGAGACACTTACCGTAGTGTTGAGTAAGATATGCAAGAGGCATTACATTTGTCCCGTACAAGACGAAACAATGTAAGAGTAGCTCAAAGTTTTTGCATGTACTACTTCAAATTTTATGTCGCGTTACTCTGTTACTATTCCCATGACGTGGGCTGCGTGCGTAAAAGAGTGAGAACGAGCGAGACAGTTAAGACACCTCCCTTCATTTGAAGTGGGACCTTGTACTGGCTCAGTACAAAAAAGAGGCTACTCTTATAAAGTCATTTAAAAATCGTGTCCTATTCAACACTAGTTTGCCTCAGCAATAAAAAATCTTAAATTACAGGCGAGTTATCAACGAGAAACAATAGTAGACAGATGCTCAAAACGCAGCCTCCCCCACCCTCGAATCTCGATGACAAATCGTTGCGTAAATGATAGTGTTCGCTCGTTCGCCGTTCGTACGTCGAGAGCACTGTTTTTGTTGTTATGATGTATGTCGGCGCTTCGTTGCACCCATTGTTGGGTTTAGATTGCGTGCTTTTTACACACCATCGGCGCCCACATCAGTTTACCGCTGAAATTTTAGCTATGTTGGATTGTTATTGATTAGTTAACAACCGACTACAAAAGGAAGATGTTCTCAATTTTTCATTTTTATGTATCTCTCTATTCTAAAAAAAAGTAACTGGCGCTGCCGCCGCTGCCAAAAGCTTGTCACGCTATCTCCTCCGAAACCGCTGGGGGTATGGGATCGAGACCGATACCACTCGATGCAGAAAAATGTGGGGAAGAAAGTAAGATATGTCTCATATTCGTCCGACTTTAAGCTTTTTTTTTAATTATGTTTTGTGGAAAAATATGGGCAAAGCCCCTAGTGTTATATATCGCCGCTAAATGTAGACCAGTTTTTTCGGTTTTCTGTGAGATAGTGGTAACGACCCGGTCGAGCCGGCACATTTGTGCTGTAGACAAACTGTCTACAGCGTGGCTCTACCACTCATAATTTTTTTGTTTATTATAGAGGTATATATACCTCTATATTTAAGCTAATCATTGTACGTCTTGCTATGTGTGCTTGTGAATATTTACTGTTTATTTCTATGAGTTTAGTCATTAAATTATACAATTTTGTGGTTAATGTCAGTCATTATCTCTGCTCTGAGATTACTCTCTAAACAAACTCATAAAGGCACAACATTTGCCGCATAATATTACTAGCTTTTGCCAGCGGCTCTGCCCGCCTGAATGGCCTTTTTCAGGATAAAAAGTAGGTAATCCAGGTTATGGTCTACCTATGTGCCAAATTTCATCCAAAACTATTTAGCTGTTAAGGCGTGATTGACTACGTCTAAATTCAAAAACTCACAACATCCAAAATTTCCTATTTAAATTGTAGCAGTTAGTATGATAGAATTATTAGATAGAATAGAAGAGTATATTTCAAGCAATACCCTATAGCAGATCTTTAACCATAGTCCATTATATAAATTACTTTCACGCCTTGATAATCTATTCTATTATCCATGACTCTACAGTTCACGATAACACATCAAATTTTTAATAAAATAACATTAACAATACAAAAACCTACTAACATCTTCCCTAAACCCTTTACGATCAGATAAAAGGCACCTGGCAAGATTAAACTGTGGGGTGGGTCCTGCATGTGAAGGTCCGATGACATGGACTAAATTATAATAATTAATCATCATACACAGCCCTAAAGAACAAAGCCGTAATGATGGCTCATAGCCGCGGGTTTTTTCTATTACCATACGTTTCCTGTTTGAAAACGTCTATTAATCAATAAACCACAATAGATAAATCCTTCCAAATAGAAAGCATATGGTTTTGTCGTTGTTAGTTGCTTTGCATGTAACAGTTGCTTAAGCAATTGTTGGTTATTTGATAAAACATTTAAGGCAAAGTGTTTATATTTCATTCAATCTCTTTTATATATATACTTATAATAATTTGTAAATTATATTTGTCGGTTTACCCTTCTTCTACGCAGAAATGGAGCACCGGATAGAAATCGTTTTTTATACATATAGTTGATGAACTGGAGAAGGATATAGATTATTTTTTCTCGAAAATATGATGGGAATGACCCGCTAGTAAATTTTATAAGTTAAAGAAGTGGAATATTTCTCCACAGTAGGTATATGAAAGGTCAAAAATAACTGAATCCATATTATACGCATTTTAAAACTTTGTACAAATGAATAGCATAAAAGCTTTATTATATTGTTATTTTAGATTCAACTACATATACCAAAAACTGCGCCAAAAAAATTGACAGAAGTACATTATGAAATACTTCAGCCACGTATTACGGAGAGGAGATGAGAACCTCGAAAAGCTGATCTTAATTGGAAACACGGAGGGAAAGAGAGCTCTAGGACGGTTCCCAACCAGATGGACCGATCAAGTAACTTCATCAAAGTTCAGCTCGGTGGTCAGAAGCGCAATGGACAGAAAACGATAGAGGCAGATCGTTCGATCCAAGTGTGGACCATCCAATGATGATCACGATCCTCAAATATGAGGGACCGACCAGCGAGAGAGAGATCTATTATATTTATTGAAATTCAGAAGAAATATGGCGTTGTTTTCATTATGTGTTAGAAATCATAGGATTATTGCGATTAATTCTCCAAATGTATTAAATTATAGTAGATTTTATACTATATGTTAGTGAAATGTTATCTAATATAAGACTTAATTTACTCGCGATGGCAACACTGACGATGTTCATACTACTCATTCACTGAGCGAATGATCACCCCGCTACTCCCCACCACGAGTAGGCAAAGGAGGGGAAGCGTAGTGGGAGCAGCACTAACATCTCAAAGTCAGTCTTGCCACGGGAGTCGAAAAGGAAGGTAACAATTGGTGCAGTGTAATACTCGTAGAGGTTAAATATTAACTGTTATAAGGTACGTACAAATGTTTGAGTATTAATTTAATATATATAATATAGAGTGAAAGTTAAATAAATATAATTATCTGTGAATTCCTATACCGACATTAAATGTTTGAGAATCAAATCCAGTGTTTCCTTTCATATGTGTCAGTAATGTTTAGCTACCTGGTCTTACGACCGGTCATCTGTCAAACGTAAACCCTTTTAGGAATATTTGAAAGTGGTTATCACGGATAAAACCGTATACTCCGTTGATAGCAACAGAGGATACGGTATTATACGCTCTACTGTCAATACTTGTGGGAATGATACCACCCACCTTGCGTCTTGATCCTCTAGTTGATTTCGACAACCGTGGGAGGACGTGGATAGGTCGATTCTTGAATCAGGTAGCAGCAAATAATGAATTATGACACCAATAATGAAATATTGTATGACATAAAATCATTTTAATACACGAATCAAATTGCTTGCTCGAGACAATTTCGCGTGCGACACTTAAACCTCTCAAATCCAAAGGGAAAAAATTAAAAAAACCTCGAGGCCGTTGTTCGTATTTCAATTACCGACAGACATATTCACAGGATCGTGTTTTGCTTTCATTCATTTCAACCGAAATAATCTCTACCGCAAACAGCGTTGTACAGTCGGATTGTCAAATATAATGCTCCTTTTGTGTTCCCAAAATCGATTATGGCCTTTTTGTTGTCAAAATTGAGGCTCAAAGTTCTCGTGTTACAACAATAGTTACGATGTTTATCACGGCCAGGTGTACTGCGCCTTAAACGTGTTTTAATTGAGCGCAACCGACGATTGTATTGTTGTGTCAACAACTCCGTAACTTGTTATTTTTAGGAAGATGAAAATATCTTTGACTGCCTCGGTGGCGCAGTTGTAATGCGTACGCGTTACGATTGAGGCTAACGCTGAGGTCTCGGGTTCGATCCTCGGGTCGGGTAAAATGGTATTGGGTTTTTCTATTACGAAATGCTCAGTATCAGCCCGGAGTCTGAAATTTTTGCCCGTTATGGTGATAGGCTCGCCCCCTATCACATCGATGGAGAAAGATACGCTCGGCAAAATGTGGGTGTACTGGTTACACCTCTGCCTACCCCTTCGGGGATTAAATGCGTGAGTGCGTATGTATATGTATTAAAATATATTTAAGGTTTTTGGTTCTTGATAGTCAGCGGAGGATGTTGAAGATCGGGGGAAGTGTAGGCGTCTTAGTAGGAAGGCGGAACCTGGCACTAGCCGGGATAACGTCAGATGGCAGATAGAAAGTTTGACTCTGACGATAGTTTTGTCTACAGCACGATTGGGCCGGCTCACAGAAAACCTACGTAAAGCAGCGGCTTGCTGCTGTGTTTCGTACGGTGAGAGATATCCAGAGGCCCAAATCCCCCTCATCTTTCCAAACCCTTATTTATCCTTTTCCTTAAAGGTCGGCAACGTGCCTATGATTCTTCTGATATTGTGGGCGTACATAGGCGGTGGAGATCACTTACCATGAGGTAACCCACTTGCTCGTATTGCCGGCCTATGCTATAAAAAAAAGTTTCCTTCAACTTTAAAGCAAAAAAAAGTTAAATAACAAAAGATTTTTGTAATACATTTAAAGCTACCTATAGTCATAACTTTAATATTTAACAGTATCAACAAAGCGTAACGTAAAGGTGCATACACATTGGATTACGGGCCGGCCAGTGTAGTGTTACCGATATAATTGGTTGGACCTCACGGCGTACGGCTAATGCAACAATTTACGCATCAGCTAATCTGCAAATTGGTGCAGCTTTGTCGGCGAGCTGTGTCGTCGCCTGCTGTCTGCACCACTTTATATGGCTCATAGTTGAGTGAGTGGCGTAGCGGTTTACATGTAGTCTAGACTTTAGATACATGTTGGCACCTTTGTAGGGATTTTGAGTTTAAAACTCGACTTAAGCTTAAGCGCTAAAAGGTAGTGAGAAAAATATAAAAATGAGATAGTAACATAATAGAAAAAGGTTTAGCGCATGTAAACAGTTTTCTCTATAGGAAAAATGTGTCGACCGGGGTAGTACCACTGTCTAACAGAATACTGACGTGAAGTTTCGAACCGTGAGTAAGCTTTGTCGAGGCCCTTTAAAATAGGTGACAAATTTTATGATTCTTTTGAATTTGTGGGTGTTAAATCAATGAACAAATTATATGTTTTAAGACAATGCTCTCATAAAACCTATCCTCTGAAAATTTTACCGTACGATTCACAGATTATTTTAATTACGTGAATATACCTTACAGATTCTGTATTTTGACCGCTCGTTACCTACTTTTATGTAGAAATATATTCTCGAAACTAGCCAGCAGCCTCTCGCTAACCTCTCAGCGCAACATAATATCCCAGTACATTGTAAAGCCAAAGTTTTGATATATTTGTAATAGGGTGTTACAACGTCCGCCCAAGGATGTGCTCCGTCGTATATCGATCCATTAACTCGACCGGCATCAATCACAACGCGCAAACATTGGCCCCATTATATTGGACAAACAATCCGCGACTTCTGGCCAGCGGGCTTGTTTCTTACCGTGTGACGTGAGTATATATGTTTTTTTACCGCCTAAAAAAACAAAAGTTCTCAATTCTTCTGTATATTATACATATATTTATTTTATGTATGTACAAGCATACACGGCGGAGTTAACTCCGACATAAGTGGACCGATTTGATGATTCCTTATGTATTCGGTAGTGTTTGTTGATAAATAAATAATTCTACTCCGATGAGTGAAATCGGGGATGAAAGACTACAACTCTTCTATGCACTGATTTATGCACAGATTTTGATAATTCTGGTACAAAAAATAGTAACATAGCTCCTTTTTAACGCAAATTAAAACCCACTCAACAAAATTAAAACTATACTATTTTGAGTCAGTGGTGTCAATCCTTCTATTATACTACAGTAGCACCGACTCAAAATTATTTAGTTTCATTTATAGTTGTTTTAGTTTTCATGAGCCTATTTTTTTTTTATTTTATATTTTTATAGTTATTAAAATCGACCGCAACAAGAGGACTGCGACGCGCAACGACAGCGACACTTAGACCAACGACACATCCGTTTTCAAGAATGCGACCGAGACAGGAGTTTCACACAAAGCGGACTTGTCGCTATGGCCTGACTGGTATTATGTGTCGCGGTCTCCCCGTCTCGGGTATCGCAAAACAGTTCGTATGTGAGTATAAAATAACATGAACTAAAATGAAATGCAGAACATTTCTAAGACTATTAAAAGTAACTTTAAGCCATTCCGCCACTATTTATTAACAAAATTCAAAATCTTTGTACTCCTTGTA
Organism: Mimas tiliae; assembly: GCA_905332985.1. Classification (NCBI taxonomy): domain Eukaryota; kingdom Metazoa; phylum Arthropoda; class Insecta; order Lepidoptera; family Sphingidae; genus Mimas; species Mimas tiliae. Next base: position 4,708,919 of record HG995251.1, read on the forward strand.
TGTTTTATCAGCGATAAAACATTGGTACTACGGATTACCATAGGTTTCTATTGCGGGAATTGCCAGCTTAGAAATTATTGTTGGCGATATTCCATCCTTAATGGGTGCAGCGTCTCTCTTTTATCGGTTGATAGTGCCTACGCAGTGCATGCAATGGAGAATGGAGATGTCTGGCCACCATAATGATCGCGACTTTTATCTATCGCCATTCCTTACGATAGGTTGTTTAGGAAGCTTTTGATAATGTTTTTGCGTTGGTTTACTATACATGTAGCGATTCCTTAAAAGCAGGCATAATTTGTAGTACCTAGTTATGAACCATTTTTATAGTGTAGATCCATATTATAGTATTCTCAATAAATTGCTTAGTTAATCAAACTCCTTTATAGGGAAAACATATTCTCATTTTTGTAGACCGGTAAACGAAAAAGTTGATTACGTGATGTTTAGTGATCTCCACAATCCATAATACCAGAAGAATCAAGGATGCGTAAGCAACTTTAAAGCAAAGAAATGGAGATGTGGAGAGGAAGGGGTTTTAGACCTTCAGAAATCTCACTCATCGTATGAAACGCAACAACAAGCTGCTGATTCACGTGGGTACCTTCAGCCAGCCCATTCAAGGCCCCCATAACACTTATAAAATAATCGTCGATGCAGCCAACAAATATTTCTATTTCGTTGACCTTACATAATAATTGTAGTACTAGTGAAGTAGATAAATATGTAGCAGCAAAAACATGACATGATTTAGCGTTGTAACTGATGCATATGAAATGAGGCTATTAAATAAAATAACAGTAGATTTTTTAAAGTTACATACGCACTCACGCCTGTAATCCCCGAAGGGGTAGGCAGAGATGTAACCAGTACACCCACATTTCGCCGAGCGTATCTCCGTCCAACGATGTGATAGGGGGCGAGCCTATCACCATACCGGGCACAAATTCCAGGCTTCAGACTGATACTGAGCATTTCGTAATAGAAAAACCCAATACCACTTTACCCGACCCGGGGATCGAACCCAAGACCTCAGCGTTAGCCTCAATCGTAACGCGTACGCATTAAAACTGCACCTCCGAGGCAACATTTTTTTAAAGTTGTGAAACAATTAACCGAATCTTTTCCGTGTACATCCCCATCAATTCATCCAAAAATAATTTGACAAAGCTGTTAGTGGACTTAAGTTGGGGAAACAAACATAAAAGCATCCTAAAAGAGCTATAAACAAAGCGACGTAGTTTCTCCTATGACGCATAAAAATGAACCAGTCAGCGACAGTACATTGATCTCCAACGGGGCGTCTCACCGCATCCGGCAAATAATTAAAACTTTTACAAGAACCACTGAAATGTGGAAAGAGAGAAATAAATTTTCTGCCTCAACGAATACTTTCGTTTTTACCCTTCAAGTTAGTGATTTATGTCTCAAATTCATTTGCCGATATTCAAACAGACGATGCGAAACTTCCAACTTTATTATTACACTGATAAATGCTACTTTTGCAAGTTCCGAATTTGGTGAACGGAAACTTATCAAACTCTGGTTTTAAATTGTTCAGTTTTTGCACTGCATGTTGTAAACTGTCTATTTATTGAATATCTTTGACATTTACTCAGGGAATTTTCTTCGATTAATAAACACATGTTTTTAACCCCCGACATAAAAGAGGGGTGTTACACGTTTGACCCCTTTTTATGTCTGTCTGAAAGTGTGTGTGTATGTGTTTGTATTGGTGCGTTTCGTGTGTGCATGTAGGCTTTGGTTGAAAGCTGGTTTATTCAAGATGGTCCTTAACTACGTTTGGAGAAAATCTGTTCAGTCATTTAAAAGTTACAACTAATTTTCTAATTGACGTCGAGGGATTTTTTGAGGGTTAGGCAATAATTACGATAAACAAAAATAGATTTACAATTATCTTTGAAAGAATCATATTTCTTACATATAAATTATCATTTTAAGTAGTAATTTTATTATTTGTTACGATATCCGCCATAATGACATATTCTGTGAAATTTTCAGCCGGCTTCCCTTTACAGTCCAAAGTACAGAGTCCTAAAAATTTAGGACAGACAGACAGACGGCGTAGGCTTAGCAACAGGATTCCGTTGACACCCAAAACGGAACCTAATGAACTTTTTGTTAATATACAAGGAACATCAAATAAAAGAGAAAGGAGATTTTATAAAGTTTTAAATTACCTCCAACAAATCTAAGGACGAGATTTAAGTCTAAAGGAAATTACTGAGGAATTACGGTGTCTGACTTTACTCGGCGCAGTCAAAGCGACTCCGGCATTCAAAAGCACAACTGCTTTGATCTACAAAATATATATGACGGAACGATTTTGTTGAAACGTGTAATACCGCCACACTATTATGAATAGTAGGATGCTCGGTTTTGCTACAACGAACTTCTATTGAAGAAGATGAACTTAGATACTTAAGTAATTAAATTAATTAGTTCAAGACTTTATATGAAATAACGTTCGCTAAATATAAAGCTATACTTGAAACCTTATTAAAGAATTCAATTAAAGGCGAAATGAATTGTTTCTTGTAACAAAGAACATGAGATTGGATAATAGTATATTAAAGAAAACACGATACTTTTCACAAGTGGTAAAGTCACGCTGTAAACAGTTTTATCTACAGCATTGACGGGCCAGCTCGACCGGGTTGTTACCACTGTCTCACAGAAAACCGACGTGACAGCTTGCTGTTAAGTTTTGTACGGTAAGATATCTGGTGCTCCAAATACTCTTCCAATCCTTATCCCTTAAGCATCCCATCGCGACTATGAATCTTCAGGTATTGTGGATGTTTAAGCGGTGGACATCACTTACGACAGGTGACCTATTTACTCGTTTACTGTCTTATGCTATATAAAAAAAACTTTAAATGTTCTTGCCAAACAATATTGTTTTAATTTATAAATACAGTTATATTTATACATACATACGCACTCACGCCTGTAATCCCGAAGGGGTAGGCAGAGGTGTAACCAATACATCTACATATCACCGAGCGTATCTCCGTCCCATGATTTGATAGGATCGAGCTTATCGCCATAGCGGGCACAATTCCAGGCTCCGGAATGATACTAAATATTTCATAATAGAAAAACTCAATATCACTTTACCCGACCCGGAGATCGAACCCGAGACTTCAGCGTCAGCCTCAGTCGTAACGCGTACCTATGTATTACAACTGCGCCACCGAGGCAGTTTGATGTCAATACGTTCCTAATATAACTGCTAGGGGCGCTGTATGGATCTGCATACATATTTTCGTTAATACGGATGACGTGACAGGTATTGGGTGTACTGATTACACCTCTGCCTACCCCTTTGTAGATTACAGGCGTGAGTGCGTATGTATGTACGTATTAACTTCATACTTATCGTATACGGATAAAGTGACTAAAAACACACTATGCACACTTACATTAGGAAATAATTGAAACGCATCGCCTTAGGATTCCTTTATTGTTTTATAGTACAACAAAATAGCTATGCTAACACCACGTGATTGAATCTTGTTACTTTTTAACACCACTAAATCTATCCGAGAGTGATTCTTAAAAGCGTTTATTTACTTTTAATTCGTTTGACGTTACGTTACAAAGTTGAATAAACGAAATGCGATTTGAATTATCTTGGATGGATGTATTTGTATTCTATTAGGTTTTGTCCAACAAGCTGGCCTAATAAGAGTTGGCAGAATTCACATGTCTTTCAAATTATTATAGAAAACTTCTCAGGTTTCCTCATGATGTTTCTTTCATAATTAAAGCCAGTGAAAATTAATATATACGTAACTTAGAAAAATAACAGATGCATGCTCTTGGGTCTGACAACATATAATTATCTAATTGACTAATTGACTAGACTTTTATTATTGTTATATTGGCCTGCGTGGCGCTTTGGGCGAGTAGCCGGCTGTGAACCGACAGGCCGCGGGTTCGATTCCCGCACCGAGACAAATGTTTGTGTGATCCACAAATATTTGTTTCGGGTCTGGGTGTGTTTTCTTCCCAAAGGATGGAAAGAAAAGGAAGGAATAGGGATGATGACGTCAGTCAGGCGGCCGGTCGTAAAAACTAAAAGCCAAATCTTTCTATAACATGTGTTAAGAAGCATGTTGCGCCGATCCCACTACGACTGGGTTAAGCAAAAGTGAAAGAAGAAGATTACCTAATGTTATTTTGGACAAAGGACAATATTTCCTTTCTTATTTGTTATTTTATGTGTCAATAATTGGCTCCACTTATAATAAAAGTAACAAAACAACGACGCGGCGTACAAGCCTTTGCTATTCATTATAATAAATAACAAAATGATCTAATCAACTTTAATATTGACTTTCGTAATTAATATTGGAATAACTGTAAACACAATTCCCAATTAACACTTTTGAACTTATTAAAAATCTTGAATTCAACCGAAGATGTGTTCAAAGTACTAAAATGTTTAATAGAATTTTAACAATCAATTAAAGTAAAATGAACATCAACATTGAGCACGCCTCATTTACATTGATTTGTTTCGAGTTGGAATTGATTTTGAGGAGTCAAGCAACAAAGTCAATAAACGGAATCAGTTTTAAACTTGATTCATTAAAATTTGCCAACTCACTTAATCGGGATACGTTTTGATGTAAGAGTTGTAGACTTCAAAAAGGGAACCCTTTGTAACTTTCTATACATATTTGTGTACCGATATTAACTTTGAACATTTGACTTATTTTGTTTCATACCGCTCATTAAATTTATTTAGTTCATTTTATATGGGAAATATATGATATTTTAAAGTAGAGGCTGACTCGTGCTGGTGGATGACTTGATAACAGGTAAATTCTCTACTGCCCATAAACGGCTAAAATACCAGACGAATTATGGACGTGTTGCCTACCTTAAAGGAAACTAACGGGGATTGAGAAGGCGAGAGTGGATTTGGGCTTTTGGAAATCTCACTCACGGTACGAAACGAAAAAGCAAGGTACTTCATGTAATTTTTTTTTGATGCAAAGATACTACTCCTGGCGAACTAGGTCAATTAAACTAAAAGTTAACTAAAGTTTTCTAACTTTACCTTTATAAAATTACAGGATTCTAAATTCCTGCAATGTTATGAAGGACAACCTGCTACATGTAAAATTAAACAATTACCATAATAATTATAAACAAACACGCCTTAATTCTACTTTATACGTACACTAATTTTAGTGGTGTATTTTCTTGTCAAAATAATAGCGTGATATGTAAAGAATTAGCGGCCATTTAACAAGCCTTATGTCAATCATGTCGGCGTATTTCGTTATAAATGTTTTAAACTCCGCATGTGGGACGAACGTTTCATTTTTTGTTCAACAATATAAAATTTGCTAATAAGCTTTATTTTTGTTTTGCTGTTTATACATTTTATAGTTGTATATTTTGCGAAATATTTTTGTTACTTTAGTGAAATAAGTTTAAATATGAAGTTTTTATTCAATATAATAGATCTTCCCTACATTGTTAACTAAAGATTCTTTTTCCGGCGCGAACGAATCGTTACCACAATCTCACAGAAAACCGACGTAAAGCAACTGCTTGCTGCTGTGTTTCTTACGGTGAGTGAGGTATGCGGAGGCCTAAATCATCCTCCCCTTTTTCAATCCCTTAGTTATCCTTTTCCTTAAAGGTCTGCAAGGCGCCAATGAATCTTCTGCTATTTTAGGCGTTGGAGATCAATCAGGTGATCCACGTGCGCAATCGCCGGCCTATGATTTAAAAAAAAAATGTGTACCTACTAGGCTGTGTAGACGTAAAATAGCACCACATAACGCGGAACTTTGACGGCTTATGGGGGGTAGCTACTGTAGTGAATAACATAATTCTATAAAAGTAAGAGAGATAGTTCAATGGGGAGTGGTACGGACTGTCGAGACGAAAGTCGCAGGTTCGAAACCAGTCCCAATAGCACACATCTCTGACTTTTCTAAGTTATGTGTGTATTAATTGTTAATTATTGCTTTCTTTAACGGTGAAGGAAACATCGTGAGGACACCTGCATCATACCTGTTCTTCATATTAATTTCAAAGGTATGTGAAGTCTGCCAACCCGCATTAGGCCAGTGTGGTAGACTAAGGCCTGACCCCTCTCATTCAGCAGAGGAGGCCCGTGCCCAGCAGTGGGATATGTATAATATAGGGCAAGTAAAAAAAGAGAGATGGTAACGTTGAGTTGCGGTGAATTGGTCGTAACTTAGTGCACAATTTCTATATACTAGTCTAGTAGGATACATTGAAGTTTGTTAAGGACTAATAAAAACCTACGAGATTTATTCCAACGATACGCGTCAGTTTGGTAAGAGCGGTATAATCCCGCTAGAAGAACTGATGTTAGTACTCGTAGCACAATGATATTGCTTTTTTATACTTTTTAGAACACACCGTTGCCTTTAAAGCAGTTTTATATATCCGCGGACGTTATAACTTCTTATGGACGACTGTAGAATAATTGTAGTATTAATAGCTGTATTATTTGGGGTCACTTTTGATTATGCAGTATGATTATAACCGTTTATAATAATATAAGCACCGTAGAGTTTATATACCGAAGTTTGTTGTAATAAATGAATCTAACTGATTACTACACAGCTTTTTATAGAGCTTGCTAATTGGGTTGCCTTTTCGATTGCTATACGTTATTCTCGTTAAAATTACTAAATAGATGGACCGATTTTGATGAAATTTTTTATGCATTTTATGTGGGTCTTTGGAAGGTTTAGATTTTCAATTTGACTCTGTATGAGACCTTGCAATCGGGTTCTAGATTTTCGTAAAATTTTTCGCATATCACCCACACCCCCTTCTCTCAGTATTTGAACTGTAAGTATCAATTATATGTTGTGGAATACCGCGCGGGACGGCGAGTACGAAATAAATTTGACAAAAACGGTATACACAATATCATTAAGACATCATACATAAACTATGAATATAACATTTATGTAGATACGATATTAGGAGAGATATATGAAGATAAAACCAATATTCATTTGGATTATAGTGGTAAATATCGTGCATTACTGACGTCGAGACAGCTCCCACCTGTCAGTACGATTGAGAAAGACTTGATCTCAATTGATGCCACCTCTAACATGTGGATAAGGTGTAGCTCAACTTGTTATTATGATGACTCTTTTCGAGTATAAATATAATAGAATGATAGAAAGATTTTATTATTCAATCTATCCTACAGTATAATTGGTAAATGCAATTTTAAGAATGAATTTATGTCAAAAGCTTCGTGCGGACAGTCTCCGTCACGCAAGTCTCTGTGGGCGAGTAGCCGGCTGTGAAGCTAAAGGTCGCGGGTTCGATTCCTGCACCATTTTATGACACCGGAAAGTGATTCGCCTAAACAGACCACTATGGCAGTGTATTTTCTTCATGTGTACGGTGGTTGCTATCCAGTCCGATTTTAAAATGATCAGGTGCCCTCCAGGTATAGCCAATCCATTCATTCTGTAGACAATACCTGTACAGCGTGGCTCTACCACTTATAAACGTGAAGATTATGTCACTTGGAGGAGCTGAGGAGGTCTTGTGGGATGTTCTAAGACCAGAAGAAATACTTTGAAAAATTAATTAATAGTATATACACCTCTGACTTTTCCAAGTTACGTGTGTAGGTAGGTATTAATTGTTAATTATCACTTGCTTTAACAGTAAAGGAAACATCGTGAGGAAACCTGCATACCTGAGAAGTTCTTCATAAGAATTTCGAAGGTATTTGAAGTCTGCCAACTAGCATTAGGCCAGCGTGGTGGACTAAGCCTAACACCTCTCATTTAGTAGAGGAGGCCCATTCCCAGCAGTGGGACATATATAATACAGGGCTAGTATTATATATCCAGAACAAGTTTTGGTTGATTTTGTTATCTATTCGGCTTTGGCGTATTCGAGGCACAGGATAATTTGAAGACTTCAGTCATGTTTGGTAACGAACGAATGATTACGAAATTCGATATCCATACAATTAATCATAGCCAGCAATGGCATTTATTAATCCCCGAAATGTAAGAATATGATGATTCTCATCACAGGCGCAGTAAAGTTACTTTATAACTCGGTATGCAATAATAAAGGGGGTTTTGTAATAAATAATGATATTATGTAAATTCAAGTTTACATTCAGCCTTAACGAGATTCGAACGAGCCGCATCTGAGTTCAACTACTCGTTAAGGCGAAATCAAAATATTTATTATGAATTAATTTACATAAGAAGACGGTAGATATACATGTTACCGAAACATCTACGTGTAAATCGTGAGCGGTGTTTGTGCATTCAGTACTTCGGCATGGAAGCGTGGAGGAAGCAAAAACATTTAAGGAATAATAAATTGTTGCTATGCAAAAACATGCAAATTTTCTGAATCGATTTTAATGAACGATATATACTCAGAATTAATTGCTGTTTCAGCAAAAGGGTGATAAAGTGTCATTTATTCATCAAAGTAAAATGGTGTTAGATATAGAACGAATACTTCTTTCGTACCCTATATAATATTTTCTCCAGAGAAATTAATCAAAATATGGTCAAAGAGGTATGCAAGGATCGTAGCAAGTGGAAATCCGTTGTCTCTGCCTACCCCTATGGGAAACAGGAATGAGTCTATGTATGTATGTAAGTGAATCTAAAATACTCTCCATATGAGGTAACGAGACGACATCCAAAATATCTTGAGAAATAAAGCCTCATGCCAGATTCCCATATTCATTATTAATTATGAATGCTATAAAATAGCTGCCACCGAAGTCACAGGCAGTAGGTACCTTGACTACACGTTTATTATTTCGTCTTTTATTCCACGTCTTCTAGCTTTTGTTCTTGTTCATACTCATCGGAATGTTTTGCCAAACACACACGTAGCTGTCAAACAGTCGTCACGTAAGCGTAGACCGTATAATTATATATGTGAATGCTACATTTTATTTAGAAAGTACACAATTACTGCGCCCCACGGCGGCCTAGATAGCAGCTTTTTTTAAATTGCGTCGATTTTTCACACGATAACGTTTTCGTGTGTGGCTAATGACTTTATTGTTTTAATGCTGGAATTGCTAATTTGAATTAAGAAAGACGGTTTTAAATAGAGCTGTCAGAAGAAATTAAACATGTTTGTTATGAATATGTCGTAGAAAGTTGGAATTAAAAGATTTTTTATAATATTAAAATAACGATACGCACTCACGCCAGTTATCCCCGAAGGGATAGGCCGAGGTGTAACCAGTACACCCACATTTCGCCGAGCGTATCTCCGTCCCACGATGTGATAGGGGACGAACCTATCGCCATAACGGACACAAATTCCAGACTCCGGGTTTATACTGAGCTTTTTGTAATAGAAAAACACAATACCGCTTTTACCCGATCCGGGGATCGAACCCGAGACTTCAGCGTCAGCCTCAGTCGTAACGCACTGCGCCACCGAGGCAGTCTGTAAAATAACGATATTCTTAGAAATATCTATTTTTATGTAACAACAAACCTATCGTTATTGAATAACGTCAACCGATTCTTTTCTATTTCGATATCGTTAATGTGCGACTGTGTAATAATAAAATTGATATATTCACACATTCTTAGACGTTTTTTTTTATAATATTACACAGAAACAGACTGAACTCAGTTTGTTTATCCATATAGAACATTAAAGATGTGAAATAAAAATGAATTCAACACCGGAGACCACTTGTTTTGTTTACAAACATAGGCGTGGACTGAATTGCTAAATTTATTCTTGGCGGCGTGTGGTCGAGATAAAAAATATATGACTTTATAATATAAATAGTGTATGAAGAAAGACGCGTGGATCCATTCGTATGGGTTCCTTTACGACTCTATTTTGCAAGTGTATGACCAATCTTTTTATAGTAAGTCGACGAACGTGATGGTACATACGGGAAGCCTAAAATAATAAATTTCGACTATTTTTCTTTTTTTATAGTATAGGCCGGCAAACGAGCAAGTGGGTCACCTGATGGTAAGCGATCTACACCGCCCATGTACGCCCATAATACAAAAGAATTATGGGCGCGTTTCCGACCTTAAAGGAAAGGGATAATAAGGGATTGGAAAGGGGAGGGGTATTTGGGCCTCCGGATATCTCACTCATCGTACGAAACGCAGCAGCAAGCTGCTACTTTACGCCGGTTTTCTGTGAGACAGTGGTAACGACCCGAACGAGCCGACCCATTCATGCTGTAGACAAAATTGTCTACAGCGTGGCTCTACCACTCGTGAAGGAACTCGTGACTAAAGGAAAACATTGTAATATTAGACTTTTGACAGAGATCTTGGGTGTAAAGACAACATTGTTAACAAATTAGTTATTAAAGAGAGAAGCTGCTTTAATATTACTATGGAATTTATGGAAATTAAACCCTACTATGGAATAAGTGATCCCTATCAAGGCCGTGTGATTTAATGTGATGGAACGCACAAGAAAGTTATTTCATGCCTATTATATGACAGCCTCAGTGGCGCAGTTGTAATGCGTACGCGTTACGACTGAGGTTAACGCTCTTGGGTTCGATCCCCGGGTCGGGCAAAAGTGTTTTCTATTGAGAAATACTCAGTATCAGCCCGGAGCCTGAAATTCGTGCCCGGTACGGCGATAGGCTCGCCCCCTATCACGTCACGGGACAGATACGCTCGGCAAATGTGGGTGTATTGGTTACACCTCTGCCTACCCCTTCGGGGATTACGGGCGTCAGTGCGTATATGTATGTATATCGTTCATAAAAGCTTCCAAAAAATAAACAAGTTCTTAATTTGTATTCATAATTACATACGAGCGGATACAGCACTCCAAAAAGATTTGAACGTCACAAAGTCATGGTTAAGTAAATTCGGACAGTAAACGTCAAATATTAGACAATGATAAGACTCAACGAGCTGGAGCGGTAATTTTACGGCACAAAAATGGGTCGTCTTGAAATGGGATGAGTTTATTTGTCGACTTAAAACTTGAACTGTCAACCTTCTTTGTAATGAAACACTTATAATCTGCGATGAGGATGATCGTAAATTAAACGTAGCTATGTGTTAAAGATTTGTATTTTTAACCGACTTCAAAAAAGAAGGAGGTGCCTGTGTCGCTACCGGTCAAATTAAATTGCACCGACTCCAAAGGAACTTATAGAATTTGTTATTTTTGACTTTTCAGTGTTTTTATTTTGAAGTCGGTTTCTAAGTTTGGTTAAACGTTATTTTATTAACTTATTTTTTTATAAGCTGGAATGATGAGGCGAGCAGGACGCTCGCCTGATAGTAAGCGCCACGCCTGCCCATAAACAGAATCAACACAACCCAAAACTTCAAATTAAAAAGCACTGCATGGCACTGGACTGCGTTCGTCACTCCGAGACATAAGATGTTAGGTCTCATAACAGTAATTTCCCTGGCTTCAATGTCCTTCAGACCGAAACACAACAGTGCTTACACACTGTTGTTTGGCGTAAAAAATAGAGAAAGCGGTGGTACCAACCCAGACATGGTGGTGTATATAATACTAGCCCTGTATTATATACACTCACTGCTGCTGGGCACGGGCCTCCTCTACTGAATGAGAGGGGTTAGGCTTCAGTCCACCACGCTGGCCTAATGCGGGTTATAGGCTATTTTTTTCTCAGTTATATGCTACTTTTTATCCCGGAAAAGGCTGTTCACGCGGGCGGAGCCGCGAGCAAAAGCTAGTTTCGAATTAATAGGGAGAGATTAATTCATACATGAGCAGGTAGAGTGTATCAAACGAGGCAGTCACAATACTGTAATATTTATTTTATTAATATGCAAAAAATAATTAGCTAAAACCCTCTGCCCTACAAACCAGGAATGTTTAAATGAAAATTCACAAAATCTGCGCCCCAGCTGTGAAGTCTCGAACAAACGAAATTTATAACGCAATGAATAAAAGCCGCGAAAGCATAAATTACAAATTTAATGAACTGTTTTATGTTCATAGCAACATTCATCTGCAAACACCATGAGACTTTACTTAGCGACATTGTTGCAAAAACATTTTGCTACTTCAACATTTTCTGGTACTTCGTTTTTAATTACTACAATATTCTTACTCTTCTGCTAAGCATCTACCTATTATTTTCATTCACGGTTTGTTGAGTATCTAAAATGGCGATGTTATTTCACCGTCTAATTTTCATTGTACGAAATTTCAGCAAGTTTGTGATGATATGTGCGGGTCCTTAGAGCTTCATATATGAGCTGTGTTAGAACATGCTCGCTTGTAAGGTTAAATGAGGTTTACTTAATGAAGAGTTGTGCTTAACAAGATGTTTCAGTTCTAGTGCTAATTGGATTTTAAATATTGAAGTGTTTCATTCTAAATGTTTCGACATGATAATCACTTTTTATTTTAAATGCCTCAGTGAAAGCACCATAATTTCATCATAATGTTTGCATACGTGGCATAATTCTGCAGATTATATTATAATACATCAGCTGCTTACATCCAAGTGAGCTTCGGAATCTGCAAACTTACTCTTTGAAATTAACACAACCAAAACGTGGAACTGCGAATAAACAATTACAACTAGAATAAACAAATCTGTGTTTATATAAGTTAAGGGAAGACATTTAATTTAATATAACAGATGTTCCCTCGAGTGGACTCGGTTGGTCGCGAATCCTTTGAGTCTGTCACGGGCTTACTCAAAGAAAACTGTCAACAGACTTTGTTATTTCAAGTGTATTCAAACTTGTTTATATAAGTCATGACAATCGAGCGTGCACCGATGTGACGCGTTTCTCACTTTTAGTTGTTGATCATCGAAGTCTCTTCATGAAATGCCAAGGTTTTTGAACGGTTGACAGATGTGGGTTTTTGTCCGCTTATGGTTATCTTAATCCTATGAGAGAGCAACATGCTCTCGGAAGCAAAGAGTTCTTAAAATTGAATATCAGAAACTATGAACGAAGTATAATGCAATATATGATCATGCCTGTATCCTTGAAGGAGTAAGTTGAAATACATCTAGTGTACCCACGGGTCGTAGGGTTAATTTCCTTAAAATATGGCAACCATTACACCATATCAAATCCAGGAAAATATAAGTGTGTATTTAAAAAAAAAAATAACTGGGTTTGACTGCCCGACCTGCGAATCTAACCCAGGACCTCACCGATTTACTATTTATTTAATCACAGTCTTACTACGCTATCACCAACGAGGTAAAAGAAATGTTATCAAAAACATCGCTCAGTATTATTCAAGCATTCTTATTCATTATCGGCCACTATCTAGTATTCTTAATAAACCAAACGCTCTCAAAGCACTATGAACAAAAAATATCTTTCGATCAGAGTTCTTTGCGCGTTTTATTGTCATAAATCGCTTCCCCGCTACACTTGTTTATTGCATTTTTGCTTGGTAAACAAATAGTAGTGGATAATTGAAATACGAATGTGCAGAGATCCGTGCAATTCTGATCAACATTGTAATTATTTTATAAATAGTAGAGTGCGACATCAGAATAAAGCATGTATAACTGACCTACTTGTTAGACATCAATATTATGGTATGGTTTGTTTTTGTGGCTTAACTAAATGCCCTTTAAGTCGGTATTATATACATACGTGCAGTTATACGAAGCCAATAGAGATTTACTATCTTCTCGTATAATCCTCCTGGGTAGGTACCGATATCTCTATTTTTTCTGCCTATCAGCAGTGTGACTGACTGTGTGAGTGACTGCCTCGGTGGCGCAGTTGTAATGCGTACGCGTTACGATTGAGTCCAACGCGGAGGTCTCGGGTTCGATCCCCAGGTCGGGTAAAGTGGTATTGGGTTTTCCTATTACGAAATGCTCAGTATCAGCCCGGAGTCTGGAATTTGTGCCCGGTATGGCGATAGGCTCGCCCCCTATCACATAAGTGATAATAATAATGTGGGTGTACTGGTTACACCTCTGCCTACCCCTTCAGGGATTGAAGGCGTGAGTGCGTATGTATGTACGTATGTATATCAGCAGTGTGTAGGCATTGTCGTGTTTCGGTTTAAAAGATATTGATACCATTATAATTACTGGGCATTATGAGACTTAATATCTTATGTCATGAAGCCTGTAACCAGCGCAGTGCAAGGCTATACCATTTCTAATTCAATGTCTTGAGTAACTCAAACAAAAGGCATCAAAACATAAATGTTTTATTCCAAAAAATTACTAAAATATCGGATTGCTTGCTTCTGTAACTAAACATTCAGAAACAACAGATCAAAACATGTTCTGAGGGTTTACCAATTTTAACAATTACATGCGGCTGCATTCTACCAGACTAGTTTTCATACGCTATCAACTCAGCCACAGCTTTATAAATTGACTGCCTCGGTGGCGCAGTTGTAATGCGTATGCGTTACGATTGAGGCTAAAGCTGAGGTCTCGGGTTCGATCTCCGGGTCGGGTAAAGTGGTATTGGGTTTTTTCTATTACGAAAATTCTCAGTATCAGCCGTAGTCTGGAATTTGTGCCCGGTATGGCGATAGGCTCGCCCCCTATCACATAAGGGACGGAGATACGCTCGGCGAAATGTGGGTGTACTGGTTACACCTCTGCCTACCCCTTCGGGGATTACAGGCGTGAGTACGTAAATAGATTAACTAAACCCACAAATTCTTATTCCAAGTTAAAATATCGATTGTTACCAACGGCCTATTTGGAGTGCCTCCATAATTTCCCAATGAGGCATCAAACAATACATTATAGCTCTAATGCTGCCAACACGCCTTCAAATGTCAATATACCACATCCACAAAACGGCTATTACGTAACCATTCGACTATATTACGAAAAGAACTCGCATTGAGTGACAATCTAATGAAGTGTCGGCCCATTGTGTAATTAAAGCCGACTTTATTAAAAGCCTCACAGGTCAGCCAATTCAGCCTGACCTGCGATGTGTTTATACCAGTAACAGTTCAGAGGTCGTAGAAAATGGTTGATGGAAACTACATAATAATGAATGGATACGTGATAAATCTGATGAGACTTTCGTAACCCAAAATTAAGATATTGAAGTGTAGTTTAATTGAGTTCAGTTGCTTTGAGCAATGTATAATTATCTTATTGTTGGATAAGTGCAAAAATATAAACACAATCGAATAATATAAGGTTAAGTGAGTTTACTCTTTTATAATGATTACTTCATATTTATGCCTAAGTATTTGTATGCTGTGATTTTGATTTGTACTTAGACATAAAATTACGTAATTTCATTACACACTAACATTTTCTTCGTCTTTCGCGTTTTTCTAGAATAAAAAAGTAGTTTGATAGCTTATATGTTTACTGGGATTTCGAAGTTACTGTTTTATCTATATACTAGCTTTTGTTTGAGGCTCTGCCCGCCTGAACGGCTTTTTTCTGGATAAAAGTAGCCTATGTTCCAGTCCAGGTCTACCTGTTTACCAAATTTCTTCCAAACCGTTCAGCCATTAAACGTTTAAACTCTCACATTTATAATATTTGTAGTAGTCGTTCGTTTTTTGAGTGGTAGAGCCACGCTGTAGACACTTTTGTCTACAGCATGTATGGGCCGGCTCGTCCGGGTCGTTACCGCTGCTGCGTTTCGTAAGGTGAGTGAGATATCCAGAGGCCCAAACCCCTTCCCTTCCCATTCCCTTAATTATCCATTTCCGTAAGGTCGGCAACGCGCCCATAATTCTTATGGTATTGTGGGCGTACATGGGCGGTGGAGATCATTTACCATCAGGTGACCCACTTGCTCGTTTGCGGGGCCCCTGTGGTATTAACAAAAAATACGAATTCTCAAAAGGTAAGTAAACTAGGATCATTAAATCTGGTCACATGATAGTTTTTGTTATGTAGGGCTCGGTAAGCAAGGATTTTTGGAACTTTGTAGTCTATGTAATTTTTGAATAACTCGACTGAGGGAGGTCATATTCTTACCATGTATTTGTTTTGACTGCCTCGGTGGCGTAGTTGTAATGCGTATTTTCGCGGTTCGAACGCTGAAGCCTCGGGCTCGGTCCCCGGGTCGGGTGAGTGGTATTGGGTTTTTCTATCACGAAATGCTTAGTATCAGCCTGGAATCTGGAATTGTGCCCGGTATGGCTATAAGCGCGCCTACTATCACATCATGGGACGGAAATAAGTTTGACGAAGTGTGGGTACTGGTTATACCTATGCCTACCCCTTCGGGGATTACAGGCGTGAGTGCGTATGTATAAAATCTATAGGCATCACGGGATCATCATCATCTACTATAACATCATGGGATGGAAATAAGTTCGACGAAATGTGGATACTGGTTACACCTATGTCTACCCCTTCGGGGATTACAGGCGTGAGTGCGTATGTATGAAATATTTTTTATTGTATTTTATACGTAATAGGGTCGGGTTTGGCCACTATCACGCCTGATGGTAAGCGATGATGTGGCCTAAGAAGAAGCACGCTTGCCTAGCAAAAAACTGATTCACTCTATATTTGTTTTGTGGAGAAAATGGTTCATAGCTATATCATCACGCTACAATCAGCTGCTGCTGCGACAGCTAGTTATATTATATAGATAGTATTGCTTATTACAGTAAAAAAAATGTAGAAGAATGCTCATGACGCATTCTTAGCTTCGCCAGACGCTGACCTTTTAATATGACTTTTCAACTTAACCCTGTGATACTTGGACCAAGTTTAATCGAATATAGGACTTGGACAGCTCCGTGGCACAGCGGGCGAGTAGACGGCTGCGAAGCGAGAGGCCGTGGGTTCGATTCCCACACCGGGACAAATGTTTGTGTGAACCACAAATATTGGTCTCGGGTCTGGGTGTTGTGGGACCGCAAGTCCCTCGTAGTTCCTGATACCCGCGATACAGGTTTACCTAGTGTGGGGTCAGGACTATGTGTGTGACTGTTGGGTGTATTTATTTATTTATTTAAATGTCCACCCCGTTTTGGATAGTTGTTCGTTTATAAATATGAAATGCTTTAGAGCTTTGTCATGACCAAAGTTAGTTACAAGTTTGTAATGTTTGTGATATAGAGAATTCTATTATACGAATTAGTAAATTTGTGTAATTAGGGTTTCTAATATCTTTATAGATGATAGAAATATCAAGTGTTTCTGGTATATTTGTTTAACCGTTTGGAGTAATTTTACATTGTACAGTACTCTTCATTTTTAAAGGAATTTTCCACATTTATAAATATTACATTTCTAAAAAATAAAACATTTAAAAATAAAAAAATTCAATCACCCTCTAATGGCGAGGCCTAGGACCCAAGCCACTGGTGATTAAGACCCCAGAGTGAGGAACCTCCTCACAAATCGTGCCGTGTCCAATAACACTGCTTTCTGAAACAGGCTCTTGACCCAACGACCAATTGAGAGCCTCTGGAGGTGTTGATCGAAGCTCTTTGGTATCAACCCATTAACAGAAACGACTATCAGGACAATCATTGTTGAGTCCACATACCACATATCAGTAACCTCGTGTGCCAGGTCTAAATATTTGGATATTTCATCTTTTTCGGCTTTAACGAGGTTTTCGTCATGTGGAATGGTGACGTCAATATGTATATATATTACATACTAGCTGTCCCGCACGGTTTTACCCGCAACATATAATTGATAGTTAAAACCCGATTGCAGTGCCATCTTACGGGTCCATTTGTGAATGTAAACCATCCAGGGACCCACTTAAACACATACATAAAAAAACATCAAAATCGGTTCAACCGTTCTCGAGTTTTGCGCGTAGCAACAAATTTTGCCACTCATTTTTATTTATATAGATAGATATACTTATATAAACATAAAATAATACATATGTGTATATGTTATATTAAATATATACATATGTGTATATATTTTACATTTATCATTACCTAAATCAATTACAGATAAATATATATTTTCAAACAGATTCCCTCCGTTCAACAAATTCGCTGCATCATTGAAATTCATATTACGATTACGCTGGATCTGAAACGTGAAATTAATGCCAACACAGAACCCTCTTTGTTTATACGGCAATTACAAACAGCAAAATGTAATAGTGCTTAAGCAAATTGCTCATACCCAAATACACATTAGCTTGTGGTAATCAATCAGTCGTGAGATGAGCGAGATAACATTTACACGTGACTGTACTTGTTTTAGATTAATAATTATATGATCCCTGAATCATGTCAGACTGGGCAGGGTCCTCGTCTACTAATTAGAGGCGTTAGGCTTTATTTTACGACACTGGCCTAATGCGCGTCGGCAAAATTCACATACCTTCGATTTCTTTAAGGAGAATTCTCAGATCAAAGTTTTCCTTTAGCATTAACTGGGTTCGAACCAGCCATCTCTGTTGCATTAGGTAGCCCGTTCCACGCCCCCTAGGCAATCGCCGCTTTGGACTTAAATGAGGTAAAAATAATATTCAGAGGAAAGTCAGATGATCTAAGACTATAAGTACGGATCATCTCGGCTCATTCGTTTTCCAATTAGGGATTGCCCACCTTCTTAACAGTTTTTCGACTTATATCACTATAGGGCCAAAAATGCCTCCACTCTCCCCCAGTCCCCATTTTTTTCCTTAAGGGCGTAGCTTATGGCGGTTCTTGGGCGGTCGTGACCGTCATCAGCTGATCCGCTTAGATGTTTGACGACGTTAAGCTCTATAAAAAAATCACGAAATTGGTGCTGTGTTTTGTGTGTTTATGAGTACAGGTGGGCTGCTGGTGAGACACTTATGTAATATATTCCACATTATGTATAAGGAGAGATAACTGTTTTTTTATATATGCATCATGTTAACATCACGAACTGTTTCCTAAAGACATGAAAACTTCTGTATGTAGATATATTCTGTCTTACACTTAGCCTCTTCAACGTTTGACATAGGCATGTGATTGATAATAGCATCAATGAATTTCCAGACAAGCATAGTACCTACTAGCATACACTTATGTTTTAGTGCCTTCAGAAAATAATACCAACTGTATCATTTGTAACAGCCTTGACAAATTAAATATGTAAATGCTTGCAGGTACTAGACGCTTAGTTTGTTTGAGCTGTGTCCAAATTCCTTTAAAAGTGGAAGATAAGGATGAAGGTGTATGATAGCTGGCAGCGTTTTTATGGTTGCCTGTAAGAGATTGCCCTGAGCGATAAGGCCGCCAATTGTACTATTATTTGTATTGTTTTTTGTTTACATGTACTTTAAGTGTTGTACAATAAAGAATTATAAATAAATAAAAATACTATAAAAAGCAAAGTACTGACTGGCTTATCATCATCCATCTCAAATCGATAAACACAGAAATCTATTTTGTTGATTTTATATTGTAGACATCGTTATTCTCTTCTAGTAATTCAATTCCTAAGAGGAGAAATAAATTTTTTTTTTATTCGATAAAATTTTACACCACGTGGGCGAAGCAGCGAGCAAAAGCTTGTCTAATCTATAAGTTTATCTGCCACGTCTCGTTCACGAAAGCTGCCGCGAATAGACTTGTTACATATACGATTCAATCGCGTAAGGTTGCACCATTCATGCATATCGACCGCATCATGATCTCTGCGACATAAACATATTCTCAATATGACGCTTAAAGGCAGACCACGTCTCACATCCATACAGGAGCACAGGAGGTATGATGGTTTTTTTATATATATGAGAATTTTAAGTCCCATAGGTATCTTACGATCTTCACATCGGTGACTTCTCGCTACTTAGGCCGTGCAACGCCAATACGAACCCTGATTTTTTTGTTTGTTTTATTTACTTGAATGACGAGACGAACAGGTCGCTCGCTTGACGGTAACCGCCCCGCCTGTTCATAAACAGAAGCAACGCCACACAGAACTTTAAATAATAAAGCACTGCAAGACACTGGACTGCGCTCGTCCCCTGAGACATAAGGTGTTAATTTCACTGGCTTCAATGTCCTTCAAACCGGAACACAACAGTGCTTACACACTGTTGCTTGGTGGCAGAAATATACAAAGCGGTAGTACCAACCCAGCCGGCCTCTCGCAAACGAGGGACCTACCACCTTGTAAAGTCAAGCACTCTCGCAATCCATATATTTTAACTGACGACTGCCTCGGTGGCGCAGTTGTGATGCGTACGCGTTACGATTGAGACTAACGCTGAGGTCTCGGGTTCGATCCCCGGGTCGGGTAAAGTGGTATTGGGTTTTTCTATTATGAAATGCTCAGTATCAGCCCGGAGTCTGGAATTTGTGCCCGGTATTTTGGCGATAGGTTCGCCCCCTATCACGTCGTGGGACGGAGATACGCTAGGCGAAAAGTTACACCTCTGCCTACCCCTTCGGGGATTAAAGGCGTGAGTGCGTATGTATGTATATATGTTTATTTTAATCGTCGAAGACACCGAAGCTAACTCACACACATCGATCATAGAATTTCATTTGGAGTAACGGAAATTGTCAATGTTATTCAAGTAATTATATAAGGGGAGGTAATATCTAATATTGAATACAAGGCAACACGTGTATTAATTAACACTCGTGATGTATAATTTCATCGATGGTAATTATTACAGAGTGTCTGTTTATCTAATATCATCTGACATTAGAGGTAACATTGTCGGGTAAATGCGGTTTCAGAACATCTTGATTGATTGTGATTAAAATTTATATCGTAGCTTCAGCCCGTGAGTTCGTTTGCCTGGAAGTTCCGGTCAAATGAGAAGTTTCAAATGATTTACCATAGACATTGGTGGTTAGTTGACCCATGTACGATGGCACGTACTTATCACAAAAAGATCAGGCTTTGAGTGGATCTCCGATGAATCATGATCATAAATGTATTGTAATAAATAACTTATTTTAGACAATTGTGATACGCGATGCGGTTTAGTGGAATGTATTGAAAGGCCAAGTTACTAAAATAAATAATAGATGTGCCCACTGGTCAATAAAAGCCATTATGAGAGAAATGTTGAGACCTAACTTTACAGGACAAATTTTTCAATGAGCTTTAAAGCTATTTCTTACAAGAAAGTCAAGACAAACGTAAATATTTTGCGTTATATTCATAAAGCAAAAAATACAACAAAAGCCACTGTGAGCACTAAGAGGAATTTATATCACGTCCCTAAAAGACTGTTTTATTGCTACTCCCGTTTGTGTCAATAGACGCAACAATGACTCATAACATTTCCCATCTTTTATGGCCGAAGGAAACATTTTTTCTACCTCAAACATAGCTACCGGTGGTGTTACAAAAGACAATAGATTTTTTTCAAATCCGGACCTTCAAGGTTTAGTTCATAACAAAGAATTTTAAGTCAAAGGGAAATAAAACACTCGACACATCAATAACTTTGTTTTTTAGTACCTCAGACTTGAGATTTCTTTGTTAACTATGGTTTATTAAAAGAGCTATGAGATTTCTGTCATATCTCTAGAGAAGCAAATTATTACGAATAAACGAAGTCTTGACAAAGGTTTTTGGAGATTAAATGATGATAAAGGTGTAGAAGTTGTTATAACTATACTAAAACAATAAACTTTAAGTTTTATAATAAAAATGTATATAAGTAACATATTATGGCAGATTTCAAGCAAAAATATTTTTAGACATTTCAAGACGTTTATAAGTACTAAAACAGTACAACACACCTAAAATAGCTTTAACCTTTAGAAACATTAGCTTTTATTAATAACCTACATAGTATAGGAATCGTGTAGTCTGGAATGACGAATGTTGCCACTCAATTATGATTCTTATCACCCACAAAATTGAGTAGTGCGAGTATTATTATGGCGCCGTTTGAAATTAAAAAAGCTGTCCGTTTCTTATAGAAGAGCAGAAGCCGGCAAACGAGCAAGTGGGTCATCTGGTGGTTAGTGATCTCCACCGCCAATAAATACAAACCATACCAAAAAATATATAGATGAATTGCCTTCCTTTAGGAAAAGGAATGGGGATTGGGAAGGGACGGGACATTTGGGCCTCCGAAAATTTTACTGATGTACGAAACGCAACAGCAAGCTGTTACTTTACGTCAGTTTTCTTCATGCCGTAGCATTAACTCGAACGAGATAGCTCATTCAGCCAGCCTCTATTGCCTAGTAGGCGTAAGCTGGCTGTGAAACAAGAGGTTGTGGGTTTGATTCCCGCACTGAGATAAATGTTTGCGTGATCAATAAATATTTGTTTCGGACCGGGTGTTGTGGTACCGTAAGGCCCTCGTATTACCTGATACCCACGACACGATTATTCTAATGTAGGGTCAGCACATTGAGAAAGAAAAAAAGTGTCTACAGCGTAACTCTACCACTTACAGTACTCTACCATTGTACTTGTAATAATAGGCCTATTTTATACACGCCCTACTGCTAGGTGCGGGCCTTCTCTACTGAATGAGAGGGGTTAGGCCTAATGCGGTTTGGCAGACTTCACTTACCTTCGAAATTCTTATAAGAATATTTCAGGTATACAGTTCCTCATGATGTTTCCTTCACCGTTAAAGCAAGCGATAATAATAGTTAATACACACATAACTTAGAACAGTCAGAGGTGCATGCTCTTGGGGCTGGTTTTGAACCTGCGACTTTAGTCTCGACAGTCTGTACCACTCCCCGCTGAACTATCGCTGCCACCACTACTATACTTATTCTAATAAATATCGAAGCATATAAATTGAAATAACAAGAACGTATGTTACAAAGCAGCGGTTGATCAGCCGACGGAAGTTTAATAATTCATTGAAGACAATGTGGGTGTAAAATATTCTAATTGGTGATCGTGGTGTGGGCGTCGGTACCTTCACCACGCGTGACAACTTACACAACTTGTTAATAAGTACAATATTAATAACATTTAATTGTTGGTAATGAATATAATTTTTACTTAAAGTAACTAATTGTGTCCTCACGATGTTCCTTCGCCGTTAACGCAAGCTATCGCTTTAATATTAACAATTAATACACACATAACTTAGAAAAGTCAGAGATGTGTGCTCTTGGCACTGGTTCCGAACCTGCGATTTTCGTCTCGACAGTCCGTGCCACTCCCCACTGAGTTATCGATGCTTGAGGAAACATCGTGAGGAAACCTGCATACCTTAGAAGTTTTCCATAAGAATTTCAAAGGTATGTGAAGTCTGCCAACCCGCATTAGGCCAGCGTGGTGGACTAAGGCCTGACCCCTCTCATTCAGTAGAGGAGACCCGTACCCTGGCAGTGGGACATGTATAATACAGGGCTAATAAAAAAAAATAGTGTGGTATTATTTGGTGGTTGAGGCGCTCATAGACAGCTACACTCTTGCTCTTAAGCAACTCTTGGCGGGGTCAGTCTATGGATGGGTGACCGCTTAGACGTATTTCAACTGAGCGTCTCCGTGCTTCGGAGGGCACGTACAAAGTCGGTCCCGGTTATTATCAACTGAAAGAAGTTGTTCAGCCAAGTCGGAGAGGCCTTCGGACGGATAAAAAGCTCTTGACAATAGGTTAGTCACTAAATAATTAATATTAGATTAGACTAGGTGGTATAAACTTGAAGGTCTGCTTCCTAGATCGTAGATTTTTTATTAGGTTTAATAGGACAAAATAAGAAAGTCGCTCGCTTGATGGTAAGCACTCACACCTGCGTATAAATAGGAGCAACACCACACAGATATGAATGCAATGCCAAGCTACTGCTTGAACAGTGCTTACACACTAACAGCTTACACACTACTGTGTGTAAGCACTATTGTGTTTCGGTTTGAAGGACATTTAACAACTTATGTCTCGGGGTGACGAATACAGGCCAGTACCATGCAGTACTTTGTAATTCAAAGTTCTACGTGATGTTCTGTCTGTGTATGGGCAGGCGTGGCACTTACCATCAGGCGAGCGACTTGCCCGTTTCGTCATTCAGGCTAGTAAAAGTAGTTAATGCTAGTCGTTACAATACTGTCATTATCTAAAGTTATTTAAATAGTAGGCGTCTTGAATAAATAGTGACTTGCCTAAAAGCCCCGTCAATTACACAAGCTAGTAATTAAAGGTACGCAATTCGAGTATTTCTATAATGTCAAATTGCTCTTCATGTTTTGTAATGTTTCGACTATTTAAATTACATACATATACATACGCACTCACGCCTGTAATCCATGAAATGGTAGGCAGAGATGTAACCAGTGCACCCACATTTCGCCGAGCGTATCTCCGTCCCATTATGTGATAGGGGGCGAGCCTATCGCCATACCGGGCACAAATTCCTGTCTCCGGCTGACAGTCAGCATTTCGTAATAGAAAAACCCAATATAACTTTTACCCGACCCGGGAATCGATCCCGAGACCTCGGCGACAGTCTCAGTCGTAAAGAGTACGCATTACAACTGCGCCACTGAGGCAGTCTGGACATGAATTTAAAACTAAGTAAGTCTTCATTAACTGTCTTTATGCAGAACATTTTGCTGACCTGTTAGAGCTACGATTCGCCCAATTACTTATATACACATTAGTGAATAATTTTAAATATAATTAAGAAGAATTTAAAGCCACTTAAGCTACATTATGTATTTTTTTTTATCCTAGCTTGGCAAAGTGACTACGGTACACTTGATGGTAAGTGTAGCGCAATCCAAAAAAACTGTCGACCAACGGCAGACGATGTGTCTATCGTAGGTCGGCAAAATTATGCCGGTCTGCCTAATTGCTTCTTCACACTCCGTTTAATGCACTCCATATTATAGGAAGGAGGGAACACGTGTGACGGCAAACTATTCCACAGCATGGTCCGGCAGAAGTAAGATTTTGCGAACTTTTTAGTTCTAGCCGAGATGGAGGAGACCACGAAGCTGTGGTTCTGTAAGCCAGCACGCGTGGTTCTCTTAAGGAAAGGTGAGGTGAAATACACAATAATGTATTTCACCTCACCTAATACCTGGGTTTAGAGCTATCTGGATACGGGTTCCGGATAACAAAAAACCCTTCCTTCCTTCCACTTGTCCTTATCCCACTTGCAGTGGGGTCGGCGCAACATTAACACATGTTACAGAAAGATTTGACACCCTCCGTGGCGCAGTGAGCGAGTAGCCGGCTGCGAAGCGAGAGGCCGTGGGTACGATTCCCACACCGAGACAAATGTTTGTGTGATCCACAAATATTGGTTTCGGGTCTGAGTGTTGTGGGACCGCTAGTCCCTCGAAGTTTCTGATACGCACGATACAGGTTATGGGGTTGGTACTATGTGTGTGACTGTTGGGTGTATTTATTTATTTGATTTATTTGCCTTGTAGTTTTTACGACCGTCTGTCTGACGTCAACCCCTCTGAGGAGGTATACCGGATAACAAAAAACCGAAGTAACATATTATAATTTAATATCAAGTGTCACGGTAAGCATTTTTTTATGGCATAAGCCGGCTAACAAGCAAGTGGGTCACCTGATGGTAAGTGATCTCCACCGCCCATGTACGCCCACAATACCAAAAGAATCATAGCTGCTTTGCCGACCTTAAAGGAAAGGTATAATTAAGGAATAGGGAAGGGGAGGGAGTTTGGTCCTCCGGATATCTCACTCACCGTACGAAACGCAGCAGCAAGCTGCTACTTTACGCCGGTTTTCTGTGAGACAGTGGTAATGACCCGGACGGGCCCATACATGCTGTAGCCAAAAGTATCTACAGCGTGGCTCTACCACTCAAAACTTTTTACTATTTTTTTTCATAATAATTATTGCTAACTAGCAGCAGTTTTATGACTAGTCGATAACAGTATAGCTACACTAATATTTTTTTAGATAAATCTATTTATCCTACCTTGAGGATCTGAGAAGAAAAATACAGCCATGTTTAATAAAAAAAATAGCAATTTAGACTACTTAAGAGGTGACGAGGTCTGAGATAGAACTGCATGTGTCATTAAGGTAGAGTTTGCAAATTAAATTGTTCAATTCCTATTAGCATGCTCGTCCGGAGCGGTATCAGCTCAATTAGATTCATTTGTGTTAATCCAATGTTGACCGAGTGAGCCGGAGGGAATTTCGTCAGAGCATTCATATGAGTCACTACGTTTCCTTTTTGTATTGTGTACTTTAGTTCAAGTACTCTTTTATGATTTCCTAGTAACTGTTTGTTTATTACTTTATGGGATTTTAGTAAATTTGTATGATGTTGGTGTGATTAAGATTCTATTTTTAATTCCTAGGAAAGAAAGTTAGGATCTGTATCACAATATCCATTGAAATATTATCGTCAAATGACGCATTAGATCCCCGGCATACTACAACAGAACTGAACAGAACAACTGTCATCGGTATTACATTTTCAAATTGTTATATAAGAATATTTGAAAATAGAACATTGAAGTTGTCTGCACGGTTTCATTCCGTCGTAGTATAGTCGTGTAATTAATGTAGGTTGTACCATCCGTCAGTTAAATTTAATACTAATGTGTTAGCAATGGTTCACGTTATTATTAGGTTTTAAATTGTTTTCAGTGCTATCAAAACCAATGAAGGTGTCGTCAACCATTGATTGTAACAAAAACTTTAACTTTAACTGACGGATATTAACAATCCACACTTAGGTACTTATTGATATGGCATACGCTTTAAATAAAATAATATTGTTTTTTTAAATGTTATGAGATAAGTAATGTTTAATTGACATTGTGAAACGCTTAGTGTATATATTTTTTCCATTATCATTGCATTCCATTATTATTTGTTGAATATTGATATCAATAGTAAAGCTATAATATCAGTATACAATAGCAACTATGAGAGCATAGTAGTATGTAACACTGCCATCCTAGCAGAAATACAAACTCACGGTATTTTAATACACGGCTTATAGATACTAATACGTATTTGAAATTCAGTAAGTTTCTAGGGATTATGACATGTGCGGTAAAATAGCCGCAGCATTCAAGTCACGTAAATCCTCGTACGTTGTTAGATTTAGTTCAGGTGTATTTTTAATGTGCTTTTTAATTTTACTGTGCGTTTTAATTTATGTACGTGTGCCAGTATCATAGTGAAAAAATTATATTATGGATTACGTGTTTTTCTATTGTGTGTTAATGTGATATTTTGTATTAAGATTTAGTTCAGGTCTATTTTAATGTGCTTTTTAATTTTACTGTGCGTTTTAATTTATGTATGTGTGCCAGTATCACAGAGAAAAACAATATATTAGGGATTTCGTGTTTTTCTATTGTGTGTTAATTAATGTGATATTTTGAATTTAGATTTAGTTCAGGTGTATTTCTAATGTGCTTTTTAATTTTACTGTGCGTTTTTAATTTATGTATGTGTGCCAGTATCATAGAGAAAAATTGTATATTATGGATTTCGTGTTTTTCTATTGTGTTAATGTGATATTTTGTATTTAGGTTTATTTAGGTTTTAATGTGCTTTTTTAATTTTACTGTGCGTTTTAATTTATTTATGTGTGCCAGTATCATAGAGAAAAATTGTATATTAAGGATTTCGTGTTTTTCTATTGTGTGTTGATGTGATATATTGTATTTAGATTTAGTTCAGGTGTATTTTTAATGTGCTTTTTAATTTTACTGTGTATTTTAATTTATGTATGTGTGCCAGTATCATAGAGAAAAATTGTACCTATATTATGGATTTCGTGTTTTCTATTGTGTGTTAATGTGATTTTTAATTTTACTGTGCGTTTTAATTTATATATGTGTGCCAGTATCATAGAGAAAAATTGTATATTAAGGATTTCGTGTTTTTCTATTGTGTGTTAATGTGATATTTTGTATTTAGATTTAGTTCAGGTGTATTTTTAATGTGCTTTTTAATTTTACTGTGCATTTTAATTTTTGTATGTGTGCCAGTGTCATAGAGAAAAATTGTATATTATGGATTTCGTGTTTTTCTATTGTGTGTTGTTAATGTGATATTTTGTACTTTTTTCAATTCTAAATGTCTGAATACGTACAGTATTACAAGTATTCTACTTCGGCAATCTTCGTTTATCTTAGAAAACACAAAGGTCTAGGATAATATAGAGAAGTTATAACATTATATTATTTTTCTCTAAGTGCCGAAGCCCGAAAAGTTGAACATTGTTTTAGATTGAATATTAAATCGTAAAGTAAGAAATTATAGAAGAACTTAATTATAATCGTAGCATTGTACATATTATAATGCTTTCGTGTTTTATATTGAAAATTATTTCTCATCATGACTCATCATGACTATTTAGTTTTATTATATCGACCCCGATAAAGGATAAAATGTCAAGGTTATTTGATTAAATAAATTAATATAAGGTGTTGAAATAAAAAATGTATTATGCAAAAATTATCACAATGGCTTTATTAAAGTACATAAATAGTATACTCGTGACTTATATGGACATTTATTTACACAATATATACAAATTCACAATATTTCTACAGCAGTCTTATAGAATGTATTTACACCAAAATGACGAAACGCCCTTTGTAACGGCGAGAAATTATAAAAATAGAATACAATTTTAATTATTTGGTAAAGCGCGCGTTGCGTTCAATATTCACATGAAGCTTTGACTAAACGATTTATTAATGTTCGTGAGAAGCACATAGACTAGACGAGATACGATTGACCCGAGGTTTGCGTATCGATCAACGGTGGCGGCGGCGGCCAGTGTCGAAACTCTCGCCTTCTATTCGGATTGTTCGCGCCTAATTCTAACGACGAGTAGTCTGAATCTATTGACGAATAGATGTGGTCCGAGGGAGGCCGGCCCTCATGCCCGTACCCAGTATGAACTTGCTGAGGACGGTTCTCCACAAACTCAGGACTAGTACTGACTCCATCGGCCGATCCCCTCATTTTCTCCGTAAACGAAAAAGATCGCATCGTCCCATTCTGCACACCACTTCTCATCGCATAAGTATTTATATTATTTCTATACGCGGACGATTTGGATTTACATTTCCGATCCGGCATCGCGTACCGCAGTTTGTCCCAGAATTTATTTTGACCCCATCTTATCCTCGAGCTCGTTTTCAAATACGGCCTCAGATCGGGATCACACTCCGCCTCAGGCAACATTGAACTCTCTTCTATTATCACTAAAGTGTAAATTCGCGATTTAAGTATTTCATGTAATGCTTGTCGAAATTCAAAACGTGACCATTCTGTTTCAATAAAATTTCTTGTTAATACGAGTATAATGCGCTTGGAGGCTTCCGCGGCCTCGGGAAGCGGCAACGTGCACTGCATGTATGCGACATTGTGCTGCGGTATATCTCTGTGATGCAAACAAAGGTGGTACGAAGGACTTCCATTTTCCAACTCAGCGGCTAATGTTTGAATAACAAAGTCATCATCTTTAGGACTGTAGCACACATAAGCATCGTATAATTTATCAGTGTCATCGTACGCTCCAGTGAATGGAAACAATCTTATGCCGCAGCTCGTATACAGCCATATGCGAATCGTGTCTCTGAATAAGAAAATCACAAGGATGACTAACATAATCAACATGAATCCGGAGAGCGTAGTTACCATCATAGGCATGTAATTTGAGACCAACATGTTATCTATAACAGAATCTCCCGCGTAATAGTCACTGCAAATTGTGCCATTCAAGTTGAGCTCTTTCTTTTGTGTAGACTTAGGATCGGGGTTCCAACACCACACGTCTGTTATATCAACTATCTTATGTACGTTGTCCGATATGAATGATGTAAATCTTTGCAGATATCTGCATTTGCACGACCACAAGTTGTTTCCCAGGGATAGTGCGTTAAGCTTTGGCTTTGTATTTAGACTCCAAACAGAGAAGTCGATGAGTCTATTGCCATCCAATCTGAGAACTGTCAAGGAATGCAATGAAGAAAACGTTGAATTTGCTATGTAACTAATAAAGTTATCTTGCAAATAAAGCTCGTTAAGCTGGGTCAGATGTTCAAACTCGTAGCCGCTTAAATGTTTTAGTTTATTGTTTCCGAGATGCAGTGTAATGAGCGAGGACAGACCGGCAAACGTTTTATTCTGTATGTTTTCCACTTCGCTGGAATTTACATAAAGCGATTTCATATTTTTTCGCCCGATGAATGCATAATTCTGCAATATTTTAAAGTCGTTCCCGTCTAAGTAGACCTCGGTCGCGTCCATCGGTATTTTTTCCGGTATTTCAATAGCTCGCTGGCTGGAACAATCGACTACGTTTTTGTTCCACGTGGGATCGTGATAACAGGAGCAATTATACGGGCATGTCATTTGGCAATCGCACGCTACAAAATCACAACAACGACATAATGTAAAGCAATGTGTTTCGTATGTACACAAAAAATCTGTAGGCTTCAAATTACCGAGGGGTATATGGGTTACACCCCTCGTATGCGTCATTTTGCACAACACATTCTCAAGATCCATAATTCTTGGGTGCTGTCTCATAGCGGTCATATTGTTTATCAACGGCAACCATTCCATCGAGCAATCGCAGTTAAACGGATTTCCTCCAATGTAGAACTCGGGCAGCGACTTGTTCAAGGGTACAGGAGACAGGCGTAAGCTGTTTATATCTAAATGTGATATCTCATTTGCGTAAATATCAACCCGAGTAAGGTTGTGTTTGTCCATAAACGTGTTAACTTGTATATTGTTTATGTGATTATTGTTTATGAACAGCAATTCAACACTGTGCGGTATCGCTAGTGGCGATATGTCGACGATACGGTTGTGGCTCACGTCTAAAGTTGTTATTTGAATTTGATCTTGAAGTTTATAGTAATTGCCTAAGTGTTCTATAAAATTTCCATGGACATCGAGCCACTTCAATTTGCTGGGCACAAAAGCATAGTCAAACCACACTAAATGATTTTCCGACAGATTAAGCCATAATAAACTTAATAATCTTGAGAAAATTCCATTGATATCCGATATAAAGTTACCGTCTAATCTTATGGCTTCTAATTGCTGGTTTCTTGAGAAGCTTCCGAGTTCCACGGCTTGTATTTTGTTCTTCGCTAAATTTAAAACTTGTAAGCTCGGTAATTCCCAAAACATGCCAGCGGTCAAATTACCGATTTGATTGTCTATTAATCTCAAACCAGTCAGCTGGTCCAAATTTTTGAACGATCCATTTTTGATATCAGTTATTTGATTCTCGCCGAGATCTAAAGTTTTTAACAAAGACAACTCCCAAACAGCTGACGGCACTTCTGTAAGTTGATTGGAACTCAAATCTAATTCTTTTAAATCGGAACAATTCTTAAAAGCTTTCGGGTCTATGTTTATAAGAAGATTATTATTTAAATTTAATTTACTAAGTACAAACAAACCATTGAATAGAAACTCGTCTATAGTATGTAATCGGTTTTCAGCTAAATTCAAAGTGTGAAGATTGTACAAAGGAAGGAAAGTGTTCTCTTCAATGTAGCCAATCGAGTTATTCCTTAAATCTAATATCTGCAGAAAGAACAAATCTTTGAACGTCTTACCGTCGATCCTCGTCAACGCATTATTGGATAAATTCAATATGACTAAGCGTATAAGGCCAATAAACGTACCGCCGTCTATGTGCGCACTAGAGAGCTTATTATTCGATAAATCTAAGACAAGCAGCTGTTCTAATCGGTGGAACACGCCTCTGGCTAGCTCAAATAGTAGGTTATTATTTAAATACACTTCTCGTAACTCTTTCGTGCTGGCAAATGTGCCTTCAGGTATGAACTGTAAGTTATTGTAGGAAATGTTTAATATACGTAACGAAATGAGTCCGTTAAACGTTTCACCTGAAATGTCAGTAATGTTGTTATTCTGCAATTTTAACTCTTGTAGCCGTTTCAATCCAGTAATTTCTGAGTCTTCAGACAGTGATTTGAGTTCATTGTAACTCAAGTCCAAACTTCTTAAACTCGAGCCGCAAGATTTTCCAAAACCGAGGCGATCGACGCTTTTTAGCTTGTTCTCAGTCACGTTCAATATTTGTAAATTTTCTAATGGGCAGAAAACATCGGAAGGTATGACTTTTAAATTGTTTTTTCCGAGATCGAGAGATTGCAGTTCCCGTAGTCCGTTGAAAGTGCCAAGCGAGAGCTCCAAGTTTTTATTCGGGCTCCAATCGTAGTTTTTAGAGCGTATCGACAACTTTTTCAGTTCACGTAATCCTTCGAACGCATTACCCGGTATCCTGAGTAGTTTGCAGTTCCAAAGTGTTAGTTCGGCGAGCGTTGAAAATCTTTGAAAGTAGTTCGCTTCGAGATAACTTTCGAACAATAGCAGCTGGTTGCACTCGACGGTGAGACGTTTTGTGTTTTCTGAAGGTGCAGATGCTAAACTGGATCTATCGGTGTCGAGCGTCCGCACCCGGCACAGGGTGCTTTCATCTCCTTTGGACGGGCGGTTGCAATTATCCACGCCTGGAGCATAGGCTGCGTTGACACCAAACGTCACAAACAAAAGAGTCAGCAGTTGTAACATTTTTTACACACATTTGTCTATGTCGTAACGTCAGTTAGAAACGTTCACTAAGTGTCAGAGTTTTATAAAGACACCAATAACATGTCACTTCACAGGTCAATGTTTACGTCGCGGCGCACGTACGTACAGTGTCCGGAGCGACACGAACTCGTGCCACCCTCATCGTGGTCGGTGTGCGACTGACGAAGCGATCGGTTCGTCAGTCTAGCGAGAGTGGTGGCTCATAGCCGCCCCCTCTGACACCGGGCCCCCCCGCCCGCATTCTCACCCCCACATAGTTACACGTTCCCTCGCATGGCGCCACTTGCGCGCTCGACGGCTCTCGCACAATTATGTAATGTTTTCTTAATCGAGCATCCGCATCGGTTTAAAAAGGAAACTTGCGTCACATCCACCGCAATTATAGTTATAAATGTGCAGTCTTTCTACTGCTGTATAATTAGCATACGTTTATGAAACTGTCTAAGTTGATTCTTAACATATACATGACATGAAAGCTCGGTAATTTTAAGTACTTAGAAGTCACGACTACTGCAAGTAATTTAAGTGTTTGATTTTTTATAATAATTTACGTCCAAAGAATATCAAATAGAAAAACATGGGAGCGCAGTTGAGGAAGTTACTTGCGTACTAATCTAATTTATTTTTATTGGGCGAAACAGAACAGGAGGCTAAAACAAAGACAAAGGAAACATCAAAGTGACAATAGGGAACAAAGTGCAACCGTTGTAGAAGCACCCTTAATTCTTTACGCTGTCACTTATTGAATTCTCAACTCACATACTTCAGCGAAGATACCCAATAAAGCTTGTTTGGCGTCGCGTACGGAACACATTTTTGTCTAAGTAAACGTTCAGAATTTTGACACAGTGAATGGGTACGGTTTTTGGTCAACAAATTCCTATATCCTATAGGGGTAGGTGTAAACTTTGTGGAAGTTGATAATTTGATTTCCCGTTCAACACGTAAAGTCGTTTACGGCCCTAACTAGAAGTTAGTTACAGAATACGTTTCGAGTTCGGGCCAATAGTAAACGGTATAAGAACATCTTTGTTAGAGGTCTATATACCTAGATTCCTGTAGTCGTTGTTTATTTTGGCCTGAATACATTTAATTTATAAAGCACAGTCAAGAAAATCTTATAAGATTGTGTATTCTAATTTAAGTTTCTATTTCAAGTGGATAATCTTGTTGTATAGATTTTATGTCACTGGGATGGTTTAATAAATGTATCTCTAAATGTTACATAATATTTTTTTTTGTTGTAGGCGGATCCACGGAGACGCCGGCATAACGCCAGACAGAAAAAAGGAAGTGATTTTATAGTTAACGTGGTATATAACGACCTATTGACCTAACTTTCTATGTCTAGGTGATATAGAAAATGCGATTGTTTTGTTCGGCTCAATTATGTCACTAGCAGGTCGCTCGCCTGATGGTAACTGACACGTCTATCAATAAACAGAAGCAACACCATTAATAACTGTGTGTGAATTACAAACTGTTGGATGATACTACACTTTGTCCTTATCGCCCAGGTGATATAATGTGCTAAGTAACAGTAACTTCACAGCCTTCAGTGTCTGCAAACTGGAACACATTAGTGCTTGCAAATTCTAAGCAGCAGCTTAGCGGTAGAAAGAGCCAATGCGGTGGTACTTACCCGGAAGGACTCACCACCGAGTAAGATTAATTTACATTTAGATTTATAGAGCCATTTACATTTAGATATATTATAAAAGCCAGAATAAAGCCGAAGAAGAAACGTAATATTCATACTATCAGGTGAAATAGAACATGAACAGATTTTTTATTCCAACAAACTAAAACATTAACGTCAAAGAGCCTACAAAACAAAAATATCCCGTCAAAGCAAGCCTCGTTACGACCCTTGTGCAACAATAGAAAAACCTTCCCTTATCTAGGTCAACTCCGGCAAAAACTCCACGCTAAGAGGAAAGTTTTCCGTCTTAAGTGATAAAACACGCCGAACACAACCAAAAAACATCAAATACTGCGATATCATTATTAATGTCTAGTGCCAACATATCCTGTATCAAAAGTTGGTCTTGTCAAGAGTTCTTAGCGTTGGCTTGATAAATGACTTCGCCCACTTTTGTGAAAGTTGTGCGTGTGTTTTTTTCTGTTCATCTGGAGGATGTCACAGCCTGCAGGGTACGTGCTTCGACTGCTGATGGCGACGCTAACGCGGCCTGCTTGTACCCGTAGGATTATTCGGATCGGTGTCGTTTTTGAACTAACCTTTTTATCCCTTGTAAATTGCGGGTACCGGAATTTTCTTTTGGTAGTTTTGGATTCTGTTTTAATTTTAACTTAGCTATTGGAGTAGATAATCATTGTGATACAGCAGCTTATTCCATTTTCGGATAGTTTGACAGCCTCAGTGGCGCAGTGGGCAAGTAGCCGACTGTGAAATGTGAGGCCGCGGGTTCGATCCCGCATCGAGAAAAATATTTGATTCGAGTCTAGGTGTTGTGAGACCGAAAGTCTCTCGTTTTTCTTGATACCTACACACGCCAAAAGATAATCGTATCTTACTGTGGGATCAGGACTATGTGTGTGACTGTTGGGTGTTATTTATTTATTATGATAATATGACAGCCTTCGTGGCGCAGCAGACGAGTAGCCGGCTATGAAACTAGGGGCAGCGCGTTCGGTCCCTGCATTGAAACAAATGCTTGTGTAATCCATAAAAAATTGTTTCGGTTCTGGGTGAACCGAAAGTCTTTCGTAGATCTCGACACCGACACGACACAATACTTAACTATTCGTATGACTATTGGGGTGATTTTCTGTGGTATCATAGCGCCTAAAGAAATAGGCGAACATGGATGCGGTTCTTTTATTAAAAATTTTGTAACCTTGACATAATACTGCAACCAAGCCATCTGTAGCTTCTAACTACCTGATATAGTAGTTATATCGTATTTGGACTCATCGTATAGGCTGCGTTCAGTAAACTACTCACTCCCAACTGTCTTAGAGGTTGACCTGGGATAGACGATGGAGTAGTAAAGTGGTTACAAAACTAAAAACGTGATGATGATAAAATTATGTCGAAGATAATAACGGAACTCTTTACAAAGTAAACATTTGAATCACGTCTCAGATGATATAGTTTGCTTATTTAGGTTATAAAGCCTAAGCATGCACAAACATAAAATAATTCTGACTTAAAACACGACATATATTATAAAACGCTAAAAAAGAATAATGAAAACAAAAATGCCTTACTCAATACGACTAATGTTATTAAACACCTAACCAAAACATTTTGTAAAACGAGAGAATTGCACGCAGTTAATGATCTTAAACGTAAACTTTTGAATTTAAGACATGCTTTATCTACATCTTCAAATTCAACGGCAAAATAATCGTTTAGGATTTTATCTGTCCCATTTAGAATAACGGCAGAGCTCCTTGCATAATTTAGAAGCGAGGAAGTGTAATTAAAAACATTATTTTGCGCCACCAAGTTTCTTCCATTGTTATCTACGATCATGGATACGTCTTTGGAGGAAATCCTATTAATGGTACATGTTATCTTGGTGAATGTATACGCATTGCTATCGTTTATCTACGCGTGAGGCTGAGTACTAAATAAGGCGCAGAGAATCCATTGGTAGAGGTTTATTTCAGTTTTGATAATGGTTGAAACTTTTATCGGGCGACTTATGGTAAACATTGTGATAGTGAATGTATGGAAATTACTAATTTTGCCGCCTACATGATTACTTTGCGAGATATGTTGTCTCTTGGAATTATTCTAATAATTCATTACAAAGCGAGTAAAGTTTAATAAACGGAATTTAAATGAGAATTGAGTTTCTTTAAAAAAAATTAACAAAGTCACTATACAGTCAGCCACTGCCAAAATTCCTTGCCTGCAGCAACTATATTGCCCGCGTAAACCTTTTATCTTTTTTAGTTGTAGTTAGATTATGTTGGTGCAAATTAATATCTTTAGATTATGATGGTTCAAATTAATATCTTGCTTACTTTGTCTTATGAGATTTTTTTATCTTGTGTTGCACCAAATAAATGTTCTTTCGTTCTCTTTTCTTTCTATTATGCAAAACTCCAATAGTACACTACATTCTTAAAAAGGGATCATCAGGCGTATTTGATATTTAAACTGTCTGAATTCGTATATCCATTAGCCTTAAATGCAGTTATTAAATAGAATAGTCTAGTCGTGTCCAAAGGCCGTGTGCGTATCTAGGTGGAGATCTGGTCTAATCGGCACCTGCTACCCGTTCCCAATACAGACTCGTTCGGAAACAACAGCCAGTCGCGTGTTATATTCAAATTACGTACCCACTTTACTCTTGCCGCCGTCTGTACGATAATATCGACATCTCGTATATTTTGGTGTTATGTATTTAATGAAAAAAAAAAATACTGGAAAATGGTAGGAATAGTGTTATGAGAAAATAATTGCTTGTTAATATGGTGGCAGTTTGTGGTATCAATAACCATATTTTGCTCCAATTAAAACACAAACAAATTGACATAGTTACATTTACAACGAGTATATTTTAATGTAAAGATCGTGTTTTATTTATGTTATTGATACTTGTAAGTCGACAGCTAGCAAAAACATTACATATTTGGTAATTGATGTACTTTGAAGAGTTTTAACTAATTCACACACCAACAAAGGTAATAAACAAATGACAGGTATCAAAACTGGCTCTCGCAAATTACTTAAAATTCAATAGCGCCTTTGAAACAGTTTAGTTCGTATAACTCACAGCTGGTGCCGTTGCATATGAAGATCTTACACCAAATCCTCACATTCAAAGAACAAAGGATATTCACATACACAAACACGATTGCATTCAAAATCGTCTACTGTAAAGAGCCCCAATACAATCTTATTCTGAAACAGCTTCCACGTATCGACACCGGAGCAGACCAAACGGCAATATTCACGATCCAAATCTATTCAAATGGTGATGCTATCAGTGATAAACTCTATTGTTTTACTTTAGATATTCACGCGTTTTTGCCTTGTAATATTTATACCGGTGGGAAGGTGACCTTACTTAGGAATCAAATTGTCTGAACTAGAAGGTCGGCATAAAATCGAATATGCTTTACAGTTCTAAATATACATTTATCATATACTATTTATAATTGTATTGTTTACGACTAAACCCGAAGTAAATCCATTTTAAAACAGAGGGCAGTCAAGGAAAGGGCATCTACCATGGATATCGCTACGTATACCGAGTTGTTTCCATCATAATATAAATAGAACGTGATATTATTCTAGCAACCTAGCTGGGAGTGGTACGGACTCTTGAGACGAAAGTCACAGGTTCGAGACCAGTCCTAGGATACACAGCTCCAACCTTGCGAAGCTACGCCTGTAATTTAATTAAATTAAAATTTAATAAAATTTAATTTTAATTTAATTTAATTTATTGTTAATTATCTCTTGCTTTAACGGTGAACGAAAACATCGTGAGGAAACCTTCATACCTCATAAATTTGCACAGCAATTTCGAATGTATGTACACTCTACTAATCCACATTCGACAAGCGTGATGGACTAAGGCTTAATCGATCTCATTAGTATTGGAAACCTGTACTAAGCAGTGAGATATATATATAAAACAGTGCTGGTATCAGCCCTGCATATTATACATTGTCCTATTGCTGAGAATGGGAATCCTTTACTTACAAAACGGGAGAATACGACATCTTGTAATTCCTAAAAATATAAATCTGAACATTGATAACAAATCACCAAATGTCAACGATTAACAAAGCCATTATACAGAAACACATGAGGAAATTAAAGTGATTCGTATTGTAATTAAGTTCTCACGAAGGATATTAGTCGAAGATTGCTCGTCAGGCGGCAGTCGCTTCAATCACTCCGATAGTTCCAATCTGTGGGGCGTTGATTAAACAGAATCAGTTCAGTGGGACACTCGAGTTTCGAACTGGTGACGTGATTGCGCAAATCGATATGTAGTGTGGAAGACAGCCGTTTTAAAAATGTAAATTATTTTCATATACATTTTTCATTAGGTGATACTGAAGGTTATTGTTGTAATTTTGGAGAACTAAGATAGATAGATAACTCTTTATTGAACACCTAACTTAAGAAACAATACAAAAGAACCTTATAACTATAATAATGTCAAGAGGCGGTCTTATCGCTAAAAGCGATCTCTACAAGACAACCTTAACTAAGCAAAGTTGCTGAGGATATGGATCCTATTAATATCATAAATGTGAAAGTTTGCATGTTTGATAGTTTGTGAATTTCATGTTTGTAAATAAATCACGCCTCACGGCAGAACTTAGATGAATTTGGCTTATAGGTAGACAAAGATCTGGATTAGGTCTTAGACTTCTTTTTATCCGGTAAAAGACAAGCACGCGGGCGGAGCCGCGAGCAAAAGTCTGTATATTATAACTTTTGAAATAGAAAACAAATCACTATAGATAACCAATTACATAACACTTTTAAAAAATAAATCCCGGATCCTCGGATTTGATCCTAGGGTCGGGTAAAAGTGATATTGGGGGTTTCTTATAACGAAGTGCTCATTGTCAGTCCGGAGTCTGGAATTGTGCCCGGTAGATAGGCTCGCTCCCTATCACATCATGCGATGGAAATATGAGCGGTGAAATGTGGGTGTACTGGTTACATCTCTGTTTACCCCTTCGGGGATTATAGGCGTGAATACATGTATGTAGATATTTTAAAAACAATTAACCATAATCCAAGATGTTGTTAAAATTTTGAATTGTGCGTCTCAAAGGTACTTTCTTATTTACAACGTAATTAACCGCGTCGTTTATTCTGTACCCACATAATTACTATTAGTCTTGCAAAAAGCCAATTAAACTTAATCAAAGACGTATAGCTTACAAGTTGCTAAGTAAACCTAAATGTTTGTCAATATTAAAGTTATATTTCGAATGATCCGCGATCAAACATTAATTAAAACTTGTGTGGGTGTCTTCATATATTAGGTTTTGCTTTCGTTAAAATTTATTTTCGTGTGTTATTAACATTATCATAATCGAAAAACACGTAGTTGCCTGGGGTTGAATTAATTTTGGGCCCGATATGGCGGTAGCCTTGTCCTCTATCACCACTCCTCCTTCTTCCCACTCACAGTGGGGTCGGCACAACATGCGTTTTAACACATGTTACAGAAAGATTTGGCTTGTAGTTTTTAAGACTGGCCGCCTGACTGACGTCAACCCCTCTGCGGAAAAAACACCCAGACCCAAAACAAATATTTATGGATCACACAAATATTTGTCTTGGTGCAGGAATGGAACTTACGGACTCGCGCTTCACAGCCGGCTACTCGCCCACTGCGCTACAGAAGATGTCCTCTATCATCGTATCGTGAGACGATACTTTTTTAAACTGACAAGGCCTCGTAAAGAAGATTGTTCTGATATAATAATTTTCTCGTCTATACATACATACATACGCACTTACGCCTGTAATCCCCGAAGGGGTAGGCAGAGGTGTAACCAGTACACCCACGTTTCGCCGAGCGTATTTCCGTCCCTTATGTGATAGGGGGCGAGCCTATCGCCATACCGGGCACAAATTCCAGACTCCGGGCTGATACTGAGTATTTCGTAATAGAAAAACCCAATACCACTTTACCCGACCCGGGGATCGAACCCGAGACCTCAGCGTTGACCTTAATCGTAACGCGTACGCATTACAACTGCGCCACCGAGGCAGTCATGTCATGTTTTCTCGTCTATCTCATGTGATAAAGTCTCTCCAGGACTGGAGGTGGAAAATCTAGATTCTAGAATAGATCATTCATCTATGCTTGGATCCACCCAGATGTTAATAACTAACCGGATACATTTTTGTACCTTTTGATCTTTATTGTTAGTGATTGCTAATTTAAATACTCGACATTGGCGAAATCATTATAAAATTATAAATCGATGGGGTCATAATCTATTTATTTATTTATTAAGAAACCAACGGCGTTACAAATGTAAGATTCCTTAAAGTACATAATACATAATAAGGCTAATAATAGGTTTCTATCTATAACAACTAGTATGTTGATAAGCGCAATAAAAAGAACATTAACAATTTAATAAAGTAGTAAGTGTGGAAGGGTTCAATAGAATATATTTACTGTAGGTAGTAAGAGGTGGTCTTTGACCCCTTTGACTGTATGTGCATGTATATGTGTGTATCTTTGAGTGTATGTGTATATGCATGAGCATGTGTATGTGTATTTGCAAGTGTAAGTGCATGTGCAAGCACATGCGTATGTGCATATGTGTGTGGGTGTGCGTATATGTGTAAATTTGTAATTAGTTTAAGTTACTATAAGGTACAAAAGTTATTATTCATTTCGGATTAGTTTTATGATATGTTTTTTAAATGTAGATTTAGAGTTACAGAAAAATAAATCAGCGTCAGCAAATTCAGAGTTATATATACGAGGCATTCTAGTTAGCGGGGAATTGGCAGCGTACTTTGTCGTACGACCGGGCACATTTAGTAAAGGCGTGTGGCGAGTGCGCCGCGACGGTGCTCGAAGCGCCACACGCGCCACCAGCTCTTCACAATCAATTTTGCTGTTTACAATATCGTAAAGAAAACACATGTCCATTAATTTACGCCTTTCCTCTAAGGTCAGAAGACCGTGCCGACGACAATCCTCTATGTAGGATGCTGTAGGTATATGTAGACGGTAATTGAGATGGTTAATAAACTTTTTTTGTATGCGCTCAATACGATCTATGTAAACGGCGTATTGCGGTGACCACACCTGACTAGCGTATTCCAAAATACTGCGTACGTACGCATAGTATACCGATTTAACAGCTGCAACGTCTTTAAATGGTTTGCAACATCGAATCACAAAACCTAGACTTTTAAATGCTTTAACTCCTATATTATCTACATGATCTCTAAGCAGCATTTTTTTATCAAAGTAGACACCTAGATCTCTTACAATAGTGGTCCTATCAATTATAATTTCATTGAAATTATAATTATAAAGTACAGGGTTTCTTTTACGCGTGAAACTAATACATTGGCATTTTTGAACGTTAACTGTTATTTGGTTGTCGGCATAGTAATTACCCAAATTATTAAGATCTGATTGTAAATTAACGCAATCTAATTCGGAATTTATTCTACAATAAACTTTTTTATCATCTGCATACATGAGATATTGAGAAAATTTAATGCTATTTGATATGTCATAAAGGTACGCATTATATAATAATGGACCTAAATGAGATCCTTGTGGAACTCCGGTAGGAATCTCAACAAAATCAGATCGATATCCCCCAATTACAACAGCTTGCGATCGATTTGTGAGATAGGATTTTATCCATCTTAACAAATCGCCATGAATCCCTAACTCATAAAGTTTCTTTAGCAGAATGCTGTGGTCCACCCGATCGAAAGCTTTTTCGAAATCCGTGTAGACCACATCAACCTGTCCTCCATTACACATATGTGTCAACACAAAGTCAGAAAAGTTAATTAAATTAGTTGTAGTTGACCGGTTTCTCAGAAACCCATGCTGGTGAGTAGTGATACCTTTAGTAATTGTAGGATAAATGGAATTATAAACTATTTTCTCGAAGACCTTGCCAATTGTGTTTAAAATTGAAATACCTCTATAGTTTTCAATTTTCTAAAAAAGAGTAAATTCCCATTAGAGGTTCTACAGGATATGCATTAAGCAATAAGCATACATAAAAATATATAAATCGATTATCACCGGTGAGACTTACAAATTACTGCCACAGACTCCAATTTTTTTATTTATAAAGCGTTCCCTAACACAAAAAATGCGGGAACGCTACAAAAAATAACCTTAGTTGTTTAAGGCATATCTTAGTGACCTTAGTCACTAAAATAGCCGGAGGCCCAACAACACTCATAACTTCTCATACGTTGCAAGTCTTATTCACTCTGTAACAAAACCATAGCGAGATGTAGCGTTTCGATCAATGAAACAGCAAATTATACATAGAAATTACGAATAACTAATAAATTCTCTTGAAAATATATTTTTTATTGTACTTTAAAATACACTTGTCTACTTATTTTAGTTTTAAAATCATTTTCAGTCTAGTTATAGACAATAGTTTGTATTTAGAAGCGCAAGTGGCGCCATCTCTTGTCGTCGACGGTAAGTTAAAATGTATTGGTCAAAGAAAGAACGGAAGGTAATATGAAATATTATTATTATTTAATTTATATTTTTTTAGTAGATAATAATTTTATTAATGTTTGCATTGCATTATTTCTGCAATGCAAATGTATGTAGTGATGAAGACAATCACAATTTCGTTTCGAAAGATAGCACATGTATTGTCCGGGATTGGAATATGCGCCCGCTATGGTGATATGCTCGTCCCTATCACATCATATGACGAATATTAGCTCGGCAAAACGTGGGTGCAGTAGTTGCACCTCACCTCCCCTTTATATAGGGGATATAGGCGGGAGCTAATGTTATGTTATCCATTCAAGTCTCCGGCAAGTAAACTTGCTTGAGAGTTTATTTGCGCGTAATTTTGCACCGATACCGCTTGTTTGCCTTGTCGCTGCGAGGCAATGTTTGTTGTTAATTATGATAATGGACTGAACAGTAAACACCGCCTGGAGACCATCTCCGGCACCTTCATGTAGTGAATTGATAGATAGAAGGACAGAATTTAATGTGAATGATTTTTTATAGCAGAAACCGGCAAATGAGTAACTGGATGCCCGTCGAGCCGTCATTTATTAATCCACTTAAAATTAAAAAGGAGGTTCTGTATTCGACCCGTATGTATGTAAATTATATCGTGATATTCTTAAAAAAATATATTGGTATCATTTAATTTAAAAGAAAACAATTATTTAAAAACGCTGTAAAATAAAAACTTGCTTGCTTGCTTTAAGGGTAAAGGAAACATCTCAACTATTTTGTCTATAGTATGATTGGACCAGCTGGACCGGGTTTGAAGCTTGTCTTAGAGAAAACCAACGTGAAGTGCCAAGTGGTGAACGTTGTTTTTAACCGACTTCAAAAAAGGAGTAGGTTCTCAATTCGGCGCGTTTTTTAAACGATTAAACTTTGTTCTGATTTCGTGTTCTGAATTCTGATGAATTTTCGGCTCTACCGGATAGTTACCAGCGTCGTACAGAAAGCCGGCGTAAAGTAGCAGATTAATGTTGCGTTTTGTACTGTGAGTGACATATCCGGACGCCCAAATCTCCTTTACTTCTATCCTTCAACGTCGGCAACGCGTCCATGATTCTTTAAATAATTTGGATATCCATGGGCAGTACATCACTGACCATCAGGTGACCCACTTGCAAGTTT
This sequence comes from Mimas tiliae, assembly GCA_905332985.1. Taxonomy (NCBI): domain Eukaryota; kingdom Metazoa; phylum Arthropoda; class Insecta; order Lepidoptera; family Sphingidae; genus Mimas; species Mimas tiliae. The sequence goes on from HG995251.1 coordinate 4,752,720, forward strand.
GCCGGTCACTGCTATAAAAAAAGTAATTCAGGAATAGACTCTTCGATGAAAATCGTTTATTAATTTCAACCCTAGGTTGACTTAAACAGTGCGTCAAAACTGTCATCTCAGTCTTTTGACGTTATTAGGCTCGTGCCACACTACGACAGATTAGACGCCAATGATGCTAGAAATACTGCCTTGGTGGCGTAGTTGTAATGCGTATGCGTTACGACTGAGACTCGCGCTGAGGTCTCATGTTCGATCCCCGGGTCGGGTAAAAGTGATATTGGGTTTTTATGTAAAAGCTCAGTATCAACCCGGAGTCTGGAATTTGTGCCCGGTATGGCGATAGGTTCACCCCTACACATCATGGGACGGAGATGTGCTCGGCGAAATGTGGGTGTACTGGTTACACCTCTGCCTACCCATTCGGGGATTGCAGGCGTGAGTGCGTATGTATGCTGAAAATAATTTCAAATGTTTAAAATTTGCCTATAATACAATAATTAAAAATGGAAGATCTTCCCCGTAGTTTTTTTTATATCGTAGTATGGCGCGACTACAAAATTCTAACACCTAAATGTCTTATGTATAAATAAGTTAGGTAGATATATTATGGATTTAAGCGTTACTTCATATTAGGTGTAAAGTTCGTAAAGGTGTAACTCAAGCACTTAAGGGTGTATCTTAAATCCCGTTGAATAGACTAGTTTGCGCCTAACCATAATCCTGGGATTACATATTTTAAAGTCTTAGTATAGCTGATGTCTAAATAACTAGCTTTTGCCCGCGGCTTCACCCACGTTAATCTTTTCTGGGATGAAAAGTAGCTTCCTTATACAAATTTTCCGACCATATTTAGCGATTGAATATAAAAAGAAACCTTTTGATATAGGTATTATTTATACTACTTATCTAAGTAATTGTAGGAATACGCTGTCAAAGTTTCAGTTTTTAGGTGTAGCGGATTGGTCTGTATGTTGGATCAGGACAAGTCATTTTGTATTATATTATTATTATACTAGATACATTATTCACAACTAATTTACTATGTATTATTAATGATAACTCTAAATTTTCAAGATATAATAAAATACATATTTAATCGCGCAGACTACCAAACCGCAGACTGGGTTTATTCTTGAAGATTATAGTAAGACAAGTAAAGCTTTTTGATGGAAAAATAACTTGGAATTAAAATCTACTGTATCAAGAATCTATTACTTACAAGTTTGCAGGCGGCTTCGCTAGCGTTGAGTTTGCGAGTTTATCCTCGAGGGATGAAACTCCTTTCCGCTACGGAAAGTATCCTGTTATAGCAACGTACCTGTGTAGCAAATAAACCAGAATAAATATTTTGAAAATTCATTTCTAGCGCAAAATTGGCAGCCAAAAAAACAACAATTTGATTTGTAATGCTAATTTCAAATTAATATTTAGGTGCTGCACCACGCACGTTAGATTAGACGTCACCGATCATAGGCCGGTAAAACCCCATACTGCTTCCCTGGCGTCCCGTTCTTTCACACATAGCTCCACAGAAGACATCATGAAGCCGTCAATAAATGGAAGAATTGCTTTCGAATGACACCTCATCCAATGCTAATTCAAAATACGCTGTGTCCCACCCCAGCGGCTACCATTTCGTAAGCCGATTTGGAACGATACTACATTGCAAATGATATCAGAGTGGCAAAAATGTAGCAATCTTCAAATAGTTCAGACGCCGCGACACTCGTGTCTCGGATCCTGCGGATGTGCAACCAGGCTTTCATGAGTATCGGAAACTGTGGACTATGCTTAACCGTATTTGAACCGGTGTGGGTAACTGCAACTACCTTATTTATAAGTGACACGCCTAGCTGCGATTGTAAAGCCTTCTCTCAAACCACGAATATCGTTGAGGAATGCCCGAAGACAAACATTTCGGAAGGACTCACAGTCCTTCTTCAGCTATCCCCAGAGGCTAGAGCCTGGGTTGGACTTAAAATTGTAATAAAGCACAATATACTAATTCTACAGGCCATACGAAATAAAAAGACCATTACATAAGGTTAATTTTGTTCACACCTGACCGAAAAGTAATTCACATAAAAATATTTGAAATTGGACGGCGGCGACTTTACGTGTTTATATTACAATTATAATGGTGCCATATAAGATTCCATTATTCTGAGTATTATACACACGTAGAAATTTCTAGCCCAACAGAAAGAATTAAATATATTCCAAATAGATTCGAGACAAAAAAGTTCCATTTACACACCAAACATTAACAAATCTTTTTAATAACAACAAATTCTTGTACCAAATATTGCTCATAGTAGTATCATTTACAAAGGCACCTTAGTCGACGGACTGTTAATTAACTACCCCAGTCTATTCTCCAGTAACAGGATCAAAAACTCCGATTGCGCGTGGATGTGGGAAGGGAGATAATGGGCAATCGGGCGAAGATTATAGCACTAATTCACAAAACACGGGTCTAACCCAGGTACTTCTGATATCGGGATCAGAAATTAGGGTTGTTGCAAATTCACCAGCCAGCGGCGGGTTAAACCCTTAATAAGTTTGTCACGGTCAAATAGTTCTCGTGCATATTTTAGTGTTATGTCTTGAATATTTTGACAATAAGGTGTGGTTTTAGGGTTGAATTGGAATCATTAGTTTGCATTTATGTTCGCCTGGTGGCCTTGATAAGTCAGAATTTGTTACCATTGATAGTTAAATCTCAGTTTTTTTCTTAGGCGTATAAGGGTTATATCAATTTATGAGCGTTGCTTGCGACATCGCTCGCTTGAAGTCTTTCTTTCTGTCTGGCATTATCCCGGCTAAATGCTAGGGTCCTCCTTCGCATTATGATTTGACGATGGATTTGGTATTATGTGGGTTATTACCCGCCGTCTGACCCCAACAACCCGCAATGTGAAGTTTTGCGACTGTCTCAGTTGTTAATCAGCAGAGTGTTCCACGTGCTGGCTTTGGTCCTAAGATGTTGGTGACCCTCTTTGGAGTAAAGACCAAACAATATTAATTCTAATACAAACATTTGATCCCCTTTCTTACTGTAATCCCTGTATCCCTTCTTAAATTACGTATACATTATAAAATCAACACCCACATAAAAGTTCAGTTTTCGATCTTTGAGCTTGGTGATAATGGGTCAGTCAGGACATTGCCTTTTATGCACATAGATAGAATAAATGACATCATCAACTTTGGCAACACAAAATACGGTTTCAAAAATATTTTGACGTTTATGACTGTTTTAAAGTCTCACCGTAGAAAAAAAACAAACAACAAAAATGACAAAGGTATTTTTAAAGCACTAAGTTGTATTCTAATCACCTCTAAATGTTGACCACTTAGGATAATATGTCACAGTTATTCATAAACAAAATAAATGCTTTATCAATAATTGAAACCCAGCTTTTAGCATTCGATTTCATAATTAAAGTGTCGAAAGGTAAAGCCCTACGACCGTAAAATGTGAATTTCGCCCTTTCAAAACGCGTGAACAACGTTTTGATTTATATATTGACGCTTTATAAACGCCATTGCACCGGCAGTTTTGTACCATACATCCAGTATTCATACATTTACTATGGCCGGATAGGAAAACTATTGAGTCACAGTTAATACTATTTTTTAATTTTTTGTTTATAAATTGACTTCGAAGATTTAATCGCATATAAGTCGAAGTGTAAGAAGCAGTTATAGCTCAGCGGGGAGTGGTATGGAGGTTCGAAACTAGTCCCAAGAGCATACACCTTTGACTTTTCTAAGTTACGTGTGTATTAATTGTCAATTATCACTTGCTTTAACGGTGAAGAAAACATCGTGAGGAAACTTGCATAAGTCGCCTCATTGGTCTATGCCACCTACGTTGGGTGAGAATCCGAGCGGTACAGGATTCAAACCCTAAGTCAGGCATCGTAATTTGTATCTGAGTTTTCGAATCGAAAAATAACACATGAGTTGCAATTCGTGCTCGGTAAGGCGATATTTTTTCCACCTTGATTTTATTGAGTGGTAGAGCCACGCTGTAGACACTTTTGTCTATAACATGTATGGGCCGGCTCGTCCAGGTCATTACCACTGTCTCACAGAAAACCGGCGTAAAGTAGCAGCTTGCTGCTAGATATCCGGAGGGCCAAACCCCCTCCCCTTCCCAATTCCTTAATTATCCCTTTCCCTTAAGGTCGGCAACGCACCCATGATTCTCTTGGTATTGGGGGCGTACATGGGCGGTGGAGATCAGTTACCATCAGGAGACCCACTTGCCTATGCCATAAAAAATAATAAATAAACGGTCAAGGGACGAAGCGATCCTTGGCGAACCGTGGGTGCAGCACTAATACCAGCGTGAGTTTATGTTATATAAACATTAAAAGTAAATCGAATAACATTTTGGGATAACTCAATCAAACTTTATATTCCATATTTTCCTGTGACGTTGCGCGGTGACCGGCTGCTGTGAGCTGTGACGATGAAATATTGATCGAAAACTAAACAAATGTGCGACTAACACTATTACCATACGTTTACCTTACCCTTACTATACTGTGTTAACTTTTTGTTGTCACAATGATTAAGAACGAATATATTTGTTCAGATTGTTATTGTTTTATTTTACAGCCTCCGTGGCGCAGTGGGTCAGTAGCCGGCTGCGACGCGTGAGGCCGTGGGTTCGATTCCCGCACTGAGACAAATGTTTTTGTGATCCACAAATATTTGTTTCTTGGCTGGGTATTGTGGGACCGCAAGTCCCTCGTGGTTCCTGATTCCCACGATACAGGTTAACCTAGTGTGGGGGCAGAACTATGTGTGTGACTGTTGGGCATATTTATTTATTTATTGTTGACATAAAAATGTAATGCTAGAAGGATGTTTTGGCGTACATTTTATGATATGTTATGCGTTTATGATATGTTAAATAGAAGGTATTATAAAACCTAAGTAAGCAATTTTTCCCCAGAGGGGTTAACGTCAGGCAGGCGGTTTTAAAAACTACAAAACAAATCTTTATGTAACATGTGTTAAAAACCATATTCCGCCAAATTCACTATGAGATAACGGCAAGTGGAAGCAGCAAGACATTGCATTTTACGACTGCCATTTTAGACTTTTTAGAGACTTCATTTTCACTTGTGCTTTTAGGGTTACGTATCTCAAAGGGTATAAAAATATAGAATCCTTATTTAAAGGTTAACTTTGTTTGTTTTGTTTTGTTTGTCTCTTGTGATTTTACTTGATCAACTGACTTGAATCAATAAAGAAGTAAGTACTACTAGATCCTCTGAATGGGCACGTGTATCGATCCTAAATTGATTCTGTTTTTGCAATGAATGTATTAGTATTATGTAAACTATGTATGTTTTGTATATCTAAATGTAAATTATTTAAAACAAAGAATATAAAATCCACAACAGAGTTTCTTGGTGCTTCTTCTCAGACCAATAAAGTGCCCTTAGCGGCCTAATTACATAATAAAGGATTTGATTTGATTAGACAACTGTATGATTTATTTTTATAAATTCGATTGTAAGTCTGTTCAGACGGTTCAAATCGCATGCGATCCAGCAGTTGATCAACTAAAATCGAACGGTGTGGACCCGCTAGAACCTACCAACATCTTTTTTCTTCGTATTTAAATAAAACTGATATCCATTTAATATACACGACACATAAAAATTGATATCTTTGATATAAACAAAAGCCTTCAAATCCGAGCATCGACATAAAACCGTGTCATAATATATCTGCGTTACGAAGACCAGCGTAAGTGTGAAATATACTGTTGTTCAATATTTATAGGCTTTTTGTTTGTGTATATTCACAATGCTTCTGTAGTTGAGACAAAAGACGAGTCTTGTACTTTATTTTTCATCACTGGTTTCGTTTTGGTGTTTATAAATAATGCATAATCACGCGTGGCACGGTCAGGGATGAGTTTTGCGCGGATGTAGCACTTTGGGTCACGATTCATTGTCGTGTGTGAATGTTAGTCCTGCATGGCGTGGTGGAACAAAAATGCGATGTACAAATATCGAGATTCAATGATAAAGTTTATTTGTTTTTAAAGTTTAAACATTATATGGTATTCTTTTATGTATGTATTATACACTGCCCTCTCTTACTTCTTGTCTTATCTCCATCCTATGGTTGCCTGTAAGAGATTGCCCTGAGCAATAAGGCCGCTAATTGTACTATTATTTTCACATAATTGTACTTTTAGTGTTGTACAATAAATAATTATAAATATAAAAAACAATATATAAAATATATAAAAATCACCAGATTGCCTGCTGAGGCATACATTCAAAGGCCTTCTGCAAATCGAAAATGCAATATGCAGAGGCTTCTTCTTCCTGTATGCCTCGACAACTGATCTAATCACAAATACCGGGATCATGCTGCCATTTCCAGGTGTAAGGCCATATTGACACTCGGAGACAGTACACTCTTCGCGGAGCTTAGTTTCGAGAACGCGTTCAAGGAGCTTCATTGCGTGGCACATCAAAATCATAATAAACCTCGTCTCACAGATAAGACCTATGAACACTTCCCAAGATTTATAATCAACTTAATTTGCACATTTATTTTCCCTAAAACTCGTTTTGTAGGCATTATTTCATGAACGATCCACCAAATTTCCCGAATTCAGACACCAAAAATTCAGGTGAGGCACAAAGTAACCCAATACCGGCGTCTTTGTTTTAATTAGAATGCAAATTTAATAGCCTAGAGGAATTAACATGTCAATGGTTGCCTAAACAACGTAATCTTTAGCACAAAGGATTCAAGCCTGAATACTGGTGACTGTTTATTAGTGATGTGTATGGAACATTGAATATTTCATAACGATCAATCGATATTAATTTACAATCGATTGTAGACAGATTTCCAGTTTGTTAGGTTAGCTGCCGTTGAAGAAATAAATAAATATTATTGTTGACTGCCTCGGTGGCGCATTTGTAATGCGTACGCGTTACGATTGAGGCCAACGCTGAGGTCTCGGGTTCGATTCCCGAGTCGGGTAAAGTGGTATTGGATTTTTCTATTACGAAATGCTCAGTATCAGCTCGGAGTCTGGAATTTGTGCCCGGTATGGTAATAGGCTCGCCCCCTATCACATAAGGGACGGAGATACGCTCCGCGAAATGTGGGTTTACTGGTTACACCTCTGCCTACCCCTTCGGGGATTACAGGCTTGAGTGCGTTTGTTTTTTTTTTCATCAATTATTAAAATCGATATTAATAAATTTATCAATATTTTATAAACAATAAGTGCTGTCGACAATTGTCTATACGTACATCACTAATGGTTACTGGCTCGCACATTGATCTCCAGGTTTATGAGACTTCAAGAGGCTATGAATACCAATAGGTGTCATGAGTTTGAATTACGTTCCCGAATATAGTTTATAGGTTTTGCATTTTGATATTAGTTACTTCTTTCTGAGTGGTAGAGCCACGCTGTACACAGTTTTGTCTACAGCATGAATGGGCCGGCTCGTCCGGGTCGTTACCACTGTCTCACAGAAAACCGGCGTAAAGTAGCAGCTTGCTGCTGCGTTTCGTATGGTGAGTGAGATATCCGGAAGCCCAAATTCCCCTCCCCTTCTCAATCCCTTACTTATCCCTTTCTTTTAAGGTCGGCAATGCGCCCTTGATTATTTTAGTATTATGGGCGTACATGTGCGGTAGAGATCACTTACCATCAGGTGACCCACTTGGTCGTTTGCCGGCCTATACTATTAAAAAAAACTTCCTAAATATATACATAAGGTTACGCCTATTTTCTGAAGAGTTAGACAAAGATGCAATTAGTGCACCCACAGTTTGCCGATCCTATGATCCCATGATGTTATACCCCTATAACCTCCTATACTACTCACCCCCGTGAGACTATCGCAATCCTATACCGGGCACAAATTCCAATCGCGAGTAATTTGTGATTACCCTACCTGAGATTTGAATCCAGCATCTAACAGGCTGAGAGCTGAACTTTTACATTCATGGGCGTCATAGGTATATTATAATTAGAACAATCACCACCAATCCTTATACTACTAGCAGTATGGTCGGCGCAATATCTTTTTAACAAAATGATTTGGCTGTAGTTTTTACCACCGGCCGCCTGCCTGACGTCAACCCCTCTGGGGAGAAAACACCCAGACCCGAAACACATATTTATGGATCACACAAACATTTGTCTTGATGCGGGAATCAAACCCGCGACTTCTCGCATCACAGCTAGCTACTCGCCCACTTCGCTAAGAAGGCTGTCCAAAATTTAACAGTGTAATTATAATTTATTGTATGAATAGTAAGTAGATGTTGCGATGGTTTATTAAGGCAACCTAAAAGATGTTTTGAAATCAATATATTTGAACATCCATTACAAGGTGGTAGGTCCCTCGTTTGCGAGAGACCGGCTGGGATGGTACCACCACTTTGTCTATTTCTGCCGCCAAGCAACAGTGTGTAAGCACTGTTGTGTTCCGGTGTGAAGGACATTGAAGCCAGTGTAATTACTGGGCATTATGAGACTTAACACCTTATGTCTCGGGGTGACGAGCGCAGTCCAGTGTCATGCAGTGCTTTATTTAAAGTTCTGTGTGGCGTTGCTTCTGTTTATGAGCAGGCGTGGCGCTTACCATCAGGCGAGCGACCTGCTCGTCTCGTCATTCAATCTAATATAAAAAAAACATACTAATATTATAAATGCGAAAGTAGCTCTGTCTGTTTGTCTGTTACGTTTTCACGGCTAAACGGATTTATTACACATTTTATAAATACATTTCATGACACATGCGAACATTCAGTAGAATATTCAGTGAACTAGTTACAAACTTTACAATAGGAATAAGATAATAAGGTCTAGTGCTTTGGTGTATCGTCATAGATTTCATGCTGTCATAAGGCGCGGTGGCTATTCAATATTATACATACATACGCACTCACGCCTGTAATCCCCGAAGGGGTAGGCAGAGGTGTAACCAGTACACCCACATTTCGCCGAGCGTATCTCCGTCCCATAATGTGATAGGTGGCGAGCCTATCGCCATACCGGGCACAAATTCCATACTCCGGGCTGTTACTGATCATTTCGTAATAGAAAAACCCAATACCACTTTACACGACCCGGGGATCGAAACCGAGACCTCAGCGTTAGCTTAATCTTAACGCGTACGCATTACAACTGCGCCACCGAGGCAGTCAATCGATATTATACTAAAATAAAAATTAACTAGTGTTAAGCTTACTTAACAAGAGGCAGTACATTTGTCCCGTTCATGACGAAATAATGTTAGAACAAATATTTAACATGTAATACTTACAATTTTTTGTCGCGTCTATTCCCATGACCCAGGTTGCGTCGTGAAAGAGTGAAAACGAATAAGAATCCTCGCCTCATTTGAAGTGGGACTGGCTCAGTATAAAAAAGAGGCTACTCCTACAATATCATTTAAAAAGCGTGTCCTACTAAACACTAAAATGAACTACATTTTACGTTAAATTTAATTTCAGCCACAATTTATCTCAACTTTATTACACTTTAAAGTAAATAAGGTACTGTATCCAATTTTTCTCGTGTACAAGCTTTATAACTTCCATGCATTACGAGGTAATTCCGGCATCCCCGCTGCAAGTTTACGATTGCCAGCACAAAGTATTAAATATTTTTACGGTACATTGTGTAAAGAATTTTCTTAATGTATTTACGATGTGAATTAGCTATAAGCTTAATTAATGTGTTATATAATAGTAAAACAAAATACAATCATGTTTGAAGAATGTAATGAGGGAAAAGAAGTCTAAAGAAGTGTGCAAAGATCCATACCAAGTGGAAATCCATTGTATCTTACCCTTGTAATTATCAGACAGATAATTATTTTATCTATAATATAAAAATGAATCGCTGAATGTGTTGCTAAGCGCAAATCTCGAGCAGCTGAACCGGTTTCACTAATTCTTTTTTTAGAATATTCCTTGAAGACAAGGATGGTTCTTACAGAGAAAAATTTAAAAAATTGCCTGAAAAAGTCTAAAACAACACTTTTCTATACTCCCATACAATCGATTCGTAATAATACTTAAAAGTCAATTTGAACTTTAATACCATACCATAAAGTTTAAGTGTTAGTGGAGAGTTTCCGGGAAGGCAAAACAATTGAGTGACGTTAGTACGTTAGTTTGCGTGGCGCCCTGGATGGTTTAGATTCACAATTGGATCCGGTAGGTGGAGCTGCTGTAGTTGCGGGAGAAACCGCGCGGGACAGTTAGTTGAATATAAAAACTAATTCACATATTAGTGAAAAATGACATACATGCCTTGCAAATTAAAAGAATCCTTAACATACACGTGCTGCTTATATTTTTATGTATTATAAGTTACCCTTTTTACCATTCAAACATTTTTAATGAGAGACCTCTAGTGATGTCAGCACTTAAGACCGCAATTTTCGTTCACGGTCGGCGTAACAGTATAAATGCCTCTAATACCCTCTAGCCGGGCCGGTTAATGCAAGTTAAGGCCTCCTTGGTCGATATGTCTTCCTTAATATTCGAATCTCTCCGTAGATGCAACCATAGAAGACGTGGTCCTTAAGACCGACTCTCTTAAGCCGGGATCTAATGTACTTGGCGATGTTACAAGGGTTACAATAGGGCTGCGCTCTACGTTAAAAAAAAAAATGTTTAGGGTTGATGTATTTGCAAAATTTGCTCTATTTTAAAAAAGGAAGATATCTCAACTAAATGTGGGACGATTTTGATGATTCTTCTTTTATTTGGTAGAGTTTGTCTCAAAGATGGTCTTATTGAAATTTGTTTAAGATATGATGACGAAGTATGAGGGATAAACGAAATACTCCATAACGAATAGGAGCAATTAATATATGTAAAGTCGGTTTTTCATAAGTTACGGTTAATAGACTTTTTGTTTCAAGTAATTAAAATAATTAAGTAAATAACGAATCTTTAAATACCTACTAGTTACGTACATTTTAAGGTTGTATAAATCAAAATTGTTGTGTACTGGTATCGCATGATATAAAATAATTATAAATAACCGGCGGCCCAAATCCCCTTCCCCTCCCCAAACCCTTACTCATATTTTTTTTAAGATCGGCATCGCGTCCATGGTTCTTCAAGATGTTCATGAGCGGCGGAAATCATTTACCATCAGGTGACCCACTTGTTCGATTGTCATATGCTGCTATAAAAAAATACATCAACATTAAATTAAGCGCATACCGAACCGTTTATTAACTTTAACGGCACAATAGGAATCCAAATAAAAAGGGTTTGATATTTTGTTAATTCGATTACGTTATGGTAGATCGGACATTGTACCATGAAATGTATGTAAATTAAAACAATGGTTTAATAAATTAAAATGTTTACGAGACATATAAATAAAGACATGCGAACCCCATTAGTGTTATTACAGTTTTATGGATAGGTGTATCAAATGCAGGGTTAACTGGTGACGGGATATCTCATTATGTTTGCAGTGTAAGGGTTAAGAATAAGCGACTTTTTCAATCGCTGCATAAATTTCAACTATCAAATAATGGATAAGACAATTTCAGTAATGGCCGTTCCCAATATTAATCTTCAATTTCACGATAGATAGCTATCGTCAAAAATCCGTATTGTTCTATCTACTGCTTGGAATCGTCCCTATTTTTTAGATATGCACGTCGGATACTATGATAGCAATAGATAGGCAGTTTATCTGGGCCCTCTTGTGCGTTATGTTCATACAAGCTGAGAAAGAGGAACTATTGTATCATTTATGTTAGAAAATATGAAGATATGATTTAGATTAGAAATATAAGTTTTAATTTAACATTTATCTATAATTCTTATTTTTTACCACTGTAAATGAAATAATAATAACGAGAAATACTTATTATGTTGCAAAACACAATGTAATAACGAAACGTTTTACTGTCAATACATTACGGCTCTGAATACAAGTCCTTTGAACAAAAATCCCAAGCGAATTTGGGGGATTTTACTGAAGTGGGGAATTATTTTGTTCGCATTAACAAATATTTATATGTCTCTTGCACTTAATTTAATCATCAAAACGGTGCATTATTTTTATTTATAGGAATTTTAGTTTTTTTTTATATTTTCTTTTAGATTTTTACATAGTTTATTGTATTGCAGTGCAAGTGCCATGTAAGCCTTGTATACTCATGGCTATTTCTTCAAAATGCGTTATTTATTTCGTTTTTTTACAGCCGAGGATATCTGTTTATCGGTCAAAATCTACCGATAAAGAAAAAACTAAATAACTTTATCGACAGATAGCACATAAAAAATATTGGGACGCTTGAACTGTCATTTTCATAGTGTTGTATATCTGTAGTCAGCTATCAGTCCTCTCATCAGTAGACAGCAATGAAGAATAGGATTACCTATCATTAGTAAGTTTATTGGGACGGTAAAACGGTAAATAGATAAAATTTTCTATCGCCGGTATAGCAAAACTAGAGACAGACAGAATATAGGGAACGGCCATTAGACATGCACTTCTCTATATGTAGGTATATATTGACAGCATTATATTTTTTATTTTGCCGTTTTATTTTTTATCTAACTAGGGGCGTTTCCCATGTTTTTCCACAAAACGTAAAATAAAAATAACTTAAAGTCCGACGAATATGACATATCTTACTTTCTTCCCCACATTATTCTGCATCGATTGGTATCGGTCTCGACCCCATACCCCCAGCGGTTTTGGAGGAGATAGCGTGACAAGCTTTTGGCAGCGGCGGCGGCAGTTACTTGTTTTTAGAATAGAGAGAAAAAATACATTCGAATTGAGAACCTCCTTCTTTTTTTAAGTCGGTTAAAATAACTTTTTTTTGGAGATAAAAAATCGGCCCTTAGTTGCCTAAATGAAAAGAAAGATATGAAAAGGGCATGCTAGGGTTGTCAATGACAGGCGAGAATGCAACTGATGAACGAACGGCCTATTGTACACATTTTTAGCCTCATTCAATCTCATTACACACTTTAGTTCTTCTTCCACCGGCCCTTATCCTACTCGCAGTGGGGTCGGCGCAACATTCTTTTCAACACATGTTACAGAAAGATTTGGTTTGTAGTTTTAACGACCTGTCTGGCGTCAACCCCTGTGGGGAGAAAATACCCAAACCAGAAAAAAATATTTGTGGATCACTCAAACATTTGCCTCTGTGCGGGAATCGAACCCGCGGCCTCTCGCTTTACAGCCGGCTAACTCACTCACTGCACCACGGAGGCTATGTCATTACACTCGATAGTTACGTAAATAAATGTAACTCCCACTCTACTTTTTCTTCTTCGTCTTGTAGTGCCTCTCCAACTAGTGAAAGTTGGCAGTCAGCTCATCATACTGTCTTTTGTCCTTTGCGAGACGAAATAGTTCAGCAGCGCTCGCTATCCCTGTCCACTAACGGATGTTCCGCAGCCATGACTTTTTCTTGCGACCAACTTTTCTTTTACCCGCTACTTTTCCCATCATTATGAGTTGAAGGAGCTCGTATCTATCATGTCTAAGTACATGTCCTAAATATGCAACTTTTCTTTTTTTTATGGTGTCCAAAAGTTTGCGGTCTTGGCCTACCCCTCGAAGGACTTCATCATTTGTAATGTAATGTAGTAACTACTTTCCCTACCTCAACATAATTCGAATGCATACAGTGCAAACTCGTTTAAATAAAATGATCACGTAGCTATTGCGATTGTTCGTGACGTCACGCACACCCCTTTACTTCTCTTTTTTAATATTCCAACTCTAGTGCTTTCACATTCTTGAGACTAAAAATACTTACTAATATTACAAAATTCAGTTAAATTTGTAAGTGAATTATTTCTCTTGTTGGGTCTAATACAATTGCGATAAAAAAAAAAACTTTTCAATTATGTAAGCTCTGCGTTTCGTTGATAAATAAATTATTTATTAAATACAGGTCTTTTTGGATGTGGTGCAATTTCATTTAAGCGGCATCGAGTTCGGATAGATTTCTACTTTAGTTAGACCCCTATGCACAGCAAAGGGCTCACTTAGGACCTATACTACCTTAAATATCTATATATTCTATTAGACTTGACTAATACAGACTGCCTCGGTGGCGTAGTTGTAATGCGTTCGCGTTACGACTGAGGCTGACACTGAGGTCTCGGGTTCGATCCCCGGATCGGGTAAAGTGGTATTGGGTTTGTCTATTACGAAATGCTCAGTATCAGCCCGTAGTCTGGAATTTGTGCCCGGTATAGCGATAGGCTCGCCCCCTATCATATCATGGGACGGAAATACGCTCGGCGAAATGTGGGTGTGCTGGTTACACCTCTGCCTACCCCTTCGGGATTACAGGCGTGAGTGCATATGTATATGTATGTATATTTATTTTTGCCGTCAAGCAGCAGTGTGTAAACACTGTTGTGTTCCGGTTTAAATGACATTGAAACCAGTGAAATCACTGGTAATTATGAGACTTAAAACTTTGTCTCAGGGTGACGAGCGCATTTTAGTGCCATGCAGTACTTTATAATTCGAAGTTCTATTGGTGTTGCTTCTGTTTATGAGCAGGTGTGATGTTTACCATCAGGCGACTATCTATCGACTCTTAAGCCTTGTTCTTAAATACGAGCGTGAGTTTAGGAGCCCAAATCTTTATTCCACATATCCACCATGAAGTCAAGTTTTTCGAAAACTTTTCCCTTTAGTACGCCTAACATACAGTACAGGAGTACCTACAGTAACTATTACTAGCTATAGTTTCTCTAAAACTTAGCAATTCAATACAATTTACATTGTATAAGCTAGTTACTATACTACGTTTTGGAGTGATGCGGTTTTATGTAACGCGAACGCCTGAGCCCAGGCAAAAAGAGATTTCAAAATTATACGTCCTCGTATCGTGTTATTACAACTGCAGAGTTCTCATGTGACTTGAGCTGGGGTAGAGTATGTGGCCTTTATGATTTTCGCTTTTTGGTATTTTTTTATTGCTGATGGTAAATACGTAATTGAAATCTACATATCTCAAGAACGGAATGCGTATAAAATAAGTATAGTTATTTTGACCGTGCATAGGATTTATTTTTGTTGTCAAATGATGTTTATTATTTTTTATCTACAAAACTGTTTTGTTCTGTTCATGTCCGTTTTACCGAAAGGGTAGGCAAAGGTGTTACTAGTTACTAATAGTAGACCTAATTCGCTTTAATTGGTCGCAAACGTGGCTTGATTATACGCGTCTTATATTGTGGATGTAGTACATGGCAGGCGGAGATCATTCACCATCAGGTGACCCACATGCTCGTTTTACGGCCTATGCCATTAATAATCACTTTCGCCAAGATTATTTCCGTACCATGACATGACAGGGAACGAGACTGTCGCCATACAGGCTACGAATTCCAATCCCGAGCCAATATAATCTTTCGAATCGAAGACTCAAACATACAGTCTGCTCAACACAAATTGGAATTTGAACTCAGTACGTTGCGGTTTCTCAACCCAAGTACACTGCCGCTACACTAATGAAGCGATCATTATATTATGCTAATTACTTGAAAGAATATTAGTGTAGTAGTTTTTAGTATAATTTATTTGTATGTTCAGCGTAATTCAACGTCCCAGTCACACGAATAGAAGTATTTCGCATTTCATTCCGTTTTTTCGAACATAACAATGCAATAGAAAATTGTATTACATAAATCCAAAGTCTTATTAACTCATAAATACTCGACTTTCCTTTGTTTGCGTCTAAGTATCCGTACGTAAACAATCCCAGTGACTTTGAAAAGCACATAACGACATAGGATACTCATCCCAACTCAATTGAGCTCAAGTACGTTCAGCGCAGTGATCTATCTTTGAAGGAAACTAAGAACCCTCAATACGGACCGCCGTCATGCGTGACGAATGATCGACGGACCAAATATATAGACGTTGAGTTAAATAATTCTTGAGTGAGAGCCACGCTGTAGATACTAGGCCGGCTCGTCCGGCTCTTTACCACTGTCTCACAGAAAATTTGCGTAAAGTAGCAGCTTGCTGCTGCGTTTCGTACGGTGAGTGAGATATCCGGAGGCCCAAACCCCCTCCCTTTCCCAATTCCTTAATTATCCCTTTCCGTTACGGTCGGCAACGCACCAATAATTCTTTTGGTATTGTGGGTGTATATGGGCGGTGGAGATCACTTACCATCAGGTGACCCATTTGCTTGTTTGCCGGCCTATGCTATAAAAAAGTGACATTGTAATTTATATTTGAGAAAGTCAAGTTTTTCGATTTTTTTTATTAATTTGATCGAACTATTTCAAAACGAATTACTGGATATTCTAAGAATATTGTTTTCTGTTACCTACCAAGAAGTGAGTTTTGATTTATATTAATTAAACAGAGTAGTACTAATGAATTTCAATTCTGGTTAACAAATAGATATTTCTAAGGTGATTCTGTTATTGTTCGTCATCTCGAAATCTTTAATCTAATATTTCTATTGATTGTTTTTCAAAGAAAATTAAATTAGATTTAATTTTATTGTCAATTCTTCTGTAATTAGAAAATATTAAACGAAGCAATACATTCATTTACAAGTATTTATTTAAATTGAGAACTACTATAAGCACTATGCCTCAGCCTGCTCAAATTATTTGTTAGTTATTAATAACTCGTTCGCGCCTCGACCCGCCCGTGATTTAGTTTTTCCCTTCATATTTCCGGAATGAAAAGTAGCTTAAGTGACACAACGGCTTTTAAGCTTCACGAAAAAAATCAAGACGATTCAAATGTATTTACTTTCGCAAACGTAGCATCCGCATTTATATTATCAACATGTTTGATTGCGGTATATAACATAAAACGTAAACTGAGTCACAAACAGTTTTTTTATAGTATAGGCCGGTAAACGAGCAAGTGGGTCACCTGATGGTAAGCCATCTCCACCGCCCATGTACGCCCACAATACAAAAGAATTATGGGCGCGTTGCCGACCTTAAAGGAAAGGGATAATAAAGGATTGGGAAGGGGAGGGGGATTTGGGCCTCCGGATATCTCACTCACCGTACGAAACGCAGCAGCAAGCTGCTACTTTACGCCGGTTTTCTGTGAGACAGTGGTAACGACCCGGACGAGCCGGCCCATTCATGCTGTAGACAAAATTGTCTACAGCGTGTCTCTACTACTCGTAAAGCTTCCAATCTCACTCTAAAACCTGATACTTTATTCAAGCGTTTCTTTATACAATTACTTTATACAAGGTGGTGGGTCCCTCGTAAACGAGAGGCTGTCTGGGTTGGTACCATTGTGTCTATTTCTGGCGGCAAGCAGCAGTGTGTAAGCACTGATGTGTTTCGGGTTGAAAGACATTGAAGCCAGTGAAATTACTGGGCGTTATGAGATTTAACATCTTATGTCTCGGGATGACGACCGCAGTTCAATGCCATGCAGTAGTTTGTAATACAGAGTTCTGTCTGCCGTTGCGTGACGTTTAACAACAGGCGAGCGACCTGCTCGTCTAGTCATTTAAGTAAATAATGAAAAAAAAATGCGCCGTACCAATTTCTACGGCACAGCAAAAGGAAGCTCCGCCAAGACGCACGCGGCTTACGTGCTGAAGCTTTATCCAACACCCGCTCTAATGAATAATAATTAAGATCTACCTAACTGTGTCTGAATTATGCTGCCGATATCTCAAATTGCAATGACTAATGTGATTTTATTAGCGTTGCAGTAGTGGCTTCATTGGAGACCAAGGTTCGGAAGATGTAATGTACGATCTGCGGTTAGGTGAGCCATTAGAAGAAGAAGAAAGAAAGAAAATGCATTTATTTCCACACTTACAACAAAGGACACAAATACAAGAATCGACAATAATATTTCTAAATTAATGTGTGGAAATTAGCTGACACTCAGCTTAATGCTGCATCGTTGCCTAGAAGCAACGTCAACGGCGCTGATTTTCAGTGCCCACCTCAGTACAGTAGGTGGGTTTCTCGTATGCTTGAGGCCATTTGGTACGTTGTTTGAAGCCGGTGCGTTTCTAAAATTTTTAATTGACTTGCTATGACTTAATAGAAATTAAGTTAATTATTTTTAGCTTAATTATCGATAATACATTTATAATATTAATATCGTGTTGCATGGAGCCTTTACCGATGTAGTACCAAGACGGGTTTGTATATTTCTGCCGTCAATTATCTACCGTTGGGTTCCGGTTTGAAGCCAATGATATTGTTGTGTCGCGCAGTTCAGGTCCATACATTAATTTGTAATTTAAAGATCTGAGTTGTGTTGCTTCAGTTTATTGACAGGTCTGACAATCACAATTATTATTAGGCAACCGATTGAATTCGGTTTCTAAGTTTTGTTAAACGTTATATTATAACTGAGAATCTTCGTGTTCGGAGGGCACGTAAAATGTCGGTTCCGGCTGTTATCAATTATCAGCAGTCGTTATGACAAGTCCGAGTTCTTCGGACGTCTTGAAAACTTTGTCACTAGGCGTTGACACTTTGATAATATAGAAGAGAATGGGTGGTGGATCTTTTCACTCATCCAAATATAGCACTGGGTGACCTGATAACTGGAATTCACGGGAAGCGGCTGGATGATTTAGGCTAAGGAACGGTAAGCGTTGCGCGATCTGGGAAAAGCCTATGTCCAGCGGTGGACGGATACAGGCTAATGGATGGCTGGAGATCAGTTACCATCTAAAAACTTGCGGATTGAATTAAGTCAAGAGTTATATATTACGCCCACATATTTATTTACACAAAATAATGCTGTAATAATGTGGGTAAGATTACGGACTGCAATCCTTTGTAAAACAATGTGTCTCCTCGTGCGGTGTGAAAATTGCAAGCAACCGCCGTAGAAATTGAAATTTCACACACACGTAAACACCCGTTCATTTTCACTGGGCTTTTCTTGAGCCGTTTCAACAACGAACTATATTCTTTAAAATGGAGTGAGATTTGTTTTTCATATATATTTATTGGTAATCTTTTATATCTAATAGCAAGGGATTTGAACTGTATCCATTTGAATATTGGAATGTAAATACTAAAAGCTCTTGAATATTTATTACCTTTTTATTTTTAACATTCCCATTTTTATTAATGTAGACATTTTTTGCATTCGATTTCAAAAAGTTCATTTCGAATGATAACGAATAAATACAACGTCATTATACAATTATCGGAGACAATTTTTTTTTGAGAAATTGGCTGATACCCAAAAGCTTCACTATCGATTTATTTAACTTCCTATTGCTAAATGAAAATTATACCAGACAAATTACAAGCATACATTGATACATACAAATTGATACTTATGTATCTAAGATTTTTTACAATTTTACTTACTCCAAGCACTTCGTAAGTCAGTACCACAGGCTGACGAGTGCGCGACAACGCCGCGCCGTCGATTTGTCTGAGCCGTAGCTCCCTAGAGGCAAACCGTAATGAATATTAACATCCTGCACAGAGGTATCTTGCTTGTGTTCCGACTCTAAAATTACCGTACCTTTAGTTTTCGCGCTCCTTCGATTGACTTTCGATTCATTGATGACTATTTTGATTCGATTTGGGATATGAACTGTAATCGATTTTTAGATTATGAAAATAATTAAGATTTCATATGACGGTGAATAAATAGAACTAATATGAATATATTATATATGAAAAAAATATTGAATATCGATACAGGAATATAAGAAGCCGGAATGGGTAGTAATGAATTAAATGATAGCCATCATATCCAAGAGTAAGTAGTCGTAAAAGCTAATATCAAAACACTTAACATGTGAAGGAAATTTAGATGCAATTAAAAACAAAGCACTAGATGAAAATTCAAAAACGGTAGACACGTAGACGCACAAGATTAACGAGGGACGCCTAAAAGCGTCTACTGTTTGTTCCCGTGCAGCTGCCGGCGAGCATTAAAAGAAAATTAACGGAATTTGATGCATGGATTATGCAAATCTGCGCATATCCGGCTCACTTCTTTGTTATCACGTACACTAAATGAGTTTTAACGGTAGCTCTCACGACACAAGTTCTTGCGGAATATTCAATGTTTTGCCACTGTTAATTAATTCCAAGCTGTGGGAATTTGGGAATTCATGGTAAATAGACTTAGTTAACTCGACTTCTACGTCTTTCGGTTTTGAATTATTAAGGCGGGTGTGTTCCAAATTAATTTCGGTTGATGCCAAATTATGCGTAATAATGTGTGTTTTAGAGATTCGTATTGTGTTAGATGTAGGGTAATCTAAGCTTTCAAATATAGCCTCGTGAAGGTGACTTTGCTTTCACGTTTAGATGTTAAACTTAATAGAAAGTAAAATTAATTGTTTCTAGTATGTTTTCAACAAAACTCAGATTTTAAACTGGGATTTACCTTAGAGTAGATAAAATAATAAACTAACTAATTTCAGTAAGCATAAAACTAACACCAAAATGTAATTCTCCACCTAAACCTTGACACACCAAATCCTACTAGCTCAAATCTCCAAAAAATAATGAAAATGGAGTCCACAATCAGCAGATCTTTCAGATCGTACAATGTTTTACTGCAGTAATAAAACGAGGACAACCGACGCGAATTAGGGTTCAGGTCTGATTGTAGATATGGTATGGCCAAGACGTAATCCTACCATGGATGATCAGATACTGTCTTATATTGTTATAATGGTGATTGATTGATGAAGGATTACAATTATCTAATGTTTAAAAGTATTTTTAAATTAGATGATAAAAGTAATTTTCTTTATCGGAAAATTATATGAAGACGTATATTATCACATATTTCTTATTTATAAAGACAAGCATAAAAACATATATCGTTTTCTATCAACAATGTGTTAAAAGTCAAACTGTATTTGTTACAGAAATACATCAACACAATTTATTAGTAAAACACTCAAAATATACCATCAAATTCCATATACATTTTACCCAAAACATCTTAAATAGAATATCAAGAAAATCCAAAGGTTTTTTCATCCAAAACATGTTAATGCATTTGCCGTTCCGAAAATCCTTTCTTGCACCATCGATTTCGTATAATAGACAGCTTCAACCAGAGATAACCAGGTTTTCCACCTCGTATTTCCCGTGTTAAGAATTCTGTTGAAAGCCCTTTTTTGTCCGACCCTTTGTACGATATCATCCCCTCAAAATTATGAAAGTGTATAAACATTTCACGCCCTTACTGACTCACCCTTCGATACATTCCCCGCCTATAAGTTATTATTATCAAATCAAGCTATAGATAGCTGGTGTGATAACAGTTGCATGTCTGCTCACTCCCCCAAAGTTAATGGAAATATAAGGCTCGATCAGAAAATCTAAATCATTCTTTTATGATACTGTAATTTGGTTAGGGACTGGTGTTTTCAGTGGCATTGTGATCGAAAACAATATTTTAGGAAGATTGTATCAACTATGAAAATATAAATCAAACAATTACGATTGGGCTTTAAGAAAAATATCCAATAATCAATAAAATTCATGGTTTTACCATGGGTTGAGGAAATGAAGGTAAATAACGTAGACAACTAAACTAAGTTCAGTCGATTCGGGAAACGACAACGGCCGACAAGGGTTCGGTGACTCGCAAATAGTCATCATTATTCCGATGTAATTACGGGATAATGCATTTTTTGTCTTGTCGAAACAGTTGCTTATTTGTATTAGACAGTTCATTCTACAAAATATACAGGTCTACATTTCCGTATTCAGTATACTAAAAGACTGATACTCATAAAGCAAAACCTTTAACAACATGAGTAAATGACATATATTTCTATTGTATTTCAAGCTTATAAATCTAATAAGTAAAAAAATCTATAGTTTCAATAAAAAAACATAATTTTTTATTCCTTGTTTCTATCTCCCATATAAAATCTTGGCAACAGAACACTGGACACTAAAATATTTCACTTGATTAGTTTGGACCCTTTTTCATCTTGAGCAAATTTACGGCTAAAATCACACTCTGCCACTCTGTGTCCGAAAGGTCAAAGAAGCGTCCAGGGTCGAGGGACATCTAATAGGGGAATAGCTGGAAACAATTTTTCCAATCTCTTTGTGCGGCTGGCGGAGGCTTGACGATAAATTTTATGACAAATTGAAACCCTTCGGCTCTGTCAGATTACGCGGTGGACAAGGTATAAGCGAAATGAGAGATGTGTGTTTAACAAGGTGTCTAGAGGTGTATAAAATCAATTATAATTTATAAGATATTTATAAATAACTATATGACCCGATGAACTTCGTACCACCTAAAATTAATTTCATTGAAACTCTTCTTGAGCTATTATATTATCAATCCTAATCAATCTTTTTTCGATTATTCGGCTGTTCCTGTTGGTTTTCCTAATTTTCTTTTTTCCTAAACAACTCCAGTAATGAGGCGAACAAAAATAAAAAAAAAACTGTCGAGCCTTTTTCGAGTTTTTGCGAGACTAACGCACAGCAATTCATTTTTGTAAGTTAGATAAATATTATGCATACGCCGCAATGTTCCTATTCTTCTCAGCACTCTCTTTCTTGACGTTATTTCTTTTCTTATTTGTTTTTATCGATAGTAACTGTGATTTTTTTGTTGCCCGATCTTCGCAAAAACTACAGGACCGATTTTCGTTATTGTTTTATATTTAAGGGGTTATAATTAAACTTAAAATTGGTACATATTTTATTGGCGGGTTTTATTGCAACTTGGCGGTTATACAAGTATTTATTGTGTAAAAATCTGGAAGGTATGTGAAATCTTCCAACCCGCATTAGGCCAGCGCGGTAGACAGCAGGTAGCAGTCGGAGAGTATAATACCGGGCTGATAATATTATAATATTGTGTGAGACATACGCCTGAATACTGAAATGCTACTCAATGATCAACTGCCTAAGGGCTACTTATTTTCATACAAATTTGACAATTAAGAAGTACTTAACATGTGTACTCTAAAATGCTTGAGTTGCGCATCAGTATTCGGGCGAAAGTCTCTTATCTTAGTCTCTTATGGAACAGATTGATACTTACCATAATTTGAATTTAAGGTATATATAAACTTAATCATTCAAGCAGAGATGTGTACATACATAGCCCATAGTATATTTGAAATATCACGCGCTTTTTACTTGTACCAAGTCAAAATTGGCACCCGTGCGTGAGTCTAAAATGTGTTTTTCATTTGTTAAACGTAATATATTTTATTTTTTCGTTGGTTGAGCAATTCTATTTGTGGAGGGTTTCATTCAATGTCCGCAAACGCTTTTAAACAATCAATAAATAGAGGCTTTATGTCTCTACGGAATTAACTATTGCTTTACTTGGGTTTCATTGTTACCGAGGCCAGATAATCATTTACTTCTTTTAGTTTTTATATTTGCTTGAATGAGGACACGAGCGCCCACCTGATGGTAAGTGGTTACCGTCACTCATAGACATTAGCAATTCTGGGGGCACAGCCAAGCCACTGCCTACCATGGAAATATTTTTTTAAGCCTCGTTTGAACAAGGACATGTAATAACACTGAGGAAACACCGCGGAGAGTTCACTCCAAAGTTTGATAGTGCGTGGGAGAAATGACTTCAGGTAACGCACTGTAAGTAGGTACAAAGTAGTTTACAAGGTGGTAGGTGCCTCGTATGCGAGAGGCCGGCTGGGTTGGTACCACCGCTTTGTCTATTTTTGCCGCCAAGCAACAGTGTGTAAGCACTGTTGTGTTCCGGTTTAAAGGACATTGAAGCCAGTGAAATTACTGGGCATTATGAGACTTAACACCTTATGTCTCGGGATGACGAGCGCAGTCTAGAGTCATGCAGTGCTTTATTATTTAAAGTTCTGTGTGGCGTTGCTTCTGTTTATGAGCAGGCGTGGCGCTTACCATCAGGCTTGCGACCTGCTCGTCTCGACATTCAAGCTAATAAAAAAAGTTTTAAGTAGATTATTCATCTTATTTTGAAACTTTTCTTCCTGGCAAGCTAAAATTAGATGATTTAATTACGATGATATAAACGAAGTTTCATCACAATATTACGAGCGTGTTTAATTAACGTTATTAATATGATTAGGCATAAGTTATTGTTGTAAGTAAATCCCTCCACTGAACTGAACCAATTAACTGTCTTTATATATCAAATTAATTAATATCTCAACATATGAATCGACTTGTTTACTGATACTGTTTTCATAAATTTCTAATTATCAAACTTTAAAATTGATTTGTGCTTTTGTAGAGTAATTTGATGTCTTCTAATTTTATATAGTGTTTTTTTTTCTGCCTATCGTTATCCCGGTTTAGTTTCTACGCAATTTTATGGAACCCATAGAAAAAAATAATTATGACAATTGCAGAGTCGAGTCCAAAATGAACCCGTATAATACTATGTTAGTTACGTACAGGTGGCAGGTCTCGTATACGAGAGGCCGTTTGGATTGGTACTACCGCTTTTGTCGCCAAGCAACAGTGTGGAAGCACCGTTGTGTTCCGGGTTGAAGGACATTGAACTGAAATTACTAAGCATTATGAGACTTAAGAACTTATGTCTCGGGATGATGAGCGAGTCCAGTGCCATGCTGTGCTTTGTATTCAAAGTTCTTTGTGGCGTTTCTTCTGTTTATGGGCAGGCGTGACGCTTACCAACAGGCGAGCTGCTCGCCTCGTCATTCAAGCTAATAAAAAAAATACACTTCTATTAGAACTTGGTTATATGCGCTACTATAAGGGCTACGAGATGAAAATATATTCAATCATTATACGCCTGGCGGAAAAAGGGAACAGATATTCCGCCCATAAATTTATCAAACTAAAAATAATAAGGCGAAATTAAACAATTAACATAATAATCATTCATGAAGTATTAACACCCTCCCCCAAACAAAGCCAACAACTTATAATTGAAAAATTTCAAATCCCCATCATATTTTGTTTATCAAAACGAAAACAAGCTACTAAGTCCATTAAAATCCGTAATACCAACCTAATAAAAATAGAATGAAAACGCACGAAATGCATTACCACGGCCCCTAGGGTACGGCCCGAAAAGAGATGCAAACATTGTGTACTAAAATAACAAATTCGGTACATCGAAGAGCAACAATTTTATTGCCACTGCAAGCCGATGCAATTTCGAAAGGTTGTATTTTGGACCTGTTCGATATGTAAATTTTGCGATACGATTTTTACTCTATTTCGTTGGCCTATGTGCAGTTGAATTATGATAGAAATGTGCCTTATTCTATACGGCTAAATATGTTTCCATGTTTGTTAAGGTTTCCAAAATTCGTCATTACCGAATTTCGATACCAGAAAGGCTTGAAAGAAAATAAAAAGACCGAAGTCACGAGACACTGTCATTTTTTAATTAATATCAAAATTAAGAAGTACCTTAAATTTAGCACAACTTAGTTATTCAATGACAATAAAATAATTTAAATAGAAAGCAAATACGACTACAGTATCAATCTTTAACACATGTCACACAAGAATACACCACCAAAATCATAGTGCACTCAACTAACAGCTTTCTTTGCCAGCATCATCTTGGACGCTTTTAATGCAAATTTTATTTACTCATGTAAATTAATATCTATTCTCCGAGACAGCCAGTGAGGCGAGAAATTGAGTACGTGCAAAAATAAAGCCGGAGGACGGGACAGCTTATGCAAACTGTGTACCGCTCCACTGGTTACCAATTAGATCGGTTGTGTATCACTGTGTTTGTTTTGTGTATTGATATACAGACACTGTGTCGATTTTGGAACACATATTTATTGATCTAGGAATTGGAGAACGACGCTGTTGTTTTTCTTACTAGTCTGAATGATATGGGGTATGGCGATGAGCGCCACGTTTATAGTCCAACAGAAGCAATACCACCCAGAATTTTGAAATAAAGCATTGCATGGCACTGGACTATGATGGTCACCCCAAGACGTAATTTGTTAAGTCTCATAATGGCCCAGTAATATCACTGCTTCATATGCTTACACACTTCTGCTTGGCTCTATCAACACTTTGGATACCTTTTTAAGCAATATGCCCGTACGGAGGAGTATGAGATTTGATGTAGTTAAAGTTTATATGAAGAAGGAACGCAGAAAGCTATTTATATAATATATGTAAACATATATTTTAAATAAAATAAATCAAACAGTCTTTGTTTACGGTTATTCTGTCAATATCTGAATGTCAAATCTCGCAGCTGACGTAATAGAACAAAATTCAAAAATAGGTCGAGTTTCGACCACTAGTATACATAAACTTATCATATATACAAACTTAACTTAACTTACGGTAGGCAGCGGATTTGCTGTACCTTGGCATTGCAGAAGTCTATGGGCGGCGGTGACTACTTAACATCAGGTGGCCCGTTTGCTCGTCTGCCTATCCAGGTAGTAAAAAATAAAAAAAAATAACATATACAGTATGTAACAAAAACCCTATGTGAAGATCTACAGTTTAATAAAAATAGTTAAATTAAGAAAATAATAAACAGAAGCCAGATATCATCCTTACACAGGTAACTTAGAAAATGAACATAATTAAAAAATGTTATTTACATCTGAATTTCTGTGGGTATTGATGATGCCGGGGGCGTGGCTCGTTTGATGCACGTGGACGTCGCAACATCCTATCTCACTTTGGCTCCAAGTCATCGCTCTTGCAGTGGTAATCAATCGAAAAACGGTGTACAACAATAAATTACTTCAAGATTTAAAAATAAATATTATTATTTTTATAATTGACAGCCTCCGTGGCGCAGTGGGCGAGTTGCCGACAGTGAAACGTGGGACCGCGGGTTCGATCCCCGCACCGAGACAAATATTTGTCTGCTCCACAAATATTTGTTTCTGACTATGTGTGTTGGCTGTTATTTATTTATTTATTATTTTTATAATCCAATTTTCACATGCGACTTTTTTCATTACGTTTGAATATCGTTTCTGATATCATAGTTAAAACGCCAAACAGGGTGTTTGTTACATATTGTATAAACTAATCATGTAACAACACTGACAATAACAATCGCTACTGTAGTTACATGACAGTTTCACATAAACTTAGTAACCCGAATTCAGGCCACAATGTGCCCTCGACAATGGGCGCAGAAAGAACTTTCTCCCCGCCCCATTTACTCTGAAAGGATACACGAAAAGGGTTCCGAATTAATTGTGATGTCACTCGTCATATGCCTCGATGGGCTTCTTCGGTCCCTTAAGTTTTGTAGTTGGATATTGAATTTGATGTAGGGTTTTGTTCAATTGAAAACGTACGATGATGATTATTATTAAGTGATTGTGAGAGTGATTAAGCACTGTGTTCGAATTCGAAATTATTTAAAAAATAATAAATCAATCCTCGCCTCATTGCCTCATACCACATCTTCACATTGTTTCATCGGTCTAGTGACAGCGCACTAAATCTGAAAACCGCGAGGTCCTGTATTCGAGTATTTGAGTTTTCGATACGACAAATCACATATGAATTGCCCGGGATTGGAATTCGTGCCCGATATGGCGATAGGCTCGTCCCTTATCACATCATGGGATAGAAATAAGCTAGGCTAAACGCAGTAGTTGCACCTCTGCCTACGGATATAAAGGCGTGAATCTATAATATGTTAATTTACTATCTTTTTATTTGTTCTTAAGCAGCAATAGTGCAATGAGTGGAGTGGACTGACATGTAAAATATCGCAAGATTGATCCTATTGCACAGAAACGCACTTAGCTCCTTTTGCAGTTACGTATGTAATCTATTCTAGTTTATCGTCTCTCACTTTAACAGTGAATGAAAACATCCCCTCGGGGATAAATGCATGAACTTATTTAAGTGGGTCATTCTATTCTACAGCCAAAAAAGTGTGCATAAGGAATATAAATGAATTATATTTACTTTATGGACTCATTTTTAGCTCTTTCGATTGGACTCGACCTTAAGTTTAATCGGTTATAGCCAATCAAACACAAAAATAAAATAAAATTAAAAACAACGGTGATTTATATACTCGTTCTCACGTTCTGTTATATGTGTATTTCGTATATTGCTGGCTTTAGACATCATTAAAAATATAATTACTTAGCCAATATATATTTTCCTTTGTTGATTAACTCCAAAATATAGTCTTATTTTTGATACGTAAAGTAAATTAAATTCAGTGAAGTTCACTAGTAATTATACTTGATTCTACTTGTGTTACAAATCAATCATCACTTCGGTTATCAAGTGTAAATAAGAGAGAATTGACTAGTAACATTACTTTTGGTCCGTTAAATTTTATAATGTTGCAACACCTCCCACTTGTCATTCGCATGCCGGCTTCAAAGTGTGAGAAGTTTTTTTGTTTTTTCAATGAAAAACTGTTTTCCATGCAATTTTCATAGTGTAAAAGTTCGTGCATCACATCTGTTCAAGCTGTATTAAGGTAAGATTTTCAAATTAAAATATAAAATCACTTAGCGTGTATGAGTTTCCATGTCAGTCATACGATTCAGTGCAACAGCAAGTTTAAACTTGAATTACAAGAAAATATGACCGCTCGTCTTATAGTTCGTCATTTTTGTGATCATCACATCTGTTATTAGTGTGTTAACAGACGTGACGATTGATCACTTATGTGACGAAATACTAGTTTTGTTATAGTTTATTGTAATGCTTTTTAAATATCAAGATATATATATTTATATAATATATATATATATATATATATATATATATATATATATATATATATATATATATATATATATATATATTGTATTTCTAAGAGCTTTGAATAGTAGTTTATTTATATAATATTTTTTTAACTAACTATGTGACTTGATTTTCGCATTTTTTTTATATGTGACGTACAATAATTCTTTTATTATTATGTTTAACCTATGAATTTGCTAAAATATTGAGTTCACTGTTCATGTTACTTTTATTATTTTTAGCTACAACATGGCACCTCAAACACGACCTAAGAACAAAAATGAAAAAAAGGTGGAGTTAAAAAATTGTGTCCATAGAAAATTTGCTATTTTAAGAAGTTTGACACCAACATTCAAAGTTGCGCTCAACATGTGACTTGGAATAAAAACAGCCCGGGTCTTTCGCATGCTCGAAAACTAAGTTGCATTGAATGTCGGCCATATCAAATTTGTCCACACTACAAAATAGGTGTCATTAATACTGCGTGCACGCAAATCAATTCTGTTAAAAGCCAGGGACTTCCTCTTCCATCCCCACGTAATTCCCTAGCACACGCTATATCTGATATAGATATATTTGAGGAGCCTGGCCCATCAAGCTTTCTTTCTCCTGCTAGAAATGAATCTTCTACGTGTAGTAGAGAATCTGATCATGAAGATGACTCTGTTACGGTGTCGGTTCTGGCCAAACGTAGTCGTAACTTCTATTATAAAACCTGTTATGTATCGTCGTCAGATGAGAGTGCTGATGAAGAAATTAAGAAAAAACGTTATATTGATCGAATATTTCGTCAAAGTTCGAAGTTTACAAAAATACAAAATTGTGACAATATAGTAGCATCTGACTCTTCAGATGAAAATATATTTTAAAAACATATAAATGAGAGATAAGTCTGATTAAAAAAATATTATAAGCGGTATGTACCTGATTCGTAATTGATCTCTAATAATCTACTTCATTGTTGTTAGAAGGTGACAGTTAAAACGTCACTTTTGTGATCATATCTTTAAGATTTTTTTCAAATGTTTACCAGTTAGTTTCAAAGATAATTATTTTTGATTCTAGTTAATGACCATGTTTATTGTTAACATATGGTCTAAAATGTACACTTTGCTGTTCGCAATCAAGAACTCTTTAGAAAGTCGTCATTTCTGTTACGTTGAGCATCAATTCTGTTACCAGGAAATTACCATATATGTAACTTTTTTCGTAATTAAAAAGTAAACGACCTCTGTTACTAATTTTTTCATTGATTGGTTATGCTAATAAACACAATAAAACTTTAAAGAACATGCAATGCGTTATATTTATTTTTTTCGTCACTAAAAGTAGAATGACCCATGTAGTAAATTAATCCGCATTAAACATATAGTATAATAAGAAATAGAGGAATACTAAAAATGGAAGACAACACTTCCGATCGGCAGAGCATTAATAGATCTTTATATATTTTTTGTTCTCGGTACGCCACAGTGACCATACTCCACCTGATCGAAGTTTACTACAGTGCAATCATAATGATGACCGTCGACAGACGTTTCTTCTCTCAACGGCTACCAAAATTAGTCCAAAATGCAGACAAGATAAATATCGACAGATTCCAAAACGCGGCTCGCCGGAACAAGCCACCATTACGACTTTTTTTTCACGCTACGTACGATGGTCGCTATCTAGTAAGGAAATATGAAATACCCTACCACCAGAAGCTGAATGAAATAATGTGATGTTGAACATTTAACAAAGACTTTAAGACCATGCAGTCAAAAATATTCCCAGCCGTTAGCTCCGCCCACCCACCCCGCTACCCGCTCAATTTATACGTCGCGCGGCGTCTCAGCGCTCTTGAAGTTGTAATAGTGAACATAAAAACATGGAGACTTATGCGACTATTTTTTATTAATAATATGTTTTGCGTTTAAAGATAAATATTTTGTCGATAATATAAAAAAAATAGTATTCGAGCCGTATTTGAGATATTTAAAAAGTAATGATAAATCAGTCTCCAGAGGGGTTGATGTCAGGCAGGCGGACGGTCGTAAATACCACAAGCAAAATCTTTCTGTAACATGTATTAATAAAAAGCATGTTGCGCCGACCCTACTGCGAGTGGGATAAGGGCAGGTGGAAGTAGAATGATAAAGATTGACTATGTATTCGATACTGATTACAATTTTTTATTATTTGGTCTATATGTTTGTGCGTATATTATACAAAACCCACTGAATAGATTTGGACAGGACTTTCGCAGTTTCATACCATATTTCTAAACTTAGAGTATTTGATGTTATTTTCACATAATTTTTTACCGATGGTAATCAATCATCTGTGAATTATGTATATATTTTTTAAGTATGTTCACGCACAACTCCGCCGACTTGGATAAATATTTTGTATTTGCTTACTCAGATGGTGGTACCGTTTAATTATGAAGAAAGAAACTTAAGGGTTATGAAATCGAGGGATTAAACACTAAACCGTCGACATTTATACACCGGTTCGGATGATTCTTTCACTAAAAATAGTGAAATAAAAACTTTTTAACAAAAATATTAAACACTCATAAAAAATCCCATATAATTTGAGTTTAGTTATGATGAAAGCCTTTTTTCTTTCTGTCGCGTTATCCCGGCATAACACCAGGGTGCACCTTCACCAGAAGGGTGGTTAAATTTGACGTTATTTGGTATTATATGGGGCGACTCGCCATCTGACCCCCACAATCCGCAACGGGAACCAAGTTTCGCCATTGCCTCGTCCGTTAATCAGCAGAACGTGCAGGTGAGGTTGACTTTAGACTTTGACTTACACTTGAAAGAGTACGAGTAAAAGTTGGCAATCTCCTAGAAAAGTGGGTAAGCCTAAAATGTTAATAAGTTTTAGACTTCTAAAATTTAAACTTACAATCACAAATAACACGAATTTCTTTCATTCAGAATACTAGAGTAGCCCAGTCATCATGAATTCAGTCCAATTTAGTTTTATCAGCACCGGCGATTACAAAAATATAGTTTAATTAAAGAAATTAATGTTAATTGCGACTTTTGAGTGTTAATTTTTGAAGTTTTGATTAAATGTATTTTTATTTTGTGATAATGTGTATAATATGTAAATAAATAAAACATTTTTTTTTTAAATTTAATTTGTCCATTTCTAAAATATCAGTTTTTTTTAAATCATCAGATTCAAATGCTTTTTCACCTTCGGAGCCCGTTTCTTCTTGCGATTAAATTTTCCTGCAAGTTACATATTCTGGATCCTGTATCATTATTTTCTTTGGATAGAAGGGATCTACTAACTCGGGTAGTAAACAATCTATATAAAAAGAGACAAGTTTAGGTTCCATTTCCTTTCTCCAAAACTCGTCGTCCTTATTAAAAATTTCCACTTTTAGTTTATTACCTCCATAGCTAACAGCAAAGAGACACTTAATTTTTTTCTGAGTCAATCATAGTTACATGCCCAGGTCTACCATGCGTACAGTGGTAGTAAAATCGTAAAAAATGAAACAGGCAATATATCTGACAAAAATAAATCTTCTTGGCCACTGTCATTGCAGAGTTGTTAGACGGCATGCTTAATGCTTAGTTAAATAAGCACATTAAAATTCATGAAAATCTATTTGTCTTCGCCCCACGCTTTCAACGGAGAGTTTTATTCTGTGTCTAAAGCATGCTGTCAATTATTACGCGAAGTGCAGTACTTCAGTCTATTGCTGCTTTCTCGACCTTTCCAAAGCCTTTGACCTGGTTCCGTACGATATTTTATGGAAAAAATGGCATACGTTTAAATTACCAATATCTTGAAATATTGGTACGGATAGCAGGTTAATAGCGTATGATGTGCAGGGGCTGTAGGGCGCTCGTATGAGTTGGAATGCGGGGTAAGGCATGGGGGATTAACATCGTCTACGCTTTTTAATTTATACGTTTACGAGTTGATCGGAGAGATCAGTGCAAGCAGGGTCGGATGTTACATAGATGGTATATGTGTCAATAACATCTCTTATGCGGACGATATGGCATTACTGAGCGCCTCACCCTGTGGGTTGCGTAAACTTTTAGCTATATGTGAAATATATGCAAAAGCCATGGGCTCCTTTATAACGTAAAAAAGTGAGATCATGGTTTTTGAGTCTAGGGGTAAAAGTCCGAAAACAATGCCGTCTGTGTATTTGTACGGAACGCCGTTAAGGCGAGTATATGCTTTTAAATATTTAAGCCATCTTTTGACCCCAGGTCTCAAAATGAAGATCTGGAGAGGGAACGAAGAGCGATGTCAGTAAGAGCGAACATGCTGGCTCGCAGGTTTGCACGGTGTTCAAGAGCGGTAAAGATCACACTCTTTAGAACTTAGTAAAGCTCATTTTATACGTGCAGCTTGTGGGCCAGATATACTCAGAAAGTGTACAACGCTCTTCGCATCCAGTATAATAATGCTTTCAGGATACTGTTGGGACTGCCACGTTTCTGTAGCGCATCGGGTATGTTTGCCGAGGCCAAAGTGGACAATTTCTATGCCACTATGCGCAAATGGTGTGCATCTCTGATGCGCAGGATTAGGGCGAGTATGATCGGGAATGACCATTCTGGGAATGATCGCGGGTAGATTTGACTGTCTATACATGAGCCTAAAGTCCACTCAAGATCATCATAATTTTCATCCTTATCCATTTATTTATAGCATAGGCAGACAACCGAGCAAGTGAATCACCTGATGGTAAGTGATCTCCACTGCTTATAAAACCCACGATAAATAATGAACAGTGATGTGATCAATCTATCGATCTTAATAAACGGGTGATTAAAATTAACATGAAATTTTAAGATGTCTCGGTTTTGAAAAGAGCCGGTACATACTTACTGTAAGTTTTATGTAATGCCCTTAAAATATTACCACACCTTTCTGGATTACGTTGTATATGAAATTTGTATTCTTTCTTTCCACCTGCCCTTACCCCACCCGCAGTGGGGTCGGCACAACATGCTTTTTAACCCATGTTACAGAAAGATTTGGCTTGTAGTTATTACGACCGACCGCCTGCCTGACGTAAACCTCTAAGGGGAGTTAACACCCAGACCAGAAACAAATATTTATGGATCACACAAACATTTTATCTCGGTGCGGGAATCGAACCCGTGGCCTCTCCCTTCAAAGCCGGCTACTCGCCCACTGCGCCACGGAGGCAGTCCGCCTATCCGCTATCACATTAGTAGCAACTAAATCAAATAATTGCGGAGGCGACTCCACTGGCTTTCTTTGTTCCGAAATCATAACGATTTGTCATTAATTATTTTTCTAAAAAAAAACGGTAAACTAGTCATTATTATGATCGTATTAACAATAAGTTCTCATAATGTAAATAATTTAATTCTATTTTAGAAATAATGTTACTATTTTGTAAAATAATTAATAACACTCGGGCAGAGCGTATGGCATACAATAAAACACGTGTTCTCTCCTTGGCGCACGGGGCGGTACTGAGTTAGCCGCTAGCGAGCACTGCTATAACACACTAAGAGTAAAAACATTAGGTTGAATATTGCGCGCACCGTTGAACCTTAACTATGCACAGAAGTAAATGACGTAAGTCGCAAATCTATTTTAATTTATATTATGAGTTTTAATTGATCTAGGTAAATTTTGGCTTGATGGCAAATAATAAACTGTATTTACTATCATTGAGTATTTTTTTAAAATACAAAACTCAAGCCGTTTATTAGAAAAATGTCAAATTCTCCCGAAAAGACATCGTTTTCGAAATAAAAATGTATCGAGGAAAAATAATCCAATTGCGTAACTGGCTTGAAAACCGATAGAATAAGGCCTGAAAAAACATATATCAAAATTTGACATTGATTGGATATATACTTAATGCAGTATATTTATCCAAAGTCACGTAAAATTTTGGGAGCCTCCTCTTAAATAAAAAGTAGATATAGGTCACGGGAAACTACGTTTTATAAAATACAACATTAGGTTACTAATTCCAGCACTCAGTTAAATTAAATAATTTTTCAACGTTTAAAATGGAGTGATAAATAAGCAAATGTTAGCTATAAACTACACTTAAGCGCCAAACATGAGAAACTTTTAAATATTTTGTTCATGTAACGAGCAAACATACCGACTCATGACAACATTTAGCTTTTAACAGTCTGTGGATTCACAAACAGAGATGTTCCACAAAATTGCCTTTGCGTCTGCCATTTCTATGAATATTTTTATTTTTTCTGCTAAGTACATCCCGTCTACAATATTACATTCTATAAATAAGCTGAGACCTTGCCAATATCATATTCATGTTATGACAAATATAATTTCTTCTCCCCAACCAACGCTGATTAGCAGACTCTAACCACATCGAAACTGCATTAGGGTAAATACAGCCAAAATAATAGCTTACTCCTACAAGCCTTATAATTTGGCACACGGCATATCTTTGAAATTATGGAAAAATGAACCTTAAATCTAAATGATAAGGATCATAAATTCACAACGCAGACGGAATGGGGAGTTACTAATGGAAGTGTGAAATACGATATCATTCAGCCGCATACATTATTCAAATTTAGTAACAACGTTTTTATTATATTTTTGAAGACGTGGAAAGTAATGTGTCTGGATAAATATATTTCTCGGTTACTTAGTGGAGCAAGTAGAGAGTATAGGTATTTTTGTACATATACTCGTGTAAAAACCTTTAGACTTATATACTGGCGTTATAATTGATGTTATATCTTAGAATTTAATAAACATGTTAAAATTTTACCTTTGTTTACAGTTAATGCTAATGAATCAGATAAAAAAGAATGATATTAGAGCGAGAGTTAACAAATAATTAATAATATTGAAACAATACCGAAAAATTGCATTCATTTTGAATTGCAGTGCTATAATAGTTGTTAATGAAATAATTATGCTAGCAACTACCATTAGAACTTTAAGTTATAGTAAATCTAATGAGATATTTGACCGTGAATATTGGATAATGCACTAATTTAGGCTAACACAAGCTTACATAATATGGACGGGTTGGGCAAGGGTACAACTCAGGAGCTGAGTTTGTTGCCATCCCATGATGTGATAAAAGACCAACATATAACCATATCAGATACCAATTTTGATCACCATCACGTGATTATTGTATATTCCATATCTACTTAGTCATTTAAACCCATTCTGTGATCGATATATTAATACCAGCATCAATTACTGATTTAAATGCAAGTCGAGTCACGAGTGAACACTAGTTGAACATAAATAATGGTTTCCCGCTCCGGGTCCGTTGACGTAAGATCTGTTTCTCCCACGTCAAAAAACGTGTGTTTACGCCGGCCAAACATGTCTTTGATATCTTTTGTTTGCCAACAAATAGTTCCCGTGGTTACTCAGCTTTACGTCATGCGTTAGATATTTCTTCATATCTTGACTTAATTGTTACTTTCACTTCATAGTTGGATGTATTGCAAGGGATGGTAAACGTAGAATAGATCTTTCCTTCGTTAATTTCTAATTAATTAATGTGTTTAGAAATATAAAAAATCTAAATTTTGGAGTTATGTTTTTCTTCATAATGTCGAAACTAACACTATTATGAATAAAAACATAGACTTGTAACAGAGTTTCTGCAAATTGTTACATAAAACTTACTAGATACTTATTAGATTTTTTGGGATTCAATAATTTTATGGAAATGCATTTATACTGTATTTGCAATTTTATAGTAATTTTAATATGTTGTGTTACATCAAAAAGCTTTTTTAACTGGGATTATATCTCAGTTCTAAAACGTAGCTAACCTTATGATGTTAATTTACCATTCAACCTTGCCATTAGAGACTGGACGAATAAGTTTTTCTATTTTCTTCTTAATTGAGATCGGTAACTTTATTTTGGCAGTAGACTTAATTATGAGTGGTAGAACCACGCTGTAGATACTTTGGTCTACAGCATGTATGGGCCGGCTTGTCCGGGTCATTACCAATGTCCACAGAAAACCGGCGTAAAGTAGCAGGTTGCTGCTGCGTTTCATACGGTGAGTGAGATATCCGGAGGCCCAAACCCACTCACCTTCCCAATCCCTTAGTTATCCCTTTCCTTTATGGTAGGCAACGTACCCATGATTCTTTTGGTATTGTGGGCGTATATGGGCGGTGGAGATCAGTTATCATCAGGTGACCCACTTGCTCGTTTGCCGGCCTATGCCATAAAAAAAAATTGTTACACATCCTGATGTACAAATAACATTGCACATTGTGCCTGTCCAATTTCAATATGTAATACAAATAAGTACATTTGCAATATATTCGCTATGATTATTTCATTTTCTATAGCATCCCGTGAGGAATCACCTCATTAATGAAAACACCATATGAAAACCAAATGTACTTGCTGTTAAAAAATTAACTGTTATGGAGTATTGATCCTTATGACGCGGAAATAAGGACAAACATATCTTTGATTGTTTTTGTTGCGGTGAACTAATATCTCGTGACACACGATTGAAGCGTTCGGTGATTAGTATTTTTAATTCTTCATGCGGTTAAATCGCTTGTTGATCATACTTTTTCCGATTAAGAATACGATTCCATAATAAAAACTACACAAATTCTAGTCACGGATATTTTATATACTTACATAAATGAAAGCTGTGGTTCCGATATGTAATATGATTGATTTGTATCCCATATTATAATTAATTTACGTAGGTAACACATTTCTGTTTTATAAGTATAAATTCACACATAATCCCAAAATGGTATTCAAAGTATCACACTGCTCTGTTCGTATCTAGCCCTCAGTCTAATCATTTCACTTCTATAGGTGAAATAGCTTCTGTTTTCAATTTAAATCCGAAATTTCGTTCGCCATTTCCCTCGCCCATGAGTCCATCGCATAATTCAGTTTGTCATGGCTTCACAACTTATTCCCCTCTGCAAACATGCATCGTGTTAATGGTACGTTATTATAAGTGTTTATTTGGCAGTGCATTGCTGCTTAGAAATTATGTAACTGTTCAAATGTTTGCACATGATGTTACTGACATCTGTTTGAGGCGCGATATTATGTAAATAGTTAAAATAGACATGTGTCTACTGCGACTGCCTCGGTGGCGCAGTTGTAATGCGTAGGTACGCGTTACGATTGAGGCTAGCGCTGAGGTCTCGGGTTCGATCCCCGGGTCGGGTAAAGTGGTATTGGGTTTTTCTATTAGATACGAAATGCTCAGTATCAGCCCGGAGTCTGGAAATTGTGCCCGGTATGGCGATAGGCTCGCCCCATATAACATAAGGGACGGAGATACGCTCGGCGAAATGTGCGTGTACTGGTTACACCTCTGCCTACCCCTTCGGGGATTACAGGCGTGAGTGCGTATGTATGTAGACTTGTGTGTTTTTAACATTTGTTGATAAGTCGTGTTTAACTTTGCACAGCCTAGTGATTACACTGTTCCTGATGGCGAATACAGAGCTGTCTAAACATACTGTTGACCGCCGAGAGATGTGGCATGCGTATCTCTAGATGATTGCCAAAACCTTGTCGGCCTAAAGTAACTAGGTAAACACACTTCTGGCGGTAGAGTATAAAACTACGAAACCTAAATAATGTACAACATTTTAAGGTTATTTTTTTAAATTTTGAATTGATTGATTGATGGCTGAATTTTTACCATATCATAAACGTATGATTATCTATTAGGTAATTCTGGCTACTGTGCTTTCTTGTTTTTTTTTTTTTATACTATAGGCCGGCAAACCAGCAAGTGGGTCACCTGATGGTAAGCGATCTCCACCGCCCATGTACACCCACAATACAAAAGAATTATGGGCGCGTTGCCGACCTTAAAGGAAAGGGATAAGTAAGGGATTGGGAAGGGGAGGGGTATTTGGGCCTCCGGATATCTCACTCACCGTACGAAACGCAGCAGCAAGCTGCTACTTTACGCCGGTTTTCTGTGAGACAGTGGTAACGACCCGGACGAGCCGGCCCATTCATGCTGTAGACAAAATTATCTACAGCGTGGCTCTACCACTCGGAAAAATACATTATACCACATTATTTGTTTAAACACTGAAGTAAAAAAATAGTTAATAAATTATATGTAATCCATATATTGTATGTAAAGGTTATTGACAGGAAATCCGACTCTAATAAAAATATTTATAAGTCTGAGATCTTTCTATTTTAGATAATAACATTTAAATTCTAATCTAAATAGGTCATTGCGAGACACAGATTCAAATAGTGGTGAAGACATATATTACTCTTTATTAGTATTTACTCATCAGGTAAAACGACAGCCTCCGTGGCGCAGTTGGCGAGTAGCTGCCTGTGAAACGAGACACCGCGGGTTCGATTTTTTCACCGAGACAAAATGTTTGTGTGATCTACAAATATTTGTTTCAGGTTTGGGTGTTATCTCCTCAGAGGGGTTGACTTCAGGCAGGCGACCAAGTCGTAAAAACTACAAGCCAAATCTATCTGTAAAATTTGTCAAAAAAGCATGTTGCGCCGACCTTACTGCGAGTGGGATAGGGGCAGGTGGAAGAGAAGAGAAGGATCCGGTAAAACGACATTGGTTTATTTTATCGTTTGAAAACAATAGTAAATTTTGCCTGTTTCTTACATGAAACAAATCGCAATATCGATGCAGTGCACGCCACGAATCTGATTAGATGGTTCGATAAACAAACATTTTGCACCTAGTTCGCACGATACCATCCAGCCAGTTTCAGGCATTGTTTTCTATGCTAAGTTCTCTTTTCGTAATGCCTACCCGCATTATTCAAGCTGCTTTTGTTTCAGCATCGCTTTTGCATTCCGTTTACACAAATACATTCGTTTGGGTATTCTTTTGTGTTTCTTTTTGTGTTCGTCGTATTTGATAACTGACTAATATTTACAAAAAGCAGCTATAGCTCAGAGGGAGAGGTAAGGACTTTTGAGACGAAAGCCGCAGATTCGAAACCAGCCTCAAGAGCATGCACCTCTGACTTTTCTAAGTTACGTGTGTATTCATTGTTAATTATCGCTTGCTTTAACGGTGAAGGAAACATCGTTGAGGAAATATGCGTTCATGCACCTCAGAAGTTTTCTATAAGAATTTCGAAGGTATGTGAAGTCAAGTAGAGCAGCACTCTCATTAAGTAGAGAAGCACCCGTGCCCAGCTGTGGGACATGTATAATACAGGGCCATTAAAACTAGCTCTAGCTCGCGGCTCCGCCCGCGTGAACGGCCGTTTCAGGGATAAAAAGTAGCCCATAACCATCTCCACTGTCCCATTTATCTCTGTACGAAAATTCATAAAAATCAGTTCAGCGCTTTAGGTGTGAAAGTGTAACAAACAAACTCACTTTCGCATTTATAATAGTAGTTACGAGTAGGATAGTTGGTATGTATGTTTGTGATACTTAGTGAAACTTTTGAATGTCTTGGCTCATAATACTACTCGTCAGGTATTTATTTTTTATACATACGCACCCACGCCTGTAATTCTCGAAGGGGTAGGCAGAGGTGTAACCAGTACACCCACATTTCGCCGAGCGTATCTCTGCCCCTTATGGGACGAGCCAATCGCCATATCGGGCACAAATTCCAGACTCCGGGCTGATACTGAGCATTTCGTAATAGAACAACCCTATACCACTCTACCCGACCCGGGGATCGAACCCGAAACCTCAGCGTTGGCCTCAAATGTAACGCGTATACGCATTACAACTGCGCCACCGAGGATTTATTTTATATAGCTATATAATATCACGCTATGACCCACGGAATCGGAGTTGTAACATGAACGCAGGTGAAACCGCGAGGGACACCTAGTTACTTATTATCTCACAGGAATTTCGATATTTTTTTATAATTTATAAGATTTTTTTTATCAAATTAAATAGGTACCTACTAGTTGAATGTCAAAAAACCGTTTTAATAACGGATGTGTACAGCAAAATAAGAATAATTATTATAACTAACGGAAACCAAACTTGACGACATTCCATATTTATTTATAATTCGATTTAATTATTCATTAATGTCTGATCAACGGATTTCCTTCTATTTTGCAATCTTTAAATATCACGTCTAGTAATTGATACTAATTGCCAAAATTATTGAAAAGTATTTAGATTCACATATTCGTAAATTATCCTTATTTTTGTCTTATACTGGGCTATAGATCACCTCCCCAGAGGGGTTGACGTCAGGCAGGTCGTAAAACCTTCAAGCCAAATCTTTTTCTAAACATGTTACAGAAATATTTGGCTTGTAGTTTTTACGACCGGCCGCGTGCCTAACGTCAACCTCTGGGAAGAAAATACCCAGACCCGAAACAAATATTTGTGGATCACACTAACATTTTTGTGTCATTGCGAGAATCGAATCCGCGGCCTCTCGCTTCACAGCCGGCTACTCGCCCCCTGTGCCACGGAGGCTGTTATGCTCTTTTGCATTTTTATAAATAAACTTTATATTTTAAACCATTTCGCTCTACCAAAACTTTCACTCCGGCATCATCAAAACCAATTCTTGAATCCATTCCGTGAAGGTCCATGACAATAACATCTAAAATAATGCCCATAACATTTACAAACTTCGCTTTCATTCCCATTTTGTCGTCTCATTGTAATAAAAGGGGTGTTAGGGTTCAGATTAAATACCATTAGTTCACATTTTCTAAGCGTTTGAAATTCACTTTCGGTGATACGTAATCTTTGGAATTATTGTTATTCGTTCCGTGAAATGTCCATCTATTTTATGTTCTTCCTCTGCGTTACTTCTAAATGTATTTCTATAGTCATTAGAATATTATCTACTTATGTTTTTTTTTGGCATAGGCCGGCAAATGAGCAAGTGGGTCACCTGATGGTAAGTGATCTCCACCGCCCATGTACGCTCACAATACCAAAAGAATCATGGGTGTGTTGCCGACCTTAAAGGAAAGGGATAATTAAGGAATTGGGAAGGGGAGGTGTTTTGGGCCTCCAAATATCTCACTCACCGAGAACACTCACGAAACGCAGCAGCAAGCTGCTACTTACGCCGGTTTTCTGTGAGACAGTGGTAATGGCCCGGACGAGCCGGCCCATACATGCTGTAGACAAAATTGTCTACAGTGTGGCTCTACTAATATGGCTCTACCAATCAAAACTGGTAAACTATGGTGATAATTTCAAACATTTTCGTCTGCACAAGACGGTGGTAGGTCTTTCGTATGCGAGAAGCCGTCTGGGTTGGAACTACCACTTTGTTTATTTCTGCCGCCAAGAATCAGTAAGCACTGTGTTTCGGTTTGAAAGACATTTAAGACACTTAAATTACTGAGAGTTATGGGACTTAAGAACTTATTTATCGGGCTGATGAATGTAATCCAGCGCCAT
This sequence comes from Mimas tiliae, assembly GCA_905332985.1. Taxonomy (NCBI): domain Eukaryota; kingdom Metazoa; phylum Arthropoda; class Insecta; order Lepidoptera; family Sphingidae; genus Mimas; species Mimas tiliae. The sequence continues at coordinate 4,794,804 of HG995251.1, forward strand.
CCATTGATTTGTTGTTATGTGTGGTGTTGCTTCTGTTCATGAGCAGGCCATCCAGTTACAATCAGGCGAAATACCTATTTGCTTCATCATTCTATTAAAAAGAGAGCACGTTGCTCACCTGACGGTATAGGCCACGCCTGTTTATAAACAGTAGCAACATCCTTCAGAACTTTGAATAACAATGTACTGCATAGTACTGCACTGAACACATCATCCTGATGTAAGATGATGTAAGATCCGTGTAAACAAAACCGTCTACAGCGTATTTCTATTATCTTACACAACTTACATTCATGACGGACGTTATACCTCGTATGATCTGTTTTTATAGCAGAGGCCGGCAAACGTGCAAGTTATTAATAATTTAAGGTTAAGCTAACCACCAATTGTGTACCCGTATCATTGTACCGTGTAATTATTAGCTCCTAATATCCTAGTCCACACTTCATTGAATATACAATGAATAGTTTTGGAATACAATCTAGTTTTAATGTTTGTATAATTATAAATTTGTAATCCCCGAAGGGGTAGGCAGAGGGGTACACCCACATTTCGCGTAGCGTATCTCAGTCCCATGATGTGATAGGGGGCGAGCCTATCGCCATACCCGGCACAATTCGTGACTCCAGGCTGACACTGAGCATTTCATAATAGAAAAACCCAATATCACTTTTACCCGACCCGGGGATTGAACGCGAGACCTCAGCGTCACGCGTACGCATTACAACTGTGCTACCAAGGCAGTCTCAGATCAGTCAGTATCTAAGATATCTTCTGTGTATTGCTAAATTGTAATAATTGTAGATGGTCCTAAATAGATAAAAATAATAATTATGTCGGTTAAAGCCATTTTATAAACATTAGGTCTACAACTTGTGCTTCCATCTATCTGAAGGACGTTCTTCGACTATTAAAGATCCATTTTACATCTTAAAACTAGAATAAAGTAACTAAGCCAAACCGTAAAGTATTTGTTCCCTTACATAACTTTAGTCAAGAACCATTTAATACGATTTAAATGTACGTGATCGAGATTTAAGATGATATTTTAAGCTTCTTCGTACGTGAGTATGTTCTGTTAACTATTTTAGGTGAAGTATTGTGTTATATAATACAAAACGAAGTAGTAAGTGTCTAAGTCTAAGTCTTACTTAGACTGCCTCGGTGGCGCAGTTGTAATGCGTACGCGTTACGATTGAGGCTAACGCTGAGGTCTCGGGTGCGATCCCCGGGTCGGGTAAAATGATATTGGGTTTTTCTATTACGATATGCTCAGTATCAGCCCGGAGTCTGGAATTTGCGCCCGGTAATGCGATAGGCTCGCCCCCTATCACATTGTGGGACGGAGATACGCTCGGCGAAATGTGGGTGTACTGGTTACACCTCTGCGTACCCCTTCGGGGATTATAGGCGTGAGTGCGTATGTATGTAAGTTTTTATAGGGGAGGCCGGCAAACGACTAAGTGGGTCACCTGATGGTAAGTGAGCTCCATCACCCATGAATATCCACGATACTTGAGAAATCACACGTACGAAACACAACAACAAGATGTTACATTACATCGATTTTGACATTGGTAACAACCCGGTCGAGCCGGCCCATTTATGCCGTAGACAAAACTATCTACGGACTGTTTAGAAGTAAAATTGCTCTACATAACTGTTGTAAGTTAAGAGCAAGCGAGATGGTATTGAAATTGCGGTGAATTGACCGTAACTTGGTGGTGCAAATTCAATATACCGCGTAGTCGGTCTAGTTAATATACATTGAAGTCATGAGTCATAATATATTTTAGACTGTTTTGTATCAAAATTGCAAAATATTAGATTACTAGCTTTTGCTCGCGGCTCCGCCCGCGTGAACGGCCTTTTCCGGGATAAAAAGTAGTCTAAGTCACCCGGGGATAGTGTAGCTTCCCAACAGTGAAATAATTTTTCAAATCGGTTCTGTAGTTTCATAGCCTATTCAATGCAAACAAACAATCAAATCAAATCTTTCCTCTTTATAATATTAGTATAGATTAATATACTTATTAATATATGCTTATATTCAATGACGTTGAATCATTGTTAATTCCTTTAATTTGTCATGTTTATAAAATGTTGTAAGAGCAAGCCGGTTTGCATTATAGATGACCATCATATTAGTCTAAGCACACTCTTTACATAAAAATTAAAGGTGTGAAGATGCACTCTCAAAACCAGTTTCATTATCAAATGAAGAGGACAGAGACAAATTCCTCTATGACTCATAGTCAACTTTGATATCTCAATTAGTTTCGTAACTGGATTGGTGTCGATAAATCGTGAACACATGGTAAAGCCATAGTTTTTTCTATTGCGACATTTCTAGTGTGCCGCACTGGTTCGACGATATATTTACGGGTATAGTAATGGATGATTTTGCTCGTTAATGGGAACGTGATACTCTTAAATCGCGCTAATAGTACGCTGTAAATCATTGTGAGGAAAAAAATCCCTTTTTGTTTTATAGCTGAACGTATTTACTGTGACAAGTTTGGAAATGGTCGATGAGATATATGAGGCTGTTGACAGGGTCCGCGGAGGCGTTGGGAAGACGGAATATGTGGTAACGCAAGATAAGTTAATGAGTCGAAAGTATTTAGTGATTTACAGAAATTGTGAAAGTTTGTCTTTGTTACTGCCTTAGTCAATCTTGCAGGTGTTGATAGAAAATGTTTGGATGAGTTTATCTAACCTTATACGTAATACTTTTTTTTTTGAATAGATGATGTCTACTTTTTACGTATCGTGCAGTATTTTTAACCGACTTCAAAAAAGGAGGAAGTTCTCAATTCGGCGCGTTTTTTTAATCCATGATTAAGAGGATCTGGCGTGTCTTGGCCATTGCCAATACATAATATCGATGCATCGCTGACCTATTTATGTATTCCGTAATAGCATTCATTTGTGTTAATTGCAAGAAATATCCCTAAGTTAATGAAAAAATTCTGATAACTGCTGTTTTTATTGTTTGCTTTTCTATTATAATGTTTTCCTTGACGACAAAGATCATTAACTTAAATATCGCATTAATGGGTACATCTTTCAACACACTGTAGGTTAAGCCAGACATAAAATTAGCATGAAATATTTTCGAAGCGTGTGTGTACGAAATAACCTTTTGCAGTTTATATCCCGCGGTACTGTTAAGTACTGTTACGTAATTTAGTATTAAAAGTCACTAGAAACGTTTGCACATTTTGCTAAGTATGTAGGTACCAAGACATTTAAATTAGTGCGCGATTATATTAGGAGGTAAAGTTTGCTCACTAATTTTCTACTAACTATCTGGTGTTTTCTCTTTTACAATGTTACTTTCAATGTGTGTGTTACTATGACGTAGTAATAATTATATATATCATTGTATTTATTTTACAGAATACATCCAATATATTCAAATCTCCTTTTTCAAGAGACGTCTATACACAACTGTAGAACGATGCCCATAAAAAACCATTTTATGTTACACTATATCTGCAAGAAACAAGACCGTAACAAAATCAGAAGAAATTACATCCACCATGCACAACAGATATCAGAATCCACTTTGTCGGCCATCGTCAGTCATTAAGCCCTACAAATTGACTTCTAAAAGTCCCGCCTGATACAGCCACATGGGACATTTTACGATGCAGCTGTAAAACTATACGTAGTCTTAAATGAGACATAAACGTGTGACGTGTAAACGAATGTCGCACATTTATTTTATTGGCGTCATTAATTCCTACGCTTTCGTCGCTGTCCGAAACATCTTGGACACTGGCAGTTGGATCATTTGTGTCGACTTTAGGTTCTTCTTCTTCTTCTTTTAAAAACTTGGCTTCCATCAAAGCGATGATGATTCCGCCATCAACGAAGTTTGCAACGACACTATTAGCGATGATGATCAGTTTATACCGGCATCTTTAATTTTGACATTGGGCGAAACCAAGAGAATGAACTATTGACTTTTTAAAATTACGGTAAATATCATTTCCTTTAACTGTGAAGAAAACATCATGAGGAAACCTGCATATCTGATAACTTCGTCATAAAAATAACGAAGGACTTTTTAACTTCATATATGAAGTCTGCCAACCCACATTAGGCCGACGTGGTGGCCTAAGGTCTGACCCCTCTCATTCAGTAGAGGAGGCCGTGTACTCAGCAGTGGGACGTGTATAATACAGGGCTGGTATTACATTACGATATAAGTAATGCACTAAATATCCTGCTGTTACTCAAGTGGCGATAATGTATTAACGATGGACAAGCCTATAAAAATGTTCTATATCCCAATGGTGTGGCAGAGGGAATTACATGTTATGATCAATAACAATAAAATAAACAATAGTGAGTGAACTATATCTTGATTGTATAAAGACAGGCAGAAAAAAGGAACAAATAAATAATAACCATACGCACTCACGCCTGTAATCCCCGAAGGGGTAGGCAGAGGTTTAACCAGTACACCCACATTTCGCTGAGCGTATTTCCGTCCCTTATGTGATAGGGGGCGAACCTATCGCCGTACTGGGCACAAATTCCAGACTCCGGGCTGATACTGAGCATATCGTAATAGAAAAACCCAATACCACTTTACCCGACCCGGAGATCGAACCCGAGAGAGACCTCAGCGTTGACCTCAATCGTAACGCTTACGCATTACAACTGCGCCACCGAGGCAGTCAGAAATAATAAACATTCATGTATATTAGGCGCTAATATAGTAAATAATTGCAGTATTAAGGTACAATGACTTGTAAATAAATTGGAATAAGAGAAGAAATTTATTCGTTAATTTTAGTAAATTAATCCCAAATAATAATTAAATAATGGGTATAATTTTTTTTTTTTTTTTTTTTTTTTTTTAAATAAAATAGTATAGCGAGATAATTAAATCTTAAAAATAACAAATTCTATCTATTTATATATCTATATATCTATAGTTGGTTTCGAAGTTTTGTCTCCTCCTCCTCCTCCTCCTTGTGTGTGACCCCCCCCCCCCCCCCTTAATTAGCTCTGCAGAATAGACTATGATTTCAAATTTCATTTCACTTATTTATAGAAGTAGCGTCCACCAGATATATTATTAAAGGTAGTTCAAAACGTTTATTATACTTTTAATAGAGAATTTAGACTGTATGAAAGCTCGAAGAAATGTGGGGTGTACTAGTTACACCTCTGCTTACCCCTTCGGGGAGTCCAGGCGTGAGTGTGTATGTATGTATATGTAATTTAGACTCCTTTTTTCTTAAATAATGCCTCATAAAAAGCTTTTGGTCGTGTCTGTCGTCAAGCAGTAATGCATAAGTAAGCACTGTTGTGTTTCGGTTTAAAGGATATTCAAGCTAGTGGCATTATTAGGCATTATGAGACTTAACATCTTATGATGTAAAGTCAGTGCAGACTAATGCCATGCAATACTTTGTGATTCAAAGTTCTTTTTGGTATTGTTTGTGATTTGGGTAGGCGTGGCACATCAGGCGAGCGACTTGCCTTTGACCTTTCGTCATTTGGGTTAAAAAAACGTGACGCGCAAACTTTAATTCTTTACTTGAAATATTGACAACGTACCTACATGCGATTCTTTAGATAATGTAGGTTTGATGGGCGATTACTTACCATTAATTGACCCACTTGTCTGTTTGCCGGATTTATTCAATAAAAAAACTCGTTGAATTTATACATGCACATCACAACTATTCGATATGTTTTCGCCCGACGCTCGACACTTCATATTAAAATTACTATTCAAAAATCTTTTGCCTTGAATTTAAGCATGAATACAATGAAATCCATACTCTATAATCCGATAAAATATAACTTCGACGTATTTGTGGTATCATACAAACAATTCACAATTAAAAGAACAATGCCCAAATTATTATTAACAATTAGAAAAAAAAAATGGTTTATTTGGTATTATAAAATGTTTAAATCCCTTATATTAATAAAGAAATACTTAAGATCGCGTAAAGCGTCAGATACGAGCTTCAGGTACATCCTTGTCTATTAACGCCTTCCTAAAAGCATCAGTGACGCCATAGATTAATGAATAGATGATACCGTCGAATGGTCTCCGATAGTTTTACGTTTTGCACACCACGCGCTGTAGCTAGACGTGACGTTGGAAGTCTGCCTTTATTATTCTTAATCGAGAATCAATACTCCAAAATCAGATATATTGTTATCCATTGCAGTATAGACTGCTTCAAATCTTGAGAAGCTACATTCAATAGTAATTCAATCACATAGGACGCTTAAATCTATCAAGATGTTGCTATTTTCTCAGTGCAGACAAAACGTGGCAATTTTCAAGTATTCTGTAAGACAGTGAGTGGCGAAATCCGCAAAATCACTCGCAACTTAGATTCACATCCTTATTCTGGTTTTGTAAATATTGATGTATTTTATACTCATGGTTTTTTTGCTGTATAATGTGCATACTGATTGCCAAATCAAGCCCAATCGTTCTGACCCCACTGCGAGTGGGATAAGAGCAGGTGGAAGAAGAATGGGCATGCATACTGGTTGCAATGAATATTAATAATGTAAATAATTAATACATTTTAATCAGCAGATCGGATACATAATTAAAATTAATTATATTTGTATACACCTCATAGTTTTAATGATGATATTCAAGTGCTAGAAAGTTAAACAAGCTAGGTGATTGTAGAAGTCCATGAGCTGGGTATTTGTGTGTTTTCAACAAATCTTACTATGGTAGTGTTACGGATAAAAGAGAAATTGCACAGTAAAAAGTTGTAATTTCGGTTGCCTTTATAGGTTCACGAGATATTTAGGAGACCAAAGCGCAAAAAATAATCTTGTCATGGGAAAAATTCCAAAAATGTTTAGCTATCAGGGTAATAGAATTGAGAACCTTTGAAATACCCAATAATATTACATTTTACTTTTAATATAATTTAAAAATATGGAAGAAGAAGAAGACAAAAGGAATTATATAAAATATCGATAAAAACAAATTAACCAAGTTGGTATAGCAGAAGGCCAGCAAACTAGGAAGTAGATAATGGTAAGTCGTCATTACCACCCATGAACAGTTCAAGATCAGATTATGGGTGCGTTGTCGTTGGATGAAGAATAGCAATGGGAATTGGGAAGAGGGAGAGAGGAAGGGCTTAATTCCTCCAGAAATCTCAGAAGTACGATTATTAATTTCATTGTAGAATCAATAATACAAAAACTTGCACCTGTATCTATTAATTTCGATAAAGAAACGATATAGAATCGATAATACAAAATATTCTTTAGGATCGGTCGTCTGGCTCTAAAGATAGAATCTCTGACAACAACTGGCGATAATGCAAGTTTGTTCAACTCCTAAGTGCTTTGGGTATTTTTTTAAAGTATTACATATAAAACTTTTAAAGTCAATACGAAAGAAAAATATGAGTTGGTATTATTGAATAATTTTTACAATTACATGAAAAAACACTTAAAATAATTATGCCTATGGACTGAAGATGAATAAGTATGAGGTAGAAACGAGATAGAAAAAAAATACAAACATAACTGAATGTAGGATCTTTATAATAACAGCTTTTAACATATTTCCAATCGGGACTTACACCCAAATCATCAAGTTTTTGTATAATATAAGCCAGGTAAATGAGCAAGTGGGTCATCTGGTGGTAAGTGATCTCCACCGCCTAAGGTATGCCCACAATACCAGAAGAATCATGGGCGCATTGCCGATCTTAAAGAAAAGGGATAATTAAGGGATTGGAGAAGGGAGTGGGATTCGGGCCTCCGGATATCTCACTCAATGTAAGAAACGCAGCAGGAAGACGCTACTTTATATAGGTTTTCTCTGAAACTGGTAACGACCCGGCCTATTCGTGTTGTAGACAAAACTGTCTACAGCGTGGCTCTACCACTCTAAAGTTTTACAATTGTTGTAACAACTATTGCATATTAAATTCCAATCGGTTAAAAGTTGGTTGTACACGCTTGTTGATACTGAGGTTATAATTTTACCGAAATCTCAAAATGTGGAACGAAACATTCACAACAATTAGCACTAAACAGGAATAGTCAAGTCCGAACGCCAGTTTATTTCCACGGTACAGCAACGTGCGTGGTAACGCGGAAATGGGCTCAAAATATGAAATATTTATTTGTGTATAAACATTCATACGTGCTCCGAAGCGTTTTTGTATGAGCACTAATGATTTTTCACGCGTGGACCAGCGGCCACCTGTTATGTAAACTGAAACAATATTGAAGCGTGTTTTATTATAGCTATGGATATTTGTGGACATTATACTTGCGTGGTTGTGATTTCATAACACAAGCGCACGTTTATACAACGTGTTACAGAAAGGTGTGGTCTTATTTTAAGGTTATATACATCTGACAGTGTGTATTTAAATACCAGACATTGGCAGTAAGACACGGGTTCTGTGTCATGGGTATCAGAAACTACCAGAGACTTTCGGTCTCACAACACCCTGACCTGAGAAAAATATTTGTGGATCTCACAAACATTTGTCTTAGTTCACCCGTTGCGCCAAGGAAGCAGTTCTACGATACGTTCGTGATGTTCAAACAATATCAACATAGCATTTACTTTTCCCATTACAAGACGTTTTTCCATAACGTTGATGCAAATATTATCCTTTCAGACGTTGGCGTTGAAAATTAAGCCAGGCTCCGGTGCAAGCGAGGGTGCTGTACCGCGACTCACATATCCTGTATTATTTATTGCCTTTAAGCAATGATGACTCGAAAATATGTCATAATTGTTTTTTTTTGCATCTATTGCTTTTTACAGGAGTTTTTTTTCTATTACGTGGTTATTGCAGAGGTTTAAAACCACGCTGGCCTAATGCGGCTTGGTTGACTTATCTTATAGATAATAAGAAAGACTTTAATACCAATAAATGAATTTATTCGATCAAAACCATGAAATAATATAGTTACTTCCGTAAAATAACTTCAAATTGAATGAATAATATATGCACGTAAAAAATGACAATGGTTTTATGGGTCACAATAAACAATTTCGTGTTAGTTTATCGAATTTAACGTTCGCAGCTATTCAAACAAAAAACTGCTCTTGTTGCTCTCTCGCGGGCGACTAAATAAGTTGCAGTCAATTGACCGTAACTAAGTGCGCAATTTCTTTGTACCGCACAGCTTGTCTAGTAGTATACATTAAAGTCTTTGGATATTATAGATATCTTATAGAGGTTGTATTACGAAGTTTTCCCCCACCACTAAAGTGATATTTTTTTTATTAGTTTGAATGACGAGACGAGCAGTCGCTTGCCTAAAGGTAAGCGCCACGCCCGTTCATAAACAAAAGCAACACCACACATAACTCGGAAATTGAATTAAAAATGTGATATAAAATAAAAAACAAGGAGTGACAGTGAGTAAGCACTGATGTGTTCCGGTTTGAAGGACATTGAAGCCAGTGAAATTACTGTGCATTATGAGGTTTAACACCTTATGTCTCGGGGTGACGAGCGCAGTCCAGTGTCATGCAGTGCTTTGTTATTTAAAGTTCTGTGTGGCGTTGCTTCTGTTTATGAGCAAGCGTGGCGCTTGCCATCAGGCGAGCGACCTGCTCGTCTCGTCATTCTAGCTGATAAAAAAAGTTAGAGTTAGATTTTCTTCTGCCATGGTAAGTTATATATTTTTAGAGAAAAATGAGGAGTACAAAATAATAACACAAGTACAAAAACTGTTTATTTTAATTAGCACCTATACTGAACATCCATGAAACATCCCACAGAGGGTTTTACCCCATCGCGTGCTCACTCCCATAGCTTGTTAATATACAAGCTTCCGTTTGCGACTTCCCATTAATAATTTAAAAGGTAAATATTTTTTTATTTAAATGTGTGTTTATTTTTATACACGCTCTGTTGTGGCCGTTGGTAGTTTAAGGAATTGTTTATGGACTGATAATATTTTTTTTGTTCGCGTACATGCATATTTTATCAAATACCATTACTCAGTTATTATAACAATCATTGAATAAAAATGTCACGACTTTTATTTTGTACTCCTCATTTATCTTTGAAAATACATAGCTTACGGCGGAAGAAAATCTAACCCCGAATGTCCCAAAAATGGGTAATGCCGGTTTGACGGCACTCTTCAAGAGTGTAGTGTTCAGTTGCCACATTAGTGACGGCAGACTCCTCGTTACATACGTACATACGCATTCATGCCTATAGTCCCCGAAGGTGTAGGCAGAGGTGTAACATGTGGGTGACATTTGGTCGAGCGTATCTCCGTCCCATGATGTGATAGGGGGCGAGCCTATCGCCATACCGAGCACAAATTCCAGACTTCGGGCTGATACTGAGCATTTCGTAATAGAAAACCCAATACCACTTTATCCGACCCGGGGATCGAACCCGAGACCTCAGGGTAGGCCTCAATCGTAGCGCGTACGCATTACAACTGCGCAAACGAGGCAGTGCTAATGACACTCTTCATTACATAGTGCTTATGGGTACGTTACAGAGTCAAACTATTTTAAAATCTTCACCCCGGGCCATAACCGGACCGAAATGAAACCGCTTCAATCATAGAAATCTTTGTTTGAGTTCGTGCGTTTGTACATAATTTAATACTCATCATTTAATACCATACCCGTTCTAATATGATATAGTCCGTACTTTTCAAAAATGATGACAAATGAAAAACTAATAAATATGAAACATCCGGTAAATGCGCCGAGCTCATATAAATCCTGGGCTAAGGTGTTCGGTAATATTACAGAGAACAGTGCGAATGTAACGATGTATAAAAGCGAGCCACCAACTGCGAGCACTATACCGTCATTTTGAGTACCGTGCTTAGCATACGTTGGGAGTCGGAATGGACTTAAAATGTAAGTAACGCAACGGTATAGACGGCGCCAACTCGTAAAAACTCATACAAACTATATTTTTTGCATGTGTCGATACGGCAACTGTCTTATGGCCGTTCCCAATATTAATCTTCAATTTCACGATAGATAGCTATCGTGTAACATCCGTATTGTTCTATCTACTGCTTGGAATCGTCCCTATTTTTTAGATATGCACGTCGGATACTATGATAGCAATAGATAGGCAGTCTATCTGGGGCCATCTTGTGCGTTATGTTCATACAAGCTGAGAAAGAGGAACTATTGTTTAATTTATGTTAGAAAATATGAAGATATGATTTAGATTAGAAATATAAGTTTTAATTTAACATTTATCTATAATTCTTATTTTTTACCACTGTAAATTAAATAATAATAACGAGATATACTTGTTATGTTGCAAAACACAATGTAATAACAAAACGTTTTACTGTCAATACATTACGGCTCTGAATACAAGTCCTTTGAACAAAAATCCCAAGCGAATTTGGGGGATTTCACTGAAGTGGGGAATTATTTTGTTCGCATTAACAAATATTTATATGTCTCTTGCACTTAATTTAATTATCAAAACGGTGCATTATTTTTATTTATGGGAATTTTAGAATTTTTTATATTTTCTTTTAGATTTTTACATAATTTATTTAGTTTTTTGTATTGCAGTGCAAGTGCCATGTAAGCCTTGTATACTCATGGCTATTTCTTCAAAATGCGTTATTTATTTCGTTTTTTTACAGCCGAGGATATCTGTTTATCGGTCAAAATCTACCGATAAAGAAAAAACTAAATAATTTTATCGACAGATAGCACATAAAAAATATTGGGACGCTTGAACTGTCATTTTCATAGTGTTGTATATCTGTAGTCAGCAATCAGTCCTCTCATCAGTAGACAGCAATGAAGAATAGGATTACCTATCATTAGTAAGTTTATTGGGACGGTAAAACGGAAAATAGATAACATTTTCTATCGCCGGTATAGCAAAACTAGAGACAGACAGAATATAGGGAACGGCCATTAATGTGAACAGGGGGGCGGGCACGAACAACTTACGAATAAGTATTCGAATAGAGAACGCTAGCATTTGTATGAAGGTTCAATTTTTTTTTTGACATTTCGATACGATACGTTCTCGCAAGTTATTGGTGCTAGCCCCTCTGCTCTAATGGAGACCTTTAATGGATTGTGAGTTTTAGGGATAATTTAAAGTTAACTTATAAAACTCCCTTACAGAAGTCCCTTACAAACTAGATATTATTTGCCATATTCGCATTGGCAAACGAGGTGCCGAAATTCATAGACATTGATTCACGAAAAGCGTTTATTCTATTCCACGTTGCAGTGTGCAGTTTATAGTGATGTTTATCACGCAAACTTCTAATATATTTCAACGTTAAACACATTTTTTGGAAGCTACAGTATTTTTTGGAATGCTTTTTTTTCAACTTTGGAGCTGTGGTTAGTAAAAAGTAATGTGTCTGGGTAGTTATGACGTATTTTCTTTGTTAGGGTAAAGTAGCAATATATTGCTATATTTTCTTTTAATAGAAAGCTACGAAGCTAAGCTAGACATGTTGTCTAATTTGAAAAAGGCATCGACTACGAACAAGAAACCTATTATATTTTTTCAGCTCAGCGAGAAGTGGCGTACTACTTATAGACTGCCAAGACGAAAGTCGCAGGTTTGAAATCAACCCCAACATCATTAATTGTTTATTATCGCTTGTAACAGCTAGCCTAATGCTTTAGGAAACATCGTGAGGAAACCTGCACACCTGAGAAGTTCTCCAAGAGAATTTTAAAAGAAGGTTAACATGGTGGACTATAGGCTACTTTTAATCCCGCTAACATAAGCAAGTTTCTAATAAATTAAAAACCATTTAAAGATGTGATTTAATGTATTTTTATCATGGTGTGTACTTAATATATAAATATAAACACCCAACACATAGTCTTGACCCCATACTAGGTAAACCTGTATCGTGAGTATCAGGAACTATGAGGGACTTGCGGTCCCACAACACCCAGACTCGAAACAAATTTGTGTGGATCACCAAACATTTGTCTCAGTGCGGGAATCGAACCCACGGCCTCTCGCTTCACAGCCGGCTACTCGCCCGCTGCGCCAAGGAGGCTGTTAATGCATTATTATCATCGATAAAATAATTATGCATGAACGAAAAATATTAAAGTATAACAAATAAAAACGAAAATATATATACTCAATACTAACGCACGTGGTGCCATGAACTTAGCTTCAACGAATCGTGTAACGGTGTAATATAATTTTTATTATTTTATTTCTTCAAAGGTATTTGTTTGCATGTCGCGGTCGCCTTATTTCCTTGACCACTTACGTATACTCTAGTATTTAAATAAGTGACCTAAATTATGAAAGAATTCTAGAAAACGTAATGTGGCATTCCAGTGATGGAATAAAACTGAACAGACGGGCGTTTGCTTGAAAGAAAATAGTGCTTATTGATGGGTGGCCACATGTCAAAATTTACATAATGATAAGAAATAACACGACGTTGTTCTACATGTTTTCTTGTTTATTTGAGTATAAAAAACCTTTATTTATCGTCCCAAAACATGTTAATTTATAAGCCAAAAAATTATTTGATTACCTAAATCAAGGTAAAAACTAGGTGATAGGTCGTTTGAGAAAGGCCACCTGGGTACCACCGCTTTGTCTATTTCTGCCGACAAGCATCTTGTAACTTGTAAGTACTGTTGTGTTTCAGTTTGAACGACTGCAAAATTACTGGTCATTAAGAGACTTAACACCTTATATCTCGGGTGACGAACGTATTCCAATTCTATGCAGTGCTTTGTAATTCAATGTTCTGTGTGATGGTATGTCTGTTTATGGGCAGGTGTGACGCTTATTATCAGGCGAACGAGCTGCTCGTCTCGTCATTAACGCTAATAAAAAAATGTGATCGAACCCGCTACATTTATAAATAAATACACACAACCTTCGTAGTTCCTGATATTGTGGGTATCAGGAACTAAGAAGGACTTGCGGTCCCACAACACCCAGACTAGTAACAAATATCTGAGGACCACACAACGTTTGCCTAGGTGCGGGAATCGAACCCACGGTCTCTTGCTTTGCAGTCGGCTATTAGCCCGCTACGCCATGGAGGCTGTCATCATATATATCCAGTTACTTTGTAAATTAATAACGATGTTCCGACTTCTCTGTTTAATTTTTCTTTGTTTCAAATGTCACATTATAACATAATACGTTTATAATATTAAAATAGAATAGCGTTTTTCAGCAATTAAACCGCTAGTTTGCAATACCCCAGTGTCGAGACATATTTTTTGTGATCCAGATTAAGGTTGAAGAAGAATAACGGCTGTGGTCGGCCAAAAGGAAACGTAAACACTGACTTACAGACCGGAGCTTGTATAATGGTGTGTTTTTTATTTGCTTTCAAAATAGACCGTAGTAATCACTTAGTAGGTACTATTTATTTCGCTAATTACAGTAGCGAGGCTGAGGTTTATTTACTTTTTATAACATTATGTTATAATATATATAGTCAATGTTATTCATGACCGTGAGAGAAATCACCCAAAAATATTTGTATCCCAGATTAATAGCAAAGCGTATGCTCACAAATACACATTTGGATTTAATTACATGATTTTGATTCGATCATTGTAGAGTGTGAAAGTATTTTTTTTATTAGATTAAATAACGAAACGAGCAGGTGTCTCATCTGATGTTTCGTGCCACGCCTGCCCATTAACAAATTCACCAACATACATAACCTTGAATTACAAGAGACTGCATGGCACTGTACTGCGCTCGACACCCGATCCAATCTCAAAAAACTACTACTCTGGAAATTAAAATAGTCTTGACATCGGATTTTGATAACTGAAAAAAAACCGTTAAGGAGTTTGTAAACACTCATATCCGCTCTAAAACGAATGATTAAAATAATAACTATTAATTCCTTTCAATTCCGCTAGCATGTTGGCGCCACCATCGCTCACCGCATCGCATCACCAATACTCGAGAGTATGAAAATGAACGAAATAGTTTTAAAATTGATTCCATACTGAAATCGTGTTTTAAGAGTAGATAAACAGGCTACCATTTACATCAATAAGAAACACAACAATGGATAGCTAATGTAAACCGAGTCCTACAATTCAACCCTTCTATGACTAATGAGCTAAACTGAGCACTGGAAAAAGAAATTCTCCGAACAAAAGAATGCTAACAGCAAGTGCAGTAGGCTGTCGTGTAAGCGAATTAACGTACCGAGGTGGCAGATATAAGGTTCTATAATGATATTGCTGGGGTGCGTCAAGTGACTGTCTCGCTGCTATCCATTATAACTGTGACCTTATTCTGATTTGCCTATACTACGTAGTAATATGTTCACTACCTATGAAATTACAATAAAAAAAGTTAAAGTATATTTTTATCTTTTAATCTATATTATTAATCAAAGTAACCACCCATGTTATTGATACATCTTCGCCAGCGCAGTGGCAATTTATCGATGCCCTTCATGAAGAAATCGGCTGGACGGGAGGCAACAAACTCTTCAAGGGTATTTAGTACTGCCTCTCAGGTATTGATTTTTATGGCGCCAAAAATACTATAAATAAAAATAAAACAGATAAAGGAGTCAGACTTATAACCTCTTTTTTTCTTTTAACGTATAAAGTGAACCTCATCGTTACCAGAATAAGTACGCCAAAGATGTTGCGTACACATCGCCAAGAGCTGCATTCATTAACTAATGTATAGACTTTCAAAATATTTGCACATAAATTTCACCAAGGGAAGGGAACAGGGCGGATAACGAATGGTTTTATACCATCATTATTTTCGGCCTTCTGAAATGTTTTGACGGCGGGTCATTGACTTTGCATTATGGGATACATTCATTTTTTTATAGTATAGGCCGGCAAACGAGCAAGTGGGTTACCTGATGGTAAGTAATCTCCACCGCCCATGTACGCCCACAATACTTAAATAATCATAGGCGTGTTGCCGACCTTAAAGGAAAGGGATTGGGAAGGGGACGGGAAATTGGGCCTCCGGATCTCACTCACCGTGCGAAACGCAGCAGCAAGCTGCTACTTTACGCCGGTTTTCTGTGAGACAGTGGTAACGACCCGGACGAGCCAGCCCATTCATGCTGTAGACAGAATTGTCTACAGCATGGCTCCACCACTCAAAAACTCTGATTGCAGAATAATAAAACAATACCGTTTAATTTTTCTTAAGCTCTGCGACGTATTCAAGATTAGTTTGGTATTGTGGGTGTTTATGAGTGCCAGAGATCACTTAGAATCAGGTGATCCATCTGCGCATTTCCTGAATATTATTAAAAATAACCATAGGCTATCGAGTTCGAGCGACTCTTAAAATTTGGCGTAAAACAAAATGAAATCAGTACGGAGTAACTAAGATAGTATAACATATAATAATCACGATCGCAGATCATATTTTCGAAAACACTATCCAAGGTGGCGCAGTTGTAATGCTTACGTGTTACGACTGAGGCTGACGCTGAGGTCTCGGGTTCGATCCCCGGGTCGGGTAAAGTGTTATTGGATTTTTCTATTACGAAAAAGCTCCATATTAACCCGGAGTCTGGAATTTGTGCCCGGTATGGCGATAGGCTCGCCCCCTATCACATCATGGGACGGAGATACTTTCGGCGAAATGTGGGTGTACTGGTTGTAACCAGTACACCCACATTATAAAGCCAAATTAGGCAGAGGTGTATATCTACCTACCCCTTCGGGGATAACAGGCGTGAGTGCATATGTACTATCCACTATCCATAATAACTTACCTTTTACAACTTCACGTCATTTACATATCGTCGAGACATTTAATTTTTATCATTTCCCCTCGAATTGAGTTAAGCAGCACCGTCAGACGCACAAAGACAAGTTTAACGCGGTTTTAACTCAGATAATGTCATTTAGTGCGCACATTTTAAAACTACATTAATAATCAGCTAGGGCGGACTTCAGCTTAAAAGTTGTACACCCTGATATAAAGTGTGTCTGGAAGTTTGACATTTTACTCTGATACTTATAATTTATTATAGGCATAATTTAAAGGGTTAAGAGATCTATGATATTGTTTTTGTGTAGTTTAATAGCGTCGGGTATGCAATAACTAAGAGGTGTGTTGAAGTTTTAAAGCAGAATTCTGCAAACAAGCGAGTGAGTCAACTGATACGACCCGTCTCTAGGGTCCCATATATATCAGTACCAAAATTCATAAAAATCGGTTCAGCAATTTACGCGTAACAGCGTAATAAACAAACTTACTTTCGCATATAAAATATTAGTTAGGATAAATATTACGACGGTGGTATCTAACCTAACTATATTTTACTTTTGCTCTGTCCTCGTGAATGTCTCTTTTATTGATAACAACTGTTTGCTATAAGACCGCCCATTGTACCACCCTTAATGTACGATCCTTATTCATTTGCTATAGATGGACAAGTTCGTGCGTGACCGTCCTGCGGGGTACAAATGCAACCGCCGCAATGTTTCTCTTCCCCGCTGCACAAACCGCCCCCGCTAACATCTAGAGAACCTCGCCCCCCCAACGTCTTGTACCCTGCAGGACGGTCGTGTCCATATATACCACTGTATTTGGTGTGCAATAAAGAATGTTCTATCTATCTAAATCCACAAACTTACAAAGACATTTATAATGTTAGTAGGATATGGCAGTTCCAGGTTCTGACATGTATACATTTTTTTTTATTGCACAGGCCGACAAACGATACGAACAGACGACGAACGAAAACGGCCAGTGGGTCACATGATGGTAAGTGATCTCCACCGCCCATGTACGCCCATAATACCAAAAGAATCATGGGTGCGTTGCCGACCTTAAAGGAAAGGCATAATTAAGGGATTGGGGGTTTGGGCCTCCGGATATCTCATTCACCGTACGAAACGCAGCAGCAAGCTGCAACTTTACGCCGGTTTTCTGTGAGACAGTGGTAATGACCCGGACCAGCCGACCCATACATGCTGTAGACAAAAGTACATACAGCGTGGCTCTACCACTATGGAACATCTAGTGAATCCTTAGTCATCTTCTTACTTCCCTGTTCAAGGAGACAGTGCAAGTGCAATATCTCAGCACGTAGACAGCAGCGGCGCAATCACGGCCCCAGACGTGTCGCGCAGATGTTATGCCTGACAGTTTCTTATTACCATCTTCGCCTACAATGCTCTGTTTTGATCGTAGTTTGGCAATCGGTGTTGAAGGATTAAATGACTATTGTTTGGAGCGCTTGCTGTGGATTATTAATAGACCCTCATCTATATATTATTACATAAAAGCGACTGCCTCATTGCTTGTATTGCGCACGTGGTATGACTGCTGTGCTGAGATCTCAAGTTCGATCCCCGGGTCTAGTAAAAGTAATATTGATTCTTTTTATCACGAAATGATCAGTTTCAGCTCGGAGTCTGGAATTGTGCCGGGGATGGCGGTAGGTTTGCCCCCTATCACATTATGGGACGGAAATAAGCTCGGCGAAATGTGGGTGTACTGGTTACACCCACAGGCGTATGCAGCGCCTTCGGGGATTACAAGCGCGAATGCGTATGAAGGTATGTATGTGTATAAAATCGAAATACCACTCACTCACTAACTTACTGACTTCATGCAGTCGGTAAAAACTACTAAAGCTAGAATCATGAAATTTGGTCAGACGATAGTCTGTGTAATGTGGGGGTCAGCTAAGAAACGATTTTTGGAAATTTACATTTTAAGGGGAACGAGGGGAGGGTTGTTCACGCTGCCGGAGCCGTGAGCAACATTTTAGTGTAGTATAGGGATAGCTAAACGAGAACTCCTGTTGGAGCTACATAATTAGTTATGATTTTGTTTAATATTTTCTGTAGGATTATTGTTCCAACAGTTCCAAGTAGCCCTTACAAGACCTATTGAGTATTAAAGGCTTACAATAAATAATAAAAAAATACATGAATTATTACAAAAATATTTATGAAAAACCCATAATTTACTACGCATTACTGTGTTTTCTATAGAAACATACCGTAACAACGTTTTACCGTTTTACATATTTTTCATGTCAGTCTACGTCAATTAAAACGACGTTAGAACCTACCCTGTTATGATGAGTCTGACGCAACTGACACACTGACATTTTGACACTATTCCCAAATAAGGCTATAGGCTTTTAATATTTAACTATAACCTTCAATCCACTATAAAGAAAGGGCGGGAAAATTGATATTTTTTTTCCAGTGAAACTATAATTAACTCATTAGTCATTCATTGTCTAGTGGCAGAATACATAGATTAGGTCCTTTGTTCGATTCGTAACTCAGACATTTTAATAATTAATATATTATATTCTTTTAACTGTAGTCAAAAAAGCATGTTATAAATTTAACCGCTTATTGTTTTTTTTTGTTAGATTAAAATGACGAGACGAGCAGGTCGCTCGGCTGCTGGTAAGCGTCACGCCTACCCATAAACAGAAGCAATACCAATCTTAACTTCGAATTATAAAGTACTGCATGACACTGAATAGCGCCCATACCTCGTGCTCGCACCCTGAGACATAAGATGTTAAGTCTCACAATGCCCAGTAATTTCACGAGCTTCAATGTCTTTTAAACCGGAATATATTGCAACAATGTTTACCCACTGCTGTTTGGCGGCAGGAATAGACAAAGCGGTGGTACCTACCCAAACGGCCTCTCGCATACGAGGGACCTACCGCCTAGTGTGTGTGTGTATATGTTTAATCAAGGTCTTATATATCTTTAAAGACAATCTATCCAGCTATTTATAGGGTTTATAGATACGTTAATTGTATACATTTAATTAAGTTTCTTTTTCATTTGAATAACTAAGATGTTCACAATTACACCAGACACTAATAATAATAAATTATTAAGCTTTTCAAAGAAAATGTTAAAAGAAACAATGAGATCTAACGACCTGCGTCAATTTAAAATTTCAAGAACTCATTACTTCTCTTGAATAAATTCACTAAAACATCTTTGTTTTGGTTTGTAATGTACTATGCGATTTAAATCTACACGACAGTTCATTAGCATTTTATTCTTGTTTAAAAATAGTAAGACTAAATTTATTTATAAAATTATTTAAATTATTTTGTCACGGAGAATATTATCCTTTGTGATTACGCCTGAATTAAATGTGTAAATTTTATTCACGAACATAGTAAGAATAGTGCAAGTTGCTCACTTAAACGTTTACACCTCAACGTACTACCTACTAGATTTGTCATTTGTTGCCTACTCCCACGACGATTCTAAATCAAGTTTGAACCATTAAACCTGTTAAGAAACGTATGAAAACTTGACATAAATAAATAAATAAATTCACCCAATAGTTACACACATAGTCCTGACCCCACACTAGGTACACCTGTAATGTGGCTATCAAGACTACGAAAGACTTGCGGTCCCACAACATCTAACACTACGCCACAGAGGCTGTCAAGTAAATAAGTTTAGAGCTAAATTTGGTTTTAAGATCGTTATACAAGTTAGCCATAAAGCGTAAGTAATTTAATGACATTTACAATAAGTAACTTACAATATTATTAACAGAAGTAATTTCTTTAAGTCAGTCACTTAAGCAGTTAAGTTACGTGAGTAGAAATTTTAAATTAAATCTAGGCCTTTTACAGTATGTACTATAAATTATATTTACTTGACTTATTTACACATAATACGTGCTTACTTAAAATATATTTGTATCTACGCATGTGAAAATCTATACACCGAAAGCTATACGAATACAGTTTCATCTATTTATTCCACATACGTGCGGTTCAATGCATAAAGAATAATCAAAATCGCACCTGAAAACCTGACTAGAATATTTTATTCCAGAATCGAGAAAATATTCTAATGGAATAACATTTCAATCCACCATAAAAAGCTTTATCTTTCTCACTCGAGTAACCCGTAAATGCGGATGCGGTCGCCTCTACCCGCCGCACGCTCCGCTGGATGAATGCCGGTGGCAGGGCAGTCATTCGGGTGGCATTGTCCGTCAGTCCACGGAAATACGAACAGCGCGGCCCAAGACGTCGTCAGAGGCGCCGCGCCGACGTCCGCAGACGTTATTTAGGGCTTCATTGTGCCATTCAGACCGACCCACGTGATCAGACAGTTGATAGGACTTGCCTCGACTGATGACTGTCACATTATCCCTTTTTAAATTTTATTTAAATGGCCTTCTCGGTTATTAGTGGGTTTGTGTAATGGTTCAAGCATTGTTTGATATTGAACAAAGAGTTTGCAGAAATTTAAATGATGGAATGGAGGTTTCGAGTATATACTCTATAAATCATTGAGAATTCAAATGAAGTGATTATTACCATTCAATTCAGCTATTTTGTACCAGCTTTAGTCTTTAGCTGTAGGTTTATCAGTACCTTAAAGGACTATGCTCTGCACAATAAATAAGTACACCCAAAATGTACCTCCAAAAAAAGTTTGCATAATAAAATAACGCTTAACAAACTTTGAAACCGACTTCAAAATAAAAACACTGAAAAGTCAAAAATAACAAATTCTATCTCTTCTATTCTCTTTGGTATCGGTGCCTGTGTCGCTACCAGTCAAATAAAATTGCACAAACTATGTTCAAGTTACAAAGGCTGGGTATCGGAGCTCTCCGTCATCCGCCGTACTAACCAGATCTTGCACCTACAGACATCTACTTTTTCCAGAATTTAGACACTTTTAGGCGGGAAAAAATTAAATACCCGAGACGCTACAAAATGTCTGAAGAGTTTGTTGCCTCCTGTCCAGCCGATTTCTTTAAAAAGGGTATCGATAAATTGCCACTGCGCTGGCAAAGATGCATCGATCGAAGTAACTACTTTGATTAATAAAAAAGGTGGAAATAAATAATTTATTTTTTTGTACATAACGACAATTTCTTAGGATACCTATTATATTACAACCGTATAATGAAAGAGTATATATAATGATACAAAAAAACATTTACCTAAAAATAATGAGTATTACAACAACAACAAAAACAGATTTAAGCTGTACACGTACATGACACACACAACATTACATTTAGTGTCAAATTAACCAGCAAAATACATCATCAACGCTGAATTGATTTTACAGGCTCGTTCATCAATCTTTCTGCCTCACTGATTGATGAATGTACAAAGTATTGACGTAAAGTAATTAAAAAAATGTACGCATCCCATTCTTAGGTTACGTCATTTTTAAAGACTTTGTTTTAGACCACTAATATTATTTTGGTATTTTATTTTTACCGATAACAAAAGCCATACAGGTTTTATTGGTTCAAGTCATTTGATCAACTAAAATCGATCCGTATGAACCTGCTAGCTTTCTTCTCGCAGGTCCGCCCGCGTCACATACAAACTTTCCCATGTCTTTCCATCCTTTAGGGATGGATTATGAAAATACTTTCAGTGGTAGGTAGTGTAGAAGTATGCTGTCAAAATTTCAGCCTTTTAGGTCCAACGATTTAGTCTTGGCGTTGATGAATCAGTAAAGACACATTTTATATGTATAGATACTGCCTCGGTGCCTCGGTGCCGTAGTTGTAATGTGTACGCGTTACAACTGACTGAGGTCTCAGGTTCAATCCCCGAGTCGGGTAAAGTGGTATTGGGTTTTTCTGTTACGAATTGCTCGGGCTGACAGCTCAGAGTCTGGAGTGCCCGGTATGGCGATAGGCTCGCTCCTTATCACATCATGGGACGGGGATACGCTCGGCGAAATGTGGGTGTACTGGTTACACCACTGCCTACCCTTCGTGGATTACAGGCGTGATTGTGTATGTATGTACAGCCAGTATTTATTAAAACCTATAAGGTTTAATCAAACGTGTTGTGCAGTGAATAAGTGAAATACTTTTGGTATCGATTGTACACTCGCAACGTGCGTCATTCGCACCATTCTGCATTGACAGCGTGACAGGTTATTTATTTTGTAGACAACACTGAGTAAGAGTTAATAAGGTTTATATGAGCGGTAGAGCCACGCTGTAGACACTTATCTACAGCATGTATGAGCCGGCTCGTCCGGGTCATTACCACTGTCTCACAGAAAACCGGCGTAAAGTAGCATCTTGCTGCTGCGTTTCGTACGGTGAGTGAGATATCCGGAGGTCCAAACCCCCTCCCCTTCCCAATCCCTCAATTATCCCTTTCCTTGAAGGTCGCCAACGCACCCATGATTCTTTTGGTATTGTGGGTGTACATGGGCGGTGGCGACCACTTACCATCAGGTGACCCACTTGCTCGTTTGCCGGCCTATGCCATAAAAAAAATAAAAAAATACATTTGGTTAATGAGCTTATGATGAGTATCGTTGCCTCCGTAGGCCGTGAACGGTTTGAGGAAAGATGTATCTTGATCTTGTAACTACTTGAAAGATAGATAGAATATTCTTTATTGCACACTAATTGCCGGTCTCTATATACTGTTTAAAGATAGATTTGCTTACTATCAATAGTATTTCGACATCTAATCTTCCATATAAAATGTGTCAATAATTTACTGCCAGTAAGCAAATCTGTCGATAGATAGAATGTTGGGAACGGCTATAAATAAAGTAGGTAGCAAATGAACAAGGATCGTACAGCAAGAATGATACAATGGGCGGTCTTATCGCAAATGTTATGTTTGTTTGATGTTGATTATGTTGAGTGGTAGAGCCACGCTATAGACAGTTCTGTCTACAGCATGAATGGGCCGGCTCGTCCGAGTCGTTACCACAGTCTCACAGAAAACCGGCGTAAAGTAGTAGTTTGCTGCTGCTGCGTTTCGTACGGTGAGTGATATATTCGGATGCCCAAATTCCCCTCCCCTTCCCAATCCCTAACTTATCCCTTTCCTTTAAGGTCGGCAACGCGCCCTTGATTATTTTAGTATTGCGGGCGTACATGGGCGGTAGAGATCACTTACCATCAGGTGACCCACTTGCTCGTTTGCCGGCCTATACCTACTAAAAAAAAATGGCGATTTCTCCCAGACAACCCTACTTGCTACTTTTTTATTAACTTTAGGTGACTAGATGAGCAAGCAGGTCACTCGCCTGATGTTAAGCGTCACGTCTGCCCATAAAGAGAAGAAACACCAATGAGAATTTTGAATTATGAAGTACTGCATGGCACTGAACTGTGCTGTTCACTCTGAGAGATAAGGTAAGTCTCATAATGCCCATTATTTTTACTGGCTTCAATGCCCTGCAAACCGGAATACAAAAGTGTTTACAAACTGCTGCTGGCGGTAGAAATAGAAAAAGCGGTGCGTACTGCCCAGACGGCCTCTAGCATACGAGGGACGTGTAAAATTGAGTCTATTGTCATGATTAAGTTGATTAAAAATGCGCATTTTCGTTTGAATTAAAAAAAGTGGTCAGAAGAAGCAATGGTTCACGTACAATAATAATAATAATAAATACACCCAACAGCCACACACATAGTTCTGACCCCACATTAAGTTAACCTGTAGCGTGGGTATCAAGAACTACGAGAGACTTGCGATCCCACAACACCCAGACCCGAAATAAATATTTGTGGGTTACACAAACATTTGTCTCAGTGCGGGAATCAAACCCACGGCCTCACGCTTCGCAGCCGCTTTCACGCACTGTGTCACAGACGCTGCGGTTAAATCTTTTATTTTCAGTACTGAAAATACGTCAAAATCAATAATTTCGTGAACCATTGCTTCTTACAAACGCTGTTAAAGTTACAGACGGTGGAAATAACACATGCCAAATATAAAATTATCAATATCATCGTTTAGACTTAAACAGACAATAATATTACAAAAAAAAAAATACTAACTTTGTAAATCATTTTCAACAGTTTTCGAAAAATGCTAACTCAATTTTTAATACGTATTAAAATTAAATACCTTGTTACGAACTGTGTTTGAAACAATTCTTATTTCTTTTATAATCTGAAATAAGTCTGAGCTAATACGGAGAATTTATCTAGGCTGGATCGTCGATCAACATTTGAAGTTATAATTGAAATCAGATTTCTTTTAACTAAAGTGGATTCTTTCACATCGTGTTGAAAATTATGATTTCTTGTGAAATCGACAGATTTCTAATAGAAAACTTATCAAAATTAAATGACAGAATATTCAAATTATATTTTTAGTAAGCCTGGCTTAAGTCTGATCTTGTCTGCAGTGTGGTTTTTTTTTCAAATTAAATTATGTGCCAAAAAAGTAGCGATAGCTCAGCGGGGAGTGGTAAAGACTGTCGAGACGAAAGCCGCAGGTTCAAGACCAGCCCCAAAAGCCCTGACCTTAAAGGAAAGGGATAATTAGGAGATTGGGAAGGGAAGGGGATTTGAGCCTCCGGATATCTCACTCACCGTGCGAAACGCAGCAGCAAGCTGCTACTTTACGTCGGTTTTCTGTGCGACAGTGGTAACGACCCGGACGAGCTGACCCATTCATGCTGTAGACAAAACTGTCTACAGCGTGGCTTTACCACTCCAAAAAAATCACTAACTAAGGTCTTATTTCCATCCAAGATTAGTACCAACCATTTAATCCTTCCTGTAACTGGTCAACTTGTCTGTTCAATTAAAGCGAGATAACCGCCGTCACGTATTGTACGATTGCATCTCGTCACAGCGTGCCGTGAGTGCCCGTGACCCGTCGAGTTTTAATTAGTCAGCAATGGATGGGTTCAACAGGAACGGGAGTACGATAATATCTGATCGTGGTTTTTAAATGCTGGTTTTACAAGTGGAGTTGAGGAATGTTTTTGGGATTTAAATCCTACTACTATTATAAATGTGAAAGTTTGGATGTTTGTGAATTTGGATGTTTGTTAGTCAATCACATACATACATAGACTCACGCCTATTTCCCATAGGGGTAGGCAGAGACAACGGATTTCCACTTGCTACGATCCTTGCATACCTCTTTGGCCTCATTCACCCTCATTAAATTTTTCATACATGCACGTCGGTTTAGGGTACTCCTGACCTGGCCTTTCTCGAGAATATCTCCAACTTGATCTATGAAAGTTCGCCGAGGCCTTCCCCTCCCAACTGTACCATTCAAACTCGCCATGTATATTTGTTAGTCAATCACGCCTTAACATTTGAACGGTTTTGGATGAAATTTGGTAGGTAGACCATGCTCTAGATTAGGACATAGACCACTTTTTATCCCGGAAAAGGACATTCACGCGAACGGAGCTACAAGCAAAAGCTAGTAGTCAATGTTTTTATAGCAAAAACCGGCAAACAAGCATATGGGCAGTGAGTTTGGATTTGGGCTTAAGATGTTGGTGACCTGCTTACACTCCCCTGCTATACTTACACTCTTTAATGCTCCCTTATTAATCATATTTTCTTTCTTTCTTTCTTCCTTTCTATATTTTCTTCATTTTCCCACTAGAGATCCTATGATAAATTTCCAGGTCGGAGCAATTGCCTAAAATTTGATTTGCTCGATCTAATACGAGGATATACATTCGCAGGACCATAGATATTATTATAAGAGCAAATAAACCCCTAACAAAATACTTTGATTACAATAAATCTGAAACTCTTTATTAGAAAAAAGTTGCCTTCGAATAGAAGTCCGAAACCTATTATTACGAATCCGATTGATGGATTATTAGCTGGCACATCGATTGGTCTTGTTATCAGTAGTTTGCGAGCAATTGCATTGTTAATTTTGTATTAGGTTACGAGTATGGATCGATTTAAAAACACGTAATTACATGAAGACCAGTTATTTTCTGCCATTGTAGTACGGGTTATAATTTTTTTACTAATGATTTGTATTGTTCGCTTTCGTTTTTAACAGCTAATTGCATACGTTGATCTAAAAGGAAGTACCAAGCCTACTAGGTGGTACCATGCGAGAAGCCGTCTGGGTTGGTACCACTGCTCACACGGGAAGAACCGCGAGCATAAGCTAGTATTAATAAACGATTTCATTCATTCTTTCTTTCTAGTGATTGTGACCAGGTATGGCTGGATATTATTGATTGGATATTTTTTTATATGTACCTAGGTAATAATAAAATATTCCTTTATTCCAGACTAGAGTTTACGATGCTACTTACAAAAGTATGTCTAACAGTTCAGTGTGCCTCTTAGTATAGTCCTCCAATGGTAAAACAATATTCATATAAAATTTACGCAACTTGCACATTATTTCTATCGTAGATTTTTATAACATTGAGTACGCTAAGCTCAGTTTACTCCCCAATGAACGATAAGTATAAAATCTAATCTTCGCATAAACTTGAAAACTAATGTGGAAAATAATAAAAATATTTTCAAAGGACATATATTTTATGAAATATACTATAAAAGTGATAGGTAAAGTTTTTGTAATGGTCGTATTTTACAACCATTTTTCCCATCCCTTAAATAGAACAAGAAATTTATAACCGTTTTATAGTTAAGCCGATCCGCAAAGCCCACCCCGTAATTTGTTATATTCGTATCATCGTATTTGCTGATCGTAATAAAATGGGTATTCTGCAAAAAAGTATTGATAAGGTTTAAGTTACAATTATCTTGATCAAATATTTTTTTTTCAACAATAATAGTTTAAATTCTTGCTTTTGTGTCGTTGTATAAAATTGTAAATAAAAATATGAAACCTATTTTACCTATTGTAATTAATAGCCAAATGGCAAAAATGGAACCTTTATAATTTCGTCAGTCTGTTCGTATGTCACGGCCATTTTACTCGGAGACTATTAGACTTATATGGATTAAATTTGAATATGTGTTTTCTATGAACCGCTACACAAAGATGAGGTAAAATAAAGATTTTGTTTTGGGATGGCTCTCCATACATGCAATTGACGGATGATAAATATGTCCCTCCACTAACTATTAAACTACTGGGTGAAAAATTTCATTTCTCTATTCTTTCTTACGCTTTTTAATGAGTACAGAAATAATCTTAATTGATGTCTCTAAGGAAAATCAAATTTTTGGAAATTGCAATGAATACTTAAACTTTATTGACGTCTCTAAGTATGGTATAAAAAATTTAAACCCATATTTGACTATCTCGGGAAAAAAGATCATTCAAAAACCCTAGTTTTATGATGGGTTCTATCATTTTACGATAAGCGTGGGGGACAGGGGATTTCCTTGGGGTGAAATATTTCGCAAAGTACGTTGACCCGATAGTTCGGAGACGTTTCATATGCAATCTGGCAGCTATAATATTTTTATGCGAGCCCAATATAATAAAACTGCACAGTTTGGATTTTACTTTCTTCGTTTTAAGTTGGATCTTTTTTTATATTACACTGTCTGTCATAGACAAATGGTTTCAAACACGAAGACTGCGTCTACGATTGTTATAAAATATTTTTTTATTTTTTATCACTTAGGCCGGCAATCGAGCAAGTGTGTCACTTGATGGTAAGTGATCTCCACCGCCCATGTACGCCCGCAATACCAAAATAATCATGGGCGCGTTGCCGACCTTAAGGAAAGGGATAATTAAGGGATTGGGAAGGGGAGGGGATTTGGCCCTCCGGATATCTCACTTACCGTACAAAACGCAGCAGCAAACTGCTACTTTACGTCGGTTAGATAACCGACGTAAAGTAGCAGTTAAAGTCTCACAGATTGTGAGACAGTGGTAACAACCCGGACGAGCGGGGCCATTCAAGCTGTAGACAAAAGTACCACTTAAAATTACAAATATATTGTGATAAAAAACCGGTCAAGTGCGAGTCGGCTCGCGCACTGAGGCTTCCGTACCCACGCGACGCCCTATTTTTTTTCTTTTATTATTTGTCGCGATATCCGTAATAATAAAGTATATTATTTTTTATATTAAAGCAAAACATACCGCAACAATTTATGATTGATATGATTGATTTAGGGGTTGACGTAAGGCAGGCGTCCGGTCGTAAAACCTACAAGCCAAATCATTCTGTAGGCCTAATTACAAATACGTTCACAGTTTTCGCATTCGTATAAAATTACTACCGTCGAAGTGTCAAAATAGTAATTCATACGTTAATAAGGTATAGAATCACTTGAAAACTAATTTCACATTCGACTAATATGAAATTAAATTAACCATATTATTATTTTTAATTCATCATAGTTCCTACTAGTGGCTACTGATACTTGACGTATGGAGAGAAAACGAAAACTTTCATCGTTTAAGAAAACGATTAAAACTTGTACTAGGCCTACTGTAACATGTGTTAAAAAGTATATGTAGTCGACCCCACAGCAAGTGGAATAAGTGGAAGAAAAAGATGCCCCTAATCACCAACACTGCCTACCACCTGTTTTAGTTGTCAAAAGCATTTCCCTTACACCATTTATTATATTTATAGTACTAGAAGTACATACAACAGGGTTTTTTTTACATATTGTATCGAAACATCAAAGATGTAATATCACTAAGCGTAAGTGTAGTTAAATTACAAATTCAAATGTTATTTCATGCGAAAACTTTGGAATACATTTTGCATGAAAGCCTTCTTTACGATGCCTCGTAGGAGGGGAACTTTGTACGTTTCAATTTACATTCACAAAACTAGAAAAAGTTATGAAAAAGGAGTAACTAGTTGTGAAGAAACAAGATTACGTGGAAATTATACAACATGTAACAAAAACCCTGTTGGGCATTTTTGCGATATCAGAATCGATATTCAAACGCAATGAAAAAATCTGCATTCGAAAATTGGACTATAAAAACATTCATATTTAATTTTTAATCTTGAATTAATTAATTAAATTCAGTTTGAAGGCCTCTGGCTCGTATTATCAATTGCTGTCACTTGATAACAGCTGGGGCGGAGGTGCTCGTGAAGGACGGAGACACTCAGTTGAAATACCACTAAGCGGTCACCCATCCATAGACTGACCGCGCCAAAGGTTGGTTAACTCGTTCATCGTTTACCGATTAGTGAGCACAACTCCTCAATGGTATACAACTCCTAATTAGCGCCTCAATAGTAAGCCAACTAGAATATTATTTTCATAGGTAAAGTAATATAAATCTAAATTTGTAATAAATTTATATTGAGATAAAATCTATAATATTACTAGCTGTTGCCCGCGGCTCTGCCCGCGTGAATGCCTATTTCCAGGATTAAAGTAGCCTAGTGGGCGCCCCCGGTGAGAAACGCGCTTGACAAAAATACTAAAATGACTATTAAAAAATAAGGGTTGATCGTAGAAGAGTGAAAATTTAGGGTTGTAAGTATTTTTTAATGCTGTATCATAAAAAAATAAAAACAAATAATTTTGTCTAAAAAATAAAAAAAACAATTTAGGGGTGGACCACCCTTATCATTTAGGGGGATGAAAAATAAATGTTGGTCGATTCTCAGACCTACCCGATATGCACACAAAATTTCATACAAATCGGTCCAGCCGTTTCGGAGGAGTATGGGAACGATCATTGTGACACGAGAATTTTATATATTATTAAGTACACTCGATTCCTTTGTTGTTGCGGATGTGCATGAGTGGTAATGAACATGAAAAAAAAAAACAAAACAAAATGACCATAAGTCATGTTAACTATCAGGTGACTTACTTGCTCGTTTGTCGCCTTACTATTATACTATTATCATAAATTAGAAAGTTTGGATGTTTATGAATTTTGATGTGTGTTAGTCAATCACGCCTTAACACGTGAACAGGTTTTGAATAAAATTTGGCACACAGGTAGACCATGACCTGGATAAAAATATAAACTACTTTTTATCCTGGAAAAGGCCATTCACGCGTGCGGAGCCGCGAGCAAAACTAAGTAAAAAGTAATAACAGAAATATTCTGAAGTTTAAATTAATTAAGCTAGCTAGCCATGCAGAAGGTAGATATTTAATTCAAGACTATAAAGCTTGAAGCGTAAAACTGTTTGTAGAAACAAATAACATTCAATAAATAATTTCCTATTATTTAATAATAATTAATAATAAATACACTCAACAGTCACACACATAGTCCTGACACCGCTCCTGTATCGTGGGTAATACGATAGACTTACGGT
The DNA here is from genome assembly GCA_905332985.1 of Mimas tiliae. Taxonomy (NCBI): domain Eukaryota; kingdom Metazoa; phylum Arthropoda; class Insecta; order Lepidoptera; family Sphingidae; genus Mimas; species Mimas tiliae. The sequence continues at coordinate 4,825,765 of HG995251.1, forward strand.
CCCACAACAGCCAGTCTAAAACTACTACAGACTCAAACGTGACATCAACACAGCACACTCATTATAAATAAGCACCGTATTTAATTTCAACAAATTATATTATTCAGCAACAAATCCGAGCCATTAAATGTTATGTGTAAAGCGTAAAGGAAACAAATAAACAGTCACATGAGAACCAATAGGACGTCTCGGTTTCGTGCGAGGTGCAAACGGAGGCATTGGGGTGTCAACCTTAATTGGCAGTGTATTTCAACGTAAACTGTTTGTGTGCATTCGGCATCAGGGCGCGACGAACTGACGGCGGAGAGCGATCCACTTTTTTAAGACTTCTTTTTGTATGTCAACCATAATGAGATATTCAGTTTACGGAGATTGTCGATTGACGTTTTTACTCGTCGATTGTAAAAATGTTATGCGTAGGTCGGACACGAGCAAGTGGGTCACCTGATGGTAAGTGATCTCCACCGCTCATAAACATACGCCCACAATACCAAAAGAATCATGGGCGCGTTGGCAACCTTAAAGGAAAGGGATAATAAAGGGATTGGGAAGGGGAGGGGGGAATTGGGCTTCCGGATATCTCACTCACCGTTCGAAACGTAGCAGCAAGCTACTACTTTACGACGGTTTTATATGAGACAGTGGTAACGACCGGACGAGCCGGCCCATTCTTGCTGTAGACAAAAGTATCTACAGAGTGACTGTACCACTCAAATCATACGTATCGATTTTGCTATAGTCGACAACTCGACAAATAATTACATTCACAAGGTAGTAGGTACCTCGTATGCGAGAAGCCGTCTGGTTTGGTACCACTGCTTTGTTTATTTCTGCCGGCAAGCAGCAGTGTGTATGTACTGTTGTGTTTCAATTTGAAGGACATTGAAGCCAGTGAAATTAATAGGCCTTATGAGATTTAACATCTTATGATGTCTCAGGATGGCGAGCGCGGTCCAGTGACATGCAGGGCTTTGTAATTAAAAGTTCTGTGTGGTGTTGCTTCTGTTTATGAGCATGCGTGGCGCATACCATCAGGCGAGCGACCTCGTCATTCAATATTTTTTAAAATTAGTGTTTTATTTAACCTTTTGATTTTTATCAGTAGAGAAGGCTTGCCAATGGGACGTGTATAATACAAGGCTAGTATGTTATTATTACGTATCAAGGACGCATTTGAGGAACTTTAATATAATGATTTCTTAGGTTTACGCGAATAAAAAAGTCATAATTACACATTGAAATAAAACTAGTTTATACGGATTTTATCGCGGTTTAATTTTTATTTTAGTCCCGACACATGCGTCTTTCCGTAGAAAATCATCTTCTTTTGATAAAAATATAAATAGTTAATCCGCTATTACTAAAACCAAACCCATTCGGTGAATTTTAACGTGCGATATCGAGGGTTCTATTGTTCGTGTTTTTTTTAAGTTTCACTTGAAGCCACGTCTAATTGGATGAGCAAGGGAAAGCGGGGAAGTATTTTCAATTTGTTTTTGATTTTTGAATTCTTTTAGTCTTTGAATCATAGTAAGACTCTTGAACAAAATATAAGCTGGAGAACTGGCAATTAATAAAGAATATTTTCGAGTATTGAATATTTTGTAAGACCTTGAAAAGTGTACTAATTGACTACATTTTGGATTTATGAGGAAAATTCATTTGTATCTTTTCAATTATATTTTCATGTTGGATTAAACTATAACTAAGTGACACAGTGGGCGAGTAGCTGGCTGTAAAGTGAGGGGCCGCGAGTTCGTTTTTTTTCATCCTGGCTCGGCAAAGTGACTACACTACACCTGAAGGTAAGTGTAGTGCAATCCAAGAATACAGTCGACCAACGACAATATGTCTAATGTAGGTCGGCAAAGTTATGCCGGCCTTCCTAATTGCTTCTTCACTCCTCAACAGAATTACGACGAGTGTACTGTTGTCCGTTGAGGACTTTCATTTTTTTACTCCGTATTCCGTCATCAGATCTTAACTAAATTTATATGGGGCCACATCCCAGGCAGATAGGCAGATGTATAACTAGTACCCTGATACTGAGCATTTCGTAATTAAAAAACCCAATACCATTTTACCCGACCTGGGGATCGAACCAGCGACCTCAGCGTTAGCTTAATCGTAACGCGTACGCATTACAACTGCGCCACCGAGGCAGTAATTTCACTGGTTTCAATTTCCTTTAAACCAAAACACAACAGCGCGTAGACATTTCTGCTTGGCATTTTATATAGACAAAGCGGTGGTACTAATTTAGAAAGCCTCTCGTGTACGTAAAACCTACCCTAGTAAATGTTTGTTATAATTATGATTGATGTGTGAATCGAATCAAAACATCGCTGGTTTCAGAACTTTAGTATTCTCCTACTAAACCAATGAGTCGATATATACTACATTACTATATACATACATACATAGACTCACGCCTGTTTCCCATAGGGGTAGGCAGAGACAACGGATTTCCACTTGCTACGATCCTTGCATAACTCTTTGGCCTCATTCACTCTCATTAAATTGTACGTCGGTTTAGGGTACTCATGACCTGGCCTTTCGATATATACTAAAAAATTTCAACCCCATTTTTCGAGTGATAGAGCCACACTGTAGACAGTTTTGTCCACAGAACAAATTGGCCGGCTCGACCAGAGGGCCAATTCTCGTAATTTTAATTGTTCAAAATATCATTCCGATTTAATCTCAGCGACAAGAAAGTTGCAAATGGTATTCTGCTAAACCAATATTCAAGAACTTAGAACGCAATGATATCGAAAGTAGAATACAAGTTGACTGAACCAAAACGGCATTCTGGTAACAATTTTGACACTTAACTATCTTCTTCTTCTTTTAATTGTGTTTGGCTCCACCGTAGATTGGTGATTTCGCCAGTGTCCATTGTGAGACACTTAACTATATAAAATGCATTTCGTCTACAGACAAACGTCAAAATATTGAGAACGAAATGTGACTGAAGGTGAAGCAGTGTTGCCAAGTGCACTGTAATTACAGCAGATCTGCCGTATTTTCATGCCATCTACTGGACACGGTATTTTTATAAATACCTTATATGGAGACACAGTATTTTTTTACAGTAAAAATTTCGTATTATTATTGTATACTACTAGACAGGTTATTTAGAAGTAAAACTGCGTCACATAACGCGGGAGTTTGACAGTTCACAAACAGGGAGCGCAATAGGGGTTCTAGTTGAGAGTAAGCGAGATGATAATATTGAGTTACGGTCAATTGACTGCAACTTAGTAATACAACTAATTTACTATACTACAATTTATTATACTACTATTTCTATGTACCGCGCAGCTTGTCTAGTAGTATACATAAAACTCTTTGATTAAACACATTAAAAAAAATTAACCGATATCATCATCATCGCAGCTATCCATTTCTGCAGCGATCGATATATACAAATAAAATGTTAAGTTAGTTTAGGATATAAAGTTTAAAATAAATTTATATTTTATTTAATAATTTAATTATTTCCTTTTTTGTATGACATTGTATTGCACTGTAAAATAGACTGTATTTTTTCCCATCAAGCACTGTATTTTTGACGCAAATGCCGTATTTTAACGTGGACAACACGGTATTTTCAAAAATCTGACTTGGCAACACTGAGATGAAGTGACTGTGAGTTAACTGCAGACAAATTCAGTTAACTTTATTCTCTTTTACTGCAAGCAACTAAAAGTAGTCAAAATTGTGCGACTTTGTGTGCTCGTTATTCCAGTAAAGTATTAGAAATGAGTTTACAGCCTATGTTACTCAGTGATAATGCAGCTTTCTAACGGCCAAATTATTTTTGAAATCGGCCCAGTAGTTTCTAAGTTTATTTGTTACATACAAAAATACAAAAAAATCTTTCCTCTCTAGAATATTAGTGTAGATTAAATTATGAGAGCAATCGCACTGTCAAAATTCCCGCCAAAACTCTCGCACAATTTTTATTTAGTATAGATATGTCCTCAGCAGTGTTGCAAAATAAAAAAAACCGCAATTCGATAGAATTTCAAATTTCAATAAAATAATCGCGATTGTCGTTATTTCCGGAAAGGACTGCATGAGTGGTGCTGTTGTGCCGTTTTCCTTCAGTTATGCCATGGAATAGATAAATTAATGAAATAAATAAAATACATGGAATTAGTCAAATCAATTAATTAAAAAATCATAACCTCCAGTTACGTAATTTTTTAATCACTGAAATTAGTCATATTGTGGGTATTTTATTGTGAGTTGGTAACATTGATTTTGTCGCTTAGGTCATTTTTAATTTCTAGAATTTAGTCTATGGCAGCTGATACGTAAAATTCGGTAAAATACTTGTCATTGGCGAAATGCATAATAATGCAAAGCCATATTTTCAACAAAAGAAAGACATTGAAAGTTGATCGAATTGACAGTTTATATGCAATTTAACTGAGATGATATCGAATTTTTAAAGGAGCAGAATGCCATATTTTTAATTAATTCAAAATGTAATCTCAGTTCGGTTAAAATTCATTCGCAGTGTCAGTTAAAATAGCAGAATTGGCCCTCAGGTCGCTACCGCTGTCTTACAGAAAACCGACGTAAAGTCAAGACGCCCAAATCCCATTCCCTTCCCAATCCCTTAATTATCGTTTTCCTTTAATGTCGGCAACGCGCCGTTCATGGGCTATGGAGATCACATACCATCAACTGGCCCACTTGCTCGTTTGCCAGCCTACACTATAATCCTATTCAAGCACCGACAACTAATTCATTTCACATTGGCCGTACATCTGATAACCGATAAATATCTAAACGTTATTACATAAAGAGGTAAAAGGTAGATGAAATCGGCAGGTCAGTCAATGTCGCAACACTCCCTTAATTTACGCTCGAAAGACGTCCAAAAATCGTGGATCCGATAACTTTCTGTACGCGACGCTGCTTTATTATTAGCTTAACAATATTGGACTGTTTGATATTCAAGAGCCATACAAAAATAAATCGTAACTCGATAGTCATGGAGCGAATATTTGGATGGTAGAGTCGAACACAAAGAGATTGCCAACCGTGTTTGCAGGCTTAAGGTTTGCTGTGAAAAAGGTTACTGAGCCTGTGATGGTGGGAATATTGATTCGTGTTATCAATATTGGCATAATGTTGCGTGTACAAGATCCTTTTTGGAAAAAAATGTTAAATTTAAGTACAGGCAGGTTTGAAAGCAAACTCTCTTACAGTACTTCGATTAAAGTTATGTGATTCGGCATTCTTCATCATTTCAAAAATACAAATGTGATGATGATGATATACCAATGACATAATGCATTAAATTATGCTATTAATTTTTCCCAGGAGTAGTTACTCCTGGGAAAAATTAGGGACTAGGCACTAGGCACGAGAGCACGAGTGGACAAATTACTTTTCTGAGTGGTAGAGACACGCTGTAGATAATTATGTCTACAGCATGAATGGGCCGGCTCATCCGGGTCGTTACCACTGTCTCACAAAAAACCGGCGTAAAGTAGCAGCTTGCTGCTGCGTTTCGTACGGTGAGTGAGATATCCGGAGGTCCAAAGTCCCCTTCCCTACCCAATCCCCTTTCCTTTAAGGTCGGCAACGCGCCCATGATTATTTTTGTATTGTGGGCGTTATTTTAGTATTTTAGTATCGTTTGCCGGCCGTACTACTACTACTATAAATAAATAAATGAAAAATAATTTAATATTAGTTACAGATTCATACTAATTCTATTCTACATCGAATGGTTTGTGGCCAACCCAGTGTCAAAGTTTCTAAGCCACCCGAAGGCCTCGGGCTTGACTTAATAACTGCTGTCATTTGATAACAGCAGGGACCAACTTTTTACGTGCCCTCCGAAGCACGAAGACGCGCAGTTGAAATACCATTAATCGATCACCCATCCATAGGTTGCTTAACTCAGTAATCGTTAAATAATTTGCGAATATTCATTCTTAAAAAACAAATCATAACTTCAATCGTAGTAATATTGGTCTTCTTTATATTCAATTAACTTTTTCACTGTCATCAAATTTGTTTTTTTTATATATTTAACACATCTATGTACTTACTGACTGCGTCGGTGGCGCAGTTGTAATGCTTACGCGTTACGATTGAGTCAACGCTGAGGTCTTGGGTTCGATCCCCGGGTCGGGTAAAGTGGTATTGGCTTTTTCGATAACGAAATGCTTAGTATCAGCCCAGAGTTTGGAATTTGTGCCCGGTATGGCGATAGGCTCGCCCCCTATCACATAAGGGACGGAAATACGCTCGGCGAAATGTGGGTGTACTGGTTACACCTCTGCCTACGCCTTCGGGAATTACAGGCGTGAGTGCGTATGTATGTACTTAATCCAGAATATTCTTAGAAGTAATATTTTAGCGTTATTTTATATTAATTATTACCTTCAGGCGAACTTATGAATAAGATCTGGATTTCTTCAAAATGCCGAAATAGATTGAAAATAAATTACTATATTATACCACCTAATAAATATAAATTAAGTTATCATTCCTACATTCCCATGAAACATTGAAATAAAGCTCATATTTATGCAGCATATTAGCTATATTTTATTCTTAACAAGATGGTGCCCGTAATAACTCTAGGGTTTGACGCTAAATACTGCCTTGTCCAAAAATCGAAGACAGTCTCAAGTTGCGTCAATTCATCGAACGTGCAAAGATATCTGGCTCGTGAGCATGATAAAAAGTCGTGGATAGTTTCGATAATTCCTTAACGGGGGACGTATTGCGAAGTGGTTTTGGGGGTAATTTCCAAGTATAAATCTAGAGTAGTGAAAATATTTTAGATCAACTCAAATTCAAAAATAAGGTATATGCCGCTAAGCAACAGTGTGTAAGCACTGTTGTGTTCCGGTTTGAAGGACATTGAAGCCAGTGAAAGAACCTGGGCATTATGAGATTTAACCCCTTATTTCTCGGGGTGACGAGCGCAGTCCAGTGTAATGCAGTGCTTTGTCATTTAAAATTCTATGTGGCGTTGCTTCTGTGTTTGAACAGACGTGGCGCTTACCATCAGGTGAGCGACCTGCTCGTCTCGTCATTCAAGCTAATAAAAAAATGAAAGTAATAGATGTTATTATAATTTTTTAAATAAGTCAGCTAAATCGTTATTGAATTAATTCTAAACATATTCGAATATTATTATTTTTTAATTACATTTTTATTGCAAAGTGTCAAAATGTGCTGTAGTTTGACGATAGAACTTGGCCTTTACCACGCGGCGGCTTTATAAATATGTCGAAATCTGATTCCCATACAATTGCAAAGGCTATAATGAAATTGCACTAGTTAATTCTGAGAAAAATCTTATGCGACGATGATGAAAACAGAATTGTTACAAGGTTATTTGCAGAAACAAACAAAGGATCTGATAACAACAATGTTTTTATAAGTCTATTAATCATAACATCGCTTGCTTTAATCGAATAAACTTTAAAATGTGCCAGAAAGAGAACACTATTCTTTTTTTATTATTTTAAATTACTTGAAAATTTACCATTAATTCATATCCATTGTAACCCTTCTTTTATATAAAATAGCCCCCTTTAATCTCCTTACTACGTCTCTGCGATTTGACTGTGAATTAAAATATGACCACGCTTTGCCCGAGGACTTGCCGTGGTAGGGACTCAGAAATAAGTCAAAATTATTGCGGCTGTTTGCCATTTGTTGACTGAATTATTGTTTTTAATCTTTTCATGGTTCACGCGATAAATTTGAAAGGCAGCACAAAATTTATTTGAATAATGTGTAATCTATTTCGAGTAATAGTTTTATGGTAGAGCCGATTTTGCTTTAAATTACTATACAGAGTAGAAGCGTTAAGTATCAAAAGACGATTATTTTCGATTTATTATTTTGATCATGATACAGTTAATCATAATACAAGTAGAGGGTATTTTATCAGTTATACTGGGGGTAGGGAACGCTTATTACAAGCATATAAGCTTTACATCATTTCGGCTATGATTGCTCATGTTCATCAGTGAAAATAATATTTTAAAAAACTTATGCATTACCATTCATTTTTCATTATGAATGGTATTCATTTTTTAACCTCAGAGGGGCTAACCCCCACGGCCCGCAGTGGGAACCAAGTTTCGGCATTGCCTCGTCCGTTAATTAGCAGAGTGTACCACGTACCAGTGAGATTGGTTACCTACGATGATGGTGGCCCACTTACACTCCAACAGTTTCAAAACAAATGTAAAATATATGAACAATCCTGAAATCAAAACGAGCATCCTAATAACAGTATACACGTTTCCTCGAATTAAAGATGCAAGTCTTCTGTTATTACGTTTTTTCCTCGGAGCGACACGAAAGTGAAATATTAGTTATTATAGGCATCCGTGGAGCGGTCATGCGGAAGTTGGCCTGTTCGTGCCCAGTAATTTGCATCGTAAGTGTGATTTGATGTACTGTTGCACATAGATCGTGTAATACTTCAGTGAAAGCAAACGTAGGTGGAATAATTGATTGTTAAATGGCGGCTAAATTGAGGAGTGTTTTTGTTAGAGTCTACTGTTTTGTATTACAACTATTGTATAGCATAAAGAGGCTTTGAAAAGAGCACTATACAACGTTGGAGTTCACAAAACGTACACAAACGTAGAATCATAATCTCCAAGTCCAAGAAAAAAACTCAACCTGTGTTGACCTCACACTGTATCAGCTGCGAGTGCCAGCTAATTGGATCTTGATGGAACTACAAATATCCAACGTTAGATTTGTCGAAGTTTTCTGAAGTGTCAAACACTCAATCTTTATGGCTACTCGGTATATCAGACGCTCGACTTCATTATTATTTTTTAAAATAGAGTAATTGGACCAAAAACAAGCCTACTGAGTTTGACTAGCTGGATCTTCTCAGGACTGGGGTCGCGCCGCGTAAAATCCAGTGGTAAAGTAAGCCCTCTGAGTTTGTTTCGCCGGGTCTTCTAAGGCTGGGTCGTTTTGAATCCGGTGGTAGTTTTAAAACCGTGCATGGTCCATAGGAGGCAATAAAAAAAAATGAAAAAAAATAATAATGTGTATGTATGTTACGCACAATGGCCCGATATTCAACGGGCTAAGTGCGGGGAAAAGGAGCCCACAATCAAATTAAATCAATGTTATGTATTCATGAGTCGATATGATTTCTATACTTAAGTTTCTTTATTTTGTACTGACATGTCAAAGGCGCGATTTTAATTGCCTACGTGATTAATAAAACTATTTCATTTCATTTCACTGTCAGATACTGGATCTGGATCTGTAACAAGCACTAGCTTCTGGCAAGTGCTTCTCATTTTTAGTCACAATAATATCATTATTGTGTAACATAACAATACACTTACGTTTTCGACAGCTAGTGTCCATTGTTTCTATCAAATTACCTACGTTTCGTAACATTTTCTTGCTCTGAATGTTGAGGTGTTTAACTTGTCGCTCATTATATTACATTTTCTACAGTATTTTATTCAAAGTGTTCGTAAGTAGGCTAATGCTATGTTAGCATACGTGTTATTTGTAGCTGCTATTTATTTTCTACGTATGCAGCGATAGCTCAGCGTGGAGTGGTACGGACTGTCTAGACGAAAGTCGCAGGTTCAGCCAGCCCCAAGTGCATGCACCTCTGACTTTTCTAAGTTATGTGATCTCTGCCGCCATCAAAGTCTACAATACCAGAAGAATTATGGACGCGTTGCCGCTCTTAAAGGAAAGGCATAATTAAGGGTTTGGGAATGGTGGAGATTTGAGTCTCCGGATATCGCACTCACCGTACGAAACGCAGCAGCAAGCCGCTACTTTACGTCGGTTTTCTGTGAGACACTGATAACGACTCGGTCGAGCCGGCCCATTCATGATGCAGTCTGACTGACTACAGCGTGGCTAAACCACTAGTGAAATACGAAAAGCGATAAATAAGCTATCATAGGTCATTACTGTATCAGTAAGGTCCTTAATGTATGCTGCTGGAACACAGATTCAATCAAACTAGAGAAAGCTGAGTATACTTCTTTTAATGATGCAAAATTAGAACCAGGCAAGTAACAGCGAACACGTTGCCGCCACATAATAACTTTTATAGTAAAAGGATAAGATAATACTTAATACCTAATTTAATAAATGATTTGCTTAAACATTTGTAGCTGCTATTTATTTTCTACGTATGCAGCGATAGCGATAGACTGCCTCGGTGGCGCAGTTGTAATGCGTACGCGTTACGATTGAGGCTAACGCTGAGGTCTCGGGTTCGATCCCCGGGTCGGGTAAAGTGGTATTGGGTTTTTCTATTACGAAATGCTCCGTATCAGCCCGGAGTCTGGAATTTGTGCCCGGTATGGCGATAGGCTCGCCCCCTATCACATCGTGGGACGCAGATACGCTCGGCGAAATGTGGGTGTACTGGTTACACCTCTGCCTACCCCTTCAGGGATTATAGGCGTGAGTGCGTATGTATGTATGTATAGAAACGTTTAGAATTATAACGCCCTATTTTTAATACGAGACGTACAATGCAGCTCTAAGACAACTGTTGACTTAACAAAAGTAATTACTCGGCGTCACTTGCCCCCGGTGCTACCCGGAGGCCGTCTGCCTTGGCCTGTCAGACCAGATTAATTAGTATTATTTATCAGGGGATGCATCCTGTAGATCTAAAGTCACGGGTATTTAGGAGTGCGATTTGTTTGTGAGATAGTTAATATGCGTGTTCTGTTTGTGAGGTAAGAAATAAACAAAAAAAAAATAAAACTGACAAGGCAGAAAAAATATTAGGTTTAGGTTTCAGAAAATTATACCATAATATCTATTTTTATTTAAAATTATTAAAGTTTAAATATTAAAACCCCATCCGCCTCATGAGTCTAGTGACAGCGTACTTAAATTGTGAATCAGATGTGTCCTGGGTTCATTTCAAATACCAGGTCCGGAGATCACATCCGTTAGCGTTCCATTTGAAAAATCAAATCATTAGTTATTGCGAATATCATGCCTAAACTGCGTAAGTTCACAAATTACAGATAGACAACATTTTCCCGTTCAATAAGCTTTTGACACCCTTCGTGGCGCAGCGGGCGAGAAGCCGGCGGCGAAGCGAAAGGCCGTGGGTTCGATTCCCGCACCGAGATAAATGTTTGTGTTCCACAAATATTTGCTTCGGGTCTAGGTGTTGTGGGACCGCAAGTCCCTCGTAGTTCCTGATACCCACGATACAGGTTAACCTAGTGTGGTGTCTGGACTATGTGTGTATTTATTTATTTATCTTTCAACACAGCCATTGTAAGTTTTTTCTATAAAATAAAGAATATTGTAGTATACGGAGATGAGGTCAACAGTCGAGGAAGTATATAGAGTAGTAATCTTATTCCTCTCCAGACAATATACTGTTGATATTACCTATATATCACATAGAGATAATACGCCCCATTTCAAAAATAATATAACAATTTCGTGCGCATATGAAAAATTCCTTGTGCGGGTATGGCGTATAAATTTTCTTGTGACCCGTAAGGCAGGGGTGTTTCTACTCATAATTCCGTTTTCATTGAGACAAATACTCATACAAAGCCGCGGCTACATGGAGCAACGACCCCATTTTGTATAATGAAGCATGTTTCATAATTAGATGCTAAGCTTTTTTTATTTGTTAAAGGAATCATAGTAGCTTTGGTGTGCAAAAAACGTATTTTGCATTTTCTGTTAACTCGTGTGTATTATGCATAAGGTGTTCTATTTTTAAGTTTATTTAATGTAATACCAGGTTTACAGCGATTCTTGCACAATGAATTATATTATTATTCATTAATCAATCAATAAATCAATCATTATCATTATCTTTCTTTGTTTATCCCTAGCGTTATCCCGGCTTAGTGTTAGAGTCTACCTTCCTACTAAGACGCCTCTACTTCGCCCGATCTTGGGTATTCTTCGTAGTGAGACCATTAGCTCTCTTTTAACTAACATATTGTATAGATTCATATTCATACATTCGGTCGGTTCCGGTCGGGCAAACACAATTTGTATCCGAATTTTAAAAACGAAAAATCGCACATGCGTTACTCAGGATTGGAATTTGTGCTCGGTATGGGGATAAGCATGCCCCCCTATCACATGATGGGATTGAAATAAGCGAAGCGAAATGTGAGTGCAGCGCTAATTACACCTCTGCCTACCTCTTCATTGATATAGACGTGAGCTTATGAATTTTTATGTTTTATGTTTTCTTCTTCTTTCACCTGCTATTATCCCACTCGCAGTGGGGTCGGTGCAACATGTTTTGAATACATATTGGTCGGCACTATTCTTGGATTGTGCTACACTTACCATCAGATCTGGCGTAGTAATAAAAAAAGTTACAGAAACATTAGGCTTGTAGTTTTTACTACTAACGTCAACCCCTCCGTGGAGAAAAAATCTAGACCCGAAACAAATATTTGTAGATCACACAAACAGTTTATCTCGGTGCGGGAATCGAACCCGCGGCCTCTCGTTTCACAGCTGGCTACTCGCCCACTGCGCCACGAAGGCTGTCGATATTTATGTTTTATGTATAAAAATAAATACTATAAGATTCTGAAAATATTTATTTTCAATGTGAACACGCCTCAATCAGGATATTTGAGGCATGTGTGCGTGCTTCAAGTGTAGAGGGCAGCACTGACTTAGTGAAAATGCTCAATTCAATTACAGTACTACGTGAGTTATGGAGATGCGCAAAAGATTGCGTCGTGCATATCAAGATACACATCGTGCATTGTAAGTGGTATGACAGTTCTACCTACAGCATTTATATTGCATAGACCGGCAAACGAGCAAGTGGGTTACCTGGTAGTCAGTGATCTCCTTCGCCCATATAGGGAGGGAATTAGGGCCTCTGGGTATCTCATTCACCGTACGAAACGCAGCAATATTTGCCTTTTTTAAGCGACTTCGAAAAAGGAGTAAGTTCTCAATTCGGCCAGTTGTTTTTTGTTGTTTATGTATATAGCAACATTTGTGGGCCGTCCAGTCCAGCAATTGTGGACCAATTTAGTTAAGAAAAATTTCATTTGAGAGAGTTTAGATGCGATGTAATTCTACATACAGTATGTAAAAAAACCCTGTTGGCCCATTTTAGGCCGTGAAGATAGACATATAGACAGCTTAATAAAAATAGTTAAATTAAAAAAGTAATAAACAGAAGCGAGATATTATCTTTACACAGGTAGCTCAGAAAAATGAACATATATTTTTTTTTATTTTAATCTGAAAGTGATGAACAGCTGACTGATGTGACGTATTGCCAAACCCGAGCGCGCACGCGGCGCGGCGCGTTTGATGTACGTAGACGTTGCAACTTTCTATCTCGCTCTGGTTTCGCGTTATCGCTCTTGCAGAGGCAATCAATCGAAATACGGTTTACAAACAATAAAATAATCAAAGTTTTTTTTTATAGTATAGGCCGGCAAACGAGCAAGTGGTTCACCTGAGGGTAAGTGATCTCCACCGCCCATGTACGCCCACAATACTAAAATAATCATGGGCGCGTTGCCGACCTTAAAGGAAAGGGATAAGTAAGGGATTGGGAAGGGGAGGGGAATTTGGGCCTCCGGATATCTCACTCACCGTACGAAACGCAGCATCAAGCTGCTACTTTACGTCGGTTTTCTGAAAGACAGTGGTAACGACCCGGACGAGCCGGCCCATTCATACTGTAGACAAAATTGTCTACAGCGTGGCTCTACCACTCAGAAATAAATAAATATGAACATTTTTATAGCCTCATTTTCGTATGCGAGTTATTTCATTACGTTTGAATATCAATTCTGATATCACAGTTAAAACACCCAACAGGGTTTTTTTACATACTGTACATTTGGTCCAGATCTGATGATGGAGTACGGAAGTCAAAAATAACAAGTTCTATTAGACACTTTGGAGTCGGTACAATTTTATTCGACCGGCAGCGACACAGAAACTGACTCTACAATGATTTTTTCGTGTTATGTTTTGAAGTCGGGTCTTTAAGTTTTGTGAAACGCAATTTTTTCGTAGATGTCCACGAATGCAACGAACTTCCTTGAAGTAATTTGTCATGTCCCCTTCATAACAATGCAGCTGTGCACATTCGTCAAGGTAATCAACCGATGTACGTGATCCGCTTATGTAATATGCAGATAGTTGTAATAAATAATATGCAACATTCTTTTTTATATGACAATAATACATACATACGCACTCACGCCTGTACTCTCCGAAGGGGTAGGCAGAGGTGTAACTAGTACACCCACATTTCGCCGAGCTTATTTCCGTCCCATGATGAGATTGGGGGCGAACTTATAGCCATACCGGGCACAATTCGAGACTCCGGACATACTGAGCATTTCATTATAGAAAACCCCAATATCACTTTACCCGGGGATCGAACCCGAGACCTCAGCACTGCAATCGTACCGCGTACGCATTACAACTGCGCCACCGAGGCAGTATGACATTAATAATATCCGTTTTTACATTGTTTGTCTTTGTCTGTTTCTGCCGCCAAGTAGCAGTGTGTAAGCACTGTTGTATTCCGGTTTGAAGGACATTTGAAGCCAGTGAAATTAATGGGCATTATGAGACTTAACATATTATGTCGTGGTGTGACGAGCACAGTCTAATGCCATGCAGTGCTTCGTAATTCAAATTTCTGTGTGGTGTTGCTTCTGTTTATTGGCCGGAGTGGCGCTTACGTTTCGTCACTCAACCAAATAAAAAATAAAAAATTGGGATTGCACTATACTTACCACTAGCTTTTGATAAGTAGACTTCACTCTGAGATGGTGAAACAGGCCCTAATACATGCCTCAAGAAAACAACTGACAAGCTTGCATGTCAGAGGGCAGCACAGTCGATGAAAATTCAAATTCAATTACACCAACAGAGTTATGAAGATGCGCAAAAGATTGGGCCGTGAATAATGAAATAAATTCCATTTTGAATATTTCAACGTCTTCTGTCTGCGTTTGATTATATGAGTATCTATGGAATCAATATGTTTCATCTGCTTTAGAATTTCTCATAGATAAAATAGTTTTTTTTTGCTATGTATATGTTTTGGTATGCGCCTTGGTGGCGCAGTTGTAATGTTACGCGTTACGATTGAGGCCAACGCTGAGGTCTCAGGTTCGACCCCCGGGTCGGGTAAAGTGGTATTGGGTTTTTCTATTACGAAATACTCAGTATCAGCCCGAAGTCTGGAATTTGTGCCCGGTATGGCAATAGGCTCACTCCCTATCACGTAAGGGACGGAGATACGCTTGGCGAAATGTGGGTGTACTGGTTATACCTCTGCCTACTCCTTCGGGGATTACAGGCGTGAGTGCGTATGTATATGTACGAGAGCCAATGGTCTCACTAAGGAGGATCAAGTTCGAGCAAAGTGAAAGGTGTTTTAATAAGGAAGACGAACCCTGGCGCTAAGCCGGGTTATCACCAGAAAGAATATCACAGTTGCGAACAAATTTTATTTTATGTATTAGAAACGAAACTGTGTTAAATAATACTTGGAAAATCTGAGTAAAAAATCTAGATGGCTATAACTTGTTATTGTCAATACCAATATACCAATTATAATACGACTAAAATATATTTTTTATAGTTCAGTAATTATTTCGTCAAATCCATGAACACTTTGTTACACTACGCGTTACAAACTAAAATCAGATGTAAAAACTAGAGCAGCTTTGCTCAATTAACTTCCAAATCAAATATAATGATAGAATTTGTAAATGTAATGAACTTCAGTGGTTAATATAAAGAGATTGAAACGATACTTTAATGTTACGTTCATTTTACGGGAACGAGTCGACGTCTCCTGTGCACACGTGACGTGTATGAATTAAGGACGCTGCCTCGAATAAAGGAACCAGAATTCCAAAAGAATAGAAGGGACATTAGAATACTTAGCATCCTTTTCAAATAGTTATGGATCGTTTTTTATTAAAACTACGTTATATATATTTTAATTAATTTACCTTTTGTTGCTTCCAAAGTTGCTTATTTTGGTCTATAATAGTTAATTCTGCTTTCACAATTTTGTTTCCCGTATAAATATTAGTAGCTTCCAAACTATCGTTAAGCGTTGCTAACTTAAATATATCGCTGTAACGTTTCACTTTATTCATGAATATTCTCATCGAATTATGCAAACTATTTAAAAGTTCCGAATTTAGATTAAACTAAGACAACAGTAATTTCAGTTTTATTATAGCAGACATAATATGTAACAGCTAGTGATAAGTTCTAACGAATTTAAGATGACATCGAGTACATCCAGTACTCGATTTTTTTGTACTTATAATCTGTTCGGCATAAAACGAAATGGAATCAAAGAAATGCCATACTATTTCTTAGGAATCCGGTATAGTGATTTTGCGATTATCTATAACATAAATAAAATACAAAATTGCAATAACACTATTACTATATTTTCAAATTTTTAAATGACATTTCTTTCTTTAAATTTAGTTTTTTCTTTCCTAAATATTGTACGTCCCTTAAGGCTCCGCACACACATTCACGACAAAAATACACTAAACAGTCACACACATAGTCCTCCTGACCCCACACTAGGTACACCTGTATCGTGGGTATCAGGAACTACGAGGGACTTGCGGTCCCACAACACCCAGACCAGAACCAAATATTTGTGGTTTAGACAAATATTTGTCTCGGTGTGGGAATCGAACCCACGGCCTCTCGCTTCGCAGCTGGCTACTCGCCCGCTGCGCCACGGAGGCAGTCAACCTTTAGCAATATCCCGTAAAGGAATTATAATCATTCACACAATATTTTTTATGTCCTTTTTTAGCAGAGGATGCTTGTTTTCCAACAAGTGATCACAATCAAGTTTGATCCAGATTAAAGTAATCCGACCAAGTTGGATTGTCGCATCTAGCCAAATGTAAATCGAACAACACGCCCCGTATATTACAGAGAGGTGTATCCTCATTTTGGAGTCATTACACGAAATAGTATCGCCGTATAAAGTCCCGAGGGAGAAGGGAGTGACTTTGCGGCGATGTTTGTTTACACACTCCCATAATATATTTTGGTTAATTAAGTTTTTGTGTGATCTCGTGTTATTCGGTAAGGAAAGGGGGCGGAATTGGTGTGGCTAATAGTGATATGGGCCGTGTTTTAACTAAGTTAATGCAAAATTACTTTTGTGGTTTTACTTCAATATGATGTACTATATAGCTAGTGTGAATATGGAAAATCGATTTTAAAATTATGATAATATAAACCCTGTATTATATACGTCCCACTGCTGGGCACGGACCCCCTCTACGAATGAAAAGGCTTAGATATTATTCCACCAGATCTTAGGTCTTATGCGGGTTAACAGACTCCATATTTTCTCAATTCTTATGCAGAATTTATCAGGTAGTCAGGTTACCTAACGGTGTTTCTTTCACCGGTAAGACAAGCGATAATTCACAATGAAAACACATATAACTCAGAAAAATCACTCCTGGTAAGTGACTTCCATCACCCATGAATGCCCATAATACCAGAAGACCATGAATGCGTTGCCAGCCTTAAAGAAAAATGATAATTAAGGGATTACGAAGGGAAGGGGGATTTGGGCTTTCGGAGCAAACATCACGAATATCGGGCATTTTATTTTCAGCTTTAAAGATTTGATAGAAAACAATTATACATACAAACGCAAACCTAATAACGAAATAATATAACTTGAAATATTTCTCAAATGAATACACATCTGTTTCCCGTGAATTTGAACGTAAATAAGGCAAAAACTCCATTTACCCGCGTACCTACGCAATTACTGAGTCTCTCGTTACAGATTGAACATCAAAGAGGTCTTAATTAAGCCTTAGGAGGGTCATAAATAACGTCCAAAGTACTGAAATATTTACTTGGCCCTGCTAACGTTTTAATTGAGTCAAACGAAAATATCTTACGGTCGTTTTCACCAAATATGAATGAAGCCACTTACTTGTGGGTTTTGCAAATAAATAATATTAATTAGTATAGATTGTGTGACGCCAATTAATTTTATTATATTTTATACGATACCGAAATAAGCCTGCTTAGACTAGAGTTGCTTTAGGATCTTAATTTAATTAATTTATTCATATACAATTTCAGAGTGAACAAGACGTAAATCGTGGTTTCATTTAACTTTGAGGTTATCGTTAACAAGAACAGCACATTTAATTAAATATATTAAAATATTGTATTTTGAAATGTATATTTTTATGTCTAAAGGCTTATTTTGAGGTGCGCGACCGAGATGAGAATACACCCAACAGTCACACACATAGTCCTGACCCCACACTAGGCTAACCTGTATCGTGAGTATTAGGAACTACGAGGAACTCGGTCCCACAACACCCAGACCCACACATTTGTGGATCACATAAACATTTGTCTTGGTGTGGGAATCGAACCCACGGCCTCTCGTTTCGCAGCCGGCACGCCCAGGAGGCTGTCAACTGAAAACTGCGACACATTGTGAAAGCGACATTTCCACTTGTATACAATAGTAATACATTTTGAGGTAGGTATGGTAGGCACGAGACAGGAGAGCGTGAAGCGCGACCATTTGGATACAATTACATACAAAACGGACTTGTTGCTGTCATCTGACTCGCGACACGGGTCGTGGTCTCCCTGTCTCGGTCGCTTATCTTAAGCAGGCCGATAGGCGTCAGCTGTACGAATGCACATTGTTTTCCATCCAATGGTCGATCAGCAATTTTATCAGAGCTATCACAGACGATGTCCTATTGTCATAAACTGGATGAAAAGAAGTTAACTACTGTGTCGAACATCCAACGCCCTTGTCAGAATTTTCGGTAGTTCTTACTATATACACAATATCGTCTACAATAAAAAAAATACAGCAAAATGTACCATATCCTGGAGTTCAGAAAAAATCCTATCTAATGCGTAGGGTCCCAAATTGACTTTGGAGATTCGTGAAGTAAAACCGAAATGATTATATCCCATATTTCGTATCCGGAATATACGCCCGCATAAATCTCTCCAGATTCATAAAAATAATATTTTGTTTCTCGGAGTAATGGCAAAAAAGATATAAAATATATTGCAAGGCGAGTCCCCGATCGACTCTGGCAAGCTCACTGAAATTATCAAAGCGTACAGATATCTGCAGAAATGTATAGGCATCAATTATTTATTCAATTATTATTGCATAGGCCGACAAACGAGCAAGTGGGTCACCTGATGGTAAGTGATCACCACCGCCCATGTACGACCACAATACCAAAAGAGTCATGGGCGCGTTGCCGACCTTATAGGAAAGGGATAATTAAGGGATTGGGAAGGGGAGGGATTTGAGCTTCCGGATATCTCACTTACCCTACGAAACGTAGCAACAAGCTGCTACTTTACATCGGTTTTCTGTGAGACCGTGGTAACGACCCGGACGAGCCGACCCATTCATGCTGTAGACAAAGTTGTCTACAGCGTGGTTCTACCACTCGTAATTAATTATTTTGTGCAAGATCTAACAATATTGATTCCGTCTAATTTATTATGTGTAACCTACGTATCAACTTGGAAATATTGATCAGCGCCTATAGCACCTGACACAGCTAAAACATATATATTCTATTATACAAAAATTATACCATATTTCCTACTAAGATTTGCTACAATACCAAATACCGTCAAATCTAATGGTACGAGAAGGCGAACACTGGCCTTAAGTCGGGATAACGCACGGCAAAAAGAATGAGTCTTGGAGGCCAATTCTCGTAATTTTAAATGTTCAAAATAGCACTTCGATCTAGTCTCAGCGTCAAGAAAGTTGCAAATGGCATTCTCAAATGTGAACATAGATCGTAATGAGATTGAATGTATAATAAAAGTTGATTGAAGCCAAAACGATAACATGCTACTGCTAATGCTAGGTGCATTTGACGTTGATTATTGGTTTAAGAGAATGTCATTTGCAACTTGCTTGACACTGAGACTAGATCGGAATGATATTTTTAAAATTTAAAATTACGAGAATCGGCCTCCTGACCATTGTTTCTAAGTTATCTGTGTAGTATTTTTTAAAATACATTGTACATTGTAGGTTTATTGGTGCGGACTATTTTTTTCTAACTAAATTCAATAGAACCTTCTTCGAATATTGGATGGAGTCCTTCAAAGGCATCCGTTCAACCATAATATTCTAGCTAAGTCGCTATTTTCTTACTAAAAACGGCATATAAGATGCCTAACTGCCCGAGGCATCGAGAATTTTATTAAAACTTCTCCCCTTTGAGATAACTTCTGTTTGATAGAAGCCAGAAGGAAGGGACAAACGTCTCCCCTCCCCCCTCCCGGAACCCGCACACACCCCACTCAACAATTAATGCCGCCATTTACGAAATTTTATTTCATTTGCCCGAATGCCAACGCTCGCTTATTTGATTATTAATAAAATGAGTTTTATTTTGTTGGCCATTTGCATAATTGTTTCATTTTCACTTTCGCCGGCTGAATTCTATAAAGTCCGAGCGTGGAAATCTCTTAAAAAGAAATTAAACTCGAATTGCGCGACGCGAAGAAATTTAGTGTTTGCGAAATGGGATTTGGATTTTTGCGGTTTGGCAAATATAACAATTTGTTGAAGTTAAGACTTTAATTTAGTGTCTATTAAGGTGAAACAAGCCTTATTTACTATCTTTGCTGATCGTAAACAGACCAAGTTATTATAATAAACTAAAACCAATTATCTGGCTAATATTAACTGTAAATAGTCCCTTCAAAAAGCCAAGTCACGTACAAATTAGCTACAATTGTGTAAAATTAAGCCAATATTGAAAACAGTCTAATATCTTGTCGTGTACAATCATTAGTGAAGTCAGTCCAAATGTCAACAGAATACGGAATAGTCAAGGCTATCAAAGGGCAATCACGTTTGCCACACAGAAAATGTAAAATTTATTTTTGTAACCTGTTTTTTTAAAGTAAACAAAAAGTATACTTTTTCCTTATAAACGAAAACAAGAGGCCGTGGGTTCGATTCCCACACCAAGACAAATGTTTGTGTGATCCATAAATATTGGTTTCGGGTCTGGGTGTTTTGGGACCCAAAGTCTCTCGTAGTGCCTGATACCCAAGACACAACACCTTACTGTAGGGTCAGGTCTATGTGTGACTGTCGGGTGTTATTTATTTATTTATTTATAAAAGTATAGCCAGCTATAGCTGGCTCTACCACTCAAAGTGGCTCTACTTTGAGTGGTAGAGCCACGCTGTAGACACTATTGTCTACAGCATGAATGGGCCGGCTCGTCCGGGTCATTACCACTGTCTCACAGAAAACTGACGTAAAGTAGCAGTTTGCTGCTGTGTTTCGTACGGTGAGTGAGATATCCGGATGCCCAAATCCCCTTCCCTTCCCATTCCCTTAATTATCCCTTTCCTTTAAGGTAAGCAGCGCGCCCTTAATTATTTTGGTATCGTGGGCGTACATGGGCGGTGAAGATCACTTAGCATCAGGTGACCCACTTGCTTGTTTGCCGGCCTATACTTAATATAAAAAAAGCCAAGTGACTGTAGTACTAGACTGTAGTACAATTAGATTGGCTTATTTCAATTGCCTATTGCCTACCGCTTTGTTAACTATTCCATTAAGTTGAATCTATAGATTGTATCTATTATTGAATCTATAGTACAGATTGATACTTACCATAATTTGAATTTAGCAAATCGAATCAATGCGGATTGCAAAACAAAACAAGGTATCTATATCGATTTAAGTTTGCAGGCGATAGCGAGGCTATTTACGATTGTACCTTTTGTGATAGTGTAATTATGTAATGCAATATTATTACATTTGTTTTGTTTATTGAATTGTAATGTGGTCAAAACTCTATGGATAATAATGTATGTATAACTATATTCTACCTCTATATGCATATATAAGTAAATTCTTTGAGTGGTAGAGCTGTAGACAGTTTTGTGAATGGGCGGTGTCAACCGGGCCGTTACCAAAGTCACACAGTACACCAACGTAATGTAGAGGCTTGCTGCTGAATTTCGTTCGGTGAGTGGGATATCCGGAGACCCTAATCCCCTCCCCTTCCCAATCCTTTAATTATCCCTTTCCTTTTAATTCTGCAACGCGTCCATGATTATTCTAGTTTTGTGGACGTACATGGGCGGTGGAGATCATTTACCATCAAGTGACCCGCAAGTATCTTCAATACACAATAACTCAGCCATACGAGTACACTACACAACAATGTGTAAGCACTGTTCTGTTCCGGTTTAAAGGACATTGAAGACAGTGAAATTATAGGGCATTATGAGACTTAACTCCTTATGAATCGGCATGCTTATTATCAGGCGAGTGACCTGCTCATTTCATCACTCAAACTAATAAAAAAAAATTTTTTTTTTTCTATATTTGGCAAAATATGGGCATACATAAAAATATATTTTAGACTAAACAAACGATTTTAGAATCTTTTTTTGAAGTCGGTTAAAAATTAGTTTTAACATACATAATACCAGTTCAGTACAGCTTTTATAGCAGCTGAATTTGTTATCAGAATTAAAAGGGACAGGTCATTTTGTAACTGTACCACCTGAGTCCAAAGGTGACTAATGCGAGCTTAGTAAAGTGTTTTAGAATAACTCTGAGTACTGCAAAACTTTTGATGACTGAGGAGTCATCTTCTGTTTAGCTTAGTACTGTATATTATTGTCTGTTGAGGATTTTATGTAGCACAAGTATTACAAGTTTCATTTATAAGTTAAGAGTGGTAGAGCCACGCTGTAGACACTTTTGTCTACAGCATAATTGGGCTGGCTCGTCCGGCTCGTTACCACTGCCTCACAGAAAACTGACGTAAAGTAGCAGCTTTCTGCAGCGTTTCGTACGGTAAGTGAGATATCCGGAGGCCCAAGTCCCCTTCCCTTCCCATTCCCTTAATTATCCCTTTCCTTTAAGGTAAGCAGCGCCCCCTTAATTATTTTGGTATCGTGGGCGTACATGGGCGGTGAAAATCACTTAGCATCAGATGACCCACTTGCTTGTTTGCCGTCCTATGCTATAAAAAGTCATCATCTGACTTCTGTTTTTTTAACAATTAGATTACAGTAGCAACACAACTTTGAATTAGAAAGTACAACATGGCACTGACCTCCATTCCTCGCCCTGATCCATAAATATGAAGTCTCATAATGCCCAGAAATTTCATTACCTTCAATGTCCTTCAGACCGGAACACAACAATGCATAAGGTTGTCTGGAATAAATCGCCCTTACTGTATGATCCTTGTTTTTATGTTATTTTATTTGATGCGCAATAAAGAATATTTTAGCTATCTATCTATCTTAATCTGCTAGTTGGCGACAATAATAGACAATGCGGTGGTATCTACATAGACGGCTTCTCGTGGACAAGGGCCTCCACCTTGTTATTAAATACCCCCAACAGTCACACACATAGTCCTGACCTCACACTAGGGAAACCTGTATCGTAGGTATCAGGAACTACGAGGGACTTGCGGTCCCACAACAACACCCAGACCCGAGACAAACATTTGTGAATCAGACAAACATTTGTCTAGGTACGGATCTCGAACCTACGACCTCACGCTTCGCAACCGGCTACTCGCCCGCTGCGCCACGGAGGCTGCCAGATTGTAGAGTTGGTCATGTTTTGGGGTAACTAAGTTGAACCGCTTTGCTATTTTGTTGTTTAAAGTTTTAAGTGATCTTGCTACTGCTTATGGACAGTAGCAACGTTTGCTATAAGACAGATAGATCGATCATTCAGTGTTAGAGCCATTCTGTAGATAGTTTTGTCTACAGTTTGAATGGACTCTATCGCTTTGTTACCACTGTCTCAAAATTGAAGTAACAGCTTGCTGCTGCGCTTCGTACGGTAAATGACATCCGGAACTCCAAATACACCTTCCCTTTCCTTATCTCTTAATTATTCCTTCCCCTTAAGGTCAGGAACGCGTCCATGTTCGGTGTCATGGATGCTGCAGATCACATACCATTAGGTGACTCACTTTGAGGTTTGCCACCCTTTCTCTCTATTCTAAAAAAAAGTAACTGCCGCCGCTGCTGCCAAAAGCTTGTCACGCTATCTCCTCCGAAACCACTTGGTATGGGGTCGAGACCGATACTAATGCAGAATAATTTGGGGAAGAGTGTAACATATGTCTCATATTCGTCGGACCTTAAGTTTTTTTTTATTTTATGTTTTGTGGAAAAACATGGGCAAAGACCCTAGTGCTATAAAATAAAAGCAACCTGCTCATCTCGTCAGTAAATAAAAACGTTTTACCTTGACACAGAATTCCTTTGCTGAGAATGTAAAGGATATTCCTAAATTAAATCTTATTCCCTCAGGCTTAAATCCGGCACACAAATCACGGTACTACGAAACAGTTATCATATTTCAATATAGACGAACAAAAAAGTTATATATTCAATTGTGTGCCAAGGTCGCACAAGACTCACCTCTGTATCGCCGCACGAGTAAGCAGAAGTGAAACTAGTACCTACATCCATGGTTCACCGAGCTTATTTTCGTCCCATGTTTTTTTATAGAATAGGCCGGCAAACGAGCAAATGGGTCACCTGATGGTAAGTGATCTCCACCGCCCACAATACCAAAATCATTATGAGCGCGATGCCGATCTTAAAGGAAAGGGATAATTAGGGGTTGGGAATGGGAGGGGAATTTGGGCCTCCGGCTATCTCACTCACCGTACGAAACGCAGCAGCAAGCTGCTACTTTACGCCGGTTTTCTGTGAGACAGTGGTAATAACCCGGACGAGCCGGCCCATTCATGCTGTAGACAAAAGTGTATACAGCGTGACTCTACCACTCTAAAATGATGATGAAACTGGCAAGTCATATCGGGCACAGATTCCAATACCGAGCATTTTATTTATCAATCGAAAACTCAAAGGTTTTCAATTCGAAAAATCACCGCCCGGGATTGGAATTTAGAGCTGGTATGGCGGTATGGGTATTTGTCCCCTATCATGTGACGGAAATAAGGTCGACGATACGTAGGAGCAGCACTAATTTCACCTCTGCGTACCTCTTCGGGGATAAAGGCGCGAACTTAGGTGTGTATGTATGAAAACTCAAAGACAAATTTTAATTGTCATTGTTCGACCTGAAATTTGAATCCACAACAGAAGGTGAAGGCGTGGCGCTTAGCATCAGGCGAGCGACCTGCTTGTAGTAAAAAAAGACCTAACTGGTGAGCCTAAGTAAGTACCACTAGACCAATTTTTTACTATGTTTACTATATTATTATTACTAAAAACAATCAAAATCGATTTTGTAGTAAGAAGAATCCTTTTAAGTGCGTGTCTTTGTCGCTGCTAAATAACATTTGAATAGTGTAACAAGTACTCATCTGTAGATCGGCAAGTCACCCACATTTCATTACGTGGTCCACGTTGGTGCGGCGGAATCGAATCGCATTCACCTCTAATAGCCAGTAAACAGCAATCGAATTCTATATTATCTGTATGAGACCTTTAGAAATAATTAATGTGTATAGAGTTGTTGATACCACTTCGAAGTTTTGGTTTTTGTTTGGATTTATGTTTACCCACACACACTCGCAAAAGCTTACCTAATAATTTAAATTATTGTTGGTAATCATTTATGTTTTGGAACTTAATATTTTCCAATCCAGGATACAGTGGAAAATATAAAAGCTCATATCTACTTTTAAATATTATGTGCACACAATTTTTTAACAACTATCAGTATGTATGCTAATATATTATCTCAATTAAATAACAGCATGTAATTTCGGTGCATGGATTACATAGACACAAAAAGTTGTATCCCCAAAGGGGTAAGCATGGATGCAACTAGTATATACACACATTTCACCGAAATTACTTCCGTCCCACGACGTCATACTCATGTGTGTTTATTTTCAAATTGAAAACTCAAACACATATAGTGATTGACAGACCCTTTGTTTTGAAATCAGGACCTTACATGTAGATACGTTAACACTAAATAAGGCGATTATCATATATAACTTAGAAAATATTTACTTCTTGTGTTTTAATGAACTGAGAATTTACGTTAATAAAATTACACACAGTTAAAGTTGGTAATAAAAATATTATTTCATTAAAAACTGTATTTAGAATATTTTACCAAGATCAAAATATATTGCATTATAATTAATAACTAATTGCGACACAATATTAACAAAAAATACAATAACGGTATTTTAAACTAAAAAAAAGGCTTCAAAACCGATCTTAATAAAATAACTGTCACACCCAACTGACCGAAACACACGTACGAACAGCTCCATGCACATGATCATCATTAAACCGGCGGATCGGAATGCTGCAGGGTTGTTAACCTGTCCTACCACGCTTACATCTGATATCCAATACCCCGGTATCTTTGTCTATCTGCTACCAAACTAATGCCTTATTATAATGAGAGCGAGGCACATGCTATTCGTGAAATATAGCGTGTCATGGACGCCAACGATACCGGGAACTTCTCCCGTATTCATTTTAGTGTAATTAAGTAGTGTTATATGTTTTGTTAAATTGGTTTTAATGTTTTATATATTGAGTTACGTGGGATAATATTGGTGTAAGGTTTTTAACGCACGCTAAAAACAAATATGTACTCATTTAATCAGTTTAAGTATATTTTATGTATGCATAACTCCGCCAAATGTTGACCGATTATGATGATTCTTTTTGTATTCGATAGGGTTTATTTTTTAATTTTTTTTTATAGCATAAGCCGGCTAATGAGCAAGTAGGTCGCCTGATGGTAAGTGATCTCCGATCATGTACGCCTACTATACCAAAAAATTTAAGGGGCGTTGCCGACCTTAAATGAAAGGGATAATTAAGGGATTGGGAAGGGGAGGAGGTTTGGGCCTCCAGAATTTTTACTCATTGCAGTAAACGTATCAGCAAACAGCCATTTCACGTGGATTTGCTCTCACTTGCTCGTTTGCCGGCCTAAACAATAAAAAATTTTTTTTTAGAAATCTGTGAATTTGGATGTTTGTTAGTCACTCACACCTTAACAGCTGAACGGCTGAACGGTAATATTTGGCGCACAGGTAACAGAAACTAACTTACTTGGATTAGGACATAGGCTACTTTTTTCCGTATAAGCGTTCGCGTGGGCGAGGCCGCGAGCTAAAGCTAGTATAACCTATAATTCTGTCAACCGTCGAGGGAAGCAACATCTCCCAACAGTCGACGTTATATTTAAACTTTACTGTACTTAACATCACATAGCAGCATTTCTAGCTACCGCTACCTAAACAGTATAAAATAATAGAAAAGTCACTCATCGTTCGTCAAAAACTTTAATGTATGCTACTAGACAAGCTGCGCGGTACATAGACATTGTACTACTAAGTTGCGGTCAATTGACCTTAACTCAATATTACCATCTCGATTACTCTCAACTAGAACCCTTCTCGCGCTCTCTGTTATGTGACAGAATTTTACTTCTAAACAGCCCGTCTAGTAGTATACAAAGTCTTTGTCGATCTACTCGTATTTGACAAGTGAATACTGTGGCTGAGTTCCCCAATATTACAAGATATTGATCACTACTCAAAACATATATTTAGAACCTATTACAGGTACTAATAAAACAGCACTTAACAATAAGAGCTATCATTGACCCACTGCTGGGCAAAAGCCAGTTCCAGTTATTAGCACAACGGGAGGTAATTGTAATATGACTGCCGCAAACGCGATAGGGTGAACGCACACAAACACGCCGCAAGAGCCGTATGAGTCGCAGCTAATTTTAAAATTATTTGTATGAAATTATATACAACTTCACGCATCTAACCGCACCGCATTACAATAGAATTCTGTAGGCGCACTGCATCATCGGATTCAGGATCATCTAGAACCTGACGACATCACCAGCATCCTGACCTTCTTTCTGATTCTTCGTCAAGTTCCATAGAACGCGCCCGGTATGTACAGAATTACTAAAATGCATAGTGAATAATAAAATAATATATATGGGAGTAGTGCCTAAATGAGCAAGTTCCTATGGTAGTGAAACAATGTGGGAGGGGTGTGTTGACGTGTGTATTCAATTCATAAAGAGTATAGTGCTGTTATGAGTGGTAGAGCCACGCTGTAGATACTTTTGTCTACAGCATATTGTATAGGTCGGCTCGTCCGGGTCATTACCACTGTCTCACAGAAAAGCGGCGTAAAGTAACAGCTTGCTGCTGCGTTTCGTACGGTGAGTGAGATATCCGGAGGCCCAAATCCCCTCCCCTTCCCAATCTATTACAATTATCCCTTTCCTTTAAGGTCGGCAACGCACCCATGATTATTTTGGAGATCATTTACCATCAGGTGACCCGTTGGTTCGTTTGCCGGCCTATGCAATAATAAAAAAAACGTCATAATTAATTCATTATCACCCCTCCCGCACCGCACAACTACCGCAGGACAACCTACTCAGTTATGCTCTATGAAAATAATTGATTCAGTCAACACTGTTCGTTCGACGTGTACGGCGCGTGGATCGTTTGAAGGCCTTGCGGTGCGTTTAAGTGTGCGTTCACCCTAACGGGTAATAGGAACACAACTAGATTATTTGTATGCAATTAGCTAGAAATGCCTTGTTATTATTATAGTTATATTAATGCTAGCTAGCATATATACCTACACACATACTCACGCTTGTAATCCCTGAAGGGAGCATTTCAAAATAGAAGAACCCAATGTCACTATTACCCGACCCGGGGATCGAACCTGAGACCTCAGCACAACTGCGCCACCGAAGCAGCTATTAGCTAGCAATAGTTTTAAATTAGTAACCATAATAGTTTACCACGTAGAGATTATCTATAGAAATAACTAGCTGTTGCCCGCGGCTCCGCCCGCGTGAATTCCTATACAAAAAAATTGTGTAATAATTAAAAAAAAAATGGTGGTCCCTTAACATTTAGGGGGATGAAAAATAAATGTTGGCTGATTCTCAGACCTACCCGATATGCACACAAAATTTCATACAAATCGGTCCAGCCGTTTCGGAGGAGTATGAGAACGAACATCGTGACACGAGAATTTTATATTTAAGATAATCAATTTCTGCATATAAAAGATCATTACTTGAAATAGACTCTATAGATTTGGCAGTTTTTTTGTTGTTGTATAGTATAGTATTTATCAAGACAAAGTTTGTATGAATATTTGTTTTGGAAAACTCACCGGAAACGTCGGAAAGGATAATTTTTTGTATGCAAATCTCAATAAAAATGTGATGTTGCTAAAACAGCAGTTCTGCTGTCCCATGTTTTCATAACAATAACAAATTCCGCATTGAATATTGTTATTTTGCGGAAAAAAAGAAAAGATGAAAATAAAATTGAGTGCGATAGTTCAGTGTTCGGTTGTACGAGTATAATTCCTTCATTTCAAGTGACTACTTGAGATATATTATTGAGACATAAGTTGTTAAGTCTCGATATTCCCAGTAATTTCTTTGGCTTCAATGCCCTTCGAACCGAACACAGTGCTTACACACTACTGCTTAACGGCTGAAATAGACAAAGCGGTGGTACCAACCCAAACGGCTTTTCGTAGACCTACCTCCTTGTACTTGGACTGCCTCGGTGGCGCAGTTGTAATGCGTACGCGTTAAAAGTGAAGCTAACGCTGAGGTCTCGGGTTCGATCCCCAGGTCGGGTAAAGTGGTATTGGGTTTTTCTATTACGAAATTATCAGTATCAGCCCAGAGTCGGGAATTTGTACCCGGTATGGCGATAGGCTCGCCCCCTATCACATCGTGGGACGGAGATACGCTCGGCGAAATGTAGGTGTACCTGTTACACCTCTGCCTACCTCTTCGGGGATTACAGGCGTGAGTGCGTAAATGAGTGCGTATGTACCTCCTTGAAAAAATGACTACTGGTATAAAGTAGGTCATATCCAATTCCCAAGCAAATAATAATATCCTAGAAAAACAATGACAGTAAAAATAATACGCCTGTTAGTCAAATAATGGGGTCGCAGTAATTTCCTAGAATTAAGGCTAGCGGTTTGTGATCACGGAGTTCCTCGTAGACGTCAATGTCACGCAAATAATAATGAGATTGGACAAAATTCAACGTAAAAAAAAGCGTATAATAACAAACATTTTCATGAGCTTAGCGAAGCGTATATCTACCTCGATAATCAACAATGTAGCGATGCGCACTCATTCATACATTAGTACTAGTATTATGTAAAGTTTTTTATTTAAGAAATTGTTTATTCTGTATAAATTTTGATTACGGGAATTCTCAATGAAAAAAAGGTCAAAATGATTTTTGCGTTGTTGTGGTCTATGGTAGAAGGCACCGAATCAATAATACTTAGTATTTTTAGCTTTATAGATTTTTCTTTATAAAATTATTTTTGTTAAAAAGTTTTCATTTTACTATTTTTAGACAAAGAATTATCAAAATCGGTGCAACAATTACGAATTTATATTCTTTTATCCTCGATATGTTTACCCTTAGGAGTGGATTTATTCTTGAAATTTAACTGAGGAGGTCGTGGATTC
Organism: Mimas tiliae; assembly: GCA_905332985.1. Taxonomy (NCBI): domain Eukaryota; kingdom Metazoa; phylum Arthropoda; class Insecta; order Lepidoptera; family Sphingidae; genus Mimas; species Mimas tiliae. Next base: position 4,856,363 of record HG995251.1, read on the forward strand.
AAATCCCGTGTCGAGCAATTACAATTTGATTTCTTAGGTTTACGCGAATATTACACATTGAAATAAAACTAGTTTATACGGATTTTATCGCGGTTTAATTTTTATTTTAGTCCCGACAAAAAAAAAATAAAAAAAAAAAATTAAACCGCGATAAAATCCGTATAAACTAGTTTTATTTCAATTACAATTTGTCTTAGATTTTCCATTTAAAACAAATACTCATGAGTTCTTCCCAGAGGGGTTGACATCAACAAGGGGCCCGGTCGTAAAAACTACAAGCCAAATCTTTCTGTACCATGTGTTAAAAAATGGATGTTGTACCGAACCAACTGCGAGTGGGATAAGGGCAGGTGGAAGAAGAAGAAGACTCATGAGTATTCCGAATTGTATATTTTACCCGGCATGGCGATAGACTCGTTCCTTAATAGATTATGGGACTTAAATCAGCTCGTCCAACTTTAAGTGCAGTACTAGTTGCACCTTTGCCTATCTCTTCGGGGATACAGGCGTGAGCCTATGTATATTAAGTAATATATTATATATTAAGTATATTATTTCTAGCTGAAAGACTTAAAACACCTAATTTAGTCTCGACTCCTTAAGCATCAAATGACGTAAGGAACGGATGCAAATAAAGCGTAAGCTTACGTTTTAATTAAAAAGGGGTTTGTAATTGGACACGGCGTGTGAATATGTTAATTAATCTACGGTTTAATTTTTTAAAACACCGCCATTGTTGGGGTAAACATTGCGCTCCTTTTTGCGGTAACATTGGTGTAAGAATAGAGTGGGCTTGATTGATTAAAGTTGGTACATTTCTGTTTTCTTGTATTAGGAGTATATATACTTGTGTTTGGTTTATGATTAGTAAAAAAAGTTTTGGTGTTTCTTTTTGTTTTGTTGAAGCTTTTATATAGTATAATTTGTCAGCGTTTCATTTCTTTCCTTTCATGCTTGATTACTACTATTATAGATGTGAAAGTTTGGATGTTTGTGAGTTTGATTTGGTTGCTTGTTAGTCAATCACGCCTTAACATGGAACAGTTTTGGATGAAATTTGGCACACAGGTAGGCCTTGGTCTGGATTAGGCCATACGCTACTTTTTATCCTGGAAAAGGCCGTTTACGCGGGCGGAGCCGCGAACAACAGCTAGTATGTAATGTATGCTAAAGCATGTCATAAAATAAAAAGGACTCATTTGTTTCTTTTGATGGTCTTCAATACTCGTAGAAGGCTACTTATCGTAGTCATACACAATACATAAAATAAACATGTGTGTTTCAAACAGCAGTGTGAGAGCATTTTTGCCTGTTGTAGATTAATACATTTCGTTTTTATAATATTCAAAAACTTATTTTAATTTGACGTTGACGTTGACCTGACGCTATCCCGGCTTAACGCCAAGGTCCACCTTCCCAGCAAGACTTGACGGTGGATTTGGAGACCGTCTGACCCCCACAACTCGCAACGGAAACCAAGTTTCTCCATTGCCTTGTTCGTTAATCAGCAGAGTACCACGTGCAGATGAGGTTCGCTTTGGGCCTAAGATGTTGCTGGCTCACTTACACTCCTTTATACATTTATTAATTATAATTTTATTTAAAAATATTTTTAATCAAGATTATATCCAAGAGTTAATTAAGTATGAATGGAAAATTAAACGAATGTCCATTTCTACCTTTCGTAAGGTAAGCATAAAGTGCAGTAGCTTATAAGACACGGATGAAAGGAGCTGTTATTGAATTTCTCATTGTGTTCACATTTCGTTCATTTAAGAGCAGCATTAATGAAGTTTATTAATGCCACTGATTTACTTTTTAATTTATAATTAGGTCCCACACTTGAAATGGTATTCTCGAAATACTCTTAACGGAATCGAAATTATTTTGTTAGGGTTCCATACCCACAGGGTGTTATAGGAAACCTATTACTAAACCTACGCCCTCTGCATTTCTTTATGTCTGTCTGCGTGTCAGTTCTACATTAAAAGTGCTTATTTATATCAGAGGCCGGCAAACAAACAAGTGAGTCATCTGATGGTAAGTCTGAGATCTATAAAGCGAACTTCAACAACTCAACAAAACGGCAACTCAGCTCCGTGAGTTCGACATACGATGATACCAGCCTTTAAATATTACTATTATAGTAGTATTTATCTATGCTTATTTTAAATTTTAAAAAGGCCCAAACCCCCTCTTCTTTCCAATTCCTTAATTATCCCTTTCCTTTAAGGTCGGCAACGCACCCATGACTCTTTTGGTATTGTGGGCGTACATGGGCGGTGGAGATCACTTACCATCAGGTGACCCACTTGTTCGTTTGCCGGCCTATGCCATAAAAAAAATACCTTTTCTGTTATGATAATACAATTAAATTTGACATAAATATAATTGAATTAACTTAAAATTATAATATTTCATTTATTTATCGGTTTATCAATGTTTTTTTTTCTTTTACATAAAATAACAACTCAAAAATATTACTTAATACGATGCGAAATAATTTGGATTAACTTTGCAAAGTCGACTTAAGTGAGTAAAAGTTTCAGTTAAAATGACACATGAATACCATCAATAGTGATAGACGCATTGCCAACCTTAAACGAAAGGTATGGGGATTAGGAAAGTGATCGGGGATTTGGGCTTCGGGTGACGTAACAGCTATTGCGGTTCATACAGTAATTGAGGAGGTGGAAATTCCTCTTTCCCTTCCTAATCAACTTAAATAACTTTTTCGCATCAAGTGGAACCACTTGTTAGTTTTCCGCTCTCTGCTATAAACAAACCCGCTATTTTTAATGAATTATGCTTTAGAACCTGCTCGCAATCCTAATCAAGTCTAGTATCGATATGTATTGACTCATCTAATAATGACCTAGCATCGAACTAATTGAGACTAATGATCATGCAGACAAACTGTCCTGTATTAATGACGCAGTGGCTTCTATTCACAGCAGTATTCAATTTAATTTTGGTTACATGTTTGAAACCATACAAATCTAATTGAAGTCCTTGTTAGTATTGGTTTGTTGGAAATAATTGGTTTGTAGTTTTTGAATGGTTTGCTTTGCTTTTATGGATCTATCTGAAATTTTGTTACAGTAGAATAGATTCATAAAAATTGTAATTGGATGTACTCAAATACATTGTTATTATGTGGTATGTAGCTCCTATATGAGGGTCCGTTTAGGATGTCTGTTGCTGCCGTCAAGCAACAGTGTATAAGGACAGTGTTTTGGTTTTAAAGATATTAAGGCAGTGAAATAACTGGACATTATGAGACTTAACATCTTATACCACGGGAGAATTAAGAGCAATTCTAAAGAACATATCAGTTAAATACCATGCAGTAACCTAGTGTCAAAATTTTCAGGCCACCCAAGGCCTTCGACTTGGCTTATTAACTGTTGTCAATTGATAACAGCTAGAACCGACTTATTCCGTGCTCTCCGGAGAACGGAGACGCTTAGTTGAAATACCTCTAAGCGGTCACCCATCCATAGACTGACCGAGCCTAGGGTTGCATAACTCTATAGTATAGCCTGCCTCAACTAGCTATGAGGCCTGTAATATCATTTATTGTGTTAAATTTACGATATGTTAGGATTTATTTTGACGACTGTTTTTATTCGATATGGTTGACTTTGAACATGACCCCATATAAATTGGGTCAAACAATTTCATGATGGGGGTACGAGCAACGCAATTTGAGTTTTGAGATCGATTTTTAAGTTGTATTTAAGCTGCCCTTGTTAATGTTAACATCTGCAATATAATTGGAGCCTTTTACAAATTCCACATCCCGTTCTGAGATAAATCTTTCACCAGTAAGTCTACAGTTAGTAAAGTGTTGAAATGCTCATTTGACCAATGAAATCAACGAAAATACATCATGATGCATCTTCATAATGAAGTTCTAAATTCCTATACAACGTTTAACGTTGATTCATGGCTGATCCTCAATCACAGCGACGACACCCAAATTCTCTACACCTATAGGCACAACTTTAGATGCAACGTCGTAAGTGGGCGTATCAGATCTAATTAATTCGACATTGATTGATACTAATGTAGTTCGGAAACGTCAGCCACCGGCGAGTAATTGATTGTCACAACATATATCGGCATTAGAATCGATCGACACTAGCGTTCCGTTGTTCACGTTCCAAATGACCCGTGTAATGACGCATTATCTAATTTTCGTAGAGAAAAGGCGAGCAGTATCGAGAAATGGGTTACTTAATTGATCGACACCTTGGCTTGTTTTCTTGTAATAATTTTTGTCCTTTTATTCGAATGGTGATAGATTTTACTCGATGGACTTGTTGCTTGTTGGTGACAAGAGCATAATATCATCTTAAAATTGACGTTTTACTGAAGCTATGATGAACTTACTGCTCTTTGCTGGTAATTAAACTCAATGTACTAAATATCCTATTCAAAACTATGATGTAGTTCACCAGACTAAAATATGAGCACGTTTTAAAGTTCCATACATTAAGGGTGCCATCAGGATCCTATTACTAGGCCTACACTGTCTGTCACTTCGTATGTATGTATGTATGTTTGTCCTGCTTTAAAGGGTTCTATTTTAGAAACGTAAGAGGTTGCTGAAATTTTCACAGTATATATATTATTATAGATGTTCTTTTTCTCTTCCGCTTACCCTTATCCCACTCGCAGTGAGTTCAGCGCAACATGCTTTTAACACATGTTACAGAAAGATTTGGCTTGTAGTTTTTACAAGTGCTGCCTGACGTCAACTCCTCTGGGTACAAATTGTATTATAATTCTAAACATTGTAAATCTGTATTATTATAGACGAAATTGTAACAATAAATAATTTAAAAAAAACTCGGCGGGCGAGTCTGATCCACACTTGACCGATTTTATATCATAACGTGCCAAGTCTATCAATATAAAAAGTAATCATGATAGTGATATGAAGAAAAATCCTAGTTTTACCACTAGAAACAGAGAAACCCTCCAACACACATAGTTGAATAGGTTTCGCAACATTTATAAAACTCTTACTGTTAGGCGATAGAATTCATAATAACATTTCAGGCACTACAATCACACGTTCACAATATCCTAGCTGAATTAACTTGTTAAGGCGGCATTAAATTTGCCCGTTTATTTGATTTCACTTAGCGTGGGTTGTGGAACATAAACTACAATAGTTATTAGGTCAGATCCAGCGGTTGTAAATTGCTAGGACACTTATTGGTTCCGCTAAAACGCTTTATGATAACTGAAATGAAGATATATTTCAAATGGGAATGTTCATAGTGAATTAATCTAAAATATAAGGTTGAATTTAGAAGTTGGTGGCAGAGATAAAATTTAAGTTTCTGGTACGTAAAATTATAACGGAAATGTTTTAATCATCAGTAAACACGTCAAAAACATAATGGTTAAAATAGGAGCATCAAAATTAATTATAAATTTCTTTTTTAAATTTATACCATGTAATGATAAGATAACATAAACTTACGTCTGTATCTCCGAAGGGGTATCCAAAGGTAAAACGAATGCACCGAACTTATTTCCGTCCTATGATGTATCAAAAAATTGTGATTGTTTGACCTGGGATTTGAATCCAGGAGTCAGAACCTCACTCTTTCTTAGTCTAAGTATGCTGCCACCATAAGGTGTCCATGAACCAAAAGTCGAAGTGCTAACCGAAAATGTATCTAAGCATAAGATAAACACGATGTACTTAAATTTGGCAGTCATTTGTTTTCAAACAAATGTTTCAAAAATTTCGACAATTTCTAATATTTACCATACTATACTGGATATGGTTTTTAGCATCACAAACAACATGGAATGTGTGAACGTGGACACAACCAGGTGTCGGCGTTATATTTACTGAGTGTTCAATCGGTGATCATTGTTTGGTTTTCGTATCCTCATGTTATGTTTGTGTATTTATTGTGTAGATAAATATTGGTTTTAGATTAGTTCTAGTAGTCTGTTTATGTTCTTAGATTTTATCGCCTTCGGAAACTCGAAGTAAATTAGGATTGGTGTTTTTAAACTGCAACAATTTCGTAATAACAGTGAATACTGTATTAACTTTTTCGTTTATTTTTGACATTACTTCAGATTGCATGACAATAGAAGAATTAAAGTAATTGGATAATGCATGACAAACGTGTACAAGTAATGAGTAGAAAGCGCAACGTATTCTTGCATGCCATAATTTAAGTAACGAAGAAAAGATTCGTGACTTCCATTTTCAGAGTTAATACAATTGATGTTAAAATAAACTTACATATCTCACTAAACTTATGATTCTTCTAATCGAATATTTATACACAAATTGTGATTGCTCAAACTGGTATTTGAAACCAGTACGTCAAGATTCTTCATCATAAAAAGGCTGCCACTAGAGCAATGAGACCATCTACATCATAAAAACGCATAATGACTATTAGCCCAATAATGACTATACAATTTAAGGAACGTAAATTGAAAACCAACCCTGAGAAAGGAGTAAAACTGTAGTAAAAACAACATTATTACCAACAGATAATAAAGCAGTGTGTCATGTGTATATGTAAAAGTATGATGACTATAAAATTTTAAAGCCTACATCCATTACGAAAACTATAACAACAGAGTACTCGTATATTACAAGATATGAAACAGCCAACCATAAAACCCATCATACCAGTGGCATTAAAACAAAACAAGCACGTTTCCGTCACATTTTTATTGCACGTCCCAGACAACGCAACTTATAATTTCTGTACGACATTTATTTACGAAGAAACTTCTACGTAAGTGACACTGAGTTTTCGTTGCGTAAACTGGGGCCTCGCCTAAGGCAGCACTCATTAGTGCACCAATTACTTGGCTTAAAATGTCGGATGATTACAGACAGTGTACGCCCCGGGCTCGTCGTCCGACAGATGCTGTCCGGCTCTTTGTTTCAACTACGACTTCTCTGGAATCTGAAAATTTGTCAGGAACGTTTTGAAATATGACTAAACGAGGTCGTTTGCCGTCTCTGATACTGGGATGTTTGAGTCTTGGCGTTAGTCTGTTTGAGTCAATTCTTTTCTTGGTGTGTAGTGTTACATTTAAAATACCGAGTTAATTTATTCATTATTATAGTGTCTTATTAAGTTAATTTTGTCATTTAAGTTCATTAGTTTATTTTACCATGTTAACAAGAATAGAAAATGTGCTATCATTTTTGTATACTATAAATTAATAATACTGTTATAATTTAAACAACCTCCCAATTCCTAAAGGTACATAAATAACTTCAAATATATGGGACCTATGTCTTACTGAGAGAACTTTGAAGTTCCTCTAACATCGTGGCCAAGATTAATCTAAAATAATTTAAAATTGATTGCTCACAATATCGACACACTCAATGCCATCGACGGCTAGTTACGATATGTAATTATACCAATCTATTAATATTATCTGACACTAACACAAAAGTAACAGCAAATTAAGAAGCCTCGTGAATCGAATCTTGCTTAAACAATTAATGATAGAAGACAATTAATATTAACGAGATACAATCGCCCAACTATTGACATGTACTCACGTTTCAGTAGCGAATGAGTCATTACATTCATATAAAAAAAGTTCATTTGTACTTTAATATTTTTCTAATATTTCAAAATTAGTTTTTCCTTCATTTGAAATTCATCTATAAATTTTATTCACGATCTTTGGATCACTAGTAGGCTCTTTACAAACAGCTGATAAAAGGCCGAATATTGTAGAAAGTGATATTATTATTTTCGATAGAAAATTGTTTTTGAAACCTTACTTGTACATGTTAATGTAGTCTTCTCATCTCAGTCTATTGCAACTATTTTTTTTCTACAATTAACAAGAGTAATACGAGCTCAATCAGATGTAACCACTAGTCTTTCACGTTTGATATCTTTGAATATAGCCTGCGTAATTATTAAAGAAATCGACGTTCGCACAAAGGAACCAATAATTTCATCCTCATCAACTTCATCAACTCATAGTAAGTGGTTATGAAGCGAAATTACGCGTAGTCGCATTGTAATAAAGACATTGCGCAACAAAAAGTAAAAGTTATAAAGTTCTATTGTTGTATGAAATAACAATGAACTTAAGACCTTTGACGTTCGTGCCGGTATTGAAATGATTGTGATGGAAAATATGCAAAATTATTCGTTTTTGTTCATGTCAATCATCATTCATATCTGAATTGATTTCACTTTCATAATGGTTAGATAAATTTATAGATATTATCTAAACTAATATTATAAATAGGAAAAGTTTTTAAGTCTTTAACTTTGTGAGTTTTTTGTGTGGGTAATCACTGGAATTACTTATCTGATTCTTCCACCAATAGGCACCTACATTATCCTACAGGGTTCCGATATATTTTACAAAAGTAAAATATTAATTGTGTTAAAAGTAAGTTTCTGTTAAGAAAGACTTTCCCGGGGTATAAACGAGCAACAGTTTTGTCTAATGAATAAACGTTATTATTTTTTAAATTTTGGTACGGTAAACTGACTACACTGCAGTCATACAGTCCAAATATAATGTCGACCGTTAGAAGACATTGCGTCCCTCGATAGTCGGCAGAGTTATGCTGGCCTGAAGTTATTGGATGTACATTGGCTGACCTCGGAACGCGACTCGCCTGAACGAGGCTCTAAGACGGTTTTTAAATAGGTATAAAAGAAGTTAACTATCAAAACATGATGTTATTCATATCTTCAATAATTAGTTTGATTCATATTAAGGAGAGGCAATTAGAATTCTACGAAGAATAAATTGATCAATAATAGTTAATCATGTAATGATATCGCTGTGGCCGCTACCGGATATGGTCCACATAGTTGCAAGTCTACTAAATAACATGTCTCATTATGCTTGTTTTTGATATTCACATCCTTTTTACCTCGAGGATGTTGACAGAGGTGCTTGATTAAGGTCAATCTGTTTCCGTTGACAATTTTGATATGTCGGAATGTGAGAGTTTCGGAAACGCTCATACATGGAACGGATATATATCAAGTTAGTCATATTTTTACCTTACGAAAATATATTATAAATATGTTTTTACGAAGTTTTTTTAAATTTTTATTTAATATTGTCTCCTAGCTAAGAGGAGAACAGACTACCAAGATGTCACGGATTCAAAATCAGCCCCAGACACACACTTCTCACTTTTCGAAGTTCCGTGTATTCAATGTTGCTATACGTTGATTTATTGGTGAAAGAAAACATTATGAGGAAACCTGCATATCAAAGAATTCTCTATAAGAATTTTGAAAGTATGTCAAGTCTACCAATATGTATGGGACCAGAGTGGTGAACTAAGACCTAACTCATATCAGTAGAAGCAGAAAACCCCTAGCAGTAATAAAGAGACAGGACACATATTATATTATTATTATTATTAGATATTTAGAAATAAAATAAGAAAAACATTAACTATACAAATAAATAAAATTGAAGTGTATGTTTGTAATATTAAAATAACCGCTTTTTACTATACCATACCAATACATAAAATATCATTTTTTTCAATTTTTGCCTGTCTGTCTGTTTGTTCCGCCTAATCTCTGGAACAGCTGGATCGCTTTTGACGGGGCTTTCACTGGCAGTTGGCTGATGTAATAGGGCTAACTTAGGCTACTTTTTATCCCGGAAAATGACATTCACGCGGGCGGAGTCGCGAGCAAAAGCTAGTAATATATAAGTTTGAATAAGTTCTCAAACATGAATAAGTGAGCATACAGCACTTAAACATTCAAATATTCAAACAGCACAGAATTTAAGCGAAACATATTTCCTTAAAATATAGAGGATAAATATTTGCAGCGTGCACAAAATGCAATTTCCTTGGATGTTTAATAGGATATTTGATCCACTGTCGGGCATAGAACACGGCTGCGTAGGCGTCCTACATGTTCCTGAGTACTTTATATTATGTTTATTCCTATATAATTATTGAGTTCAGTATTCATTGAACGGCAAGTGCATGTTTTCATACTTTAGTAAAGGTACATATTGTAGTAATGTTTGTATGCTGTTATTGAATTTGCTCCTTGATACGATCCCTGGGTGGAGTAAAAATGACCAATTTTTTATTATTTATTTATTTAGAAGTTATTTTTACATTTTTTTACGAGTGGTAGAGCCACGCTGTAGACAATTTTGTCTACAGCATGAATGGGCCGGCTCGTCCGGGTCGTTACCACTGTCTCACAGAAAACCTGCGTAAAGTAGCAGCTTGCTGCTGCGTTTCGTACGGTGAGTGAGATATCCGGAGGCCCAAATCCCCCTCCCCTTCCCAATCCCTTATTATCCCTTTCCTTTAAGGTCGGCAACGCGCCCAAAATTCTTTTGTATTGTAGGCGTACATGGGCGGTGGAGATCGCTTACCATCAGGTGACCCACTTGCTCGTTTACCGACCTATACTATAAAAAAAAACCTAAAATTTCATAAGAATGCTAAGACTCATTAATTATAGTTGTTTTGATCCTAAAGGTACACGCGTGCTGTGCGAAATCGAAATTTGTGCCTGATATGGTAACTGATTCATACCTCGATGCATTCGTTGCATCTCGTCTAAACCTTTCCGAATGCATTCGTGAGCTTATATTATAAAATACATAACTCACGCCTTTATCCCCGAAGGGGTATGCACAGATGCAACTAGTGCTGCACCCATGATTCACTGATACGTTCCATGATGTGATAGGGGCGAGCCTATACCGGGTAAAAATTCCTATCCCGGGTAGATAATTCATATGTGATTTTTCTAATTGTGATTGCTGGACCTGGCAATTAAACCTAGGACTCTGAGTCTTAGTACACTGCCGCTATACTAATGAGACGAGCTTATGCGAATTCAATACTCGAAAGGCAGTATAAAATGCCTTTGAAAGATTGTTGCCTCCTGTCCAGCCGATTTCTTCAAAATGGACATCGATAAATTACCACTGCGCTGGCAAAGATGCATCGATAGCATGGGTTACATTTATTAATAGAAATAAAATAAATGGAAAAAACGACAACTTTTTTTCGATAGATAAAACCTATTATAATACAGAAATACATTTATTATTATGATTTCTAAGAATTCAATATTCATAGAAATATCATGTTAGTCATCTATTACGATAAATATGACTAATTAAAAAAGCGATGATAATCATAATTTATGTAAATCGAGCTGACCGTGATTCACTCTATTTAGAAGCTAGTGTGTATTAGATTTTTCAACTAATGCATTGGGCTTTTGACTTAGCTTACTACTATTTAGATATCAATTGAAATCCAAATCCGACGATTGACCTTGCTCTACGGTATTCAAAGACCATTCCGACCCCAGGCTCTTTAAGATTATGGTTATCATATTTTTATATGAAAATTAAATTAATTAAAAAGTAAAGTATCATATAGATAGTAAGTCCTTCGTTTGCGAGAGGTTGTCTGGGTTGGTACCACCGATTTCTTTATTTCTGTCGGTTTGGAAGTCATTGAAGTCAGTGAAATTAATGAAAATTATGAGACTTAACATCTTATAACTCTGGGTGGCGGGCAAAATCCAATACCATGAAATGCTTTGTAATTCAAGGTTTTGTGTTGCTTTTGTTTATGGGCAGATATGGCGCTTACCATGAGGGGAGTGACCTGTTCGTTTCGTCATTCAGACTAGTAAAAAACATTCGTGACAGGTCTTTTTAAGATATTAATTACAGGAAATTGTTTGTCACAAATACGAATTCATTCAAAAACATAATTTATTTACCGCAATTCACTTGATTCATCTTCGTGACTCAGCACACTTAAAAATATACATAAAATTATGAACTTAACATTTCGGGTTAATTTCTCACCAAAATTCACAAAATCGTCACACGCAATTCTGTGCGTCTCACGGATGTTTTCGGCGGTTATGACATACAATTTAAAATATTCTTGAGAACATAAAAGCACTACCAAATGGCTGTGGCTAGATAGGAGGTAGTTCATAAGATTTTAGCGATTTTGTTTTATTTCGTTACTTTCTCTCATTGATTGACTTTTTGTAGCAGAAACTAGCAAACGTGCAGGCGGACGACGTTGATTATTGGTTTAAGAGAATGCCATTTGCAACTTTCTCGACGCTGAGACTAGATCGGGATGATATTTTGAAGATTTAAAATTACGTGAATTGGCCTTCTGATACTAAGCGATCTGCACCATCCGTCCGCCTTTTCATGTTGCCTTGTAAATCATTATGAATGAACTAAAATATTTTTTACTAAGTACAGGCTCTTAGTTTTGTTGTCGAAAACATCAATAGTAAAGCAGAACCAGTAAAGCAATTATTTCAACCAAGAAATCCAGAATGGGACGGAAATTCTGTCACTATCTACTACACTACTACTATCACTGGTTACTTAACACTGGAAATATAATATAATAAATAAGCAATGAATAAGTATTACATACATACGCACTCACGCCTGTAATCCCTGAAGGGGTAGGAAGAGGTGTAACCAGTTTACTCACATTTCGCTGAGCCTATCTCCGTCTCACGGCATAATAGGGACGAGTCCAACGCCATACCAAGCATTGCTTGATATAAAAACCCAATAATACTTTTATCGAACCCGATGCCTCAGCACAGTAGTCTTAACGCGTATGCATTACAACTGCACCACCGAGGCAGTATAATAAAGGGCATTCAAAATGTTCATACTTATGCTTAGTATCAGCCCGGATTCTGGTTGTGCCCGGTATGACGTCAGGCTCGCCCTTATCACATAATGACGGAAATATGCTCGGTAAAATGTGGGTGTACTAGTTACACCTCAGCTTACTATTTACCCTTTAGGGATAACAGGCGTAAGAGCGTATGTATATTTCGAATAACCAAACCGCTTCCTCTTATACCAAATTCCATAGGTAGAACAGTAATAAACAGATGGACAGCCCGCAGCTATTGTTGATGTTGCTCGTGAAACTGGTTCCAACACACATAAAGACAAAGATAAGAACATGTGAATGGTATTTGATTACGGCCGTTAGAGTCTTGGAGACTTACCCGTAGTTCTTGTAAATACATACATTCCGCTATGGTTGTATCCTCAAAAATAGTAGACGTGCATCTAGTGCACCCATTTTACCCTTTTTATTTTTGAGAATAAAGCTATTGTAGTACGTACTTAATTCTGGACAAGATTATTGAATCGTGATTATAATATATAATATAATATATTATAAACAAATAAATAAATTCACCCAACAGTCACACACATAATCCTGACCCCACACTAGGTAAACCTGCATCGTGGGTATCAGGAACTACGTGGGACTTGCGGTCCCACGACACCCAGACCTGAGACCAATATTTATGGATCACGGTTTTGTCTCGGTGTGGGAATCGAACCTACGGCCTCTCGCTTCGCAGCCAGCTACGCGCCCGCTGCGCCACGGAGCTGTCTATATGATAAAATATTTTTATTTTAAGTCCAGGGACGTCAGGATAGACATAAATCTACGATCGTTCAACGTCATATCAAGCATATACTATGGATAATATAATTCAGTTTGCTTGGTCGTTTGATAATAGGCTAAAGTTTTTGTCATCAGATAGCTATAAAATTTTAATCTTCATGACAATACTATGGTGTAGCGGATGGAAAGTCCTTCGTAGTACTTTATGTCAAAATTTTATATTTTAGAGGGGATAAAACTAAGTACTTACATGACTTAGATTTATTTACCTACAACTGATCAAGAAATGTTTCTGTCTGCCTGGTGTTATCCCGACTTAGAGCTCTGACCCTGCAGCCCGGAACCTGGTCCGGCTTCTTGCCTAAAAGCTTCAACTTCACCCAGTCCTGAGCATCATCTGTAGTTATTACGAAACAAAGTCGAAAATTATATTCAGTAACTAATGACAGACTTCAAAAACCACATTATAATGAAAACGTCGGTAAAGTTGAGACGACTCTTGCTTACAATTCATGGAGTCTGCTTGACAAATTCATATAACCTCATTTAAAGTTAACGCAAACACGACTAAAGCAATCAATGGAAAGTTTCTTAACGGCCCACTACAGCTAAGGATAATTTACATAACACTTTTATTAGTTCTACGTAATGGCTTTATTGTTTTGCTTTACGAGTGTCTGCGTTTAATTAAACTTTTCTATCTTAATGTGCATTCACTATGCATAAAACATTACTAGTACCTATGTTTCTTTTTTCTTTTTCTTGAGAATATTATAAGTGTAAGGGATAATCAACGTCTTTTGGAATGTTACCCAACGTCATCAATCCGTGGTACACCCTGCCGACCATCAGACGAGTCATTAGCAACTTATTAATTCGCATTAAAATGGGGGGAGGCCTTCACCCAGTAGTGGATAGAGATACTGCTATCTAATAGAATGTTAATTTAAAATAATTCAGATGCCTTCATAAAAGTACAATTTCGTATCTTTCGTAGAGAAATTGTAGAAATAGTAGAAAATCACATAATTTTATATTTTAATTAAGACTGCCGCGGTGGTGTAGTTGTAATGTATGTGGTACGACTACTGTGCTGAAGTACCTGCTGTGTGAAGACGAAATGCTCAATATCAGCCCAGAGACTGGAATTTGTGCCCGGTAAATGTGGGTACTGGTTACACCTCTGCCTAACCCCGTCAGGGATTACAGGCGTGAGTGCGTATGTATGATAATACCTAATTGAATTGATGTATTAGTAGTCGGCACGTAACAACCCATAAAATATTATAATCGTATTCAAAAGCCCATTAAAATATGAACTTACAAATTAATCATGAAATTTATCATACACAAACGAAATCGCAGGCACAAGGTAATAAATCATATTACCAAATATCAAACGTGAAATGAAATAGATACATAAATTAGTTCAGAGGCATAAATCCGGCCAACAGGGTAACCTTCGAACAGCATTTCAATGCACGCCTCCAACAATTTATGCAAATATGGTGCGTAATGGCAAAATGTCAACTGTAGATAATCCGAGACATCCACTTGCATTAACGAAAGTGATATTTTATTATGCAATCGACATCGCGTCATAATGCGTCCCAAAAATTTCTGGATCATTCAAAGAAGTTCGACTCGTTTCAAACTATGCTATGGAGGAATAAAAGTAATACTAGCCGGCCTGTATTAAACATATCCCACTGCTAGGCACGGGCGTCTTCTATAGAATCGGAGACCATACCCCTCTCATTCAATAGAGGAATAAAAGTAATGTAATTACAATTTTGCAAGACAGACAACTTTGCACCCAAAATAAGTTAATGATCTCGGGGCATTTTAAGACGCAATATTTGTTTTTATAACACAACAAATATTTTTCGGTGGAGATGCGGCCTTAGGCCTTCTTTCTTTCTTTCTTTCTTTCTTACAATACGTAAGCCTCGAGTATTTTTAGCACTTTACTCAACGACGCATTCAAGTACAATTCAAAAGCGTTACACAACACTATCGATCGCACTTCATGTTGTAATACTGCTCTATTAAAAATGTCTCACGTAGATTTTGCGCAACCAATAGTCGAAATACCTTTCATACATAACGCTTAGATCACAAGCCGGAGATAATTGTCTAATTATTGATAAAATTTTGGCTTTGAGTGACAAGGATATCTATTATCAGTTCATAATTGCCAAGCCTTATCTATGTGGGCTGGAGAGCGTTATCAAACCAAGCATCTGTGATGCAATCAACTGTGATAATCGGGTCAAGTGATACCTATTGGCAACGTGACAATATAGATTTTGGCAATTGAATTCAATTACATAATTGTGTTACACTTTCTTAAATTAAATTTTCTGGTCGTAGTTACAGATAATGTGACCAGATTATTCCTACATGTTGAAGACCAGTCTTGATGCAAGTAAGTAGAGGTGCAACTTCTGCACCCATATTTCGACGAGCTTATTTCCGTCGTTGAGGTGGAGAATGGTAGTGTTGGTGAATCTATCGTCTTATTGGGCAAGTGCAAGGAGCAAGTGGGTAACCTGATGGTAAGTGATCTCCACCGCCAATATACGCCCACAATACCAGAAGAATCACGGGCGCATTGCCAACCTGAAAGGAAAGGGGTAATTAAGGAATTGGGAATGGGAGAGGGATTTGAGCCTCCGGATATCTCACTCACCCTATGAAACGCAAGCTATTTCTTTACGCCGATTTCTGTCATTACAGGAATGAAATCCTATTACTATTTCATAAGGGCAGTGCAAATAAACTTCCCTTGCCACTTCTTTATTTCGTGTACCTGCCCTTGTATTTTTAAATCAAATTTCACAAATTTTCTCTTCAATAACAAAAAGACAACATTTACATTAGTCAACTTGTTGCTCCCTCCAGTACGTTTGCGCTGTTTGCGCTGGCCCGGGACCCTTCTAATCAGCTTCCAAATCTTTTAGGAGTTAGATTGAGTTACAACTTCATCGAAGTCTCGCTCTGGGGTAACTGCTGTTTGTTTTGTATCAAAAGGATCGTTTTAGAGTTGCTTCGAGAAGTGTACCGTCATTTTGATACATACTGTACATCGAAGTTGGTTACGTCATTTCATAATTAGAACCATTTAATTTCTATTTTTGTTTTTTTTATTGCTAGACCGGCAAACGAGCAAGTGGGTCACCTGATGGTAAGTGATCTCTACCGCTTTCTCGTGTTCACCCACAATACAAAAGAATCATGGGCGCGTTGCCGACCTTAAGGAAGGGGATAGTTAAGGGATTACGAGGGGAAGGGCGAGCGATCTGCTCGTCTGGTCAATGACGCTAATAATAAAATGTGTTTCAACATAGCAAGACAAAACAGTGTATAACTGATACAGGCGTATAATCAACGTTTATAAGTAAGGCAATGCATAATAAACACTTCAGCTTTTACTAAACCGATTTGAAACAAGTATAAAACATTTTTACATACATAAATTCATACGCACTCACGCCTGTAATCCTCGAAGGGGTAGGCAGAGGTGTAACCAGTACACTCACTTTTCGCCGAGAGTATCTCCGTCCCTTAATGTGATAGGGGGGCGAGACTATCTCCAAACAGATTTACTTTTTTTTTTTGTTTAACTACGAGTATAATCATTCTTCAATACATTGAAATTAATATTTTCTGACTTTCGAAAACTGGCACATTGTAATTTTATCACAAATTTCTCATTAATCTGCATTGGCTTTCACACAATCCAACCGCCATTTACCACTGTCGGTTACATTAACACATGCGATATTTCATGGACATTTTCATTTCCCGACACTCCTTGCATTTTATATTGCACTTTAATTAATTATAACTATTAATTAATCATATCATACGATTGTCCTTTGGGGCTTACTGTTGAAAATGATGTTTTTTTTTGATAGTTAATCAACTCATTTTTGACAATATTTTATTCGAATTATACTATATGGTTTTTTAACGTTTCGTTTGAGTTTTTCATTAATTAAATAGGATTAAGTTATATATTTATTTGGTAACTAAAGTACTTTTCTACTTCTAGTTGTACGTAAATTGATAAATCATTATTCTGATTTTGTTTTGTATTGATATTTGGACTTGTATAGTTCTAGTCAAACTTTTTTAAAGCAGCTAGTTCTTTAGTTTTAGTATTTAGTTAGCTATATCCTCTAAACCTCACGTCACCCTTTATTCTCTTGACAATAATAGCTACGCCGCTTATGACTAACTCAGAACGGCCATAAAGATTGACGAGAACTATAAATAAATAAATAAATAAACTCACCCAACAGTCACACCCATAGTCCTGACCCCACACTAGGTAAACCTGTATCGTGGGAATCAATAACTACGAGGGACTTGCGGTCCCACAACACCCAGACCGAAGACAAATATTTGTGAATCAGACAAACATTTGTCTAGGTGCGGGAGTCGAACCCACGGCCTCGCGCTTCGCAACCGGCTACTCGCCCGCTGCGCCACGGAGGCTGTCTACTATATCTTCTATCCTTTATTTTATGCTGAAACCGCATTATTTACTCGAGGCTCGGCCCGCGTGGGTGTCTGCCCGTCGTATTTCCAGGGTAAATATAGCCTTAATTAATCTCTAGTAAGTAGGGTAGTTTACAGAGTTAAATTCTTGAATCCGCCGATGAAAATCTCATCATAACCGATTCAGCCGTTACGGTAATTAACCACAAACAAAATATTTTGAAAAAATGTGTTTGGGGTTTGGTACCGTCCAAATAACCATAGGAGCGCTTTTATTTCGAAATCACAGACAGACACTTGGATTATATATATATATATATATATATATATTATGGTATGGAACTCTACAGTATCTACTTTTGGTATATAAACCGTCTATCCATCATCTCATACCAGCTCAGCGTGGTACCAATTCCATTCCTAATTGTTTTTTTTTTTTTTTTTTTACACACTTTATACATGATACATGTACAGGCGGACTTAATGCCAGAGGCATTCTCTACCAGTCAACCTTTGGGGGTGCAGAGAATAAACAAGGCAGGTGTAAACAAGAAGAGAATGAGGAGAGAAATATTGAACATAATAAAATTATTATACATACTTAAATACATACATATAAAATATGGTAATAAATAAATATATAAAATAAACATACTATATACATACATACACATATACCGACAAAACTACCAAACTAAGGTGAAGACTCCGCTACTCCGTCACACAACAGTTGCCGAACTCGGGCTTTGAAAGCTAGGCGGGTAGTTGCCGACCTAATCTCGAGAGGGAGTGCATTCCAGAGGAGGATCGATTGGATAGCGAAAGAAGAATGGGTAAAGTCAGAGCTATGAGGAGGACATCTGAGTAGGAGATTGCTGGAGGAGCGAAGGTTTCTGTCATGGTTACTACCTAGATACTGAAACTGGGAAGATAAATAGGTAGGCGAGGCAGGAGACATAATTATTGAGTAGAGTGTGGTAAGTGCGCGCAGAGAGCGGCGCTGACGGATGGGTAACCATTTCAGTTGCAGCCGATGAAATGACACATGGTCATATTTGCGAAGATTAAAGATGAATCGAATGCAGTTGTTAAGAAGTCGGTCGAATTTGTTGAGCAGGTCTGCATTCAGGTCAAAATAGCACACATCACCATAGTCGATAAGGGGGAATATTAAGGTTTGCACAAGCATTGTCTTAGTCCTAGAGGGCAGGAAATTCTTCAGGCGATATAAGGCACGAAGGGTACCGGTGACTCTCTGGCACACAGAGGTTACCTGGGTCCGCCAGTTCAGAGTGGCGTCGATATGTAGTCCTAGGTCCTTGACACTGTTACACCACGGTATAACAGTGTCATTAAATACAACGTTCGGGATGGTTGTGAGGTTAAGTCTGGACATTAATCTTGAGCTACCTACAATAATGGCCTGGCATTTGGTCGGATTTACCATCAAACCAAAACTGTCAGACCAGCACTTCAGGTATGCCAAGTCCCTGTTCACACTGTCTATTGCTGCCGAGACATCATCGACACCAGCCTGAGAATACAACTGCAAGTCATCAGCATACAGATGATACGCACATTGAAGATTTTGGGTTAAAAGATTAATAAATATAGAAAATAATAAAGGGGAGAGAATACCGCCTTGAGGGACACCAGAGTCGATATCGCGCCAATTTGATGATGAATTATCAAGGCGCACCGACTGCTGACGTCCTCGAAGATAAGAAGAGAACCATTCCAGCGCTTCTGGAGAGATCATAAGATGGGAAAGGATAGATAGGAGAATGTCGTGACTGACGGTATTGAAGGCGTTCGAGAAGTCGACCAGAGCCAACACGGTGACTTTGGTGTCCTCCATGCCCACCCTCACATCGCCAGTCACTTTCAGAAGAGCAGAAGTGGTGCTATGCCCTGGTCTGAAGCCAGATTGGTAAGGGCTTAATAAGTTATTTAGGTACACAAACCGCGAAAGCTGTTTGTGTACACAGGCCTCAAGCACCTTGGACAGAAAAGGAAGGATAGAGATAGGGCGAAAATGGTTGGCGAGGGTAGGATTAGTGACTTTAGGGAGAGGAATTACAAAGGCTTTCCGCCATAAAGACGGAAAAATACCAGTGCTAAGGGAATGATTGATAATATGGGAAATAGCAGGGAGAAGGTAGTCCAATATTGGAATTACCATGCGACGGCTGATGTTGTCGCAGCCGTTGGCATTGGACTTAATGGATAGGATAATCTTTTTGATCTCACCAGGAGAAACCGGAGAAAAATTAAAGGGATTAATATTGGGATAAGGAAGGCCGAGAAGGAAATCAATAGTGCGACTCCTGGTTTGGTGATCTATCAGCGAAGAAGTAGTGAAATGACAATTGAGGTCATCCAAACCAACAGTCGCCCTTTGCATGTCAAGGGGTTTCCTACTGCCAATACCTAGAGTTCCAAGGAATTTCCAAATATTAGCAGGGGAGGATGAGGTGATGTTGCTGAGAATATGGCGGCGTTTAGCGTTACGTATCATCTGGTTACAACGATTCCTTGCAGTCTTAAACAAGGCCCAGTTGGCTTCTGAGCGCTCCCTCTTGTACTTACGAAAGGCCCGGTCCCTACGCCTCATTGCCATCCGAACTCCACGTGACATCCATGGTGCCGGAGGACGTTTCAACTTAATTTTCTTAATGGGCGCATGAACATCGTATAGTGCGGTGACATTTTTATTAAAAATATTTACCATTTCGTCAATGGAAGTGGCTACGGAAAGATGGTCCCAATTTAGTTCTGCAGCGTCCTTGCAAAGTGTATCAGTATCCATACGTCCAAAACAACGCAAGTGCAATACCTTAGGTATAGGTTTAGGAGGTTTTAGGGCGTAGGATAAGAAAATGAGGTCGTGGTGAGAGAAGCCAGGAGCAGGATATTGACCGTGGTGGATAATAAGGGAAGGATTAGAGGTAATGATGAGATCAAGCCATGTGTCGTTACCATCGATGTTGTGGTGAGTTGGTTGTAGCGGTAAGACATGCAGGCTTGCAGACTCAACGATATCAAGGAGTTTAGTGGAACGAGGAGAGCAACGGGAGAGGAGATCGGTGTTAAAATCGCCCATAATGATGTGATGTGCATAATCCGACCCTAATTGTTATGACTCGTAAACTTCTAATTTTATTTTCCCAACCTGCGGTTCGAACCTTACTGGTTCCTGTGCACTTCCACTAGACCGATGCGATCCCTAGTAACAAAAATCCATCATTTGATCTCAACTGAGCACATTATCCAAGTATCTGGCGGGTATGTCCTGTGTCGCGGGTGCTTGTTGTCCTGCGATTTATGGATTCGTCCCTTTGTTGGCCGTCGGTAATGTATTGACGTCAGATTGAAGATCTGCTTGTAATGGATGACCATTATGGTATGTACCAATCGATGACAATGATTCATTGTTTGGCGTGTGTTTAATGAGATGGATTTTTAATATACCTGAACATTTAAGCTGTCGGCATAAAATTATTAATTTCAATTTTTAAAGACTAAGTTAAGGTAATGAATGCTATTTTCTCTTAATCACAGTACTTATGTATAAAACATACATAAAATATATAAAACATTTTCTTAACATACGTTTAAGTCTATAAAAGGGAAGTGTATAGATATTTCGATTTTATTGGATAAAGAGAATTAAGGCCATCTTCCCTATATTCTTCACCACTGGCAGATATCATGTCAGCCTGTCTACTCTTGAAATACGATTTCATTATGGAAACTATTTTAAAACAATTTCGTTCAGTTTCATACTCTCGAGTATTCTTGTAATGCGATGGTGGCGCCAATCAGCTAGCGGAATTAAAATAAATTAATTATTATTATTTAATCATTGATTTTAGAATGTGAGTGTTTACAAACTCTTCATGGTTTTTGTCATTAACAGGCATCCTATTGCACACCATACATAGTTAACTTCACGTTAAACAAGACAATTCTAATTTCCAGAGTTGTAATTTTATTAAAATCAGAATCGTAATGGGATTGGAATCGCCTTGGAATTGAATCCATATTACTTTAAATGATAGACAATGTGATTTGATGTTTGTATTACGGCAATCAGGTATATCATTGACACCCTCCGTAGCGCAGCGGGCGAGTAGCTGGCTGCGAAGCGAGAGGCCGTGGGTTCGATTCCCGCACTGAGACAAATGATTGTGTGATCCACAAAATTTGTTTCGGGTCTGGGTGTTGTGGGACCGCAAGCCCCTAGTAGTTCCTGATACCCACGATACAAGTTTACCTAGTGTGGGATCAGGACTATGTGTGTGACTGTTGGGTGTATTTATTTATCATGATATATTATGCGGTTTCTATAAATTGTTACGACGAAATTTACGGTCCATGATCACCCACCTTTAGCCACGATCATAATTCCTTAGTATGGCAGGTGGTAAAATTGTCGCTGAATATAACTTATGCAATACATTACAATTGTATCAGTGGAATGTGGTTCAATTATTGTACTTGAGTACCTTGATAGGGTACTTGATTACCTTTACATAGAACATTTAGGTTGTAGTATTTGCGGAGCCAACGACTTTATGACGATTACTTTAGTGTCAAAGAGTCTTATAGCATACTAGATTTTGCTCGGGGCTCCGCCCGCATGAACAGCCTTTTCCGGGATAAAAGTAGTCTATAAATGATATAAAAGTCTATAACCGTCTCTAAGGTCCCATCTATCTCTGTACCAAAATTCATCAAAAGTGGTTCAGTGCTTTAGGCGTGAAATCGTAACAAACAAACTCACTTTCGCATTTATATTATTAGGTAGCATTTTATTCTACAGAGCAGTTCCAGTGTGTCAATTCTCGCGCAATTCGAATTCGAGAAAAATCTCGGATTCGAACTTTTTTCGAATGAAATTCACGTTGAGCTATTCTGGGAATCTCGGGCTCGAAATATCTCGTAGGTTGCTCATAGAGTTACTTCGAATGGTAGAGAGCGTTCGAAACGTAAATGTCGAATACAAATGACAATGTCAACTGTCAAAACGTTTAATTTCTTCTTCTTCTTTCTTGGTGAATGGCGAACGTTTAATTTCATTTATTTATAAATTACAATTTTCTTTTTACATTCGCTTTACGATCATACTATGTCTGAAAATGGATAAACAAAGTAAATATTACAAACAACTCGCCCCCTATTACAAAATGGGACGGAAAAAATCTCGGCGAAATGTGGGTGTACTGGGTGCAACCAGTACATTAGGCAGTATTCATGTGGGTGTCCACATTAATACATGTACAGAGGTGTACTTCTGCCTACCCCTTTGGGGAATGCAGGCGTGAGTGCATATGTATAGGTATTACAAACAATAAATATGCTAAAGGAAGCTAGCTTGTTTGCGTGTTTGATATTGTTGATAATTGCAATTGCTTGTGACTAAGCTTGTGGTACGAGTGTGTCTTTAAATAATGAAATATATATTTATAAACCTATTTATTTCCGAAGTGGTGGTAGTTTATTAAAATATATTAACTTTATGTTCTATGTTTTATTTCCTGTTTCACCCAAGTTTTACCTACTTATTTACTTGCTTAGAGAAGTTAAAATGTCGCAGTAAATTAGATGGTTACAAATGACTGATGGATTTTATAGCAGTGAAAGTATTTAATATACTCTAAATCCTGACTACTTTTATATATTATATAACTCTATATATTTTTGTAACAAATGCAACAAATTAGAATAATATCTAATTAATTGGAATAGTACTTAAATAAACATATTTTTTATAGCATAGGCAGGCAAACTAACAATACCTAGGAATGGGATAATTGAGGGATTGGTAAGGGGAGCGGGATTTTGGGCTTTAAATAGTAATTTGGTCTGTATTTTATTTACTTTACACCAACCCTCCCACTATTTGTTTGCGCCAGTAAGGGTATTTAATGTTTCTGAAATTTATCCATCCTTTTCATCTTCACGCTTAGAAAATAAATATTGCTGAAAATTTTACACTTCGCAGGTGTAGATCCGCTTCCACCATTTGGAAGAAAATGCTTCTGCTGGGTACTTGGGTAGTTTTTTTTGGATTGTATTCATTTTGAGAGCATATTTTGCTCACAACGAGAATAACATAAAATCTAAACTTAGATAGACTAGGTTTCCCGCCTAAAATTTGATTTCCATATTACGTTCCATTACTGCAAATCTTGGGAATTGGCAATTTTAAAACTTATTTTAAAATCTTCTCATAATTATTACCTCATTATTTATGTTATAATAATAACAAAACACGTATACTACACTTGTTGTAATACGTTATACATCTAAATATATTTATTAGTATATTGTTCATGGTAAGTTATCGCATGCGATTAAAAATCGCATTATTTACGTTGAACGGAACGCCGCGCGCGCTGTTATGTTTTATAATGGCACCATTTTGCTCCTTCGAATAGAGATTTTAACGCATGTTATTTCGATTGTAGCCGAGAATATAAGATTCGAGAAAATTACTTTGACATTCGAAATTTTACAGTAGAGAATTGCTGATTCGAATCCGAGATTATTTCGAGGGTAGTGAGAATTGCCTCACAGGCGTCGAATATGTGTTCGAGCATTTGCTGATAGGAGTACCCAATATTTTTGTACCCGACTAGATATCGAATGATATACACACTCACGCCTGTAACCCCCGAAGGAGTAGGCACAGGTGTAACCAGTACACCAACATTTCGCCGAGCGTATCTTTATCCCATGATGTGATAGGGGGGCGAGCCTATCGCCATACCGGGCACAAATTCCAGACTCCGGGCTGGTACTGAGCATTTCGTAATAGAAAAACCCAATATTACTTATTACTTTTAACCGACCCGGGGATCGAACCCAAGACCTCAGCGTCAGCATCATTCGTAACACCAACGCATTACAACTGCGCCACCGATGCGTAACGAGGTTAAAATAATATTATCCGCGTTTTATTCCTTCCTTCTGCATGTAAAATAATTTAAGAGTGAGAGACAAAATACTGCCCAAGTTAATTTATGATTAAAATGTTTGGATACAAGGGCCTTAATAATAATAATAATTTATTTCAGAACAGTTAAGTTAACAGGGAGTGGTATGGACTGTCGAGACGAAAGTCGCAGGTTCGAAACCAGCCTCAAGTGCATACACCTCTGACTTTTATAAGTTATGTGTGTATTAATTGTTAATTATTACTTGCTTTAACGGTGAAGGAAACATCGTGAGGAAACCTGCATACCTAAGAAGTTCTTCATATGAATTTCGAAGGTATGTGAAGTCTGCCAACCCGCATTAGGCCAGCGTGGTGGACTAAGGCCTAACCCCTCTCATTCAGTAGAGGAGGCCCGTGCCCAGCAGTGGGACGAGTATAATACAGGCCTAGTATTATTAATATTATTTCAGAACATGTCCATACAATGTGTTAGTAAACAATTTTAACTTATATCTAATGTTAGTATGTAAGTACAATTCATTTAATTTAATTGTTACTTTACCCGACTTCAAAAAAGGAGGATTCTCAGTTCGGGGCATTTCTTTTTTTTATTTTATTTTCTTTACACCTTACCTAATGCTGTCTTAATCATTAATGATGATTGTTAATACTTTTTAGTCCATTGTTCCAATCATTTACTCATCGTACATTTACAGTTCACATCTTTATTATTACGATATAAAAAGTAATGGATATGCTTCACGTAGGTCTGTTAATGTATAATCACTTGTACGTACATCCCACACAGTCGGGACCTTACAAAGCATCAAGATATTTTCAAAACCAAAATGTCTTCCGCCGACACAACGCTGGATTTATGGCAATGTCGAATGAGAGCCGCACGACAGTTATCGCATGGCAATGCTGGTCGAAGTACTTAAGTATTGTTGGCCTAGCTAGTTCAGATTTATGTGGTGTAAGCTTTAAATGTTTGTAATGGAGTTTACAATGGGAATTGATGTGAATGGTCGCGTTTTGGATTAAAATACTGGATACTGTGTGGGTTCAGTTAGGGATATTATAATAAATAGCTTCTTGACTGCCTCGGTGGCGCAGTTGTAATGCGTACGCGTTACAATTGAGGCAAACTCTGAGGTCTCAGGTTCGATCCCCAGGTCGGGTAAAGTGGTATTGGGTTTTTCTATTTCGAAATTCTCAGTATCAGCCCGGAGTCTGGAATTTGTGCCCGGTATGGCGATAGGCTCGCCCCCTATCACATCGTGGGACGGAGATACGCTCGGCGAAATTTGGGTGTACTAGTTACACCTCTGCCTACCCCTTCGGGGATTACAGGCGTGAGTGCGTATGTATAGCTTCTTGAATAGAGGATTTTCCGGCAGAACGATGCTTTGGTTTATTGTGTTCTAACTTCATTGAAACTCTTAATAAATATAGTGTTCCGTATCTGTGGTGTATCTATAGCCTGTGGACAAAGCGGTAGGACCCTCGTATGCGAGAGGCCGGCTGGGTTGGTACCACCGCTTTGTCTATTTCTGCCGCCAAGCAATAGTATGTAAGCACTGTTGTGTTCTGGTTTGAAGGACATTGAAGCCAGTCACATTACTGCGCATTATGAGACTTAACATCTTATGACTCGAGGTGACGAGCGTAGTCCAGTGTCATGTAGTGATTGGTTATTTAAAGTTCTGTTTAGCGTTGCTTTTGTTTATGAGCAGACGTGGCGCTTACCATCAGGCGAGCGACCTGCTCGTCTCGTCATTCAAATTAATAAAAAAATAAAAAAGCCTCCAACCGCCCCTTATAGCTAGACCTCGACCGCACATTGCTTGTGAACACTCTTTATACACACACGGATAACACTCGATTATTGGTATATGATCACCTCGTCGGCAGATAACTTATCTCTCCGTAGTGGCGAGTGTATTTATAAGGTGTTATTTGACGTAGATGTCATACTTTTTTATAGCAAAGGCCGGCAAACGAGCAACTGGGTCACCTAATTGTAAGTGATCTCCAACGCCCATATACGCTCATAATGCCAAAAGAATCTTGGGCGCGTTGTCGACCCTAAAGGAACGTGATAATTAAGGGATTGGGAAAGGGAAGAAGATTTGGGCCTCCGGATATCTCACTCACCGTACGAAACGCAGCAACTCAAGCCGCTATTCTACGACGGTTTTCTGTGAGACAGTGGTAGCGACCCGGTCGAGCCGGCCCATTCGTGCTGTAAACAAAACTATCTGCAGCGTGGCTCTACTACTCAAATATTATACTCGTTGCCTTGCCTGCTCGACTGCCTCGGTGGCGCAGTTGTAATGCGTACGCGTTACGATTAAGCCAACGCTGAGGTCCCAGGTTCGATCCCCGGGTCGGGTAAAGTGGCATTGGGTTTTTCTATTACGAAATGCTCAGTATCAGCCCGGAGTTTGGAATTTGTTCCCGGTATGGAGATAGGCTCGCCCCCTATCACATCGTGGGACGGAGATACGCTCGGCGAAATGTGGGTGTACTGGTTACACCCCTACCTACCCCTTCGGGGATTACAGGCATAAGTGGGTATGTATGTATATGTAACTTATTATTATCTACCTCCATTATACGTGATAGAGTCGGCAGTACGTTTGTACACCCAATAGCTGTACACCACAATAGACATAATAATATTGATAAAACATAATATTTGCCTGTATTTTCTACAAAATTGTTTTATCTTCAGAATCCATCCAAATGAGATATAGTATGAAACCTTGTATCAACCCTCCAAATGTATTATTTCTTGTACATTTTATAACAATTCTCCTCCCTTTTATTGTGCTTGGAAAGTAAAAAATAATACTAAAAAGTCCATTACAATGCGCCACAAACCATATTTTTTATGCGATATTAAAGTACTGCGAAGGTCGTGTAAACAGAATAAAAAGAAGATTTACATTTAATTATTTTTAATATACACTGGAACAACATTTAATGGACCACAGATTAATTAGCTTTATGTACAGTATCATATTTATTTAATGGTGGAAAAGTAAATACGAGATAAAAGAGATTTAACCTTAAATTTTAGAAGGTAGTCACAAAATAAATTAATAATAATGTACGCATCAATTATTTTAACCGTTGACTAAAAGAGGAGTGTACCTTATATGTTTGACTCATTTGTTTGGCTGCGTGTGGCATCGTAACGCCGAATCGTAGATTTGAA
Organism: Mimas tiliae; assembly: GCA_905332985.1. NCBI lineage: Eukaryota > Metazoa > Arthropoda > Insecta > Lepidoptera > Sphingidae > Mimas > Mimas tiliae. The sequence goes on from HG995251.1 coordinate 4,884,512, forward strand.
TGTCTTATTATAAAGCAAATTTAATCCAGAAGCTAAGTTTGCTTGCAAATAAAATAAGGTGGTAGGTCCCTTGTATACGAGATGCCGTCTGGGTTGGTACCACCGCTTTGCCTACTTTTGTTGCCAAGCTACTGCTGTAAGCTACACTACTGTGTGTAAACACTATTGTGTTCCGGTTTGAAGGACATTGAAGCCAGTGAAATTTCTGGGCATTATGAGACTTAACACCTTATGTCTCGGGGTGACGAGCGCAGTCTAATGATATACAGTGCTTTATAATTCAAAGTTATGTGTGGTGTTGCTTCTGTTTTTGAGCAGGCGTGGCGCTTACCATCAAGCGAGCGACTCATTTCGTCACCTGAGCCAATAAAAAAAGCTTCTTAGCCATATTTAGTAGTTCTTTGTCCTGTGTAGTCCTGTTCCACCCTTAAAAACAATAGACGTAGAGGATATTTAACGATTATGTGACAATCTATTAATGCTATTGACTAACTAAATCTCTTATTTAAGGATTATAATTTTCTACGAAATCAAACACCTTTTCATACTGACTCACTTTATATTATAACTAGAACAACGACTTTTGCGTCTTCCAAGAAACGTTCGCTCATATTTTAACCACAAATGTCCGTGACTAATAGAGATATGATACACTGATATAGATTTGGAAATACCTACCAGGCGGCGAGATTACAGGCACGGTCAGAATAATTACCTAATATTACTACTTTACATCCGCTTGTATTTAAGATCAGGCTATTACTGGATTGGACCCAAATGTAAATGTATGTTGGTTGTATAAGTTGCGAAAGAGGTTCAGTGCAGAATTGTTACAACTAAAATAAAGATATCTACATACGTACTCATTACCACTACTATACTATGGCGTCAGGCTTGCCTCCTATCACATCACGGGACGGAACAAAGCTCGGCGAAATGTGGGTGTACTGGTTACACCTCTGCCTACCCCTTCGGGGATTACGAGCGTGAGGGCGTATGTATGTGTATAGTTTGTCATTTGACAGCCTCCGTGGCGCAGTGGGCGAGTAGCCGGCTATGAAGCGAGAGGCCGCGGGTTCGATTTCTGGACGAAGACAAATGTTTGTGTGATCCACAAATGCTTATGGTGTGGGTGTTTTCTCCCCAGAGGGTAGGCAACCGGTCGTAAACACTACAAGCGAAATCTTTTCGTAACATGTGTGAAAAAGCATGTTGAGCCGACCACACTGCATGTGGGATACGGGCAGGTTGAAGGATGGAGTGTATTATTTCTGAAAACCACCTCGTAACTGCATTAATTGTAATATTTTCATTATAATTCTGAAGAAAAAATATGTTGACTCCCGTAATAATAAAAACCCCTGATGTCAGGTAGACGAATATCTTTTGAAAAGTTGAACAGATTTTCTTCAAACATAGTAAATAACCATCCCGGTTAAATCATATTTCAAACAAATAACCGCATTTAAATCGGCAATTTGTTTAGTTTTAGGCGCTGCCACATATGGACACACAGGTGGGCCGCCTGCTAGTCTGTTTATCTGAGTAATAAAAAAACTTATGAACTCTTTTTTATCGGAGGTTAAAATACGGGAAGCAAATATAGTTACAATAATTCTACTACTACTATAGTTTATACTAAATGTGAAAGTTTGGATGTTTCGTAGTCAATCACGCCCTAACAGGTGAACGGTTTTGGCTCAATTTTGGCACGCAGGTAGACCATGCCCTGGATTAGGACATAGGTTACTTTTATCCTGGAAACGGCCATTTACGCGGGCGGAGTCGCGATCAAAGCTAGTAGTAATATATAGGACACAGTTAAAGCAGAGTTATAAAGAAAAAGCTATAATGATTTTCCGTGGGTACCAAACTAGGCACAGCTAGCTAGTATCTAGGAATATTAATTTAATATCTAATAACACAAAATATTTTATGGTAACCCTTACAGGAAATAAAGATTTGGAAAGTGGTTTTTTTGTAGTTACGATTATATTAAAACCGGAGATATGACGATAATTCCCACGCTTATCTCAAGTAATTTAATTATTCAAATGTGATAATGTATGTAATAGAACAGTTAAGTACGACAAATTTAAACTAATTAATGATTAATTATTGATGTTAAAATGTCATATTTACATAGCCTCGGGCAGAAACTATTCAGTGGCGTAATAAACATTTGCATAAATAATAAATTTAATGGTTCGTACCTAAAATAATTATTACTTTATTAAGTAAATCTTATTTTTAAACTGACAATGAAATATATACTTTTACGATTCTACCAGGCCCTTATTCTCTATGACTAAGTGGATTTGTAACGTACCCGCGTTACGTTAACGTGACCACGTTATGTTGATTTTGTGAAATCGGCATCTCGTCGTGTTCTCTCAATCAATTTATAAACGCGTTACGTGCTTATTTAGAAAATTTTACATTAGATTAAAGAGTGTCATTCGGTGCTGATTTTGCGATGTTGGCGTAACGCGGTAATGTTACGAGTTTGTGCGGTCAAAGAGAATAAGGCCCCAGATCAATTTCAAAAATCTGATAACATAATCTCGTTTACCTATAAACCTTTTGTTTACTGTGTGTTAATCCCAAGGAGGACAAAGTGACCTGCTCGTCTCCTCATTCAAACAAATAAAAATAATAATGAAAAACCCATAAGTCAAAACTCTGAGGTGATATGGTAATAACAATTGCGATGAACCGATGCGAAATAAAGTCAGCGAGATGATTTTTTATAGTAGCATGAATGACGACACTTGCAGGTCGTTCGCCTGATGGGAAGCGCCACGACTGCCTATAAACAGAAGCAACGCCACACAGAACTTTGAATTACAAAGCGCTGCGTGGCACTTGACTGCACTCGTCACTCCGAAGCCATAAGTTGTCAAGTCTCATAATGCCCAGTAATTTCACTGGCTTCAATGTCCTTTAAACCGGAATACAACAGTGCTTACACACTGTTGCTTGTCGGCAGAAATAGAAAAAGCGGTGGTTCTAACCCAGGCGGCCTTTCGCATACGAGAGACCTACCACCTATTTATTTTGTAAACTTGACTTGACCAACCTATCCAACATTCTAAATTCCAAGTCATCCAAAACGCGGTGTCAGTACGATATCTAATTGTTTTCATTATCTTTTCACACAGTTGGTGGGCGACTTAAACGTTCGTAATTACATGAGGCGTCAACACAACCTTGTAATTATGTTATCACAGTTCGTGGGCTATTGTGCTTAGTTAAATGCAGATATGATACTCTATTTAACTGAAATCTAAAGCGATTTGACAGTACCTAAGGGTCATTTGCCTGAATTGGTAAGCTAATTAATCCAGATTTTAAATAATTCTCGCCTCATTGGACTAGTGTCCGCGTACTCAATCTAAGAAACTGGCAATGTTCTGGATTCAAATCCCGGGTCGGCAATCACAATTTGTGTTTGAACTTTACTTGTCAATTATTATTAATTTACTTTCTTATTAGAACCGTAATTTAGACATAAAAGATTTCATGTATTTGCTGAAAATTCGAAAGTATCCGAAGTGAGGATGACTGAACAAAAATTAAAGGGACATCTTGATAAGGGTATCTTGCTAAAATATCTTGACTAAAATGGAAATCTTGATGAAAATGTCTTCGTTAAAACCATATTAAAATTTTAAATGCTTGGTGGTAATGTGCAAGGAACACTCCATATATACATACATACATACGCACTGACGCCTGTAATCCCGAACGGGTAGGCAGAGATATTACAAGTACATCTACATTTCGCCGAACTGATTTCCATCCTATGATGGGATGATGTAGTTTAGATTCCCGCACCGAGACAAATGTTTGTTTGATCCATGAATATTTTTTCGGGTCTGGGTGTTATGGGGCTGCAAGACCCTCATAGTTTCTGATACCTACGATACAGGTTAACCTAGTGTGGGGTCAAGATTATGTGACTGTTGGGTGTATTTATTTATTATTTATTTACAGAAGGACAAATAACTAGCATGGTGATATCACGAATAGGTATAATTGATAACAATACAATTAGGTACCTATGATGACTGCCTCGGTGGCGTACGCGTTACGACTGAGGCTGACGCTGAGGTCTCGGGTTCGATTCCCGGGTCGGGTAAAGTGATATTGGGTGTATCTATCATGAAATGCTTAGTATCAACCCGGAGTCTGGAATTATGCTCGATATGGCGATAGGCTCGACTCCTATCACATCATGGGACGGAGATACGCTCGGCGAAATGTGGGTGTACTGGTTACACCTCTGCCTACCCCTTAGGGGATTACAGACGTGCGTGCGTATATGTATGTATACAATTACCTACTGATCTGCCGTATCTATTGTCTTCTCAATGAATCTACTAATCTCAAACTATTATGTCAAAATTCCAGAACATTAAGTTTTAATAAGCGTTTTAAATCCGACGGTTGCGACGAATTGTGAAATGTAATTATAATATCTTTGACGGGTTTCTTTCGCCTCCAGGCGCCGTTTAAACATCATGTCATTATGACAAAGACGGAATTTTTCTTTAGACAAGTTACTAAATAAAAGAACTGGTTAACGAAGGTTGTTATTATATCGACACATATTTAGACATTCCTAGCTTTTTTCTTGTTGCCTTGGTCTTTGAAAAATAACGATGCTTATAAATACTAAGAATAAGAAAATAAGTTTTTAATATGTTTAGAAGTAAAATTGCGTCACATAACGGGGGAATTTGACAGCTCACAAACAGGGAGCGCGATAGGGGTTCTAGTTAAGAGTAAGCGAGATGTTAATATTGAGTTATGGTCAATTGACCGCAACTTGGAGGTACAATTTCTATGTACCGCGCAGCTTGTCTAGTAGAATACATTAAAGTCTTTGGGCGTTAGTAGTTAATTTGATTTCTTTTATAAAATTACATAATATCATTTTAATGTTTATTCAGTATTCGAGGCGCTCATAGCGAGTTGTCTTCAGTGATCAGTAAATGATTAGCGAATTAAGAATCCTTGGCGCGGTCAGTCCATGGATGGGTGACCGCTTATGGCCGGTCCCTATATTCTATCTATCGGCAGATTAGCTTACTATCAATAGTGTTTTGACAGATCTTCCATTCAAAAGGTGTCAAAATTTTACTACCGGTAAGAAAATCTGTCGATAGACAGAATATTGGGAACGGCCATTAGTGGTATTTCAACTGAGCGTCTGCATGCTTCGGAGGGCACGTAAAAAGTTGGTCTCTGCTGTTATCAAATGACAGCAGTTGTTAAGCCAAGTCGGAAGCTTTCGGCTTGAAAACTTTGACACTAGGTTGGCTACTAACCATTCGATATAAAATAGTAGAGATAAAGTGACTTACCTTATAAGTAGACTAGCTTTTGCTCGCGGCTCCGCCCGCGCGTGATGTTATATAGCCTATAGCCTTCATCAATACATGGGCTATCTAATACTGAAAGAATTTTTCAAATCGGACCAGTAGATCCTGAGATTAGCGCGTTCAACCAAACAAACTCTTCAGATTTATAATTTAAGTATAGATACAGTGCAAAACGTGATAATAGTTTTGAAAAGGTAAAGTTTCAGAAGTTTAAAGGTAAAGTTTCAGTCGTTTTATAAGACTTTCTAATACCAATACGACGGCCAGTCAAGCAATTCTTAAAACAAATTTAAAAATATAAATTTTAATTGGTTACATAACAATCAGCGAAAGGAATCCGTTTGTTAACCAATGCAATCTTGATACCGTCGAACAAATAGACCGAAAGATAAACGACCGAAGATTTTATCTGGCACCCTCAAGTAGCCAATGGTAATTAGGAGCAGACCAACCGGTACTACGGGTTCAAGATCTTATGTCACACTTATTTGTCGAATGGAAATAAACGTTGTAATGGCACTCATTTAAATAGCAATTTTTTTGTCAAGTCGTTAGCTTTCACAAAATTGCTACGTATGACTTCGACGATACATTATAAATGTAAATACTTAGTAACAATATAGTAGTATACAGATGTAGGCCCTTCATATGCGAGAGGCCGGCTGGGTTGGTACCACCGCTTTGTCTATTTCTGACGCCAAGCAACGATGTGTAAGCACTGTTGTGTTCCGGTTTGAAGGACATTGAAGGCAGTGAAATTAATGCGCATTATGAGATTTAACACCTTATGCCTCGGGGTGACGATCGCATTCGAGTGTCATGCAGTGCCTAGTTATTTAAAGTTCTGTGTGGCGTTACTTCTGTTTATGAGCAGGCGTTGCGCTTACCATCAGGCGAGCGACCTGCTCGTCTCGACATACAAGCTAATAAAAAAAAAGTGATCAGGCGATTTCTGATACACTGATGGGAATTTACACGCGTCTAGCACGACTGTTTGTCATACCTACAAAAACTCGAGTCTATTTATCACAGCTTTGTTGATATATTAAACAAAAGCAATTTATCAATGACTATAAAGATTGGACGATACAAGCAATTGGGCATAATTCTGTCGACCTACGGTAGATGCAATTTTCGTCGTTGGTCAACACTATTCTTGGATTACGCTGCACTTACCGAATGGTACTTATCAGGTGTAGCGTAGTCACTTTCTCGAGCCCGGGAAAAAAGTAGAATCAGATACAATAAACTTCTAAACTAAATATTTTTTTTAGTTTTACGGTGACAACTGTCAGTCAACCCGTGATCACGGCAAACCTTACTTGGTCGAAACGGTGACAAATAAATAAATTGGTATTTATACTTTTAAGACAAGATGGTAGGTCCTACGTATGCCAGAGGCTGTCTGAGTGGGTCCCACCGTTATGTCTATTTCTGCTGTCAAACAGCAGTGTGCAAGTACTGTTGTTTTCGGGTTAAAGGACATTGAAGCCAGTGAAATTACTGGGCATTATGAGACTTAACATCCTGTCTCTGGATGTCGAGCGCAGTCCAATGTTCATGTTTCAAGTTCTTTGTAATTCCAAGTTCAGTGTGGTTTTGTTTGTTGTGTTGACAGTCGTTACGCTTACCATCAGGCGAGCGACCGGCTCGTTCCTTCACTCAAGCTAATAAAAAATATATTAAAAAATGCCCTCATTCAGTAGAGGGGGCCCGTGCCCAGCAGTGGGACATGTATATTACAGGGCTAGTAAAAAAATGCCATTAAAGCCCGTTCTTAATATTATAGTATAAATAAAAAACGCGAAAGTCGAAAAACCATTTTAGATTACATAACATTAATGTTAGTGAAGAAACCTGCATACCTGAGAGGTCCTCTTTAAGGTTATGGAGCTAATTTAGTTGTTATACTTTTTAATTTTTATTAGACAGTTTTATTTTTGTTAAAAGTTTTATTTTACTACTTATAGAGAAAAAAATGAGGTTCATAAAATGTCTCATTCTTAGTACATATTTCACCCCTTAGTGGTGGAAATTTTGCTTAAAATTTAAGGGTGACTAACTTTGAGGTATATTCCATCAAGTAAACTTTTAAAAAAGCCAAAGTGGAATATTTTGTGAAGATATATACATGGGCATAAATTTTAAAAAAGAAGCAACATAATATACTCCTGGAATTGAGACCCCTCATTGTTTGCGTCGGATAAATAGTATATAAACCAAAGCACTCGCAAAAATGTACATTCCTGCACAATCCTCTGATCATTAAAAATAATACTTAATTAACAATAGAACAAACATTATATATTGTTTGATTAGGAAATTCTATGGTAGTAATAGAATTTTATCTGGAGAATCGGAGTAGGAACCTTGGTTTATTATTGGCTCATTAAAATTATATAGTACGTTGGTATCGGCATACCATTAGAAAGCAAGGTCGCGTGTGTAATTTTGCTCCGGTGTAAGCGGTGTTTGTTGGTGTAGCTACCCTAAAGTGTAAGAGGCAGCGATTAACGAATTAAGCTCTATTTCTATTTTTTTATTTACCTAAATGAAGAAACGAGCAGGTTGCTGATGGTAAGCGCCACGCTTTCCTATAAACAAACACAACAGCACACATAACTTTGAATTACAAAGCACTGCATGGCACTGGTCTAAGCTCATCACTCCGAGACATAAATTCTTAAGCCTCATAATGAAGAGTATTTTTAATAAAAATAAAAATTCAATGTCCTTCAAACCGAAATACAACAGTGCTGCTTCGTGGTAGAAATAGACAAAGCAGTGGTACCAACCCAGACGGCCTCTCACATGCAAGAGACTTACCACCTTAAATTTACACGGGTGGACTTTCGCGAATGACATTGGCGAGAATGTGGTAGAAAACTCTAGTTTATGATGCTGTATCATACGATTCTCAGTTGCATAACGTGGCCTCTTGAGAAAGGTGTTTCTTGCCTCTTTTGTGCGATAAATTCTCCATGGTAAATGTTACTTTATTGATTTTTACAAGAATGTCGTATAACTAATGTGTGGATCAACTAAACACCAATGATCTCCATTACTAAGCATCCATAATACTAGAAGAATTAGGTGGTACGAGTATGTATCACCTATGTGAGAGTTCGTCTGAGTAGACCACCACTTATAAGAATTAGGGTGGTATGTATCACCTATGTGAGAGTTCGTCTGAGTAGACCACCACTTATAAGAATTAGGGTGGTATGTATCACCTATGTGAGAGTTCGTCTTATGGCCGTTCCCAATATTAATCTTCAATTTCACGATAGATAGCTATCGTCAAACATCCGTATTGTTCTATCTACTGCTTGGAATCGTCCCTATTTTTTAGATATGCACGTCGGATACTATGATAGCAATAGATAGGCAGTCTATCTGGGCCCTCTTGTGCGTTATGTTCATACAAGCTGAGAAAGAGGAACTATTGTTTAATTTATGTTAGAAAATATGAAGATATGATTTAGATTAGACATATAAGTTTTAATTTAACATTTATCTATAATTGTTATTTTTTACCACTGTAAATGAAATAATAATAACGAGAAATATTTATTATGTTGCAAAACACAATGTAATAACGAAACGTTTTACTGTCAATACATTACGGCTCTGAATAAAAGTCCTTTGAACAAAAATCCCAAGCGAATTTGGGGGATTTTACTGAATTGGGGAATTATTTTGTTCGCATGAACAAATATTTATATGTCTCTTGCACTTAATTTAATTATCAAAACTGTGCATTATTTTTATTTATGGGAATTTTAGATTTTTTTTATATTTTCTTTTAGATTTTTACATTATTTATTTAGTTTTTTGTATTGCAGTGCAAGTGCCATGTAAGCCTTGTATACTCATGGCTATTTCTTCAAAATGCGTTATTTATTTCGTTTTTTTACAGCCGAGATATCTGTTTATCGGTCAAAATCTACCGATAAAGAAAAAACTAAATAACTTTATCGACAGATAGCACATAAAAAATATTGGGACGTTTGAACTGTCATTTTCATAGTGTTGTATATCTGTAGTCAGCTATCAGTCCTCTCATCAGTAGACAGCAATGAAGAATAGGATTACCTATCATTAGTAAGTTTATTGGGACGGTAAAACGGAAAATAGATAAAATTTTCTATCGCCGGTATAGCAAAACTAGAGACAGACAGAATATAGGGAACGGCCATTAGTAGACCACCACTTATCTATTCGTGAGTGTCCATTATGTCTCATAGTGACGGAGGCAGTACAGTGTCATGCAATACTATATTAATCAAAGTTTTGGGTGGTGTTAGTATTGTTGGTATTGTCCATAACAGGCGTTCCATCAAGCGAGCGGTCTGCTCGTCTCGTCATTCAAGCGAAAAAAACGCTGAAGCTCACAACTTAATAGTATTACTGTACATAATTAAAGAATCAAAAAAACTTTTTAACCAAAAAACAAATAACTCAAAAACTATAAACTAAGAATAAAAATAACTAATTTTGAGTCGGCGTAATGACCTGAATGGTCAATTATTAGTAGAAAAACACTGACTCGACATTTTTATTTTTATCAAAATTGGTGCATAAATTTCGTTATTTTAGCCTTTCATCCTCGATTTCGTCCCATTATTATCTTTTTTAAATTTTAATTGGACCAACTTTGAGCTAAACTCTTTCGATTGAAAAAAGAATTGAAATCAGTCCATATTTGGCGTAGTTTTGCGTGGTTATCATACAATAAAAAAATACAAGTATCAAATTGAAAACCCCCATTTTTTTCGTCGGTTAACACACCGCCGCCTGCTTTACCTTAGACCCCGCACGGCGCAGTAGCTCTATGTGATCCAGATAGAGTCAAGTCACAAAGGGGCCGGAGCGACAAAGCTTGAGAACTAGAGCGGTTACCGGTACAACCCAACGTATCTCGCTGTCTCGCATTTGTCTTAGTGCAATTTCGCCAAGTTCTCTAAACGAGATTGCTTTCAGTTACGTGCAAAACAATTATAGTACTATTACGTGGTGGTAATAGTAGTTTTGGTGTCATTGGATAATTATGGTAGGTTGTGACGAGTTAAATGCTCATAATAAGGTAGTGTTTATAAGGCTGAGGCAGTACCCAGATTGTATAATGTATAAGCGGCTTAAGAAAAGTCAGCGTTCTCTTGCTGGTCTCATTCCACAATATGGAGGAGGCATTTGTTTTTATATTATTGTTAATTATCGCTTGCCTAACTACGAAGGAAACATCGTGAGGAAATCTGCATTTCTGAAAAGTACTTCATAAGAATGTAGAAGGTAGGTATGTGAAGACTGCCAACCCGCAATTTGATACCGTTTGAGGGAATCAAATCCGAGGTCGTCTGGGTTGGTACCATCACTTTGTCTGTTTCTACTGCCAAGCAGCAGTGTATGAACACTGTTGTATTTTACTCGTCATTATGAGACTTAACATCTTATGTCTCAAGGTGACGAGCACAGTCCAATTCTTTGTAATTCAAAGCAAAATAAATGTATGCCTCTGTTTATGGGCAAACGTAGCGCTTACCATCATGCGAGCTACCTGCTTTCGTCATTCATACTAATTTAAAATGATAAAAAATTATGTTTACAGTCGGACTTTTGCTAACTCATATATTTGCGGCCTTTGTTACCTGTAGGCTTTCGTAAGTTACTGCAACAACTGGCAATTAATTAGCTAGTACTAATCAAAGCACAAGTGACACTTTCGGTTGTTGCAATCGTAAGTACTAACTGCCAAGGAGAACTCGGTCATTTAGATTGCTTATTATAAATTAGAAAACTGGTTGCAATGTGGGCTGTATTGTTTCAAATTAATATCATTGTGCAATGTGTAACAAATAACTAAGATTATGATATCAGGATTATTTTCAACCGACTTAAAAAAATTGTCTTCACAAAACTTAGAAACCGACTTCAGAATACAAACACTAAAAAGTCAAAAATTCTATGTCTTCTTTAGAGTCAGTACCATTGCACATTGCTTATTAACGCTTGTGAAACTGGTGGACAAAGCGGAGGTATTTATAGTCTCTAGGATACGAAGAACCTACAATCTAACCGCACTCGTGCGCTTTCATCTACAATCTGAAGGCCAATTCTCGTAATTTTAAATGTTCAAAATATCATTCCGATCTAGTCTCAGCGTCAAGAAAGTTGCAAATGGCATTCTCTTAAACCAATAATCAACGTCAAATGTGAACATAGATCGTAATGAGATTGAATGTAGAATAAAAGTTGACTGTTAAGCCAAAACAGTATAATGCTACTGCTAATGCTAGGTGCATTTGTAAATTCGGAATCATATTATTAATAATAATAATACTAGCCCTGTATTATATACATGTCCCAATGCTGGACACGAGCCTCCTCTACAAATGAGAGGTCGTAGTCCACCACACTGGCGTTATACGGTTTGACAGACTTTACATACATTCAAAATTCTTAGGAAACCTCAGCTATGCAGGTTTCCTCACAATATTTTCTTTATCGTTAAAACAAACGATAATTATTACATAAGTAATTTAGAAAAGTCAGAGTTTTATGCTCTTGGGGTTGGTATCACACATGTGACTTTCGTCTCGACAGTCTGTACGACTTTTGCTGAACTATCGCTGTTTTTTTTAATTTGGAAGCATATTCCTAGCTATTCTCGAAAGAAGTGGACTGTATGAGAAATTCTTTACGGATTACAAAATAAAATCAAAGGAAGTACACCGCTTGCCAAGCGGGGCAGCTAACAAGAGAACACATGCACTGACCTTGTTCTCGTAGCTTCTTGGCTGGGACTGTTGATATATCGCGCTCCATTTTCGTTGAGGGTCTGTTCAGCAACACTCACCAGCTTCGCGTTCTCGGATTTGAATTAACACATACACTGAAGTCTTTGATTAACACTCACAAAATATTCGAGCACAATTAGGTACATCAAATACACGACGGAATACGTCGACGGAAAAACCGCGGTGACGGCGACTACCGAGGCGCGGGCCTATGATCCGCTCGCCTTCAAATACACGACGGATTACGACGGCGTAAAAACCGCGGCGACGACGACTACCGAGCCGCAGGGCGATGATCCTTGCACTGCATATAACTATCTGCAACTACCCAAGGCTTTGGTAAGCGGAAAAATAAATATTAAATATTCTACCCTACAATAGAGAATATCCAAAACGTAAAAAATATTCAATAGGTCTCTCATATTATGTGAGAAGCAGTCAGCAGCAGTGCAGCCGCAGTGGTGGCACCACTTTTTATATTTCTGTCGCTAAGCAGCAGTGTGATAGCACTATCATATTACGGTTTGTAGGTTATTGAAGCCAGTAAAGTTACTGGGCATTATGAGTGCTGTTGGTACTATTTATGAACATGAGTGGTATGGAACAAAGTATCGCAAGGTTTTTCTCTATTAATGGCTAGTATAAAAGGATAATTTCTGTAAAATGTTTTGGTGCAGATCTATTCTTGGAAATATAAAGCGAGCCTCTATTCACCATCAGCAAATGCATGGAAATATGTACAAATTTTATTGAAAAATACACTTTAAAAGACTTACAGAAATGTCGAGATCAGGTTGTCGTTGTAAAAGATTTTATTCTACTTATAATGCCACCAATTATTTTCTGTACTAAAATATTTTTCCAGATGCTTAATATATCTTAATTTCCCTCCAATTGGTATGTGTATATTATATTATATTATCACAATTATTCTGGTATTGTAAATATGAACATAATAAATATTATATCAAGCATATAATATTATGTTCTTAACCCCATAGCTCATATTAAGGGTTTCATAGGACTTACACTTGAGTGACCAGTTGCTTTGAAAAATTATAAACAAAAAAATACACAATTGTTTTAAAATATAGAAAAATACCAGGCACAATATTATGTACGGTTCCGTCCATCTACTTGAGATGCAGAAATAATTAAGCCTTTGTTCGGCTTCCTTCTGATTGCTATCGAGATAGCCTCAGGAGGCATGTTAATAGCCTTTTCTTCAGTATAAGAGTATTTCATGCACTAAAAATCAGACTTTCCTGTCGTATTAAGTGTTAATACTTTATTTAAAAGGGACTATTATAGAGAAACATTAAAAAAACGTTCAAGTGCGGGTCGGACTAGTGCACCAAGGATTACACCCTCACCTTCAAATGTGACATTTTGTTATTTGTTATGAAAGCCTCCTTGGCGTAATGGCCGAGTAGCCGGCTGTGAAGCGAGATGCCGCGCTTTCAATTCTCGCATCGGGACAAAAATGTTGTGTAACACTAATATTTGTTTCGGGTCTGGGTGAATTTTAGGGAGGGCCCTGTCTGGTTAGCGACTCTCCGAGCTACAACGGCAATTTGAGATCGGGATACTTTCGAGAACTTGTCTTATATCACCTATAAAAAATATTTCATGTTTTATGGTAACGATCACAGTGTGAGCAAAGTCTTTTATGCGAAGCACGCCTGACAGGAATAGTAATGAAGCGGCCCATTAAAATGCACATTTTTCAATAATTTCATTATGGAGGCGCTAAGTGGGGTCGGTACCATCGGTCGGTACCAACTGATTTATTGTTTCGATGGGATTTTAATTTTGAATAAAAACAGTCAATGTATTGTATACAAGTTTGGCTAAGTATTCTCTTTAGTTGCATATTCATCAATTTTTAATGAAGATTGAATATATTTTCTATTAATTTTCAACCGACGAAAAATCGTAGTAAGATCTTCAATTTGTCTGTATATTTTTTTATGCATAACTACGCAATGTTTGGTGCGATTTGGAGGGTTATTTTTGTATTCGACAGGGCTTACTTGGGCAGTGAACCTATATACATTTGAAGAAAAAGCCACTTCCCTACGGGAATGAAAGATTTTTATCATTCATCCACTATAAATAGTAATATAAAAACTAAAAAACACGACTCTAAAAATTAAAATAAACTTAAACAATTTTGAGTTGGTGGTATCAATCACTGGCCATTAAACCGCAAACGAATCACAATTGTTTAATTTTATTTTTATTATTATAACGCACAACCTGTCACACGATTTTTAAGCTCACAACTTGGCGACAAAATGCAAACGAAGCGCATCACTGCACCGTGCTGACTCCAAATAAAAGTACAGATGATCATACGAGTAGGGTTTAGGTGTGCGTAGTTTTTACACAATGTTTAAAAAACAATATCAGCACTGAAACTATTTGACTTATTGTTTTTTTTTTCAAAATTACGGGTACATTTATGTCCTTTCGGCTTAGTTCACTTTTACCGCCTATCCTTATATATTTGATGGACAAAATAATTCTAAAATAGCTGATACAATAACACAGCACAGCATGATCTAAAAACATGTATGTTCTGATAAGTGAATAACTTATGAGTAGCATTAACAATGCAGCTGTTATTGTAACAATGTTGCCATAATAATTTGGACGGCTATCTTGAAGCACAATTCAGGCAAAAGACAATTATGAAAACAATTAAATGTAATACGCACTCACGCCTATAATCCCCGAAGGGCTAGGCAGAGTTGTAAGTACACCCACATTTCGCCAAGCGTATCTCCATCCCATGATGTGATAGGGACCGAGCCCATCGCCATACCGGGCACAATTCCAGACTTCAGGCTACTAAGCATTTCGTAATAGAAAAACCCAATATCACTTCTAACCGACACGGGATGGAACTCGAGACCTCAGCGTCAGCCTCAGGCGTAACGCGTATGCATTACAACTGCGCCACAGAGGCAGTCAACAACTAAAAGTACTAAGAAGAAGCAAAACGCTTAATTAAATTCAAATCATTTATACTGGAAATTGGATCATAAATATCACTTTTACATGTCAATCATTTTTATGCTACATTACATTTACGACGGCATTTCGGGGCTAGCCATGAGAAGAAATGCCGAAACAAACTCATGGGTTATGGCCTCTTTTAATAAAATTAAAAATGTCGCAAACATCGGAGGACAGCACAAAAGAAACAATGACTTTCATGCTACCTCTGCGAATATCTTGCTAACTTCGTTATTTTACACGAAACGAGATTACTTACGTGAGTCTACAAACGCATGGCGATGCTGCAATCTAGTGCAATTAAAACTTTGGCCGAGTTTGTTTACGAGTGCACGTTTCGGCCAAAATTCACCAAGTTGGGCCAAGTTTGCGCGGCGTTTATCACAATGGAGCTAGAAGTTCGAACTTCGAAGCCCGAAGTGATTGGGGTGCTTCGATATTGTGCAAAACTTCATGAAATAATATGTCGCGGTATTACGTGGCATGTTACAACTTTCCTATCAGTTTTATAGTTTCTCGCATATCATAGTTAAGTATGAAAAGTTTGCGCGTAGTACACAACTATCAATACGTACATACATACACACTCACGCCTGTAATCCCCAAAGGGATAGGCAGAGGCGTAACCAGTACACCCACATTTCGCCGAGAGTATCACCGTCCCTCGATGTGATAGGGGGCGAGCCTATCGCCATACCGGGCATAAATTCCAGACTCTGGGCTGATACTGAGGATTTCGTAATAGAAAAACCCAATACCACTTTGCCCGACCCGGGGATCCAACCCGAGACCTCAGCGTTGCCCTCAATCGTAACGCGTACGCATTACAACTGCGCCACCGAGGCAGTCAACGTTATCGTTTTATTACGAGATAAATAAATTAAACATGGATATGTTTAACAAATTCTTCTTCTTCTACCTGCCCTTTTCCCAATCGTAGTGGGGTCGACGCAGCATGTTTTTAACACATGTTACACAAAGCTTTGGCTTGTAGGTTTAAGACCGGACGCCTGCCTGACACCCAATATTCGTAGATCACACAAACATTTCGTCTCAGCGCGGGAATCGAACCGAAACTGGTTTAGTGGGTTAAACTCGATTTAAGATCGCCGTGAAAGTGGCCCCTAGAGTGCTTCAATATTGCTTTAAAACTCTATGAAATATTACCCCATATATTGTCTACACTCGGAGCAAGTGTTATTGAAACTTTAGGTATTTATTATTATTATTGTACGATATTTCTAAGAATTTTTGGACTTGCTCCGTTTAGAAGATTGAATATAGTAAATTATGAATTTTATGACTGCTTCGGTGGCGCTTTTGTAATACGCTACGACTGCTGTGCTGAGGTCTTGGGTTCAATCCCCAGGTCGGGTAAAAGTTGTATTGGGTTTTTCTACTACTAAATGCTCAGTAGCAGCCCGGAGTTTGGAATTGTACCCGGTATGGCGATAGGCTCGCCCCCTATCACATCATGGGACGGAAGTAAGCTTGGCGAAATGTAGGGGTACTGGTTACAGCTCTATTTACCACTTCGGGTATTACAGGCGTGAGTGCGTATGTATGTATGATTTTCAATTTTAGCATAAAATATATTGTATTACGTATTCATTGCTATGTAACATGTTTTTTTTTATTAGTTTGAATGACGAAACAAGCAGGTCGCTCGTCTGTTTATTTCGATGAATTGCCATGCAGTGTCACTAAAAACAGTTATAGACTAATACACCAAACTAAACTAAAACATTAGATAAAACTAATTATACAATGAGCCTGACTGCAACAAATGACAACAAAGTAGCGTCCATAATCGCAATATATTTTAATGTTAGTTCACAGTAGTGAGAAATGAAAACGTTATTTATAAAATTGAACAGAATTTTCGGCCCAACTTGTAATTTGATTGATTGGGCGGGCTTCCGTGTTATTGGAAAGTATTCAATTATTAAACGCACACCTGCTTCTTTTGGTTGCGGGAATATAACTACCTTTTTGTTTTTCTTCTTTTTTTATTGATGTATTCGCATTCCTTTGACGTGTATTTACCGCAGTGAGGCGATACTCTACATTGACTATTTAGTTTTTTTGGCTTTTGTCATTCACGCTTTATTTTGACATGGAGATGAGAGGTTTGAGTAAGTTTCACCGACCTTTGCTTAACTTTAGTTGATCTATAACTTCTTCCACTTGCCCTTATTCCACTCGTAGTGGGGTCTGCGCAACATGTTTTTAATACATGTTACAGAAAGATTTGGCTTGTAGTTTTTACGAACGGCTGCCTGCCTAACGTCAACCCCTCTGGGAGAAAACACCCAGACCCGAAACAAATATTTGTGGATCACACAAGCATTTTGTTCAGCGCGGGAACCGAACTCGTGGCCTCTCGCTATACAGCCGGCTACCCACCCATTGCACCAGGAGGCTGTCGTTAGTTAGTTGACCTATACCGTTCAACACAAATGAAATATCCCTGATCCCCGAGTTGGGAAAAGTGATATTGGGTTTTTCTATTACGAAAAGCTCCGTATCAGCCCAGAGTCTGGAATTTGTGCCCTGTATGTCTCGCCCTCTATCACATCATGGGATGGAGATACGCTCGGCGAAATGAGGGTGTACTGGTTACACCTCTGCCTTCCCCTTCAGGGATTACAGGCGTCAGTGCGTATGTATAACAAAAATATGGAAAAATATTAACCGACTGAAAAATGGTGTAATTTACTTCATTAAGATCGACTGCGATAACTGTAATACCAATTTCTATAATATTACATTACATCAGAGGTTTTTCGAAATTGATACCTGCATTTGGCATACCAAGGTCTTATACCATACAGACTTTCGGCTTACTCGAATATTTTGATATTTGATAAACATGTCAACTACGACAAAGCGACAAAGCGAGCTTATCTACAATCTACTTGATTTCAATAATAGAAACAGGTTATTGCGTGTATAGTATAAGTGTAAAGCATAAAGTATTGTTACAGTGCCATTAAACATTAATTCTTAAATTAATTAATTAAATTAAACACAAAAAGGCACACACATAGTTCTGATCCCATATTAAGATACGAGTCTTGTATCATGGGTATCTGGAACTACGAGAGACTTTCGGTCTCACAACACTACAATACAATATTTGTATAGTGATTTCTTAGGTTTACGCGAATATTATAGAGTCTCTCCCGTGACCACGAAAGTTGAAAAGCTTTCGAAACGACGGGACTAAACTAAAAATTAAACCGCGATAAAATCCGTGTAAACTAGTTTTATTTCATTTTCAACAAATATTTGTAGATCAGATGGTGCGGGAATCGAACCCGTGGCCTGTCGTTTCACAGCCGACTACTCGCTCGCTGCGCCATGGAGGCTGTCAGCTATTTGATTTGTATATTATTCATTAATGTACGCTGTACTACATTAAAATTTTATCAATCGTAGTTTATGAATTAGTACAAAATATAGTCAATCAGTACATTTTTTTTTATAGTATAGGCCGGCAAACGAGCAAGTGGGGTACCTGATGGTAAGTGATCTCCACCGCCCATTCACGACCACAATACCAAAATAATCATGGGCGCATTGCTGACCACCCAGGAAAGGGATAAGTAAAGGATTGGGAAGGGGAGGGGAATTTGGGCCTCCGGATATCTCATTCACCGTATGAAACGCAGAAGCAAGCTGCTACTTTACGCCGGTTTTCTGTGAGACAGTGGTAACGACCCGGACGAACCGGCCCATCCATGCTGTAGACAAAATTGTCTACAGCGTGGCTCTACCACTCAGATTAGTAGTAGTACATCGGTATTTAAGTCATTATCATCACGCGTTTGTATTTAACTAATAGACAAACATTACATAATCTAATGATCAAATTAATTGATGCCACATCAGTATGTTTTAGAAAAATGTCAGACAGTGGATAGAAGTGTATTTAACTGCACTCACATTCATTAACTCCAACAAAATTGTTCTTTAAGGCCTGTTTTGTGATGCGAGTCACTCTTCGGTGACACTCGATCACAGCGATATCCGCTTTATATGCAGTTCTATAGGTGCGTTTAGTGGTATGTGACGGATTTGTGGTAACGGCCCGGTCGAGCCAGCCCATTCTTGCTATAGACAAAACTACAGCGTGGGTCTACCACTTCTAAAAGGTGTTGCTATCGCCTGACTCGCGTTAGGCGTCTGTCTTACTGTCTCTCTTCTCATTACTCAAAATGTGCCTATATAATAAAATAATTTTAAAGTTAGTTGGTTTGTGTGATACTTGCCTAACTTTATGAATTTGTACACAAATAGCTATGGTGTCAAACGGAACGTGACAAATAAAATGGCAAACGTTCGATTCAGCCTTTACCTCTCACTTTTTGCAATACTACCAACTAACACTGGGAATTGGTAATAAAAGCACTGAATTTGATGACGTTAAAAAATTACACTGATATGGCTACCTGGGACAGGTTTTTATTTCGTTATTGAAATGTATGAGTATTTAATGATACAACTCTGCTGGGCAATTGATTGATAGATACTACGCTTTATAACACTGAGCTTTAATACGCTTGCAATAATTTTATAAGTATTATATTTTCGGCTGTAACAGCAAACTTAGGGTAAAAAACTGTGAGGTCCTAGGTTTTAATTCCAGATCGGGCAATCACAGTTTGTGTTTGAGTGTTTTAAATTTTTTTATGAGCTCGAATGTCGAAACGCGCAGTCGTGGCGCTTACCATCAGGCGAGCGACCTGCAGACTAACCATGAGTTTGTCGCGGTAAAATCGCTAGCGACGACGTAAGATACTTATATGAAAAACTCAGTGGCGCCTCTAGCGGATACGTGAGAAACTAAATTTTGTCATACAAAAATTTCACGTTGCCGCTAGCGATTTTACTGAGATAAAATCATGGTTGAGGCACTGATCGTTTCGTCACTCAAGCTAAAAATAAAATAAAATCGTACTAATAATGAAGTCGGTTTAAAACAGAATACAACTTTCAAATTGATTTGTTTAAGGTGATTTTCAAACACCAGTTTGCTTACTGGTGCACGGGACAAATAAACACATTGTGTAATACACACTGCGATTTATATAATAAATTTATCGGTTTCACAGTTACACAAACCCGATAAACGTTACACACTTTTCCTTCTAAGCCCAAAGGTATGTTTTACGAAACAAGTAGTTATGTTTCAATTCAACTTGTTTTGTCAATAGATCAGGAAATATTTTATTTTATCTTTTTAATGATTGCCGCCAAACAACAGTGTGTAAGCACTGTTGTGTTTCGTTTTGAAGGACTGTGATAGTACGGGGTATTATGAGACTTAACATTAAGATTTTAGGTCTCAGGTTGACCAACGTCCAATAAAATGCAGTGTTTTGTAATTCCAGTTTCTGTGTGATGTTTGTTGCTTCTGTTTATCTGCTGGACATCAGGTGAACGACATGTTCGTTACGTCATTCAAGCTATTATTATAATTAAAAAAAACTCACACTTGATGGTGAAACGATCACAGCTACCCATAGTAATAGCCGTTAAATCCGTCCCTTTAAAGAAAGGAATGGGGAGAAAAGTAATTTGGCCTCTTAGTAACCTTAAATTGACTCTACGGACAGGAGTACATTCAAGAAAAATATTCATTTGGAAGCAGTTCAAACTTTCAGATATTATGAGTAAAAATGCACTAAAAATAATACTTTTAAATCCAAACTTCGCGTACTTTTCAAGATAATTTAGCGAGCATGATTTATTTGGCCAAATCGCGTGAAGCGCAGGTGCGACGGATCAGGTCTAGTGTGCCAACAATATCACCACTTGCCACATTCAATGGACATAATTCACGAAATGCATTTACGACGCGACGTCGCGTCGGGTCGACCGCTCGGACCGCAGTCCAAACTTGCGCCTTTACTAATAGAGTTGTAACTCTATAATGGTTAAGAAGCTTTTTTCAGAAATGACTATCGAATTTTAAATAATCCTTTCTTGACAGAAAATTATCGAGTACCATAAATATCAAACTTTTATCTTCTATTTATCTATCAAAAATGGAATTAAAAATGAAAAAAATATTTTTTATACTTGCTGCATGTGAGTCATCTGATAGTAAATGATCTCCACCGCTCATGTACGCCCAAAACACCAGAAGGATCAAGGGCACGTTGCCAACTTTAAAGGAAAGGAATAATTAAGGGATTGGGAAGAGGACAAGGGGATTTGGGTCTCCGAATATCTCACTCACCGTCCGCAGCAGCACGCCGCTACTACACTTTTTTGTAAGCCAGTGGTAACGACCACGTCGAGCTAGGTCATATGTGCTGTAGACTGTGTTTACTGGCTCTAGCACTCAAATCGGCCTTAACACTTAATATATTTATAAAAAAAAACCGAAATCAATCAGAAAAAGACTGTGATTTCTAAATATGTGAATTAGTTTTCTTTAAATAAAGCTAGGAATAATTTCGATTAAACCAACTTTTTATTTAAAAACTCACATTAATATTGATTAAATCGTTTAGGAGCTACAATACCGTAGACAGACAGAGAGACAGGCGGACAGATATGCAGATAGGTAGAGATATCAAATTATACCCTTTTTTTGTTGGGGATTAATTAAAAAAGATAGAGAGAATAGTAGAAACAGCAACAATATACCGATGTATAGGTACTCCTTTTATACAAGCAAGTAAGCAATAACTATTCTAATTCTTATCTACTGAATGCAGCTTTTCTTAGATTTAAAAAGTAAACGCAAAGTTATATTAAAAACACGGTGAAATATTATATAACTAATTTAAGTTTTCCAAAAAATATTCCATAAATTTGTTCAATGCAGTAAACTTGGTTTCTTTTTAGAATATGAATGTAGTAATTTATGGCTGAACTTCAAACAATAGAATAAATTAATTTGCAACTATATTAGATTACCTGAGGGTGGAGTACAGAATCTTATATTTTTTACTGAAGCTAAAACTATTCTTATGAGAACACTCAACAACAATCTCAAGAATATCATCATTTAAAGCAACTTTTAATAGAAGACTATTTTACTAAAATAAAAATCATGCAACTAATAACCCACGCCAAATAAATCTGATGCTATGGAGCGAGAAATGAGTGAGTTCGCCAGGTAGCAACGGCAAAATTTATCGGAAAAGATTTGTGGCCCAGGCCGATGCTGCAATTTGACTATCGGAAAATATATTTTATGACGTCCACGGCACTTTGTTGGGCTTAATGGCAATACACGAACGATTTTTTTTGCGAGATACGAACGTGTTGAATTTGATCTTGATTTGTTGATGAAGGGACTCAAGTCGACGTTTTTATGAGTTTTCGTAGTACTACCACTATAACTTGTATTTTCGTGTCATGGATAGAGGAAATAAATAAATATTTAAGATTTGATTCTTTTTTATTGTTATACCATTCTTTGCACGAAACTATGTGTGATAAATTCCAGTAGAATAAATCAACGTTTATTTGTTTATTTCCATCCAGAGTATTGGAAATATTATACAAAACGCCAAAGAACTTTAAAATACTTTCACGATTTAAAAATATTATTTCCAAATTCAACCAACAAATAACATTCAACTCTAAAACTATAACACAAAGTTTATTTTAAAATACGATCAGTTAGTACAAGCAGATGCTATTCAAACCTGTTAATTGCAAACAACTTTTGAAATAGGTTTCTCAATAATTGTTCGGTAGGGCGCGCGACAGAAACGTGAAAAAAGTAGTGCAAAAACTATGTTGCTCTTCTAGATATAGCACTTGTTGATTGGATGATGAAGTATCTACAGACATGCTAAATATCAGTTATCTGTCGTTTGAGACCTGCTTTCTTTTCCTAATTACTAAGTACTGGTTTAAACATATTAGTGCTCAAAACTGCCTTGGAATTTTAAGACCAGATTTTGTACTTTAACATAATGGTCACAATAAGAGAGACATATATATATGTTTAGAAACCTGTCTTAATTACAGGTTTTATGAATTCAGAGTGATATCGGTGAAATTGCTTTGTAAGAAATATTATTATATCAGAAACCTCTTGTAAATAATTTACTTTGTAGAACCGTAAGGAAAAGCCTTTCAGGTTCATTCATCAGTTTACTGGAATTATTTTAATCATATTTAGACCTATAACAGTACCTATAGCTGAAATTCAGCGAATAAAACAAACTACAAAGAGTGAACTGTGTCCCTAATCACAACCTACTGATAAGTTTCTATGAATTGTAGTTACGGATTAGTTCGGATTCGCATATTACTTTGTAAGCTAACTTAACAATTGAATTATTTGTGTTTTTCTCTTGTTATAAGTAATATCGGACTTGTATAAACATAAACCCCGTTTTACTAACCGATGAATAATCAGAGACGGTTCTCAATTCGACATGTATATATTTGTTTTTTTTTGTATGTATAATAACCACGATAGACTTTAAGTAGCGTTATCTGATTTTGATGATTCTTGTTCATTCGAAAGGGTATAAGTACAAAGATAGTCCCATTTAAATTTCAACAAGAAATTTCACCACTAAGGCGGTGTATAATCGAGGATGAAAGACAGTTCGTCATTTATGCATCGATTTTGATGATTCTTATAGTGAAAATAGCGTTTAAAAATACAAATCATAAAAACTAAAAATTAAAATGACCAATCTTGAGTTAATGCTTACTATAAACAATTGGCCATTAAATTAAATCTCAACATTAATAATTTTTAGCTATTTAGACTTTGTTGAGTTGATTGTTTTTCAAATCCCTTTTTTTTAATAGCATACTCGTAGGCCGGCAAACGAGCAAGTGGGTCACGTGATGGTAAGTGATCTCCACCGCCCATGTACGCCCACAATAGTAAAGAATTATGGGTGCGTTGCCGACCTTGAAGGAAAGGGATAATTATTTGATTGGGAAGGGGAGGGGGTTTGGGCCTCAGGAAATCTCACTCACCGTACGAAACACAGCAGCACGCCGCTACTTTACGCCGGTTTTCTGTGAGACAGTGGTAACGACCCGGACGAGCCGGCCCAATAGTGCTGTAGACACAAGTGTCTACAACGTGGCTCTGCCACTACCCTATATCTCAATTCGAAAAGGTAATTTACGTTTGAATCATTCTTTAAATATTCCTTACGAATTGTCAGCTCTGTAATCTCGTTAATCATTGTCCCATCACAATTATCGTGGCAGGCGTCATCGCTCGTCAGCTGCTGTCAAGGACAAAAGCGATGTGGGGTGTGCGCAATTACAACTACTTCAAACTGCCAAACTAACCCAGCTCTTTCGAACATTTATTCATTAAAAACCAAAATTATAGCATATCTATTTAGACTCGACAATATTACATATGGAATCTGTAGCAATCTTATTCTTCCAGTTTTCAGTTTTCTACCTATATTTTGTTGGACTGCCTCGGTGGCGCAGTTGTAATGTGTACGCGTTACGATTGAGGCCAACGCTGAGGTCCCGCGTTCGATCCCCGGGTCGGGTAGTGGTATTAGCTTTTTCTATTACGAAATGCTCAGTATCAGCCCGGAGTCTGGAATTTGTGCCCGGTATGGCGATAGGCTCGCCCCCTATCACATCATGGGACGGAGATACGCTCGGCGAAATGTGGGTGTACTGGTTACACCTCTGTCTAACCCTTCGGGGATTACAGGCGTGAGTTCGTATGACCTATATTTTGAATTATTTATTTAATACACTTCATATTATACATGTAGTATAAAGGCGGACTTAATGTTAAACGCATTATCTACCAGTCAATCTTTAATATTTGTTTTTACTAGATGGTAGGTCCCTCATATGCAAGAGACGGCTCTGGGTAGGTACCATCGCTTCGTATATTTCTGCCGTCAAGCAGCAGTGTGTAAACACTGTTGAGTTCCGGTTTGAAGGACACTAAAGCCAGTGAAATTACTGGATAATATGAGACTTAACACCTTATGTCTCAGGGTGATGAGCGCAGTTCAGTGTCATACAGTACTTCATAGTTCTAATGGTGTTGCTTTACTTAGAAGTTGTGAGTGTATTTACTACATTTCGTACGGTTAATGAGATATCATGAGACCTAAATCCTCCTCCCCTTCCTTATCCCTTAATTATCCCTTTCTTTTAAGGTCAGAAACGCGTCCATGATTCTTCTGGTACTATGGGAGTTCATGTATGGTGGAGATCACTTACCATTAGGTTTGCTTACTCGTATGACAGTCTATGCTATAAAACGATCTTATTCTTTCAGATGCCCTTATCCTACTCGTAGTGGGGTCGCAACATCCTTTTTAACACATATAACAGAAAGATTTGGCTTATAGTTTTTAAAACCAGCCGTCTGCCTGACGTTACCCCTCTGCGGAAGAAACACCCAGACCCGAAACAAATTTAAGTGGATCACACACATAAATATACATATTTTGTCTCGGTATCGGAATCGAACCCGCGACCTTTTCCTTCATATTTAGCCACTTTCCCATTGCGCTACGGAAGCTGTCATTCTATCAAAAGAATCATTAGGTATTTTGCCCCTAATAGGAACAGAGGAAATAAAACAAAATAAAACACAGGCTGGACATGACGTCATGGTGGGGAATCACGGTAATTACATATACCAGTGTAAACAACGATGCATGACACGTTGCTAAATTTTAAATTATGTAGGTAGAACTGAAAGGGAGAAATGGCAATGTTCTGGAGACCGTGAGAACTTGTATAGGTAGTTCGCGGATCTTGTCAACGATATGTCAAGATAAGATATAATTTAAAAAACAACATTGTATTTTATAGCTGTAGCTAATGTTGTAGGTTAACGAGTTACATATACATCATATTTTTAGATTTGAAAAAATACTACCGAGAAAATATCAAACTAGTAAATCGTAATATTGTAAAAGTAACCAATAAACTATGAATTCAAGTGATTACTGTCGTTTGGTATGGTCACCTCTAACACAACCGTATGTAATTTTAACAGAATTAAGAAGAAGCTATGGTTTACGTTAAAGGTTGTTTCATTTGTTTTGAAAGATTTCTATGAGCACTGTTAAAATTACAAACGGTTGTAGCATAGACCATTAATCGTCGTTTATTTAGCCCACCCTACAGTCTGATACTTAATAATCAAATATTATTTAATAATAATAATTTATTTAGTTTGTAATAAACAATTGCCAATGCTGCCCGCAACAATGACAACTATTCCAAACATTTGCAGACACGAGCTGATCAATACAGATCCATTCTGAACTCGAAAAATTCCACAATTACATTAAAGTTTATAAATAACCGCATCCTCTCGCCGATCATGCCTGTCAAACTAATTAAAGCTAGACGGGAGATTAAAAATGCGGCCTATAAAGTGGTTTTTAATAAAACTACAAGTATAATTAAAGGCAGAAATCTGCCATCAGGCACCTGCTATATATCAAGATGGGCAACATTACTGTGTCAACCGTTTTATGCTTCGACAATTTTTTGCCCAACGATGGATGTATTCGATGGAACAACATTTAATGAACAAGGTCCGTTCACATTTGACGAGCTTGAATTTGAAAATCTATTAGACAATCTATATCACTATTTAACTAGATCTCTACTATGTAAGAGTCCGTTTGTGTAGGTACCAACTCTTTGTCTATATTTGTTTGAAGGACATTGAAGCCCATGAAATTACTGGACATAATAAGACTTAATATCTTATGTCTCAGGGTGATGAGATCAATATAGTGCTTTAAAGTAATCAAAATTCGTAATTCAAAGTACTGAGTAGTGTTGCTACTATTCATAGGCGTTTACTGAAACTGACTTTATTATGAAATTGGGAATTCCAGAAATAACATTGTATAAAATCTGAAGACTGTTATGACAAATAACTAGAAGTGAAATAATATAACGGTCTTTCGTAAGTAAAAATTTGACTTATAAACAATTATGTCGTGTCATATGACAGCACCTCCATCATTGTCATCCTATGCATCAAATGCATCAGAAATACCAGTTGAACTCGTTATCACAGGCTGCCAGGTGTTGCTGTAAAAATAGATGGTAATGCTGTCGTAATTATGAAAACAAAGGGTACGCTTCGATTGCCTTTACATACTTATTACTGATATAAAGTACCTATAATAGGGTAGTTTCCTATATTGAATTTTATACATTATTTTATAAGCAACAGAAAATGACACGCAAAAGAAACCCTTTTATTAAAACACAATATAAATTGGTTCAGAAATGTGCCCGCAGTTATGACTTTAAATGTTGGTATGAAGAAAAGTGGGTGCGTAGTGGGGATATCTCACTATCTCGCTTGCACGCGTGCACCATAATGAACATTTTACACAGTGACGTCAATGGTTGCATCGTCTGTCATTTGACAATTACCCCTTCCACAGGATTTGAATGGCTTCTAACTTATTTATTTTTGGTCCGATTTATAAAATTCTTTCTGCCATATATTTTGAGTAAAGTAACTTATTGATTTAAATAATAAAAAAAAACTAGTCAACTACCCTATTGTGCTACAAAGTAATTTTTATTATTTTTAAGATTTAATCAGTTAATAAATTAGTGTTAGTTCAATTTAACCTTGCACGATGTGATCAAATTGAAGAAGGAAAACATTGATGAAATTGTAACATGGTTTTGAAAGATGGAAATTTATTAATTAACAAGACAAAGTAATAAATTGAGTGTAATTGCATAGTGTATTTTGACGATGCTATGTATGTTATGTATATATTAGTTGATATGATGTCTATACATAAGTTTCTTTTGTACTAACTTTTCATAAGCGCTATTTTAATTGCTTACATGATAATAAACTAATTCATTTCATAAATAAATATTTTATGTCTCGGGATGACGAGCGCAGTCCAATGTCATGCAGTGCTTTGTAATTCATAGTTCTCTGTGGTGTTGTTTCTGTTTATGGGCAGGCGTGGCGCTTACCATCAGGCGAGCGACCTGCTTGTTTTGTCACTCAAGCTAATAAAAAAAACATCCAACAGTCACACACATAGTCATAATCCCACAGTGAGATACAATTATTATATATCAGGAACTATAAGTGATCCATGAAATGTACGAGAACGATCTTGAATATGTATACATCATTAGGTGGTTACCTTAACACGCCGTAAGTTGAAATGTCATTTTATTCAATAAACAGAGACGTTTCTATACGCCGTTTGTGGCACCACAATTCGATATTTAGGTTACAGCCAAACCAAGTCTATTGTGCAAAGTGAAACGTTGCCATTTTAACAACAGTACAAGTTATAAGATACAAGATTAAAAAGCAACATTTGTAGAAATGTCGTCCGGGTCGTTACCACTGTCTCACAGAAAACCGGCGTAAAGTAGCAGCTTGCTGCTGCGTTTCGTACGGTGAGTGAGATATCCGGAGGCCCAAATCCCCCTCCCCTTCCCAATCCCTTATTATCCCTTTCCTTTAAGGTCGGCAACGCGCCCATATATATTTTTGTATTGCGGGCGTACATGGGCGGTGGAGATCGCTTACCATCAGGTGACCCACTTGCACGTTTGCCGGCCTATACCATAATACCAATAATAATGGTGGAACGGAAGGCAATAAACTCTTCAAAGGCATTTTGTACTGCCTCACACTTGAGTCACACTTGCTCGTTTGCCGGCTTATGCTATAAAAAAAACTTTCTGAAATGCTTTCAATATCATCGAAATAAGATGACTTCAATACGAAGTATTACAGTTAATTTTCAATCATGGTTGAGAGCTTACTGGAACGTAGAATTTCATGATACATCATAAATTCAGTGACTGCCTCGGTGGCGCAGTTGTAATGCGTACGCGTTACGAATGAGGCTGACGCTGAGGTCTCGGGTTTGATCCCCGGGTCGGGTAAATGTAATATTGGGTTTTTCTATAACGAAATGTTTAGTATAAGCCCGGAGTCTGGAATGTGCCCGGTATGGCGATAGGCTCGCCCATTATAGTACGAAGATACGCTCGGCGAAATGTGATATTATAGAAAACCGAAGTGAAGGGGCAGCTTGCGTTTCGTATATTGAGTGACTTATCCGAAGGCCTAAATCACCATTCCCATGGCCAATCTGCATTATCCTTTCCATTTAAGGTCGGCACCGCGTTCATGATAAATTATGTTTATTTAAACCTAAAGCACTACGAAATCGTTCAATTCCATCCAACACTTGATGATCCTCACGCACGCTCCTAACCAATACAGAGGATACGGAACTCTCTTCTTAATACTTGTATTAAGATTAAAATGGCTCTGAGTTGTTCCCAATATTACTTGTAATATCGCTTGAGGCTCATGTCTCAGAACTCCAAGTTGGCTATGTTTTATTCAGACGCGCAACTCGTTAGCGTGGCGCATTGTGGTCGCTAAACAAACCGTCAGGACGCGTAGTCCTTCAATGCATGCCTGATTTTTCTACCATCAAGTTATTTTCTCTACTCTGTCGTGTGAAATCGTCGTACTTTTTGTTTGGATTTCTTATTTTTCTATCCTTTCTGAATTACGGTATTTTTGTGTTCTTTAAAGTGGCATTCTAACCTATATTCCTTCATGGGATGAAGACATTTCGTAAATTGTGGGTACACTTGCAGCACGACTGCTTACTTCAAATACAAACGTTATGTTCGATCTTCTTTTGCTATAAGTGTTTGCCGTGATTATGAAATTATGTCTAAGAAAGAATTAATTCTGCTATTCAATTTCGGTTTGAAATTACTTGCCATTATAAGACTTAACATCATATGCCTTGGAGTGACGAGCGCAGTTCAGCACCACGCAGTGCTTTGTAATTTGAAGTTCTGTGTGGGGTTGCTTCTGTTTATGGGCAGGCGTGAGCTTACCATCAGGTAAGCAAGCTGCTCGTTTAGTCAATCGTCAAAATTAACGAAGATTACACATAACTTTAAACGTAGTAGACTTTTTTTTTCGCGGGGAAAAACAAGTTTATCGCTACCGCCTCGCCCGGGGGGTGACGGGTCGGTTATGTTGGACATACCGGTTTTACAACCCAGCTTAAAGTAATCCGGAGGAGAAATAGAAAATCCAGATTACCGCTGGGCTGAGTCCCTAACACTATATACATCCTGTACCGGCAATACCAACCAAAAACCCCGCGGTGGCCATCTTCGGCGCATTAGAAACGGCCCCGGCTTCAGCCGGAACCGCCCCTGCGCAGTGCCGCCTTGCGGCCCATCTCTATTTGCGAGGGGGGCACAGAAGCCCCCGCACACTAAAGGACGCCTTCGGCGTCAGCGGCAGCGACGAGGCCAACCACCCGTGCTGCCGTCCATCTCGGGGTCGCACGTACAAGAGTACAAAGGGGCTACTACAGCCCCCCACTGCGAGCCCGCGACCCCCGGTGGCCCCCATTAGTCACCTTTTACGACAGGCAGGGGATACCGTGGTGGAATTCTTCAAACGCCCCCAATCCACAGGGCAGGAGACGCCGGTCAGTCGTCACCCCGGCGCCTCCTACGCCTCATTTGGCTGCGGGAGGGATCGGATTTTTCCCGATCCCTCTCGGCACTCTCCTTCTGCAAGATAACTCTCTCGCAGAAGTGGGCCACCGCACGCCAGGACCTCCGACTGTCGACCATGGTTGACACCACGACCGGCAGTGAGAGGTCTCGTCCGACGACTGCTATGAGAGCGCTGCGCTCTTCGTCCCAGGCTGGGCACACTTCTAAGGTGTACTGGGCCGTGTCCTGCGGACAGTTGTCACAGTGGTGACACACGGCCGACTCTTCTACGCCGACTACTCGACATAGGTACTCTCCAAAACAACCATGGTTTGTAAGCACCTGCGTCAGTCGAAATGTCGGCGCACCGTGGCGCCTGTCTAGTCATTGGTCTAAGACAGGGCGCACTGCCGCGACGGTCCTCAGACCCGCTGTTGGGTTTTCCAACCTAAGACGCCACTCCTCCACGGCGGCTCTACGGAGATAACTACGCATGGCGTCCATCTCTCTTGGGGCCGGTCTTTGCTCGCGCCTGAACGCCGCCTCTCGCCAGTGAAACATGGCGGAGAGGGCCTTGGCGTCCAGATCCCACGGCAGAAATCCGGCCAATACGCAGGCCGCCTCGTATGAAATCGTACGGTAGCCCCTAATCGCCCGCTGCGCCACTACTCGCTGTGGCCTGCGCAGGAGAGCGACGCATCGGTCGTTCAGGGACTCGGCCCACACGGGACTGCCGTATAGGGCCATAGACCGCACGACTCCGACATAGAGCCTTCGGCAAGGGACACCAGGACCTTCCAGGTTGGGCTACAGGCGACTAAGGGCGCCCGCTGCCCGGGAAAACTTGGTCCTCAATTTTTGAAAATGGGCGCGAAATTCCCACCGACTATCAAGAATCAATCCCAAATATTTCATTATTTAGCCAATGGGAATCCGAACCCCGTCAACGACTATGTGGGCACCGGTCGGTGGCCGCTTTCGAGGCCCATGAAAACAAAGTGCCTCGG
Source organism: Mimas tiliae (assembly GCA_905332985.1). NCBI lineage: Eukaryota > Metazoa > Arthropoda > Insecta > Lepidoptera > Sphingidae > Mimas > Mimas tiliae. Next base: position 4,916,216 of record HG995251.1, read on the forward strand.
TCTTTTCAAGGGCCACCGTCAAACCTATCGTCGAATGCGGCTGACAAAGTGACCGGTGCCAACCGCCGCCAAAATCGCGGCTTCCTAGAAAGTCTCGGCAGACGCTGTTACCAGCGTATCGTCAGCATAGCATGTGATGCCGACTCCCCCAAGGTTGGCACCCAATCATACCCACATGAGAGGGCCTAGAACTGACCCCTATGGAACCCCGCAAGACATAGCTCTTCGGTGCCACCCGTTGGCCACCTGTGCCTTAACCCGTAGAATCGCGTGGATCGTGGATCGGCCTCTTCGGAACCCGAACTGGCAATCTGCTAAGTTCGGACCGACCCTCTCATCTCGATGAGGCGAGCGTGAATAATACGCTCGAAGAGCTTGCATATCTCGTCAAGCAACACGATGGGCCGGTAGGCCGACGGCGACTCTGCGGGCCGTCCCTCTTTCTTGAGCAGGACGAGTTTCCCTGTTTTCCAGCGGGACGGGAAGACGCCCTGCTCCAGACACGAGGAGAAAAGGCCGCGTAGCCTCGGCCCAAGGTGCTCGAGGGCTAGAACCCAGGCTTTACTGAGTATGCCATCGAGCCCCGGGGCCGTGTTTTTACTCCGCAGCCGAAGCACTGCCGCCCGCAATTCAGCGGGCGAAACCTCTGGGATTTCCCTTGCCAAATTGACTGACTCGCGAGGCGCCATCGGAGGAGGAGTGGTCTCCACGGTGGCCGGGAAAAAGGTTGCGACGACTTCGGCCAAAAGTTCTGGCCGGAGACCCTGCGACAGCGGGGGCGCCGGTGGACGAAGCTTGTTCATCGCTAAGCGATACGGACGCCCCCACTGGTCACTGTCGAGAGTCTGCAAAAACTCTCTCCTCGCCACAGCCTTTGCTCGCTTTATGGCCACCTGCAGCGCTCTCTTTGCGTCTTTGTAAAGGCTGCCGCTCCTGGTGAAACGTAGTAGACTGACGCAGTAGCGCAGTTGTAATGCCTACGCGGTAGGACTGCTGTGCTGAGGTCTCGGGTTTGATCCCCGGGTCGGGTAAAGTGATATCGGGTGTTTGTATCATGAAATGCTTAGTATCAGCCTGGGGTCTGGAATTGTGCCCGATATGGCGAAAGGTTCGCCCCCTATCACATCATGGGACGGAACTAAGCGCTGGCGGAATGTGGGTGTACTAGTTACACCTATGTCTACCCCTTCGGTGAGTGCAGGTGTGAATGTGTATTTAATCGTAGTATTCTTCTACATACATTTCAATCAGGAAGTACAATACCTTAAAAGTGTTTTAAACACCGCACACCCCACCTGTCTACGATACACTACAGTGTATCGTAGATTACAATATTATAGTCTACTAGCTTTTGCTCGCAGCTCCGTCCGCGTGAACAGCTTTTTCCGGGATAAAAAGTAGATTATGTTCTAAACCAGGTCATGATGTGCTAAATTTCATTTAAAACCGTTCTGCCGTTAAGTCTTGATTGACTAACAAACATCCAAATTCAAATATCCACACTTTCAGATTTATAATAATAGTAGGATAATTTAGAACTATCCATATCAATCGCTTCAAATGTCTTTTATGCGGGCTATCACTTCATTATCCAAGTAGCCTGGCTGCTGTTTTCAAATAACACTCTTTTAATAGAAGGCATTTTGACGTAATTATGTGTTAACATACGCCGGATATCATTAGATTCCAATTATTGTTCACCCTTTAGTTTCTAATTTTTGTTGTCATGGCAACGACTTTCGGGTTAAATATCAGCTATAATGAGATTGTACGTTTTATCCAGGTTTTATTAATACCGGTGTCGTACTTAGACGCCATGTTTCAAAATAATAGTTAAAAACGAAATTAAAAATAAAATAGTTTTTTTTTGTTGTTTCTGTATGCTGGCCATTATTTTATTAAGTGCTAGCATTAAAACTATTACTTTCGACAATCTTCGCTATTTACCATTTGTGTACCTACGAATCTTTATTCCGGTTTTCCGATCCTTGTCAGGTAATGTATTTTTAACAGTATTCACCACCAAAAATACACAAAAACAAAATCATAATCATAGATCAAATTTATCAAACTCAGTTTACCCGAATAAAACTGTTTTGTCTATTTCTGCCGCCAAGCAGCAATGTGTAAGCACTGTTGTTTTTCGGTTTGAAGGGTATTGAAGCCAGTGAAATTACTAGGCATTATGAGATTAACAACATAGATCTCGAGGTGATGAACGCAACCCAGTACCATGTAGTTATTTTGAATTCACAGTTCTGTCTAGTGTTGTATATGTTTATGGGCAAGCTCCTACCATCAGGCGAGCGACTTGCTCGTTTCGTCATTGAGGCTAGTAAAAAACTCATAAGTAATTATAAAATTATGGTTTGGGCATGTAGAGAGGATGGATGAAAGAAGATTGACGAAACAAATATACATGGCGAGTGTGAATGGTACAGTTGGCTGGGGAAGGCCTCGGCGAACTTTCATAGATCAAGTTGGAGATATTCTCGAGAAAGGCCACATCAGGAGTACCCTACACCGACGTCAATGTATGAAAAATTTAATGAGAGTGAATGAGGCAAAAGAGGTATACAATGCAATGGATATTCGTTGTATCTGCCTACCTCTATGGGATACAGGCGTGAGTCTATGTATGTATGAATGTATGTAATTATAAAATACAATTTATAATCTTTTAATCGACCGCTAAAGTTTTGTAATACTAATGAAGTCAAAATCGAATTACAAAAACAAATTCTTCGCAAAAAACGACATCATTCTATGTACTTATGAGCACAGTTGGGTGATTCGAGAATATGTCTAACTAATTACATGTTGTTCGACATTATGTATGTAATTTTCTTATTCCGGAGCATAGCGGTCAGTGGTTCGACATCTGGCCGATGACTGTTATTACAGTAGCTTCACGGTATTGTAATGTACCTTTCTCTTTGATTTATCGATAGGATGTCGAAGATTAAGGGACATATGAAGTACGCAGTTGCGATCTTTTAATTTTATTATTGATACTCAACATACAACAGGTTGAAAGGATTAAATATGGGTTTTGTGTATTTTTATTCAAAATACCAATATTTATAATTCGCCTTTTTTATCCGAATTCAGATGTGGAATGTCGCAATTCATCTGTAAGTCTATACAGAAAACCGATGTGAGGGGAAGGTCGCTGTTGCGTTTAGTGTGAGTGAGAATACCGGAGGCCCATTTGCTAGTTTGCTGACCTCTGCTATAAAAATTCAGGTTTTAGGCTATTCAAATTGATGTCGTCATCCATGCAGGATATGGTACCTACTCCAAAATGAGGTGAGAGTTCTACTAGGTGGTAGGTCCTTGTATGCGAGAGGCGGCAGAAATAGACAAACCGGTGGTACCAACCCATACGGATTAGGCGAGCGACCTTCGTTGAGCGATGAGCGATTTGTCATTCAAGCTAATTTAAAAAAAAAATACGAAATGGCTTAAAATCCCTCATGCCATAGACATTAGGGGACAGGTCTCGACAATCTTTATGGCTGTCTGAACGTAGCCACGAGAGCAGCTATTGTTTTCAAGATACTAAAGGGTGACGCATGCTTAGAGGGCATCTGAAGGAATTAACTTCAGAACGGCCATAAAAATTGTCGAGACCTGTACCCCTAACGTCTATGGCATGAGGGATTATAAGCTATTTCGTCAACTTTTTTTTAAATTAACTAAGAGTTCTACCTACATACATATACTTAGACCACCAGTAACTGCCAATATAAAAAAAAAAATCAAGGACACACCACGTTCTTCTTTTTTCTCAAATCAAATTACTTTTTGTGACAACGCAGACCTTGCTGCTCGAAAGCCTAATATACAGTATAATAGAATTCAATTACACACTTGAATCATAATAAAAAATCAACGTGTATTACGAAATCACGAAATGAATAATGGTCTGCATTCGTATGGAGTTCCGAATTTAGCTTTATTTTGCTCAAGTTTCCTTTTACACAGAATACAAAACACATATTTATATTAAAAATATTATTATTTTTATTCGCAAAGCATAATATAGTATAGTATCACACCTGTATGACCGAAAGGATAGACAGAGGTGTAACTAATGTTTCTCACCAATAGAGTAAGTCATTCTTGTGCAATCGAACACTTGAATATGAGGAAAATTAAACTTAGTTTATCGATATAAAAATAATGCAAGATGTCAAGATGTATTACGGTATATAATAAGAAGTCGATTGAATATGTTTACATCATAATGAAGCATTATATTTCTAAACGTTACGAAATTGATAGACAGATTTTAATACGATACTGATTATTGAATTACAAAATGGACAGACATAAGAAAGAAACTTGTAATTATATCTGAATGCTTCTCATTACATTGGCCTTGTCAAAGTATAAAAACGGTAGCGACAATACAATGAGCTAATCATACGGGCCGCAACAAACTTATATAGGAAGGAGACATAGTGACGGAATGTTTAGTGAACAAATTGTATTTTGTTGGTCATCGGCTTGTAATGATGAGTTCCGTCTTATTAGTTTCTTTTCGCCTTAGCGGATAACTTTAAACTAATAATAATAATAATAATACACCAAACAGTCACACACATAGTCCTGACCCCACACTAGGTAAACCTGTGTTGTGGGTATCAGGAACTACGAGGGACTTGCGGTCCCACAACACCCAGACCCGAGACCAATATTTGTGGTTCACACAAACATTTGTCTCGGTGTGGGAATCGAACCCACGGCCTCTCGCTTCGCAGCCGACTACTCGCCCGCTGCGCCACTAAACCAGAACTATAGGATACTTTACCTCTATAGGGAAATATTGTCTTTCACCCACAACAATAAATCTTTGGATGTGAATAAGGGATCTGGTCCGGACAATATACCGCCATTTTTCCTCAAACATACAGCGGAGACCATAAGTGTTCCACTATGTTATATATATAACCTTAGCCTACACGAAGGTCACATACCTCAAATTTGGAAAACTGCAAACATTACGCCGGTATTTAAAAGTGGTGCGAAAACAGAAGTAATTAATTATCGTCCCATTTCTTTACTGTCCACTTTATCCAAGGTCTTGGAACGTTTAGTACACAACGCCATTTACCCCGCACTACATAACATTATTATCCCGCAACAGCACGGTTTTGTTAAAAAGCGTTCGACAGTTAGTAATCTTTTATTATATACCAATTTTTTGTTTGAAAACATCGATAATAGATTTCAGACAGACTCAGTTTACACAGATTTCTGCAAGGCTTTTGATAAGGTGGATCACAAGATACTTCTTCAAAAAATAGCTTACAATGGGATTCGTGGGAACTTATTACGATGGTTCTCCTCGTATGTCACAAACCGAACACAACGTGTCGTCACGCACGGTTACTCCTCCAATGGCATCAGTGTGTCGTCCGGCGTACCGCAGGGTTCCATACTAGGTCCACTTCTTTTCATCCTATTTATTAATGACATAAACGAGTGTTTCAAAAATACATCTTTCTTGCTTTACGCAGATGATCTCAAAATTTATCGGACTATAAACAGTATGGAAGATTGTGACAAATTTCAACAGGATCTAGACCGTCTTTCCGTTTACTGCCAGATAAATAAGTTACAGTTAAGTATCTCAAAGTGTAAATCTATAACATTTTCTAAAAAAAAACACGACATTAAATTTACTTACCGCCTCTGCAATTCTCCTTTAGATTCAGTTTCCGTTATTAAAGATCTCGGCATTACTTTCGATTGTAAACTTCATTTCGATGTACATGTTACCAATATCATAAATAAAGCATTTCAACTGTATGGCTTTGTCATGCGAACGTGTAAAGATTTTAAGAAAGTTAATTCTTATTTAACTCTTTTTAAAACACTTATAAGATCTCAAGTGGAATATGCGACGCAGATTTGGAGCCCTTTTTACCAAAAATACAAGGACCAAATTGAGTCTGTTCAGAAAAAGTACCTTCGTTCTGTTAATTATAAATGTTCTCGCTCCCGATCTTCGTATCATAACCTTCTTCTGAAGTATTCTTTACCCAATTTAGATAATAGACGCATAATGCTGGATGTAATATTCCTTTTCAAAATCTGTAAAAACTACATTGATTGCAATCAATTAACTAATCAAATATATTTACGTATTCCTAGTAGTTCAAAACGTATTCGTGATGCGTACGTACACCGAACATTTGCCCCCAAACCATGCAGAACCAATGCTGGGGAACGTGCCCCCTTGCACCGTATGATGAAATCATATAACGAGTGTTTCTCTGATATTGATCCTTTTGTTATGTCGTTGTATAAATTTAAGAAAGCTGTACTACGTAAATTATCGTAATTAATGAAATATGTGATGTGATTAATTAGTCCTAAATATTATTATTGTTGCTTGTAGCTAGTTTTTGCTCTGTACTGCACTACAAAACTTACTTTGTGGATAATGATGCTGGTTATGTAATTAGTTAAGATGTCTAGATAAGTATTAATATGTAAATCATTTGTTATTGCATAATCGTTTTTTGTCCTGAATAAAATAAAATAAAATAAAATAAATAAAATAAACAATGAGCTTGATGACTTAAGGTCTGTGCGCTCATACAAAAAGCTACGGTGGTTGAGGTATCAGGCGGCAGAGACACAGTGAAGCGGCAGTTTTAATGGTTTTACATACTATATACATACGCACTCTGTCTGTATCCTCGAAGGGGTAGTTAGAGGTGTAAATAGTACACCTACATTTCACCGAGCTTATTTCCATCCCATCATGTGATAGGACACAATTCTAGACTCCAGACTAATACTAAGCGTTTCGTGGTAGAAAAACCCAATATCACTTTTATCCGACCCGGGGATCGAACTCGAGACCTCAGCACAACAGTCGTGCCGCGTAAGCATTACAACTGCGCAGGCAGTGTGAAAATGGTTTTAATTTATTTATATTCCGCGGGTTTGATCCCCACATCCAGATAAATATTTGTCTGATCCATAAGTATTTGTTTCGGGTCTGGGTGTTGTGAGACCGTAAGTCTCTCGTAGTTCATGATACCCACGCCACAAGACTCATAACTTACTGTGGGGTTAGGGCGCTGTGTGTGATTGTTGGGTGTTATTTATCAATTTATCTTAATTTTCATATTATGTATACAGATTTTTTACCAAAGCTAAAATTTTTATTCTGAAAAAGAAACTCCAAGCTAAAATGTTCACGTCCTATAAAAGAAAAATATCTTCGTTTATAGTGCCTTTTCTACTATTTTACAAACATTGCCACAAACAAATGTTGCAGATATAAATGAGCCGTATCTAACGGTGTTTCTAGCAATTTTCAGTCTTTATTAAGGTGTACTGCAGCTATTATGCAAATATTAACCACAAAAGGTCTTGTTATATTATTTTTATTATAGTATTATAATGTTAATAGTGTGTTGAAATGCCTTCCAGAAAGTGCCTGTTTTTGAATTGGATTTCATATTTAGTCTTTTATGTGGTTTAAAACATAAACTATGGCGATACTTTTGGCATGTTCTAATAAGGACATTATGTCTACTGTTTTAAAACCAGTTTATAATTACTATTTTGTAATAGGATTATAAAATATCTACATATCAGTAATGTTTTCTTTTGTTTTGCAACCTTTTTTTTTGTTTTACTACTCTGTAGAACAAGAATTAAACAAAATAATCATCTCATATCATATTTAGATACTTATTTAACTTCATTTATAATAAACTAGCTGTCCCGCGCGGTTTCACCCGCAACATATAGTTAAAACCAGATTGCAGCGCCACCTACCGGGTCCAGTTGTGAATCTCAACCATCCAGGGCGCCACCCAAATGCATACAAAAAAAATCATTCAAATCAGTCCAGCCGTTTAGGAGGAGTTCAGTGACATACACTCGTACAGTAGAATTATATACACAAAGATAATTCTAGTTCCTGCTACTATTATAAATGTGAAAGTTTGGATGTTTGTGAGTTTGTGAATTTGGATGTTTGTTAGTCAAACATGCTTTAAAGTTGAACGGTTTTGAATGAAATTTGGATTTGACTTTAAGACTTGATGTGCGACAGTTGGATGTTTTTATTAATTACTAGCTTTTGCTTGCGGCTCCGGAGCTAAAAGGAGCCCATGTCCTAATCCAGGTCTACCTATATGATAAATTTCACCCAAAATCGTTCAGCTGTTAACGCTTGATTGACTATTGAGTATGTTGTAGACTGCTTGGTAGAGTAGCAGCTACTGTCCACGTCGTATGAAAATAAACGTCAGTGCGTAACCAACTGTCAAATGCTTGAATTGTTCTCTTGTATTTCTATTGAATAATATAATATAATCCATATCTAACACTAAGAAACATCCGAATTCACAAACAACCACACTTTCACATTTATTATAGTTAATATAGTAGGAGCCGGATTAAATGAAACGCCTTGCCAATTTAAAACACAAGATGAAAACGAAAACTTACCCAGCATAACCTCAAACAAATATTTCTAAAGATAAATACAAAAGATAATTCCCTGAACCTGAGGCATTAATCACTAATTGCATCCACACGATTTGCTGCCAACACTTAACGGCAATGTGTATCATAAGTTACTGCGATAGTTAGATGAATGGGCGCGCTATTCACGCGCGGTATTTCAATATTATCGCGAACCTTGTCAGGTGAACAATGGCTCTATAGCTATGAGATGAAGTGCCATCGTTAGTCAGAAAAACTGAGCTTAACCGCGCCATACAAGCTTCGATCGATGATATGAGACTATACGATTAAAATGTTGCAATTGTAGACTTTAATACCTGTAAATTATGTTAACATACATACGCACTCACGCCTGTAAGAGGTGTAACTAATACACATTTCGCCGAGCGTATCTCCGTCCCATGATGTGACAGGGGCCGAACCTATCGCCACACTGTGCACAAATTCCAGACTCCGGGTTGATACTTAGCTTTTTGGTAAAAGAAAAACCCAATATCACTTTTATCCGACCCGGGGATCGAACCCGAGACCTCAGCGTCAGCTTCAGTCGTAACGCATACGCAATATAACTGCGCCACCGAGGCAGTCTATGTTAACCAATAATGTCATATTTTGATATCGCGGGGAAAACGATACTCTACCCTGACGAGAGCCGAGTTGATTTTGTTGAGCTTATCGATTTTACGATCCAGTATTAAGCCGCCTTGGAAAGATAGAAAACATCGGAAGAAACGCTGGAAAGAGTCCTTACCTCTACAACACTAACCAAAACTCCGCGTAGGGCATTTATTTATTCCCCAGTTAAACAGACCAGCGTGCAGCCCGCCTGATGATAAGCTGTTACTGCCACCCATAAACTTCAGCAAAGCCATATCTGGCGCATTAGGATCGGCCCCAGGCTCCTAAGGTAAGACGCGCCCCGATTTCGACAGGAACCGTCCCTGTATTGTGAAGCTTAGCGGCCGGTCTAAAAAACAAAATTCGTCAATCGAAATTACAGAACTGCTCTGAACGTGGTCATCAAATACTTTCGAATCAAGTTGTAAAAGCCATGTTATAAAAAATGAAACTAAACCATTTATAATAACTATTTTCGAACACAATGGTGATATCAAAGGTCGCCGTGACCGATGGAATTGTGTCAAGGATTCATAGTTGCACGTTTTGTATGTATGCCAAATGTTCTATGTAGTAGTAAAAGGCTAGGGTATTGTGTCTTTCTTAGTTACGTGTATTTCTATTTGTTCCTTTTTACTAACCTACATTTCGACGCCTTAGAGACCATTTTTGTGTGAAGTATTTACTACACAGAGTTACTTAAAAAGCGAGTCTTCAGCATTCCAGTGCCAGCCGTTCGTACCTCTTTTGCAAAGCGTCTATCACTCTATCAACATCCTCACATTTACAATAAAACTTGTCACGCATGCGACATTAAATCTTTATCACGTAGTTCAGCTAAACTCAAGATCAAAATATGGTTACTCGGTCTATCATACCAACAAACCGAAGAAATACTCACTAACTCATAACGCTTTCCAATTACCCACCGACTCACACTTACGCACGCACTTACACAATCGTAGATATATGTATACTCACTCGCGCGCGCACACACACACACACACACACACACACACACACACACACACACACATACACGCATACGCGCACACGCACACACACGCACACACACACACACACACACACACACACACACACACACACACGCACACACACACGCACGCACACAAAAAAACACACACACACACACACACACACACACACACACACGCACACAAGCGCGCGCGCGGGCACGCTCCCACCCACATACGCGCGCGCTCACATATAGAATAGATTTTATACCTATGATTACACCCACTATTTTTAATTCTAAATTAAATTTAAATACTAAGTATACGCGGGTACCTATGTCTCAACAATTGTAGACATTATAAGATTGAAATAGACATGTACTATGTCGATGAACACAACTGTCAGTCTCCACTCAGATCTTCGCGATACAGGCCCTGAGCCTAGTGCAAAGATCGCTGCTATCTCACTGACTGTACAATTATGTTGTTTATGGATAACATCTATACTATAATATTGTTTGTACTTAATGCTTTCTGGAAATAAATACATTTATTATTTATTTATTTATTTATTTATTATTCTTTCTACGTGGCGTTATCCCGTCTTGGTGCTAAGGTCCACCTTCCTACTTAGACTCTTCTGGTTCATCCCGTCTTGAGACATGGTCTGTATTGAGACAATGGGGCTCATGTCTTTTTCTAAAACGTCAAGCCAGCGTTTTTGGGCCGCCCGCAGTAACGTTCCGCTGTGCGATGTGACACGGGCATTTACGACCGACTTACTCCTGTGGTTTTCTTTTAGTGAAGGGTTTTAATCTACCAAAAAATTACATAGAAATACGGGTCGAAATACGGATGTCGGATACGGAGAATTACGGATCTAACCCGAGACCTCAGAGTCAGCCTTAGTCGTAACGCATTAACGTACGCATTACAACTACGCCACCAAGGCAGTATTCATAATAAATACTTGCGTATTTATATTTAGATTGCGATTTTTTTGAATTTGCCTGTATGATGAGACAAGCAGGTCGCTCACCTGATTGTAAACGCCACGGATGTAATTTATATTTATTGCATATAATGAGCCTGCTTCTAAGAAGTATTGTAAAAGTAATATTTTTGGTAAGTTTGTTAAAACCTAAATAAATAATTTAGGAAATGTTGGTGAAACCGGGCATTAGACTCTTCAAAATTGCTGACATTAGCCATAATTATAATGGAACAAACTTTCTACTGCATAGAAAGTAGTTCAAGTGTGATATTATGATACTATACTATTAAGATTAGAGTGCATCCTAAAACGGTAAATCTTGCGTTGATTAAGTATTTTCCAAAAACATATATACCCCAAGAATATCATATATATAAATGTTCTCTTAATAAAAAAAAAACGAAAAACTTTTTGCAAAAGTAAATTATATTTACAGCTCAAGTATAAGGTTTTCAATTTGTACGCTTCAGTGAATATTATTACAACAAATAATTTGACTTAGGAGATCAAGTTTATTAGGAAGGACTCTGGTAAGCCAGGCAGAATGAAGAATTTGTCTTTAGTATGTTTTAATGAAGATAGAATTTCATTTGCACATTTCAATACTGGAATTATAAAGATTACATCATAGTGCATTTAGGAACATCGTGCAATAATAGTAAAACTTGATTTTTATAACGTAGACGTATTAAAAGGGCGTTTCATTAATTTTTAATTAGAACATGCGAGTTTCCACTTTTTAATTAAGTATTGTGGTGATATAAAATTTTATTATCTACTAACTTTCATATAAAATTATGTGTCTCGGAGTGGAAGGCGGTTAATTCGGTAGGTTTTAATGTACTAAAGTGTCATAAAATTTCACCTGTGAACCTTTTGTGTTTAATATTCCCTTAATTTTGTTATAAAATGTATCTAACACGGTTTAAATTTGAATGAAGTTTCGCTTGTTTATTGAATTCATGTTTTGCTTATTGTCACTTGCCAGGATAGCGAATATCATGCATTAAGTTTTGCAGATATACTTCTAACTTTTTTCCTGGCATTAAACCGGCTTGGTACAAGACGACACTGTCAGTCTTCCTATTTTAAGTCTACTTCAAAAAGGAGGTTCTCAATTCAATTTCCAACTAGTGTTAGAGTCGCGCTTAAGGCAGTTTTGGCTACAACTCGCAGCTTCCCGCTTCACAGCCGAATACTCACCCACTACGCCTCGGAGGTTGTCAAATATTTATTTATGGTAGAAGACGGCAAATGATCAAGTTGGGCACCAGAAGGCCAATTCTCGTAATTTTAGGGTCGTAGGCCCCCTGTACGCGATAGGCCATTTGGGTTGGTGCCACCGTTTTAACTATTTCTGCCGCTAAACAGCGGTGTGTATGCACTATTTTGTTTCAGTTTGAAGGACATCAAAGCCAGTGAAATTACTGGGCATTATGAGGTTTAACAACGTATGTCTCGGTGTGACGATCAACAGTCCAGTGCCATGCAGTGTTTTGTAATTCAAAGTTCTATATGTTGTATCTGTTTATGGGCATACGCGGCGCTTACTATTAGACGAGCGATATGCTCGTTTCGTCATTCAAGATGATACAAATAAACTAAAAAGATTCTGTTGAAGACTGCCTCGGTGGCTCAGTTGTAATGCTTACACGTAACAATTGAGGCTAGCGCTGAGTTCTCGGGTTCGATCCCCGGGTCGGGTAAAGTGGTATTGGGTTTATCTATTATGAAATGCTTAGTATCAGCCCGGAGTCTGGGATTTGTGCCCGGTATGGCGATAGGCTCGCCCCCTATCACATCGTGGGACGGAGATACGCTCGGCGAAATGTGGGTGTGCTGGTTACACCTCTGCCTACCCCTTCGGGGATTACGGGCGTGAGTGCGTATGTAAATAGATGGAAATGCTCCCATTATTGAAAACGATAATATACGTATATTATTTATAATTAAGTGTAGTTCGTGACGACTGAATCGACACTAATATTACATGTTTGCCTTTATAAAGTAGTAGACGGGGGTTGACAGATTTATTAACTCCATACATTATAGTTGCGTGACCTTTCCAGTGACAGCTAACGCAAACAAAGGGGAATCATCATTGATTTTACAAACATAAGTAAACTTTGTATACCTTATTATTGTGTTGGGAAGGGTTTTATGGCATAAAGGGATTTATTAATTTTGGTAATGAACCTAACTGGAAAGTGACAAAGGCCGGGATTATGCCAGCCAGAATATGAACGTTACGAGTGTACAGCGTGGCTCTACCAGAAGCAAAGATATTACATATTAGGAATCATGTTGGAATACCTTCATCTCCTCTGGTGTATAGTTTTTTTATAGCATAGCCGGCAAACGAGCATGTGGATCACCTGATGGTAGATCTCTACCGCCCATGCAAAAAGCCGCTACTTTACATCGGTTTTTTGTATAACAGTAGCAACAATCCGGTCAAGTCTGCCCTTTTATGCTGTAGACAAAACTATCAATTGCGTGGCTTTACCACTTGATTATATATGAAATAAGATAGACGAAATAATGAAGGAATGCCGATTCTTATTATTGGCCTATTTAGTAAAATGCTTTCCTCCGTCGACGTCCCAAACATGTTTTGGCAGATCCCGACTACATCACAATCGCTATCGAAGCAGCACTTTCCTTGCCCAACCCGAATCGCAATAATAATACGCGACCCCGACATAGGACACGCCTGCGAGTCCAAAGAGCTGCCACAACTGACCCTCGGCATAATGATGTGCAGAGGCGGCCTTAAACTATACTCCCCAGCGATTGCTCAAGCTGAGGTCTGAGCCTTCAAAAGGCGCCTCTGTGCTTAATCGCTACTAAATACACTATACATATTTCTGGCTAGAGCGACATAAGCACCGGCTTTATTGTCAGGTGAAGCTGTAAAAGCAATATATGCTAACAGCATAAATCCATTCGATAAAAAAACGGCAATATACTTCACCATCTAAAATTTTAGCATTAAAAACATCACATTATCACAGAAGATGCTCCATGTTAGGAGAGTATATTAACAGGCACTCTATATGACACCTTCGGGACACGTTTAGACAACAAGTTTCGGACAAAGAATAAACAGGGATTCGTCGAACAGAATGGGTGTATTCGGATGAACAAAGTTCTGAGTAGCTAAGTTAGAAAGGCATCATAGAATTCTAAGAAACTTGTAAAGTACCTACTGTAAATTTTGTTGTAAACATTAACTGTTTATTGATTGAACAGGTTACGAACACTGGTGACAGAAAGTAAGAAACGGTGTTCCGGACGATATTCTGAGGGCTTAACTTAGATTATTCAAAACTGTATTCGCCCGATTTCGCCCAATGATAGTTAATAATTAACCGACGAAAAAAAAAGTAAAAGTAACCTAGTGTGGGTTAAGGACTATGTGTATGATTTTGGGTGTATTTATTTATCAGTTTGATTTAGTAACAAGCACGAAAAAATACTCACATGCCATAATAGACGCATGAATGCCTACGAGTACCCGCAATTGTCTAGGTAAATTTTAATCTTTGATGCATTATTCTAACATTCTGTTGTTTAGCAAGAAAGGACATAAAAGTGTCTAAAAAAGTAAAAGAGTGTCTCCAAATATTAGGGGTGATACGTTTATACTAGCGTGGCAGTTAGAAAGGATTCCCTGGTGAGCCCTACAGAACTCTTGTTTAGTTTTATTTTGCGAAAAAACGACATGGGATCGTAACGATTTTAGTTCAAGGGTTCTTTGAAATCTCTAAATATGTGTGAATTATACGCATGGATATTAGCTAACGTGTCTTATTGCAATTTGTGTTATCTATTTAAGGCTCTAAGGACCTACAGTAGATTTACAGATCAGAAAATTCTTAATGTTAATAATATCAGCTCTGTATTAGATAATCAACGTCAATATGTCAAAAAAATGTCAACGTTCTCGCGGCCGATCACCCACAAGATGGACAGACCTCATTAAATCCTGTACAAAGAGTTCCCTAACTGAATGCACACGCAGTGCCACAAATAGAGAGAAGTGGAGAAGTCTCGCAAAAGCTGTAGCCAACATAACAGATGATCCATGACCACGACCACTCCGCCAGGAGTGTACGACTAAGAAGAAGAAGAAGAATTAGATAATAGATGTACCTGCCAGTCTATTTATGTTATTATATGGAATAATACCTTAGACTCTTTGCATCACCCTAGGTTGAGTGATAGCGAATTCCTTTGGCTTGAAGTCCTCCTGTATATGAATTAAATTTTGTATGCAGTATAAATAAAAACATAAATATTAATTTTGAAAATACCTTATTCACTATGGAAAAAGATATAATACTAAACATAATTTGGAACCTATTTCCAATAGCAATTTTACATTTCCAACAGTTTGCCAAGTACAAGACATTTTTGTAGTTATACACGCATTCACCAACTGTGCTTGACCTGTCCCGCATTTGCTAGCTACATATATTGAACAGCTCTATCCGAAGTAGGGTAACTGATTGTGAGGGTTTTTAGTAAACTGGTTGGTCGTGAGAACATGCTACATTTACACCACCGACACCCGGTCTATTGTTTATGAACAGTTAATTATGTTTTTACAACACATTTCCTTTTTAATATGGAGCAGTGGACTGCAAACAACCAAGTGGGTCACCTGATGGTAAGTGATCTCCACCGTCCATGAACATCCACTATCCCTGTAGAATCATGGACGCGTTACTGGCCTTAAAGGAAAGAGATCATTAAGGGATTGGGAAGAGGAGGGGGATTTGATCCTACTGATATCTTATAGGCAAACCGCTGGCTACCGTTAACCTACTACTAACCTACCGTTCTTTTTTATATTCATTTATTTTGAGATACGACATGCGAGCCAATGATCTCACTAAGGAGGATGCTCCAGATGGGGCGAAGACAAAATGTTCAAGTTAGGCGGTCCCTGTTACTAAGCCGGGATAAGTCTGGCCAGAAAGAAAATATATATTATTAAATTATATTTTAAATTTTTGTGGTGAAGACCCTGTCTGTACTCATGTGCATATATTTCTTGCAACATAGAACACATCAACCAAAGAGGTTTTTACATCAAGATGGCTAAACACTAATAAAGCAGTCCTACCAGACTGGCTGGAGGGTATATCAAATGAACGCTCCTCGGACCTCCCGGCGACAATTTACGCGCTGCACTCGCCATGATTGTTGACTATCCACACCAGATTACAAGTTGCAGTGCAGCGCTGGCTGAATTTAGATTTTTTTTATTGGATGCGAGTTTTCGTTCGAAATTTTAATTTGAAATGAAATTTTATGTATATTTTTTCGGTGTTGTGATCGCCAACATTCAGAAGAGTTTACAAGGATGAAAATAATATCAAAAAAGAATATATAACTATACCTAAATAATACCAGTTCTGTAATCCCACTGCAGATCCGGAACCAGACCCTTTACTAATGTGATATGATTTTTGTAATCCTGTTTCATGCTAGTTTTTAATTCCTGGTGAATTTAAAACTGGGTTTAATGAAGCATTTTTTTTTACAGTACCATACAGTTTCATACAAAGCAAACGTGTCGCTGTATGCAATCTGAATTGCATCACGAGCCCCGGTCTCCTTGTTTGGGTCAACGCAGTGACTTCTTAGTACTAGTTGATAATCTGATAACATAAAACTTTAAATATGCAATATAACTTTTTTATTTTTTGTTATTAGCTTGAATGACGAGACGAGCAGGACGCTCGCCTGGTAACTGCACATTTTTTTGATGCCGGCCGCGTCATTCGAAGCCTATTTATAAATAACAACAACAAAAACTCCAAGGAATCACTAATCCGACCTAATTTCGTGCGCAATATGTCATGAATAACTATCGTGGAGTCATCCAGTTTTAACTTGTGGATTAAATTTAACGATCGTCCTCTTTTGTCATTTTATTGTTATAATAACTTTTATTTGGTTCACATTCGTTAAATTCTTATTTACTAATTTAAAGATTGCTGTTTTTTTTATAGAATTTTTTATTATCTTTTTTTACTAAATCTCTTGGAATATACGAGTTCAAGTTTCATTAATATTTTGATTGTCCGTATCTTACTGGGATTCTATTTATTATGTTATTTTATGTATATTCGATCTAGTTCCGTCTTTTTCCTATAGATCACGAATAAAAAGAAATGTGAAATCGCACTCGATTTTTTTACATATTATGTACCTACATGAAATTTTATAATCACTATTATAACATTTCATGTTTATATGAAAATAAATAGGATGAGACACCTATCTTCAGTTTGTCTTGTACTAGCTTTTGCTCGCGACTCTACCCGCGTAAATTTCTTGTTCCGGGATAAATAGTAGTCTATGTTAGAATATAGAATCCATGTCATGATCTACCTGATCTTTATTGAAAAACGTGTTTAGAAAAAAAACTAAACTCATCGTGATTGTGTGGGAGCGCCCAAATTCGCAGAAATTTGTTTGTCATAATGTTGGTAGTCCTAACACCTTTGGCATAAAGTTTTTTTGCATACTATTGTTTGGCATATCTGTTTTCATTGTCATAAGTATCACTTGCCCTATTTTTTTTCGCATAACTTTAGTTGACTTAATATTTTAATAGGTTAAGGTGCGGCGGGGTGGCCCTTAGGCCTCTATGGCGGCCATTTTGGCCTCCATGTCATGTGTGTGCCAAATCATCATCATCATCAAATTTCATCCAAAACCGTTAAGGCGTGATTCACTAACAAACATCCAAATTCACAAACTCATATAGGACTAGGATAGTAATAAAATAATAATAATATAATAATTTATTTGACATAAAATTGGACAAACACTAAATAGTACTTAAACATGGAATTCATAACATTTATACAAATAAGTGCTGTTGAACCCCGGTGTCCAAATTAAGATTTAACTTGTGTTATGGACACCGTTGCTCATATCTTAAAATAATGATCTTATATTGTTATATTAATAAAAGCTTAGTGGAAGAATTGTGGTAATATAACAATGCTGCATGATTATTTATATATATATATATATATTGTGTGTGTGTGTGTGTGTGTGTGTGTGTGTGTGTGTGTGTGTGTGTGTGTGTGTGTGTGTGTGTGTGTGTGTGTGTGTGTGTGTGTGTGTGTGTGTGTGTGTGTGTGTGTGTGTGTGTGTGGTTACGGCGTACAATTAGTTATGAAAGAAATATAAAATTCAATGTAAGAGACTCTCTATATCACTAGGGAATATATGTTGCAGTATCTATTCATTGAATTATATAAATAATTAGAGATTTTACTGTAATTACGTTTAGCGAGAGTAGTTCTCACAGAAATAACAAGGCAAACATCATAAGAACGACGCTTTTGTAACAAGTTGATGTAGTAGGATTCATTCTAGATTTATTTTTATGGCATAGGCCGGCAAACGTGCAAGTGGGTCACCTGATGGTAAGTGATCTCCACCGCCCATGTACGCCCACAATACCAAAAGAATCATGGGTGCGTTGCCGACCTTAAAGGAAAGGGATAATTAAGGAATTGGGAAGGGGAGGGGGTTTGGGCCTCCGGATATCTCACTCACGCAGCAGCAAGCTGCTACTTTACGCCGGTTTTTTGTGAGACAGTGGTAACGATACGAACGAGCCGGCCCATTCATGCTGTAGACAAAAGTGTCTACAGAGTGGCTCTACCACTCATCACTCACTCATGGATGTTTTGAATTCTTATAAAACCATTAAACAATTAAACCATATAATGTTTTTTATATTGAAATTACTGTATGATGAGTTTCGTAAAACAGTTTCTTGACCCACAATTATTATGGGATTGAGCCTAGAGCTACAAAATATACGTTACATAGTAACCAGACACCTCAACTTCAAATATTACTTTAAACAACACGTTCGAGCGTAGGTCTAGTAAAAATGGTCGGTTTTCGTCTCACAAAAAAATGTACCGTTCACATAAAATTATGTATTTATTACTCATTATTACACGTACAGTAGGTTAGGCTCTGAGTAAATAATAAGTTGAATAATTCTTTAATTGTGTTATGTTATTATGCGTCCATAATTTTCAAACATAAAAATACACATGGGTAAAATCGTATAGCGAAGGTCGTAAACTAGGTATACGTGAGTAGTTCCACCTAAAATCATACTAATATTATAAATGTGAATGTAAGTTTGTTTGTTACGCTTTCACGCAAAAACTACTTAACCGATCATCATGAAACTTTGTACACATATTCTTGGAGGTATAAGAAGTAACATAGGTTACGTTTTATGAAAAAAAATCTATTTGTTTGTTACGCTTTCACGCCTAAATCACTGAACCGATTTTCATGAATTTTGATGTAGAGATAGAGGACCCTGGAGACGGTTATAGGCTATGTTTTATTTCGAAAAAATCTATTCACGCGAGCGGAGCCGCGAGCAAAAGTTAGTAGTTTATAAAATGCCGTAATTCCCTTTTGTTCGCGTTTCTATGGACATTGGGCGTGTTTTGAGAGTAAGTTTTGAGTTTTGGTATTTTTTAAAGCAGTTTATCTGTCAAAGTCCTTCACACACGATGCTTTGCAGGCCTTGGCACCTTTTCCTCGAAGATGTTAAACTTGGGCCTCTTTTCTAATCAGTCTTAAAGACGCTCGCCTGATGGTAAGCGCCATGCCTACCCATACACAGATACAAAACCTCAAAGAACCTTGAATTACAAAGCATTGCATGGCACCGCATTGCGTTTGTCACCACGAGACATAAGTCGTTAATTCGCATAATACCCTGTAATTTCATTAGCTTCAATATCCTTAAAACCGGAACACAACAGTGCTTCCACACTGTTGCTTGGCGGCAGAAATAAACAAACGGTGGTACCAACCCAGCCGGCCTCTCGCATTCGAGGGACCTTGTAAAAGAATTAAGTACAGTTTTTTCAAGTTTATTAAAATGTGAGTGTCGTTCAAAGTAACTAATGGTGATGTGATCAATCTTACCGATCTTAATAAACGAGTGATAAAATTTACGTGAAATTTTAGAATGTCTCGGTTTTGAAAAGAGCCGGTACATAAATACGTACTGTAAGTTGTATGTAATGACTATAAATATGACCACACCTTTCTGTAATACCTTGTTTATATGAGTAACACGATGAGAATGCAACCAAAGTTGGTTTTGAAATAAAACTAGTTTATACGGATTTTATCGCGGTTTAATTTTTATTTTAGTCCCGACGTTTCGAAAGTTTCAGAGAGCACAAGGAATCTGTGACGAGGAACATCTGGCTACTGAGCTACAGCATGTCAAGCGAGTACTGCGAGACAATAAGCTCCAAATTCCACGCCGCCGTCACAGAAACCGAGTGAAACCAGCCACAGTTGAACGTGCCCCTGTTGTATTACCATATGTTAGAGGTGTCACAGACAAGATTGGCTATATACTGAAGCGTGCTTCTATTAAAACTTATTTCAAGCCGCCCAAGTAGATTAGTCAATTTTTACCATCTGTCAAGTGTCACATACCTCTACAAGAACAGGGTGTATATAAAATAGATTGTGACTGTGGACTCTCCTATATCGGACAAACTAAAAGAAGCATAGGGACCCGCGTAAAAGAACACATAGCTGATGTTAAACACCGACGCTCTACGAAGTCTGCAGTTGCTGAACATTCAGATGAAGGCTCCAAACATTACCTTAGATTTGACAAACCACAAATCCTTGCCAAAGAACACCGGTTCCTACCTAGGATGATTCGCGAGGGTATTGAAATTAAGAAACACCCAAATTTCAATAGAGAAGATGGTTGGAAGCTTGCACAAGCCTGGGATCCAATTATACATTTAATTAAATCGGAACCCAAAAGACCAACTGCCAGACCTCAAGATACCGTGAGCTCTTTCTGCGTAGATCGGACTAGTGTCAACTAACTTCTTTTTTAAATAATTAAAAATAAATGTATAATTTTAAAATGAAGGTAGCCATTGTAACATTAACTTTTCGAGACGACCTACACCTCAGTCTCTCCCGTGACCACGAAGGCTGAAGAGCTTTCGAAACGTCGGGACTAAAATAAAAATTAAACCGCGATAAAATCCGTATCAACTAGTTTTATTTCAATGTGTAATATTCGCGTAAACCTATAAAATCACAAAGTTGGTTTATTAGTTGAAATCTCAGGTTCAGGGCCCCTAGCTATAAATCCGCAACGAAACAATGAAGTTCGGAATATACATAGAGTAAAGTAACTATAAAAAATATTACAGTCCCCATTGCGCAGAGGGCGAGTAGCCGGCTGCGCAGTGAGAGGCTGTTGGTTCGATTCCCGCACCGAGACAAATATTTGTTTCGGGTCTGGGTGTTGTGGGACCGCAAGTCCCTCGTAGTTTCTGATACCCACAATACAGGTTAACCTAGTGTGGGGTCAGGACTATGTGTGTGACTGTTGGGTGTATTTATTTATTATTTTTATTTATTACAATAATTCTATTTTTGTATTAATTACTACCACAGGAGGCAACGATAGCCCAGTGGGGAGTGGTACAGACTGTCGAGACGAAAGTCGCAGGTTCGAAACCATCTGCAAGAGCATTCACCTCTGACTATTCTAAGTTACGTGTGTATTAATTGTTAATTATCGCTTGTTTTAACGGTGAAAGAAACATCGTGAGGAAACCTGAATACCTGAGAACGAAGGCATTTAAAGTCTGCCAATACACATTAGGCCCGTGTCCAGCAGAGGGAAGTGTATAATACAGGGCTAGTATTATTATTATAATAATTATTACCACTACAGCTTAGTGTAAGTAAAAACGTATATGAAAAATTATAGATTTTCCTATTTATTGTTGTTTCCTACTAGATAGTATACCTAACATGATCTAATTATTTAGGTATCTACTTCTATACCGGAATTGCGTATCCAAGTAAAACCAATTCAATTAAAAGTACTGGCACATAAATAAAGCTCATAGGCAGCAATAAAAAAGTAAACTTTCATTATTCGAAATTCAAAATGCGCGGCAGAAAAAGGTTCAACATAGTGGTCCCACAGGGTGCGTTTGTCGAGGCCTTCCCGTTTCGGTTTCTGATTACACCGCTGTGTGGGACGGCCAAAAATAAAATGTTTGAACCAAACACATGTCATTTGTCAGCGTTTCGCTCACATGACGTATAGTAATTTACGAGATCCCGCCATTTTGGTTTTTAGGTCGGATTTTACTTGGAAACAAACATTTTCTACAAAACGTTGCAATTTTTATTAAGTCCAATAAACATTTAAAAACTAAGTCAAAAATAACAATTTCTAGTGGTATTTTTATTTTTGACTTTCCGCTGTTTATTGAAGTCGATTTTTAAGTTTTGTTTAAATTTATTGGGGCTTACTTATAAACTTTCTTAAGCACTCATTAGTAAAACAATTTTTTCGTCTCTTTTTAGCCACCTTATAATTCGTGTTGATAGAGAAAAAAAAAGAAAAAGATTTAACTAATCGATGCTTTATGTAACGTATAAGTAGGCTCATTATTGTTTTTTTTTTTGAGTAGGTACGAGTCAGCTATGCCACAGCATTATTAAATTCTAATGCAATAAACAATCAGGGTCCTTAATAGCACGCATAAAAATTTTAGTCATATATTTCTATCGCATAACTTTGACCCATTTTCGCGTTTGCTAGCCTCTGCTATAAAAAATACTTAAAACATGTATGAATACGTTTCCAATACACACGGATTCAATACAACAGTTGCCTTGCCTAGTTTCAACACTAACCCATCTTTTTATTTTTTGTTAATCTAATGTGAATGTATATCTTATATAGCATCACTATAAACCTCAGTGGTTTTCGAATGCATATACTAACGATTATTGTATTTAAATAAATTAATCAATAAAAAAAAAAAAAAAAAAATTGTGTACGGATCTGCGATCACTACTGTGCGCATATTTTGAAATATTTCGTGAATAAGGTCATCCTTACTAGTCACATCATTGTGACAAGTAAAGAAAAACTCGCACTACGGACGCGGGCTAAGCATTCTACAACTTTTTATGATACCTCTCACATCAAGTCTATTTGAATTAATCTTAGCATGAAGAAGTCGTTTTTTTATTAAATTTTAGGTATAATTTTAGTTAAAGAATAAAGTTTATCATTTTATAATTCTATGTAAAATTTTAAACCAAATAAATATACATACGCACTCACGCCTGTAATCGTGGCAGAGGTGTAACAAATACAACCACATTACGCCGACCGTTCCACGATGTGATTGGGGGCGAGCCTATTTCCATAGCGGGCACAAATTCCAGGCTCCCGGCTGATACTGAACATTTCGTAATAGAAAAACCCATTACCACTTTACCCGACCCGGGATCGAACCCGAGACCTCAGCGTTAGCCTCAATCGTAACGCGTACCCATTACAACTGCGCCACCGAGGCAGTCAAATATAAATATATACATCTCATATATTTTACTTTTTTTAAATTAAATTAGTGTAAAAGTATACGAGTTTAAGAAGAATGAAGATAGTAATTATTTATTACAAAGATAACTTCAACAGAACAAAATTATATTTCAAGTAAATAATATGGTAAATAGACATAATATTCTGAGAGAAAAATTATTCATAGGACGTCGAATAACAATGATCAAGAAATATTATGTTACCTGGAAATATTTTGTCCTGTCGTATTCAGCGATACCTCAGGATGGCACGTCGGTGACTTGAAAAGCAAAAATTTACAATGTAAATTAGCGTATCATATTTTCACGGTTGACAACAAAATACATACATACATGCACTCACGCCTGTAATCCCCGAAGGGGTAGGCAGAGGTGTAACCAGTACACCCACATTTCGCCGAGCGTGTCTCCGTCCCATGATGTGATAGGGGGCGAGCCTATCGCCATATCGGGCGAAAATCCATACTCCAGATCAACAAAATACCTCATACAAACAAAGTAATTCAGCCCCTATGTCCAGTCTATAAAAGTTATATCCCTTTACCAACTAACAAAACTGTCTAATGGACACTAAATGATTGAGAGCCGATTATCGTGATTAAAATATAGTGGTTATATGCAACTAATTTTCATATTATTTTATGAAAATATAGGCACGTAATATCCAATGCACGGGTTAATCGCTTTATAACAACGTCGTTTAAGCATACGTCGTTCTGTTTTGCTCGTAGCTGCGGGCGTTTAACAAGGCTCTACCTTCGGAAAATAATCGAAACCTTATTTCAACGTAATAAGAGTCATATTCTTCGTAATTTTTCTCTACGATACAGAAAATGTTGTATGTAGTAAATATTTTCACAAAATGGCGTTCTCGGAACGATTATTCTGAATTACAAGAGCTCTTAAGTCTCTACTCCCGTATTCACGGCGGCATGAGAAACGCTGATATTTTTCAAAACTCTCGTTACCTCTGTCCCCGCGTTTCTTTAAAAGCCTAATAAATTATTAATTGGACGACGATTTTCAGAACTCTTTGGTTCGCAAAAAGCGGACGAGGGCGGGATAAATGAGATTCTTGACGCTCCTACGTAAATAAATATTCAAAGCCGTATTTGAAATGTCTTAACAGGACCTCAATTTTGTATGACTTTAGATATCACGCATAAGACTTGCATGAATATCAAATGTCAGTGTGATATTCATTTAATCATTATTATGAAAGTTTCAAACTTAGAAATTTGCGTAGTTGTATTGAATTAGGGCCTATGATCCACCCTTACGAACAAAGAATGATTCTTTACTCCCAAATCACGTGGATTTCTCGTGAATTTATATACAAAATTGAGACATAGAGCAAACTCCTAAATCAGGATGTCTAAAATTCAATTCAGCGCATTAACATTTTATATTTCAACATCGAGATCTTAAGCTGAAATGTATTTAGACAATCTAAATTTGGAACGTCTAATTTATGAGATTTTAGTCTGAAGATACGAATTAAAGCGAACTTGGAAAATTTTGTGTATTTTCTTGTCAACCATTTTATACTGAACGATTTTATAGCATCTCAGAAAAGATTTATTAGTGAGATAAAATTATAAATACGCAATTAGTAGTCGAAGTTACTTTTTAACAAAGGAATTATGTAAAAGTGGAGATATTTTTAAGATGCTCGACACTCATAGTAAAAAAACCGATATTAAAATCAACAATAAAAATTATTGTAACGTTGTAATATAGATTTTAACTCCCAAGTGGCTTACAGCCTATTTCACAAATGAGCCAATGAGAATATCGTTTAAAGGTCATGCGTACAAATTACTTTATTTTGATTGGTTGATTTCTGTGATCGATGTGGAGAATTGGACAAAGATCGTATAATAAAATCAGCCGTTCATGTGAGCCAACCAATAACTTACTAATATTTGTGCTTGAATTCAGTTACATACTTAGTTAACATTAGTTTATTTTTATTGAACAAAACTTAAAAACTGACTTCTAAAAATAACACTGAACAATTCAAGGTCCATTGACTGGCATTGGGACCAGCACTAGCTCCAAAAAGATCTCTAGAATTTGTTACTTTTGTGTTCTCGGCGTTCTTTTTTAAAGTCACTTTTTAAG
The DNA here is from genome assembly GCA_905332985.1 of Mimas tiliae. Classification (NCBI taxonomy): domain Eukaryota; kingdom Metazoa; phylum Arthropoda; class Insecta; order Lepidoptera; family Sphingidae; genus Mimas; species Mimas tiliae. The sequence continues at coordinate 4,941,896 of HG995251.1, forward strand.
TTGTGTTTAGGAATTTAATTTTTAATTTTTTTTTGGCTAACAGTACTATGGTATGTACATTTTTATCAATAACACAATCGCGGTGAGAGAGCTGTTATCAGTTGAGAGGTTTCATTTTTTACTCCGTATTCCGTCATCAGAGGAGCTAGCACGAATAACTTGCGAGAACGTATTCGTAACGAAATGTCAAAAAAAAATTGAAACTTCATTTAAATGCTAGATACAAATCTCGATTCAAATACTTATTCGTAAGTTGTTCGTGCTCGCCCCCCAGATCTTAACTAATTCTAACTTTATATAGGACCACATCGCAGCTAAAGTCGAATATTTTTTTTCAACTAAATCGGTCTAAAATTGGCGGTAAAATGTACAAACATAAAAAAACGCGCCGCATTGAGAACATCGATTAGAAGTGGAACTGGTTTCAAATTAATTTACAAGATTAAATATACGCATACTAAGTAAAGTTAAATAAAAGCTTTTAATCCACCACCAAATAAAATCGGGGATAAAAGACTTTGACATTTAGAAATAGATTTGAAAATTCTTTTTTCGCTATAAGTCTTAAAATATTTTTTTACTATAATATAAAACCGATTCGAGTACGTTATTATTATATCGATAAGTAAAGACCATGTGTTTGTAGATGCGAACTCTCACACCAACGGGTCATAGCATGAGTGATGTTGACGCGCCTAGCCTTTGACTCGGGCCTGTTCAAACGTCCATCTGGTTCCGGGCTCGTAGCTATCTATAGTGCTGGAGAAGTGTTGCAGTTCTGTACGTTTTAGTAGTCAATAAAATATAATGTTTAACGTGATGACACTTAATAAAACAATCAGCCACACATTATACTGCTCTCATTTGTAGAGAAGGCTCTCTCTACAAATGAAAGCATTCTCATTGATTTAGCTTCATTAATTAATTCAGCTCTCTCTATAAAACCCTCTGAGTTGGGTCTTAGTCCATCTTGCTTGAATGCAGGTTCGAAGACTTGACATACCTTCACAATTCTTATGGAAATTTCCCAGGTATATAGATGTTTTCTTTCACCGTTACATCGAGCGATAATGTAACTTCAAAAAGTCTGAGGTATGTGCCTTGACTGGCTTTGAACTCGCAATACTCATCTCGGTGGCCCCTACCAATGCCCGATAGACCATCGCCACTTTTAAAAAAAAATTGCTGTATAATAAAACTTGCCAATTTACAAATTCTATCACAAAAAGCATAAAAAAAACAATGATATTCAACTGCAGCTTAATTAGTTATTTACGCTTTTTTATATTTGATTTGTACCTGCGCATCTATGTATGTCGTTCTCTGTAACAAATTAATTAATTTTCTTTCTTCTTCTTTCTTTTAAAGCCATTGATGAATTAATTTATTCTTAGTCATGATTGGATGAACTACTTTAGACTTGGCAGACGTTCAGATCTCAACTCTTTCTTCGGCGCCCCCTACAGCCCTGAACATCGCGCGTCGTTTGTACTTGCTTACAGCTTGGCCCCCTTTTTCACTTTTATATCTGTAGTTAGATTGAAATTTCTGAATGCATATAAAATAATGATACCATCAACATCAGAAAGAGACACAAAATACGTATATTAAAATGTTATAACGTTTGTACTTGCTTACAGCTTGGCCCCCTTTTTTTATCTATAGTTAGACGACTTTTCTGAATGCATATAAAATAATGATACCATCAATGTCAGAAAGAGATACAAAATATGTACCTATATTAAGATTTATTCATATTATTCTCATAATTTTCACTTGTTGAGAAACGTCTTCATACTTATTCACGGTCAATATTCTTAACACTTTAAGGTAAAATATTAACTCAAAACACTAGGTACCGATGTTGCCAGGACCTCAATGACTTTTAAAAGGTATAAAAAGGTGGGACTATACATCGCGGTCGCATCAGTCCACCGAAGCCGCCGGCTGTAATGATTCATTAAGTGCCTCGACGGGATTACCTTTTTGTAATTGACCGATGATGCGAGCCGTATCACTGCTTCTCTTTTACTCGTAGATTGTGGGATGAGCGGACGGCGGGTTTATTTATTTTTGAGTTTTTACTTACATCGATAGACTCACGCCTGTTTCCTATAGAGGTAGGCAGAGACAAAGGAATTCCTCTTGCTACGATCCTTGCACCCCTTTTTGGCCATGCATCATCATCATTATGCTGCCCTGGTCCCAATTTTATATGGAGTTGGCGCAGCATGTTTTATTATTGTATATATGTCTATCGGCCGTCGTCTCGTCATTCAACCCTCTTTCTTACATATCCTTCCTGACACACTCCATCCACCTTTTCTTTGGCCTTCCTCTACCTTTCCATCTATCAACATTCATATTCATCACTTTCTTACCCACATATGTTTCCTCTCTTCTCATAACATGCCCATACCAAGACAGGCGGTTCCCTTTCATCTTATCCACCATAGGTGCCACTTTGAAACTCCCTCTAACGTGCTCATTCCTGACTCTGTCTATCCTTGTTACTCCACACATCCATTTCAACATTCTCATTTCTGCTGCAGGCAATCGTTTCTATCCATCTTCTTAGTAGCTCAGCACTCCGATCCATACATAACGACAGGTGGTAACCCATACTTCTTTTATTATAGCATAGAGCGGCAAACGAGTAAGTGGGTCACCTGATGATAAGTGATCTGCACCACCTATAAACGCCAAAAAGAATCATGGACGCGATGCCGAAGCAAAAAAAGGATAATTAAGGAATTAAGAAATTAATGGGGTTTTGAGCCTTCTAAAAATACCCAATATTATCTATCTAATTATGACGTGTTTATGAAATCCAATTTTTCCAAATTTAATAAAATGTGGTAAGAGTAGCTAGAATACTGTAAGAAGATATATGCTTACGACCTTGTCTCTCTATAATGTAAAGTTTAACTAAACTTAGAAACCGACTTCAGTGGACAGCAATAGCATGTAAATTCCAATACAATAACACAATCGCGACGAGTGGACTGTTGTCCGTTGAGGACTTTTATTTTTTTCTCCGTACTCCGTCATTAGATCTTAACCAAATTTATATGGGACCACATCGCAGCTAAACTCTATCGATTAAAATTTAAATAAAAAAAAATGCGCCGAAAAAAGAACTTTTTTGAAGTCGGTTAAAAAATGACTGCTGACTCACGGAAGCGGAGTCACGAGTATAAGCTAGCAATAAAATAAACCCGCTATTTCTCATACTTCAGCCCACAATATCACGCGTCTTTCGCAGCGTGCGTTGACCATGACCGCCCATGACTTTTATAAACATTACACGAACGCGAAAACTTTGAATGCCGTAACTGACTTCATATTGACAGCGCGTGTCATGTTCTCAACCATTATTAATGGAAGACCGTTAAAATGGCGGGAACTTATGGTCAAGGAATTATAATTTTATTTTTGACATCCCCGTGGCGTAGCGGGCGTGTAGCTGGGTGCGAAGAGAGTGGCCGTGGGTTCGATTCCCACACCGAGACAAGTGTTTGTGTGATCCATAAATATTGGTCTCGGGTCTGGGTGTTGTGGGACCGCCAGTCCCTCGTAGTTCCTGATACCAACGATACAGGTTTACCTAGTGTGGGGTCAGGACTATGTGTGTCACTGTTGGGTGTATTTTATTTTTGTATATTGCCGTCAGCCTGAGATGAAATTAACAACTTTTATACTTAACAGTTTAAGCTGGGGCAATTTAAGCACATTAAGTCGAATGTTAAAGTGGTAGACCTTCGCTATAGATATTCTTGTTTACGTCATGAATGGGCTGGTTTGACCGAGTTATTACGATTGTCCCACTGAAAACCGAAGTAGCATCTCACTGTTGCCTATCATGTGGTGAACAAGATTTCCATAGCACCATACACCCACGCTCGTTCCCAATTCCCTATTCCTTTTATTTTCTACTAGCCTTTGTTCGCGGCTCCGCCCGCGTGAACTGCCTTTTCCGGGATAAAAAGTAGCCCATGTTACTGTGATAATGTAGCTTCCTAACGGCAAAATAATTTTTGAAATCGGTCTACTAGTTTTTAAGTTTATTTGTTACATACAAAAAAATGCAAAATCTTTCCTCTTTATAATATCAGTGTAGATAAGGTCAGCAACAAACTCATGATTCTTCAGGTATTGTGGATGTTCATGGGCGGTGGAGATCACTAACTATCAGGTGACCCACTTGCTCGTTGGCCCGGCTCTCTTATAAAGAAGAAAAAAAAACCAGTTCCGTAACCCATTATCACATTTTGACTGCCTCGGTGATGCAGTTGTATTGCGTACGCGTTACGACTCCTGTGCTGAGATCTCGGGTTCGATCCCGGGCCGCCAAAAGCGATATTGGGTGTTTCTATTTCAAAATGTTTAGTATCAGTCCGGAGTCTGCAATTGTGCCAGTATGGCGATAAGCTCGTCGCCTATCACGTCATGAGACGGAAATAAGGTCGGCAAAATTTTGGTGTATTTTACACCTCTGCCTACCTCTTCGGGGATTATAGGCGTGAGTGCCTATAGATATTAGCACATTTTGCATTAACACATTCACAATCGATACTAAAAAACAAAAGGTAAATTCTAACATCCCAGATGTAGCACATATGTAATAATTTTCATTTAACACAAACTCGGGGAACGAAATAAATCCATTAAACTCACCACTGGTGTATAAATTGAAACATCAAATACGTTTAATCTGCTACATCGTAATGCTTTTTATCCCACAATGCGTGTGTTCATATCGACATCGTGGGAGTGTATGGGAAAATGCAGTGAGGCATATTTTATTTAGTAAATTAGTAGTACGTATAAGAAGGAAAATAAAGATCTACGGCTTATATAGTGATTGTATATCAAAGTTAAATCTTAAAGTACAATTATGGAGCATTTTATTGTGATATTTAGTATGTAATTATATCATTAATATGTGTATAGTGGCTTTCCAATATCTGCTATTGAAAAATATTTTTAAAATCGAATATTAAAAAAGGTTTAAAAACAGCAAAAGCAGCAGTAACAATCTAGCCTGTTGATACTAGAACACAAACCTTAGCTTTTTCCAAAAAACTCAATAGGGATGTATAACTTTTTTATTGCATTAAACTCGATATTAAGATTATACAATTATATTATAGAATAATATTGATATCAATTAATACATCTAAACTATCCCACTGCTGGGCACGGGCCTCATTTAATCAATAATGAGAGAGGTTAGCCCTTCCTTCATCACGCTGGCCGCATACGGGTTGATAAACATTACATGACTCCGATATTGTTCATAACATTTGTTACGAATGTTGTTAACATAAAAAAACGAGTCCGAAATACTAAGTTACCATACTATTCACTTACAATCTATGTTCGGGAGAACATCAAAGTTTTTCTAAAAAAAGGCAATGAGTGTAGTACAGGTTGTTTTTAGTACCATATCAAAAGATTTTTTGTCCTAAGTTTTATTTTTTCATGCAAAAAAAAACAAACTAAACTTTGCCGATGTAATCCGTCAGTGGTTTTGCAATATTTTTTACCGGAGGCTAACTTTATGTGTGGTATTCATGTAAATTTATTTGTTCAGAAATAATTAAAACTTTTGTTAAAGTCCAATTATTATTATATATATCATCGACTAGTCGGCCCAGCATGCCTTTCATGAGTTAACTCGCGCGCGATTGAGAAAACTAAAGGCATGTTCTGAGGTACGCGACCGCGACTGCGACGCGTATCGGGAGGCAGACTATAGCAACACGTCGACTTTGTATGAAATTATATGTCAAAAGTCGCGGTGTCCTGTCTCGGTCGCAAACAAACACATGTCGAGACAAAATACCACGGGGTAGTAAAAACTACTATTTTCTCTACTTTGACATAAATAGTCGAACCTTATATGTGCAACCATGTTATCTTTGGTAGAAATAATAATATTATGATCGAGATAACCGGTTAATATAATAATAACGACAAAACGAGTGTACGAAATTTTCTCGTGACATGCATGAATGGACCAAACATGGAATAATATTTATTCACTTTTAAAACAACGCCTCCTGTTAGGTTTATCAATTACACACCAAATACAATAGAATAATAGGTAGTTATTATTGTATACATTTCTGTAGCAGTCGTGATGATTAGACTCTATCTACATTGATGGAACAACGCACTATACCTACTTTAAATAAAAAAAGATTGAAAACGATCATAATGGCCCTTTAAGCTTCTGCCAATCAGTATTCGCGCTCAAGTCTGTAAGATTTATTTGCCCCCGATAATACATTAATTAAAACGATAAAAGAAATACATGCAATTGCAATTTTATGACCAACGACTCAAAACACTCGAAACACTGGTTTAATTCAGCCCTAAAGAATATTATCACGACCATAAAAAATAAATAATATAAATTAACACACTCGATTTGTTCGTCTCAGAGTGACCGGTTGCAATAAAAAACCAATCAACTCCCACGACATATTGTCGGACGATGCAAAAGTCGAATGAAAATGTACAAAAAATACTTACATTAAGCATTAAAAGGGTTTCAAAAACGGCTTTTAATATTCCTCCAAAAAATAATCAAATAACGTTTTGTAAAATATCAACATTTAATTAACTCTCGTAAAGAACAAACAGAACTGCGTGGTTGTAAAATGTATATTAAGAACAGTAAATATTGGGAATAATTATTCAGTAATGCAGTAAGGGACATAAACGTAATCGTAAAAATCGCATTTGAAACTCATGCGTGCGTCGGGCTTAATTGAGACATTTCGAGGGTTTGTAGAGCATGTATCGCATAGAAGAGACTTTCGAGTATTTACTATTACCAGAAGTTTTTCAGACTTAAACTACTTTTTTCTACGTGGTTTTATCCCAGCTTAATGCCAGGGTCCGCCTTCTCATGGTTTGACGGTGGATTTGGTATTATGTGAGGCCATCCGCCGTCTGATCCCCAGATTCCGCAACGGGACAAGTTTCGACATTGCCTCGTCCGTTAATCAGCAGAGTGTACCACGTGCAGGTGAGGTAAAGGGTCTAAGACGTTGGGGGCCCACTTACACTTATTTGTAAATTTTACTTATGGACTGCATTGATGCGGAAGCTGTAAATATAACGTGTCTTTTTATTTTCATTAGTTTATGCTGTTTTGCATCCATCAATCTTGCTTTGCCTTGGTATTAATATTTTTTACGTCATCATGACTTTCGACTATCTTCGCATCATTTTTAAATTAAGTACATGATCATCAAGACATTTTTTCTCTATACCTTTGCCAATCATTATACTAAGCTAATCTACTTTGAATTTACTCGTATTTCTTGTATCAAATCTCTTTTCGCATTCTGGTAAACATTTTTACTAGCCTGAATTACTCTCGAGACTTAAGATGCTCATTACAGTAAATCCATTTAATGTCCTTTAAACGGGAACACAACAGTGCTTACACACTATTGCTTGCCGGTATAAATAGTTAAAGTGGTGGTAAAAACTCAAATGGTCTCTCGTATGCGAGGGATATACCACCTGGTAAACGTACAAACATAGCAATTTTTTTTGTAAGTATTAATATACCTCTGACATAGTCCTTTTTGACATATTTCATATAGTTTCTACCACGAGCAAGTCTCAGTAACCATTACGCTGAGATGTACCCAGCAAGTGCTCGTGACGTAGCTAATTTAAAACTATCTTTATCCACCATTTTGAATTGTCTATTTCTAGAACTTTCTATTGTCTATGACCGAGTGAATGAAATTATTAGACGCATATAAATTCCTCGGTAAATACGTCGGTGCGATGCATCGCCGACCGTGGCGATTATGAATTTGTCATGCGGCGTCACGCTGCGTTATGTCGTTATGTGTGTAAACTCCTTTATATTATGATGGAATATTTTATTTATTATCGTTCTTGGTATATTTTGTCACAGAACTAGTGTTTTAAATGAGTTGTTTGTATAGAGGATGCCTCACGAGTCACAGTAGGTTGCGATTGTGTTTATGTCAGCCAATGTCAGTAATAATTATTGTAAAATGATTTTTTTCATAGTGATTTCTTATGTTAATGCGAATATTACACATTGAAATAAATCTATTTTTTACGGATTTTATTATGGTTTAATTTTAGTCCCGACGTTTCGAAAGCTTTTCAACCTTCATAGTCAGGGGAGAGACTGAAATAAAATAAAATTAAACCCCGATAAAATCCGTATAAAATAGTTTTATGTGAAGATTTTCAGTTAATTTTTTTAAGTATTTTTGTAATAAGTACATTTGGAACAGTAGACTTCATAACTTATGTCTGGGGGTAACAAATGGAGTCCAGTGCCATGCAGTGCTTTGTAATACCAAGTTCTCTGTGGTGCTGTATCTACTTTTTGGTGCTTACCACGAGGCGAGCGACTTGCTTGTTTTGTCATTCAAAATAAATAAAACTAGTCGTATATAAATAGTTTACTGTTACACATTGCTAAGATAATTAATTACTATTGATTTTATTCATAGGCCGGCAAATCAGGAAATGGGTCACCTGGAGGCCAATTCTCGTAATTTTAAATGTTTAAAATATAATTCCGATCTAGTCTCAGCGTCAAGAAAGTTGCAAATGGCATTCTCTTAAACCAATAATCAACGTCAAATGTGAACTTAGATCGTAATGAGATTTAATCTAGAATAAAAGTTGACTGAAACTAAACGGTATAATGCTACTGCTAATGCTAGGTGCATTTGACGTTGATTATTGGTTTAAGAGAATGCCATTTGCAACTTTCTTGACGCTGAGACTAGATCGGAATTATATTTTAAACATTTAAAATTACGAGAATTGGCCTCCAGATGCTTATGTGTCCTTCACCGTTCATGAACACCTACAATACTAGAAGAATCATGGATGCATTGTGAAGGAAAGGAATGGGGGTTGGAATGTGTAGATTTGGGCCTCCGGAAATCTCACTCAACGAATGTAACAGAACAGCAAGCTGCCACTTCACTAGTTTTCTGAGACTTCGATCACCCGGGTCGAGCCAGCGCGTTCATTCTGAACATAAATTAGTTTACAGTGTAGATCTACCAATTAAAAAAATAATACTACTACAACACATTGCATAGGAGCCATGACACAGTACTTCCCTAGTAGAAACTATATGCTAAGATTTTTTTAAATCTTAAGCATACATATATAGGTATACAGCACACCCACATTTCGCCCAGCTTATTTTCATCTCATGATGAGATAGAGGGCGAGTCTATCGCCATACCGGGTAAAATTCCAAATTCCGGGCTGATACTAAGCATTTCGTGATGAAAAACCAAATATCACTTTTACCCGACCCGGGGATCGAACCCGAGACCTCAGCGCAACAGTTGTACCGCGCCACCGAGGCAGAATTAACAGTCAAACTATTCATCCATTCAGTTCTCATGCGTGTCTAATAAATCGAAAGTTAAGGCTAATCCTATATACAGATCACAGGGCAGGTGATATTAGAAAAATCTACAGAGAATTGTAAAATTTTATTACTTTACGATAGTTAAACAGGATATCTAGTTGTTTGGGCTTATACGTGTTTGATATCACTCATGTCCGGATTAAAATGACCAAACACACATTTTAAACCATCGTTAATGTTCACATCACTATTTTTTTTTCTTTTCGATCAGGAAGTTTACTACCCATCACAGAGCACAAGATTCTTTTTAGGTTTCATTTTTGGGTTCAGTATCCAAAGACTGGTAACGGAAACCTGTTATTAGGCCTACGTCATCTATATGTTTGTCCTACCTTTAAATAGCTTATCTCTGTATTACACACGACTCACTATACGATGGCCTAATGCGAATTGGCAGACTTATGGAAAACTTCTCAGGTATGTAGGTTTCCTCACGACGTTTCCTTCACCGAGCAAGTGATAATTAACAATAAATAAATACGTTACTTAAAAAAGAAGTCAGAGGTGTATCCTCTTGAGGCTGGTTTCGAACCTGCGACTTTAGTCTGGATTATTCGTACCACTCCCTGCTAAGCTATCGTTGATGCTTTTGAACCATAATAGGTTAAAAAAACAAAATAAGTATTATTATGATAGATAAAGTAACAAATATAAAGTCGGTGCCGCAGACTGCCTCGATGGCGCAGTTGTAATGCGTACGCGTTACAACTGCTGTCCTGAGGTCTCGGGTTTGATCCCCGGGTCGGGTAATAGTGATATTGAGTGTTTTATTTCGAAATGCTCAGTATCAGCCCGGAGTCTGAAATTTTACCAGGTATAGGTGATAGGCTCGCCCCCTATCACATCATGGGACGGAAATAAGCAGCGAAACGTGGATGTACTGGTTACACCTGCCTACCTCATCGGAGTTTACAGGCGAAAGTGCATATGTATGGTATATAAATACAAAAACTAAAGATTTAAAGGAGTAGGACGGAACCTTTGGTACGCAAGCCCGTTTCGTGCTTGGCCGGGTTTTCAAAGAACCATAGAGTCGGGAAGCGTTATAAAATTATATTACCCTGATGTTTGGAAACAAGTTTCTTTGTATGGCATTCATGCTGAGTTTTACACATATTTAATGCCCTTATTAGTTTAACTTTCATAACACGGCGAAATGGTTTATGGATAGCATAAAATTTGATGCCTTTTGCACGGTTCAAACGCAAAGTTGGTAATGGTCAATGTTTTGGTTTTATGGCGTTGTGATTTATTTTGGGCGTTACTTTTTTTTGATCATCTACGTAGGTAATACTTTTGTTTTATGTAACATACTATTATTATATTTGGAACGAATGATAAATATATTAAAGTCAAGTTAAAAATGTGTCTAAAATACCTTTTTTTAAATAAATGTCTTAAAATAAATTAATGTTTTATGTGATTATAATATTTGTGTTATTTTATCCTGGCTTGGCACAGTGACTACTCTACACCTGATGGTAAATACAGTGCAATTCAAGGACTGACGATGCATCAATCATATTTTTCCGGAATTATGCCGGCCTGCCTAGTTTCTTATTTATACAACGTGTTACAGAAAGGTGTGGTCAATTTTATGCGACGTATTATGTTACAAGTCCTTCACCCCTCGTAGTATCAAATCTGATTACATAACATAGGACTTAAATAAAGGACGGTATTTTTTATCGAATGAGTAACATGTCGATGTAATACTTGCATCTTTGAACAACAATAAATGATAAACAACTGAGCTTTTGACTGCTCGGTGGTGCAGTTTTAATGCATACGCGTTACGATTGATGTCAACGCTGAGGTCTCGGGCTCGATCCCCGGGTCGGGTATAGTTGTATTGGGTTTTTCTATAACGAAATGCTCAGTATCAGCCTGGAGCATGGAAATTGTGCCTGGCATGGCGATAGGCTCGGCCCCTATCACATAAGGGACGGAGATACGCTAGGCGAAATGTGGTAGTACTGGTTACACCTCTGCCTACCCCTTCGGGGATTACAGGCGTGAGTGCGTATATAGCTGAGCTTTTGTCTCACTCCAACATATTATTCTAGCTCACGCACTCCACCTAAACTATAGTGATGTATTGGATCTTATAGATCGTAATAAACGAGTGATTAAAATAAGCGTATAACTTGAGGATGTCTAGATTTTGACAAGATTCAGAACATAAACACTCACTGTCAGGTGTATGTAACGACCCTTAAATATGACCACATCTTTCTGCAACACGTTGTATATTGTACTACTATACACGTTGTATAGAACTACAATACTTAATTACTTTACTTGTACCCCTTAAACCCCTCTGAGGAGATGATGTCACATAGTTAAAAAAGCTATTATTAATTACCCACATATTTCGTTATAATATTATTGTCACAAAAATAATGACAAATATCCACGCTCTTATAGAATGCAGTGAAAGGTCAGTGGGGAGTAAGTACGGACTGTCGAGACGAAAGTCGCAGGTTCGAGACCAGCCCCAAGTTCCTCCTCTGACATTTCTAAGTTATGTGTGTATTAATTGTTAATTATCACTTGCTTTAACGGTGAAGGAAACATGGTGAGTAAACCTGCATACCTGAGAAGTTTTTCATAAGAATTTCGAAGGCATGTGAAGTCTGCCAACCCGCATTAGGCCAGCGTGGTGGACTAAAGCCTAACCCCTCTCATTCAGTAGAGGAGGCCCGTGCCCAGCAGTGGGACGTATATAATACAGGGCTAGTATTATTGTTTTATCCACGCTCTTATAGAAAACAGTATTATAAAGAAAATAGTTTAAGCAAAGTAATAGTTAAAAAAGAAGAATCCTTAAACTTAATCCCAGATGTATAATCCCCTATTTGTTGGACAATTAAACTCGCGATTTATTGCAAATCGAAAAACAGTATCGGATACCTCCGATGGCAATATGCAGTAACTATTGATTGGCCATTTCAGTTTTTTTCCTTATTAAGTGCTTTACTGTAACAAAGTTTTAGTTAAAATGGGATTTTAGTATTTTATTTTTATTAGCTTGGATGACGAGCCGATCAGGGCCATTTGAAGATTATTAAATTTAAGTGGTAGAGCCACGCTGTAGACAATTTTGTCTACGGCACGAATGGGCCGGCTCGACCTGATCGCTACTACTGTCTCACAGAAAACTGATTTAAAGTAGCTGCTTGCTGCTGCTTTTCGTACGGTAAATGAGACATCCGGAGACTCAAATCCCCCTTTCTATTTTATTTTATTTTTATTTTTTTATTACGCCCACAATACTATAAGTATCATGGGCCCTTTGCCAACCTTAAAGGAAACGGATAATAAAGGGTTGGGAAGAGGAAGGGGATTTGTAGGGGATATCACCGTTCGAAACGCACCAGCTAATTTAAGTCGGTTTTCTGTACGACAGTGGTGGACAGCCCATTCGTGCTGTAGACAAAATTTTCCACAGTGTCGCTCTATCACTCCAATAATAGAATTAGTTTAAAATAAAAAAAGCTTTTTATGGTATAGGCCGGCAAACGAGCAAGTGGGTCACCTGATGTTAAGTGATCTTCACCGCCCATGTACGCCCATAATACCAAAAGAATCATGTGTGCGTTGCCAACCTTAAAGAAAAGGGATAATTAAGGGATTGGGAAGGGGAGGGGTTTGGGCCTCCGGATATCTCACTCACCGTACGAAACGCAGCAGCAAGCTGCTACTTTACGTCGGTTTTCTGTGAGACAGTGGTAATGACCCGGACGAGCCGACCCATACATGCTGTAGACAAGTGTCTACAGCGTGGCTCTACCACTCAAAAGATTTTATGAATATTTAAGTAGTATATTTTTAATCAGTTATATTTTCCAATGTACTCAACTATGATTATTCGCGATAAAATATGCACATAGCTAAATGAAAGAAAATTATTTACTCAAAAAAGGGCGCAAGAAAACTCATTTGCATTATTTACGAGCTCAATATGGATTAAAGCAGTGAACTAGTCAATAAATAAAATTGAAAATCTACAAGCAAATTATTCTAACTAATAAACGCAACGCAAGATTGATGGTTTGAAAAATAAACTTTTTTACTTTTCAAATGCAAGAACCTTATCTGTCATTGATACATTATAAGGACAGAAAGAAGTATTTTCTAACTTGTTTCTAGTTTTATAAACTACCAAGCCTGACTTATGAAGATCAATCACTATTATTGGTCGTAGTGAAAAATAGTTTAAAATCACGTAAAATTATTTAAATCTATTTTATGCTTATAAATCTGAAAGTTCTGTGTGAATACTACCAACCCACATTAGGGCATCGTGGAGGACTAAGGTCTAACTTAGGTGGCAGATCCTTCGAGTGTCAGAGGCCGTCTCGCCAGTCGCGGTCTCTGCCAGGGAAATTACTGCGCATTATAATAGGGTAGTTTCCTATATTGAATTTTATACATTATTTTATAAGTAACAGAAAATGATACACAAAAGAAACCCTTTTATTAAAACACAATCAAAATTGGTTCAGACATGTGCCCGCAGTTATGACTTTAAATGTTGGTATGAGGAGAAGTGGGGATGTAGTAGGGATATCTCACTATCTCGCTTGCACTCGTGCACCATTATGAACATTTTACACGTTGACGTCAAAGGTTGCATCGTCCGTCATTTGACAATTACCCCCTCTACAGGATTTGAATGGCTTCTAACTTATTTATTTTTGGTCCGATTTATAAAATTCTTTCTGCAATATATTTTGAGTAACGTAACTTATTGATGTAAATAATAAAAAAAATCTAGTCAACTACCCTATTATGAGACATAACATATTAATAATTATAGGCAGTCCAGTGACAGTAACGTTCAGTGCTTCATACTTCAAAGTTCTGATTAATGTTGCTTTTGTCCATGGACAGGCGTGATGCTTACTCAGCCCAGTTACATGCTCGTCTCGTCATTAAGCTAATATACAATTTTAAAAAAAAACATTGCAAGAGGAAGCCAATGCTCAGCTTTAGTTTTAGCTTAGTACAGTATAATACAGGGCTGATATTATTAATTATTTTTATTATTATCAGCCATGATTGTCCTACTGCAGGGTTCAAAAGCCTTTATGCCCTCTCTTCAACCGTCTGGATTTCGAGCTACAATATGTGAGTTATTTATGTAGAAGTCAAGCTCATCGCGCCACCGTCTCCCGCGCCGTCCTGATCCCCGTCCTCCCAATGGAACCCATCGTGTGAGGGTCTTTGCTCATAAGTCGTTCTGTGTCCGACAGATGTATCCAGTCTAATTCCATTTAACAATAGTTTATATATTTTTTTAAATTAAAATATAACGACGAGTGCGACGATCGAGTGTAAGTGGGCCACCAATATCTTAGGCCCAAAGCCAACCTCATCTGCAACTGCTAAATTATGTTGACTAACAGCTGAAGCAATAGGAAAACTTGCTTCCCATTGCGGGTTATAGGGATCGGGCAACTGGTCGGCCCACATAATACTAAATATCAAATTAAGATTGGGAGGCAGACCCTGGCATTAACCTAGCATTAACCTGGCATTTTTAGCGACCATTATTTAGAGCGACCATATTCCAAAAACAAATCGATTGAAGGTTTTTATACTTGTATTTTCACTGTAACTTCATACCCCTATAATAATACTAAACTACCTTTAAAAAAACAGACGCCACGGGACCGGCCTAAACGAAAATAGATTTCCCAGTTCGCCCTTTCTAACTTCATATCATATTAACTCTGTACAAGAAAGCGAACAAAGTAAAAACTGTTTAATCGAATAAGCCGGGATGGTTCCCAAGGGACCATCAAATGGTTACTAAGTCTCGTATTGTAGGAACTGACAGCATCAATTAGAATTTGACGTGGCGGCCTCGTGTTACAAAGAGACGATACCTTGTAGCTTACCAGTAATGGACTATCGATATTTTAATAACACCGCAGAGTGATTCGAAATTTTGTGAAATTAGTCACTCATGTTTGTTAATATGTAACGGATTTGTGTCATGTTTGAATGGTTTTAGTATCATGGTGAGTTTTCAGTTAGAATGCACCTTGAAATATTAAGCTGATCTCCATATTGGGAATAAATTCGAATCCCGAGCAGCCTACAAGTGTTTTGTCCCTCTTGGGGATCGAATTCTAATTCCAATTAATATTGTAAAATCTTTATGCTCTAAAAATTGTATAGTAGTTTTGAAAAGAGCAACACTGGAGTTCCTTGCTCGTTCTTCTCTATCTAAACAGCATTCCGAACTAGCGGTAGAATTTAAACGGAATCTAAATAATGTATAACATTTTATGGAAGCAATAAATTCAGAGTACTATCAGTAATGTGGCTGGTTTTACTAGAAAACAGGGATCCAGTTTTACAGACAGTTGCTGACAGTGCTGCTTCTACTTTGTTAAAACGAAGTCAGTAATTCTGTAGCAGAAATGGCTAAAACAAAGGGGATACTTTATAACATCCCCAATCGACTGGAAAGAATTTTAGAACGAAAATCTGGTTCTTTGTCAATCAATTTTCGACCGCGCTCTAAACTACGTAATATATATTACGAACTTTTAGTATTCATTCTATACGACATTTTCCATACATTTATTTATTTTCCTTTTAAAGTTTTATGTTACAAATATCATCCTCATTATTAGAATACCCGAAGTTATAGTATGTTTATAGTATATCAGCTGTTGGTATTAAATCAGCGAGAATTTTATAGCTAAGAATCCGTTAAACGTCAGTGAAACTGGAATGGAGTAACCACATAATGGGGCTGTTTACGTCGTATATTAAGGCGCGAGGAGATTGATCTGCCTTGTCCTCATTTTGGGTTCTATTGTTAAAGTTACAACGTTGTTAAACTGTCCATTAACTCGTTGGCAGTTATTGCTTGGACTTCATGTCTTTATAGAGGCTGATAGTTGGCAGCGTACAATATGTTTAAAATGTGCTGGAGTAACGTGGGTTTAAATGATTGAAGTGATATTTAGAGAAGAGGAGAGGCGAGTAACAACGTTTAAACATCAAAAGTAGTGGTTCTTAATTCGATATTTTTTTATATGTATGTTAAACGCTACCTCTAAAAACCTCTAACTACCTCTGGTGTACATCTATTGACGTTTCTTTTCTAGTAGATAGAATTTACCACAAGGATGGTCTCTTGATTAGAGGTTTAAAGACGGAATAGAAGATGAAATTAACCAAAAATTTATTTAAAGCTGGTTTTAACCTTATGACCTCTGTTATAACATTGGTGCGTTTTCAGTACGTTAGTTGACTACGTGACCCCGCAGGTCAAGCATGCATTTTAATGTTTAGACTATGCTTTTCATCCTTCTAATAAATTCAACCTATCATCTAATTAAGATCTAACAATTTGAGTCATTTTGTCTAAGACTGAAAATGTACGTCATGTCATGTTATCATTGTTATCATGTCATCAAAACACTCTTTGGTATAAGTTAAAACCCATAAATATAAACAATTGTATTGCCAGACTGGCAACAAGTCAAATGATAAATGATTTCGAAACAAACAAATCTAAAATTGGTTATGTTTCAAAATAGACAGGAAGTTAATAATCATATTCATAGCTACATACAACTAATGATATCGGTTACGCTATAATTGAGAACTTCCAAAAAGCCTTAGACATATTTATAATTAATTATCAAAACGTAATCAACTTTACGAAACCTGTCATTAAAGACGCATCATATAGCACTTTAAACCAACCAAAAATTTGTGTAATAAATGATTACTTAGATTATTTATCAAATGACTTATGTTTTTGCATTATTATGAAAGCTAATAGTGAGTATCAGTGATCTCATAGATTATCACCTCTGACCTCTAGTTACCAATATGTTTGCCCATTCAATTTGCCCGACCCTATCAACGAATTCATTAATCATTCCGAGCGTAACCGCGAACCAAATTCGCATTAGCCTGCAAAAACAGCGATGGATGAAACCTGGCGTGTTGTAATCGCTTCTGCAAACGTTGCCTCATCGTTAATCCTTTGCACAAGCAAACAGACAGCATTAAGTAAATCCTTCATATAATCCACTAGGAAAAGCCGACAAGTCTCTGTCAACACTCGTGCAATTTCCTTAGCAATACGAAGTTCTAGATGTATTTACATTTTTACACATAAAGTAAATTCGTATAGGAAAGTTTGAGTGCCGCAACGAAAACAGCGATTCATCACAAGTTTTAATCTGTTCTAGAGTTTGGCCCACTTGCGGTCGTGTTGGATGTTAGACAAGCGTTCTAACCACCACTACCAATTTGTTGGATGAATTCAATTTGCGCTATTTGTTTTACAGTTTTTAACAGCATTAAATATATATTTTGTACATAATATGCATAAAGTGGCAGATTTATTGCAACTCATTGACTTTGAGCCTCAACTTTAAGTCGATGGTAAATCTGAAAATGCCATTAGGTCCATACCAAATCATTTTATTAGTACCGAAGTTCTTAAACCATCAAGTAAACGATTATATCGATGGAACCATAATTTAAAATTAGAATAGAATGTAAACGATTATTCGGATGGTACTCGTAGCATATTAGTATTTACCATCAACGCCGCACGCATCGCATTCCAGAATTATTATTTTTATATATGTGCCACATACCAGAAAAATGCCGCAGATTACCGATGCGTACTGATCGGTGGTATCAAGTGTGCAACCGCACCTAGGCGTTTTTTTCTTATAATTTATAAAGAAGATCTAATTTTTTTGTCAACGACAATATAGTTAGGTCTATTGTATTTATAGGTTAATTGTAGTTCAAATAACCATAGGTGCTTCGAAAAAGCTTTTATTTCGAAATCACATACACTTAAATTTTATTAATGTGTATAGATTTAGCATAGAGATGCACACATGCTCACTTAAGCCTGTACTCCCCAAAGGGGTAGGCAGAGGTGTAACTAGTACTTACCTTCACATTTCGCCGAGCTTATTTCCGTCACATGATGTGATAGGGGGCGAGCCTACCGCCATACTGGGCACAACTCCACACTCCATAGAAAACTACAATACTAGGTGACCCGTGCAAATACTTCGCACCGATCGTGGTCAGTACAATTATTTGAGTTTCTAATAGGATGGTATGTTACCATTTCTAGACTATATTACTACTCACAATAATCGTTATTGTCATATTGATCTATTCAATTGTAAACTTAGGGGATACAAAAGTCTAATCGAAAAAGTTGTAAACCTTTAATGCATGTTAATATTTCTATATTGTTATAATACGGTTGTACTAACTCTTTGAAAGCATATTTATTGCATTTGTTTGGTACTATCCCGATCTATACATAATGTACTGTTAAACCTATTTATCTGTCTTCAACTATAGCATGTTTTATTTGTGAAAACTGTGTTTGGCTTATGTTCAAATCATGTTATTGTATCCAAATGTATTATATGTGCTGTTTGTTTTCCTTAATAATAAATAAATAAATATTACTTTTAGTCTTACTAAGCTTAAATCGATAACCTACAGTGGACAATCATTGAATTATTATTGTACTACTTAGATATACCAGACAGCCGGTCTACACAACACAACGCAATGTTAACCAATACTCACGTTACATATTTCACAAAATACCTTCGTAACAAACAAAAATATTTTCACTTTCATCGCGTGACGACACCACACACAACATACGATTTTGATTTATTCAGTTACGCCGCTTTGTATCAGCCGTTTAATTGGCATTATGATTGCATGAAAGAGTTTTAAGCGAATCGTTTGTGTACCGTGGATTGAAATTATTGAATTTGTGTTTGTTACCGCCATTGTTGAGTTGTTTTGATTTGTCTTTTGTTCTTATAATCCATTTTATTGTCGTTAAATCCATTGTGGAAATGAAAAGTTTGTAATTTGATGATAGAGGAGTTCAATAAATTATAGTTTAGTTCGATTCGATGTGATAATATCCGACAGTCTTATCACATATGTCTTGACCGCAGATTAAGACATGATTATCTTATACATACGCACTCACGCCTGTAATCCTCGAAGGGGTAGGCAGAGGTGTAACCAGTACACCCACATTTTGGCAAGCGTATCTCCGTGCCACGATGTGATAGGGGGCGAGCCTGACGCCATACCGGGCACGAATTCCCGACTCCGGGCTAATACTGAGCATTTCGTAATAGAAAAACCCAATACCACTTTACTCGACCCGGGATCGAACCCGAGACCTCATTACAACTGCGCCACCGAGGCAGTTTTATTATCTTATGTCGTGCGTAATACTAACGACTACGAGAGATTTTCGGTCTCATAGCACCCAGACCAGAAACCAATGACGACACGTCCATACAAGCTGAAAAACCTGGCTTGTCCTACTTACATACTCTATACCGAACAGGAACTATCAACCTAAATTACACGGTCATTCCTTATTACGCACAAAGAGAATTTTGGCTAAACTTTTCAAATCACAATCTTTTTAAATATTGCCGTCTCACCACCACACCGTGCCGGAAAGAAAAGGCGCGTATTCATAAAATCATCAGCTATCACACTCTCTCCTTGGCTTTTACGGTGCTTTCCTTGGATCATAATTGATGGGGCTTTCGAACTTTACTTTATCTTTCACACCTATGAATTAAATGCTACAACAAAGACATAGCTGTCGTATGTTTGTATACGCAATTACTATGGAGTATTATTACTACTATACTATTGACTGCCTCGGTGGCGCAGTTGTAATGCGTACGCGTTACGATTGAGGCCAACACTGAGGTCTCGGGTTCGATCCCCGGGTCGGGTAAAGTGGTATTGGGTTTTTCTATTACGATATGCTCAGTATCAGCCCGGAGTCTGGAATTTGTGCCCGGTATGGCGATAGGCTCGCCCCCTATCACATAAGGGACGGAGATACGCTCGGCGAAATGTGGGTGTACTGGTTACACCTCTGCCTACCCCTTCGGGGATTACAGGCGTGAGTGCGTATGTATGTATGTATAAAACCTTGTTCATGGAGCGATGATCTCGCGATCCGTATTACGTCACACTAAATAAGTAATTTCTGTTGACTTTAGTTGGACTGTAGTTGGCAGGTGCATTGTAGTCCTTGCCGGAATAAAAAAATACAGCGACAAAATAAAAGTAGAATGTTTTAATTAAATATAATGAAGCATTAAGCTTAAGTCCAACAAAATAGGGCAATAAAGACAAAGCGCTCATACTCGTTAGCCAAGTCCGATGTAAAAATTGTCAGAAATAAACGGCGAACTATTTGCTTACAATACTATATTCTTATAACCGGGGGCGTATGCCGTCGGACATTAAATAGTACAAAGGTACAATAACATGTAATTGCAAATGATGCACTGTCTCATATACAGTGTGTTCGTTTCACTACCATTTACGTCGACCCACGCTCCAACTACTGCTTAAAGAGTAAAGAAATATGACAGAGGTGAGAAATGTCCGCATCTTGGAGCAAGCGATATAATTTTACCTACATAGATTCGTTTTGTAACCATGTGAATGATGAGGAAATAAGGTACTAATTTAATTATAAATTAATATTATTGATATTTAATCTCCATCTATTTACAATATTAGCAATGTCGAAATCGAATCTAACTAAATAATTGAGGAAATAAGCTAGGTACATTCTAAGTTATGCTAAGCTATGCTAAGTTACAATATAGCAATAATAAATGAGGAATTACATCGGGTCTTTCGCCATATTTATGGTCATTTTAAAGATTGCTATAAGTTCATCGATGTAAACAGCTTAGGTGAACATTTAGGTAGAGAGAGTTTATCGCATGACACAGACGAGAATAAAGTCCCATATAGATGCGAGTGAATTTCTCGTACGACACAAGTGAGAATATTATAGAAAACTTTCATTTACGAGGTCGCGTCATAATATTATTACATTCAAATTGCAATTAAATTATAGTAGGTAAATCCATACGCACTCATGCCCGTAATCCCCGAAGGGGCAGGCAGAGGTGTAACTAGAACACCCACATGAATAATTTCTGTTATATTCTCGTTTATGTTGTACGAGAAATTCTCTGCATCTAATCGGGGCTTTATAGTCTCTAGAATTTTTAACAATAAGCCGACAGTTTCTAAAGATGAGCTTCTTGCACTATGCAGAACATGAATCTCAAGTACGTATATACCGTACTTCACAAGTACACAAACTTGTTGTGTTTTTATTTCTGCCTACACTCTCGGTAGCTGCAGTGTCGCGTCTATACACTTTCACTCCACATTGCATTATAACATGCCTGTGTTACCGTAATCTCGATTCATATTTTCGTTTGTTTATAGCTTTAGAGGCGCGCATTGATCGGGTTACCATTTATATTGTCTAGTAGGCGTTTTACCTTTTTATATGTAATAATAAAAATAGTTGGGATTCGTTTGTGTTTTTCATGTAGTTTCTTGTATACATTGTTTTGTTTATCAATAATTGTATAGTTCTTGTAGATATTGCCTCAATGTCACAGTTGTAATGCGTACGCGGGAATTTGAACTCGGGACCTTAGTTCTCAGCCTAGTTACGCTGCCTCTAGACCAATAAGGCGATAACGAATATGTATATGGCGATACATTTTGTGTTGTTTATTTTATCTCTGCTGTATTTTAAAAGTAAACTATAAATTAATATTTTCACTCCATACCAAGATTCAATAGACTTTGTATAAGTAGTTTATGGTAGCTGTTTTCCGCGGGTCTTATCTAATATAATCTTTTCCTGTATCTTAATAATATCTTTTCCTGGTATAAAAATATTCCGTTCCATAAAAAGCTTCAAACAAAGCTCAACCCTTCCTTTTCCACTAAAAATGTAATTCTTTCCTATAATCCTTTCTTAGCGAGCCCATTACACAAACTATCGTGTAACCCAATTTCATGATCCTAGCTTTACTAGTTTTTGAGATATTCGTGATTAATCAGTGAGTAAGGGAGTAATGGCCGTTCCCTATTTTTCTATTTACTCGTACTGATAGATTTGTTTACTATCAAAAGAGTTTTGACAGATCTTCCGTACAAACAAGTAAAAATATACTACCAGTAAATCTATCGGTAAACAGAATATTGGGAAAGATCATTAGTGGTATACATCGAAATAAGATGTCGCCTCCGTGGCGCAGCGGGCGAGTAGCCGGCTGCGAAGCGAGAGGCCGTGGGTTCGATTCCCACACTGAGACAAATGTTTGTGTGAACCACAAATATTGGTCTCGGGTCTGGGTGTTGTGGGACCGCAAGTCCCTCGTAGTTCCTGATACCCACGACACAGGTTTACCTAGTGTGGGGTCAGGACTATGTGTGTGACTGTTGGGTGTAAAAAAAAAAAAAAAAAAAAAAAAAAGAAACGAAACTCAAGCAAAAAAATGACCCCAACAAACTCTGTGCCAGGGGGCGGGGCTATAAAAGTCTGTGGATAATAATCTCTAGTTAACACTTGATACGTCTAATTTTTTGCGCGGTGCAGAACGTCGTATCTCGATCTGGAAATTAAATATTTAGACATTAACTTTTATGAATTAAGTTAATTTTGAACGTTCCTTATTGTTTGTTGCGTGTATGAGTGTTACGTGTGATTTTACCTTTGCACGTGTAAGTGGAGCCGTATATTTAGGCAGATTCATATGAGAGTTATTGTTCTAGTTATCTTATTTCGATGGTGGTATATCGCATATATATATTTACAGAAGGTAGACGATGGATTTCAATAAAAACGTGCAGTAAAGTTATTATTGTAACATCTAAAAGCTTTTTTACATACGTAGGTACTGTTTTTGCGTAAATGTTTGATTGGAAAATATTTTTTCGGATTTAAGTTACAAAATAATTTTGAATATTGAAAAACTCGCCATGAAATTCGATAAAATTATTATCTGTGCACTCGATGTGTGAACTCAATACTTCGGTGTAGAGATGTGATGTATGAGAAAAAAAATATTTTCGAAGACTATTGTGTTTTGTATATTGATTTTAGGTAATATTTCATATCTCGAGTAAGTATTTAAACGACCGAAAAAATGATATAAAACTATAATTTTGCCTCTAAAATTAAATTCGTATGAATTATTAAGTGCAATAAAATTCACTCCAAATCATATTCTGCACATACAATACCATTTATATGGTAGTTTTATTAAATTTATACTTCATAAAACCATAACAAATGTTTTATGACATTTAAAGTTTTCATTCGAGTTTATTAAGCGTAAAATAATGTCTTTGGCAATACAATAAAGTATCAATGAGATTTTTGTAAAGTATCTAAATATCTTTGGATCTAAAACCATGGTATAGTTAACTAAAATTATCGTATACGTAGAACATATTTATTATTATTGAAGATAGTTAGTTTAAAGCTCATAAAATTGATCAAGATGAGAGAGTTGAGCCAAAAACGTTTTTTATAGCATAGACCGGTAAACAATCAACTTGATCACCTTGTAGTAAGTTATCCCCACCGCCGACCACGGGCGATCATGCCCACAATACCAGAAGAGTCATGGACGCGTAACGGACCTTAAAGGAAAGGGATAGTTAAGGGATTGTGGAGAGGGATTTGAGCCTCCGGATCTCACTCGCCATACGAAACGTAGTATCAAGCCGATACTTTACGACAGTTTTCTGTGAGAGTAGTAACAACACCGTCGAGTCGGTCCATTCATGCTGTAGATAATACTGACTACAGCGTGACTTTTCCACTAAAAAATGATGCATTTTAGACGTTTAATATAAGTATATTAAAGAATATTATGGCGTATGTCTTTTACTACCAAACATTACAAGTAGGCATCACAAAACAAATAAAACAAATCTGCACCTGATTCCAATGCACACGATTTTAAATATTAGTAACCACCCAGTCCACAGGAAATAAATAGTAACCATTGTAATAACCCGAGGCATTCTCATGAATATCGTGGCACCAGTTAATCCTGGGCCCACACACACTGGGTTAAATACCTTATTTATAGCTCACTTGCGTTGACCTTTATAGACTGGTACTTTGATCGAACGGGTGTAGCTCGAAAAATGAATTTTATATGACTCAGTATATATAATATATGAAGACCTTTACGTGATAAATTGTTTTTTTATTCAGGTAATATACATACATACATACGCACTCATGCCTGTAATCCCCGAAGGGGTAGGCAGAGGTGTAACCAGTACACCCACATTCTCTGAGCGTATCTCCGTCCCACGATGTGATAGGGGGCGAGCCTATCGCCATACCGGGCACAAATTCCAGACTCCAAAAAAAAAAAAAACCCAATACCACTTTATCCGACTCGGGGATCGAACCCGAATGGATGAGCGTTTGGGGATGATTGGATATAGTATCCTACAATAGAGACCGACAAACAGGTCGCCTTAAGGCCTGTTTTATGATGCGTACGAGACAAGAGAGCGCGACGCGCGATCTTTTCTATACAATTTCATTCAAAGCAGATGCTATCACTTGACTCCTGACATGCGTCAAAGTCTCCCTGTCGCAGTCTCGTACCTCACAACACTTAAGGTGGCTGCGTTTCGAACGGTGAGTGAGATATCCGGAGGCATATATCACCCTCCCCTCCCCAAACCCTTAATTATCCCTTTCCTTGTATATGGGCGGTGGAGATTACCATCAGGTGACCCACTTGCTAGTTTGTCGGCCTATACTCTAAATTTCATAAGAGTATGTCGATCGTAAATAGTGTCCCACATCGTACTAGGGATACGATTACATGGATGACCCAAAAAGTATTGGTTTGATGTATTAGATGGGAGATATGAAAGCCAATGGTCTTACGGAATGTTAAAGTTAGTTATAATGTCTAAATATAACATTTCTAAATCGAGATACGACGTTCTGCACCGCGTAAAAAATTAGACGTATTATGTGTAAACTAGAGATCATGAATCCATTTTTATGAATTGATGAATGAACAAACTGCACAGACTGTTATAGCCCCACCCCCTGGCACAGAGTTTTTGTGGGGTCATTTTTTTGCTTGAGTTACGTTTCTTGTCATCTTATTCCGTTGCATAACATTTAGTGTAATCGATTTGATGAACAACAACAAAAAATCATAGAATAAAAAAACACTATTTTGAATGTTACCCATTTTTGTAATGTGAGCTACTTCTAAATATGATCGGCCTCGAACAATATATCAGCACGACGCGACGTTCAATAATTTGTTTGTACTGGAGTAACGGAAACTAGCGCCATATTGTAAAACTCGCGGATGACTACACACCACATTATTTGCTTTGATTATGGCTTATTCGTATATAATTTAATCATTATCGTATGATCATCCTCTTGAATGTTAGGTTATATGATTAGTAAGCCTTCTATATAATACAGGTTATTGAGTAGTCTGATTTGAAGCAAAATTTTATACTTTGAGAAATGTAGTTTACAGATAATTGCAGCGTATGTATGCGTGTGTCATCCAAATTCGGAAATGAAAAGTGCTAAATAAGTAATTAGATCTGTCGCGAGACGTTACCACCCTTTAGCCGCTCATCTGGTGTTGCTCCCTTATCGATTTTTCTAGAGACGATTTCGGGGAGTCTATAAACCTGAGTTGGCGAGTCACCACCTGCCTATTTTACCCGTGGTTTTAACATAGGTTAGGCAGGTGCCGTAGTGCTTCCCAGTTACCCAATCTACGAACACCTCACTCCCATAAACTATATAATTTTTGTCCATTCCTACAGTAGTCCTGTACTAACCGAGGACTGTCCTTGCTTACACTTCTATAGTGTATACAGGGATAGCCGTCAGGTAGTGTCACATCACAATATTAGATTAAATATGTCTAACGGGCCTCTACGAGTTAGTTTCGGCCCCTGCACGCCTTCCAAAGGTCCGGGATTCTATAGTCCCGAGATATGGTAAGACAATATTTTTATTTCGGACCAAATTGTACTCATAGTTCATTAGTATGTTAGGTACGTACATAAAAACGCACTCACCCCTACAATCCGTGAAGGGGTAGGCAGAGGTGTAACCAGTACACCCACATCTCGCCGGGCCCATTTTCGTCCCATGGTGTGATAGGGGACGAGCCTATCGCCATACCGGGCACAATTCCAGATGCCGGGCTAATACTTAGCATTTCGTAATAGAAAAACCCAATACCACTTTACTCGACCCGGGGATCGAACCCGAGACCTCAGCGTCAGCCTCAGTCGTAACGCGTACGCATTACAACTGCGTCACCGAGGCAGTCTAGTACAATTCTTTACTTATCAATATGTGAGTTAGAATATGTCTGTTGAAGATATTTATAAAATCCATTGTTAGTCAGGTCTGCAATAAACACGACAAGTAACAATCGAAGTTATATTTATTGTTTGTTATTTCCAGAGTTGACATAACTGTCTCGATGGCGCAATTGTAATGCGTACGCTGTACGACTGCTGTGCTGAGGTATCGGGTTCGATCCCCGGTTCGGTTAAAAGTGATATTGGGTTTTTCTATCACGAAAAACTTAGTATCAGCGTGAGTGTCCAGTATCCCCACAGAGACTGAAATTGTGCCCGATATAGTGATAGGCTCGCCGCCTATCACACCATGGCACCGTAGAAAGCTAGACGAAAGGTGAGTGTACTGGTTAAAACTCTGCCTACTCTTTCGGGGATTACAGGCGTGAGTACGTATGTATGTATATTTCCATATTTTCAAAGTCCAGAATACTACATGACTATAAGTACATGCTATACTACGCGTTACACATTTTTATTCGGTTTTGAAATCATCAAACTTCATCCGCGAGTATTCCATACCGAAATGAAGACCAACTATCGGAAGTACAAAATGTTTTCACACAAGTCAAAGCCCACGACAATAAAACAACAACTAATCTAATATATAAAACGACACATAATTCGTAATAAAAGTTGTGAACAAATAAAACACTGATTTATTCGTACGCTCCGAAAGATATTTTTATATTTAATATTTTGGTAAACATCAAAGAAATCACAGCCCACTCACTAAAAGCGATGTCTCGAGAGACAGTTGTGATAGCTTGCGTTTTACGACTTAACCAAACGAACTGTTACCTGCCATTTAAAGGTAATAAAACTGCTTTTTAAGGCACTCAAACTCTAAATATCGGGTGCGTGAAAATATGTTCTTTTAATAGTCGGAATGTATCTAAAATGCCAGAGGAATGACCCCCGAGGCTCGGTACACGATATTTGTCTTTAGATTTCCGTCCAAATTGCTTTATAAGAAGCTGTTTAATCTGTACTTAGTGTAGAATGAATACCCGCCCGACGCATTGACCTTTCCGACTGGTTTTGAGTTGCCAGAGTTGTTATCGTAAAACGGATTTGGATTTTTTTTGGGAAGTGAATTAATAACAATTACAACAGTTAAAATGCACTGAGTTTATAAAGAATGACGTTAAGAAAAACCAGTATAAATATAACGAATATCATGGAGTGATATTGGTACTTTATAAACAATTAGCTGTATAATTTATATAATACAGTTCATATGGTAGAGGCAGTAAGATTAATATTTCCAAAACTAGTTAAATTGATTAAAAAAAGATTTTTTTTTAATCTTGAGCTCACATATAAAACTGTTGTTATCACTTAACTTTTTCTTTCTGTCTGATTTTAACGCGGCCTAATGCCAGGGTCCGCTTTGCTACTTCACTCTGTCTTGAACAATCTCTGCAGTAGGTACCATTAGCTCTTATGACCTTCTATAAAACGGAAATTATGTCTTCTTTAATTCATTGTATCATATAATTATCATTCCCTATCTTTTCGACACGATCCGGATTATTAAAATAATATCTAGATTTTCTTGCTGCCGAAATTGGTAACCTTTTTACACAGCAGCTAGCATACTTTCAAATTGGGTTATCGAATTAGTGGCAATTATCTGTTTGTCGATAAATATGATTGATAGAGGTGAAACTTTATACCGGAATGGAACATTGTTATATTTTGTTGTATAGAAACAATAGCGTTATACGCATTTGATGTTTGTGTAAATAGGATAGTAATACAATATTTTTTTAAACACAAATGGATTTATAATGACATACTTATCGAGTCTCTATCGAGCAGCAATAACTAAGGCCTTTTCGGTCCCTAACGATTAAGATCAGAAAACAAAAATAAAAGAAATGTGCTGATGGGCATGGCAAATCATGTCACTCTTGTAAGGGCAACTTAAGTATGAGGTATCAGAGAAGTCCTAAATAAAAACAGTATAATATACTTATAGTATGCCTATCCTAGTCATAATACCTGATTAAAGTTATCGATTCGAAAGTATAAATTGCATTTGAATTTGTACCCATACATACCTACATATACACTCACGCCTGTGTTCCCCGAAGAAGCAGGCAGAGCTGTAACCAGTACATCCACATTTTCCCGAGCTTATTTCTGTCCCATAATGTGATAGACGGCGAGATGTCATACCGGGCACAATTACCGACTCCGGGCTGATAAGCATTTCGAGATAGAAAAACCCAATATCACTTACCCGGGATCGAATCCGAAACCACGGCACAGCTGTGGTCGTACCGCGTACGCACCGAATTTTTACCTTATTGTCTGTTGTATACTATATAACAACATATACTAATACAACCCTACAACAACAAGGTTTGCCTCGTTTGCGAGAGGCAGCCTGGGTTGGTACCACCGCTTTGTCTATTTCTGCCGCCATGCAACAGTGTTTACACACTGTTGTGTTCCGATTTGAAGGACGTTGAGGCCAGTGAAATTACTGGGCATTATGAGACTTAACATCTTATGTCTCGGGGTGACGAGCGCAGTCCAGTGTCATGCAGTGCTTTGATATTAAAGTTCTGTGTGGCGTTGCTTCTGTTTATGAGCAGGCGTGGCGCTTACCATCAGGCGAGCGACCTGCTCGTCTCGTCATTTAATTTAGAGTAAAAAAAACAGACAATAAGTATACTAATTACGGGCTACCATTCATATCATGGGACGGCAACAAGCTCGGCGAAACATGGGTATACTAGTTGACACTCTACTTACTAATGTCGTATAGAAAACCGATGTAAAGTAGCGGCTTTCTGCTGCGTTTCGTACAGTGAGTGAGATATCCGGAGGCCAAATCCCCTTCCCTTCTCAATCCCTTTCCTTTAAGGTCGGCAACGCACTTATGATTCTTCTAGCGTTGTGGGCGTACATGGGCGGTGGAGTTCACTTACCATCAGTTAACCCACGTGATCGTCTGCCGGCCTATGCTATAAAGTAAACTAGATAGATCTACAAAGGTAAACTCTCACGGGTAAATTATTATTATTATGTTATTATCCTTATGGAATCAGCTATCACCTGCCGTATTTTCAGACCGATACGCCTTAGGAACCTTCAAGAAAAGAGCCTACTCTTTCCTCAAAGGCCGGCAACGCACCGACAAATCCCCTGGTATTGACGGTGTCCATGGGCGGCGGTGATTACTTACCATCAGGTGACCCGCTTGCTCCGTTGCCACGTCTTTCATAAAATAAAATAAAACGCGATATATTCCAATATACTCGAACCTAACAAAACAACAAACAGTGATTCCATCAAACTCTCGAACCTCAAATATCAGTTGAACATCGTCCAAAACTAGACTACATGAGCAAACCGCTCAATCGTATCTCAACAAAGGAATTCCTTAATCAAATCGACCAGAACGATCTATTAGCGATAGTATTCAAGGCTCGCTGTCACATAAACTTTCATACGTGTGCGTAACTAACAAAGGATTAAAGTACTGGTTGGAAATTTCATATTACTATTCTGATGTATGATAGCTTATAGAATATAATTATGAAAATAATAACATTAATAAGAGTATTCTAAATAGATTGCCTACATTATATAAACTATCATCTGACCAAAGATGATATAAGTTAGATGATATAAGGATTAGACAGCTCCGTGGCGCAGCGGGCGAGTAGTCGGCTGCGAAGCGAGAGGCCGTGGGTTCGATTCCCACACCGAGACAAATGTTTGTGTGAACCACAAATATTGGTCTCGGGTCTGGGTGTTGTGGGACCGCAAGTCCCTCGTAGTTCCTGATACCCACGACACAGGTTTACCTAGTGTGGGGTCAGGACTATGTGTGTGACTGTTGGGTGTATTATTATTATTATAAGTAACTCTGCATTAGGTATTCATCCTCTTAGAAGAAAAATGATCATAAACGCCGATATACGTGTAGATTTATTTCTAACCAGAAGCAAGTATATGAAATTTCGTGCTTCTTACTTTAAAAATGACTAATTTCCATACACTGATCACTCCTTATTTCACCACCATAGGGGTCAAATTTAGAAAATCTCTCTCTCTCTTTCTTAGTGAATGCTTACAACATACAAGGCATCAACTGCCAAAGTTAGTAGCCTCAGCGGTTTAGACTCTGCGTTGATGAATCAGTCAGTCAGTCAGTACAAGAGCAATTATATACGTATACTAGCTGTTGCCCGCGGCTCCGCCCGCGTGAATGCCTATTTCTAGGATTAAAGTAGCCTAGTCGGCGCATCAAGCGAGTCCCGGTGAGAAACGCGATTGACAAAAACACTAAGGTCGCTATAAAAAAATAGGGGTTGATCGTAGAGGGCTGAAAATCTAGGGTTGTATGTATTTTTAATGCTGTATAATAAAAAATAAGAACAAAAAATTTTGTCTAAAAAATAAAAAAATTAATTTAGGGATAGACCACCCTTAACATTTAGGGGGATGAAAAATAGATGTTGGCCGATTCTCAGACCTACCCGATATGCACACAAAATTTCATACAAATCGGTCCGTTTCGGAGGAGTATGGGAACGAACATTGTGACACGAGAATTTTATATATTAGATATCGCAGTAAGATGGTTAAATCCGTAGATATAGATAGATAGATATTCACTTTAAGTTTTATAATGGCTTTGAGTTATGCCCAAAACAATGTATTAAAATAATCCTGATGGATAGGTATTGTGATCATCAACCTCATTTTCATACTAAAGCCTATTTTCTAACATTAAGTTTAAACATTTTAAGTAAATTACACACCACTAGTTTCAAGCGATGAATCCAAAGATAATTTCGATTCCAACCATACGTCAAACAAGCGTTTCGGCTACAATCGACGGTCACCGTGATGATGCATCAACGGTGCGTTTAATTGTTGTGTGATATCCCCTAATGCACCTGTCAAGGAAACAAAAGGGGAACGAGATAACACCAAAATCGTAGCACGATCGGTTTTTGTTGGCGGGCGCGCGTCTCACAAATGTAAATGTTTATACTTTCTAGTTTGTTACCGGTTTGATTTCCATCTGTTGTGAGACGTGCCAGTCATTTGTCAGATATTTCATATAGGATTTTTTGTAACTTCCAGTATGCATTGGCTTGAAACTGCGATCAATTTGCGAACATGTGATTTATCATTCTAAATTTCAGATGGAAATTGTATTATGCAAATGTTATACAATTATGCCATCAAAGGGGTAGGCAGACGAGCATATGATAGTTGCCAAGACTATCAGCTTGTTTAATGCAAATTCCTTTTGATGTTTTTTGTATTCAAAAAAATCAAACATTGTCATTACTCGACCTAGGATTTCAACTCAGGTTTTCATCTGTTTCTCAGCCTATATCAATGAGGTGATTATTGAATATTGATGATTTATTATAAACTTTTTTAATCTCTTTGGATTGAGGGGTGTTGTTTAAAATTAAGTGATTATGTTTAGTGTGCTAACATAAAAATCCACTAAGCGAAATTGGAAAACTTTTCCTAAATATGCATTTTAATTAAAGCAAACTACAATATATTCAATACTTTAGTTTCAATCAACATAATAATATTGATATTCATAAAATTCAATCTAAAGTTATTGTAGAACGAAATAACCAAATATATTCAAAATACACTTGAACCCAATACACTCGTTATTGATTCAAACGCATCAATTTTCATAACAAAATATCTCACGCCCGAACAATTTGTATTGAAAAATAGCGAAATAAAATATTCGTCGTTGCATTATCAGATCACACTGCGTATATTATTAATAGCACCAATACAGATACTGGCTTAACGATTCGACGTACTCTCTACCGGGAGCTGGCAGCCTGGCACAATGCTATCTACGAACTCAGAAACCAGTTATGAACCATTATCAGATCCTATGCCTGGGGTGGCATTAAAATGTCGACTCGGCCCTGCTTTGTTTATTAAATTATGTCCACCGACGCAATAAATATCTTCGGAGACGCGTTCATTTAGTGAAATACCGATCTGAGTCGCGATACTGTATGAGTTATGTCGTGTCCTTAAGAAAAGGCGCATAAACAACGTTGGAAAAGAAAAATACGAGGTTATCTCGATCGGAGCTGTGAATTCACAATTTCACTTTTATGTGTTAATGTAGCGTAAATCCATGGTTACTTTGTAAGGGCTAATTAGTGTCAAGTATAGAGCCGTCGACATGCAATAGTTATTGTAATTGGAACTGTGTAGCAATATGTTATAAGGGTAACGTAGAATTAAAAAAAAACGAACCACATAAATGTAACATTTCAATTAATTACAACCTAAACATTATGTACAAAAAAATAGTATTAGATTTATCGTAATTTCTTTTTTTTTATTAACTTGAATGACGACACGAGCAGGTCGCTCGCCGGATGGTAAGCGCCACCCCTGCCCATAAAAAGAAGCAATACCACACAGAACTTTGAATTACAAAGCACTGCATGACAGTGGAATGCGCTCGTCAATATAAGAGTCGTCGAGACATAAGATGTTAAGTCTCATTATGCCCAGTAATTACACTCGATTACCTTCAAACTGGAACACAACAGTGCGTACACACTGCTGCGGCAGAAATAGGCATAGCGGTGGTACTAACCCAGATGGTTTCTTGCAAACGAGGGACCTACGAGGGATCTTTTTAAGTTATACAGATCATACTTTTAGCCAAGTAGTTGCATAGTATTAATGCGTCTACGATTATCCAGCTCGTAGGTTTATGAGATCAACAAAGAATATGCATGACTCGCTTTCGCTGCAATTGTACAACCTTATACGGTAGGAGACAAATGCGGACCAATCATCGAGAAAACAAATACGTAAGTCATTCTGATACAAACCAGTTTTAACGTACCTGTTCTTGTAAAATAAGAAATAAAAATAAAAAAGAAAGCATAAAATAATATGACGCAAACGAACAATTTGCGAAAGATTTAAGCACTAGCAATATTCCAACGTTGCGGCTCTCAGATTATGATCTGCGGGCATTAAAAGTAATTGAATCAAAAACAAACGAAAGTAGCGACTGAAAAGAGAGAAATAAGCAAACGAAAAAGGAATCGAGATGTAATGACGTAGATAACTTCAACCAATTACCGGGACGCAGAAGTGCTGCATTGGCACGAAAAAATGAACTCGCCGTTAGCAAATATGCAAGGATGGTATTAAGTAAAATACTTAGGAAGCTATACGAAAGGAAGTAATTTAATTTCTATATAAGAATATCATTTGCATTTGAAGATGTGGTTGGTCTCTATGGTAACGCTCGGAACGCATGAATTTGGATTATGTAAAGATTTTTATGTTGCTCGTTATATATTTTAGAGAATTGGGTTATTCACAAAAACATGACACATTTATTGTCGAATTGTGTATCGCTATCTCATTTTATATGTTGTGATGTTTATATTTAAGGTGTTGTGACTGGAAGATCATTTAAAATAACTTTTGTTTAAATCACTAGGGGCGTTGCCCATGTTTTTCCATAAAACATAAAATAAAAAAAAAACTTAAAGTCCGACGAATATGAGACATATCTTACGTTCTTCCCCACATTATTATGCAACGATTGGTATCGGTCTCAACCCCATACCCCCAGCGGTTTCGGAGGAGATAGCGTGACAAGCTTTTGGCAGCGGCGGCGGCGGCGGCGGCGGCGGCTCCAGTTACTTTTTTTAGAATAGAGAGAAAATATTGACAGAACGAAATAGTCTTTTGTTAATACGAAAAACGCAGTCCAATCTAGTCCGATTTCTGGTTGATTTTTACTACTCAATAATAAATTGTGAATCATAATTTCGAAATGAATCAAAACCGCGACAAAGATGACGCCAACGCACATCTCGAAGATTTTATCTCGCATGGAGCCCAGCCATTATTTCTGTTGCCCTTCGACGCACAATCTCAGC
The DNA here is from genome assembly GCA_905332985.1 of Mimas tiliae. Lineage (NCBI taxonomy): Eukaryota > Metazoa > Arthropoda > Insecta > Lepidoptera > Sphingidae > Mimas > Mimas tiliae. The sequence continues at coordinate 4,976,588 of HG995251.1, forward strand.
AATTACTCCGAGAATTATTTCAAAGAAATATTATTGTTATCTTTGCAAGAACTTATGTATCAGGATATGACTGGATAGATAGCTTCGTGACTACGTTTTAATTTCTTATTATTTTAAGTTCTTGTTATTGCCTGTATTTTTATTTAGAGGTGACGGCTTAGCACCCGCTTTTTTATTAGTTTGAATTACGAGACGAGCAAGTCGCTCGTCTTAAGCAACACCTGCCCATAAACAGAAGGAAACACAGAATTTTGAATTACAAAGCAATGCATGGCATTAGACTGCGACTCTCACTTACGAGAGACCTACCGCCTATTTTTTTATCCTGGCATGGCATATTGCACATGATGGTAGGTACGGTGCAGTTCAAATATTATAATGTAAACCATCGAGAGATGATGCGTTCCTCGTCGGCTACTGGATAACTGGATATAATATACCGGCTGATGCGACTCTCTACCCTAACGGCACAAGTCCATTCGAAAACAAAACTGGAACACAACTCTCCGGAGCGAGCCACTATGCGGGGTTTTTACAATGCGGTTTTTTATAATATAGGCCGGCAAACAAGCAAGTGTTTCACTTGATGGTAAGTGATCTCCACCGCCCATGTACGATCAAAATGCCAAAAGAATCTTGGGCGCGTTGTCGACCTTAAAGGAACGGGATAATTAAGGGATTGGGAAGGGCAAGGGATTTGGGTCTCTGGATATCTCACTCACCGTACGAAACGCAGCAGAAAGTTGCTACTTTCCGCCGGTTTTACGTGAAAAGTGTCTACAGAATGGCTCTACCACTCAAAAACGTTGGCGCGACATGCTTTTTAACAAATGTTACAGAAATATTTATGGCTTGTAGTTTTTACAACCAGCCGGCTGCCTGACGTCAACCCCTCTGGGGAGGTTGAATAGTTTTAAGTAAGTACTCTCGTAATACTATATTTCATGTACATTACTGGCTGCAATATGCCATTTCGTTCTTTATTTCTATTTATTTATGTATCATCATTGGATCATAGACAAAGAGCTGTCCTCCAATAAGTTTCAAGTGAAAAGATCACGTTTTCACATTCACTCACAAGGCATTTGTAGCATCGATGAGAGTTCTGATCTTGACATTTGTTACAAACGAAAGGTCATGATTGAATTCGAACGATCTGCGTGCTCCAATATGTGTCATTACGTGACCGCATTAAAGCAAGCCTTGACCTGTATTATTCGTTTCTTTATCGGAAACTAAATAGGGAATGCTGATGGTATAAGATTCAACTCAACGAGTATAAAAGCTCGCTTTTGGATTGATGCGTCGATATTTCAGATTACAGTAAATCTAGACGTTGTTAGTAACATTTTGTGTAGTACTTATTTTTGCTGGCGGCTTCGCCTGCGTTTCTGTCTCTCGCATATGAGGGAGTCCCCCATAATATGCGAGAGGCCGTCTAGCACCTACTAGTTAGTACAGTAGGAGGTATTGCGAGCTCAATAAAACATTATTTCTTAAGCGCATTTATTGAACTTTATATGAAACACGGAAGCAGAGCAGTAATATGAACGGGATTTACACCACGCGGAACCACTAGTTATTATATAACATAAATATTACCTCCCATAGAGAATGAAATGCCGAACAAAAAATGATCGTCTTCAAAATATTGATGTAAAAACGTCGACAAACAATGTTTTCAAACAAAAGAAGCGGCAATAAAACAATTCGAAGCGTGGCCGCAATTAATTGACACGCGTGTTGGCATACAATGGCATAATTAAGATCGGCGTAGGCGGACCCGATGCTATGGTTCGCTGTAGAGATTGACTTGCGGTCTCGAGATGTAATTTAGTTTTTTAACACAACTAAATTAAATGGATTTTCGTTTTATACTATTACATAACTGTAATTTTTCTTCTAAACAAAGATAGTAGACTGGATTAAAACTGTATCGTTTTATGTGAAGTTCAGAGGAATAAAAAACAAAAGTACTATCTACTCGTATGTACTGTTTTTATAAAATAAATACTATATGGTAATGGGTTTCTTTATTACGATATGCTCAGTATCAGTCCAGAGTCTGGAATTTGTGCCCGGTATGGCGATAGGCTCGTCCTCTATCACATAGTGGGACGGAGATACGCTCGGCGAAATTCGGGGATTACAGGCGTGAGTGCGTATGTATGTAAATACCAACAGTCACACATATAGTCCTGTGAGGCAATTCTCAAGCAATTCGAATTCGAGAAAAATCACGAATTGCTCAGTATCAACCCGGAGTCTGGAATTGTGCCCGGTATGGCGTTAGACTCGCCCCCTATCACATCATGGGACGGAGGATACTGGTTACAACCCATTCGGGATTACAGGCATGAGTGCGTATGTATGTAAAGAAAAAAAAATATCACAAAATATTAATTTGTGTATATCTTGATTATGAGCGTGAGCTTGTACCTAATGTAATTTTGATTTGAGTGACCGTCAACCGTCATCCTAAGCCTATTGACAGGTACGGTGAAGGGTTACATAGCGGGTTCACGTGGTACGATTTCAGTTGATTAACTACTAAATCGCATGTGATTTGAACCATCTGAACGGTCTTTCAATCTAATTGATCAATAAAAACCATAAAGCATATTTTGGTGATTTATGTCGAACCGTGTGAAACCCCGTTATAATGTCTATAACACATCACGCCCATATGGAAATATGTACAAAAAGTTAAATATATACTTATATGTAATTGTAAACATACATACTTATAACATTATTATATACTAGCTTTTGATAGGCCACCATGACTTAGACAAGGAGATAGGTTTTTTTAAAAGTAGCCTATCTGCTAGTCTAAGTCATGGTCTACCTGTGTGCCAAATTTAATCCAAAACCGTTCAGCAGTTGAGGCGTAATTCACTAATAAACATTCAAATTCACAAACATCCAAACTCTCAGATTTATAATAGGAGTAGGATTATATAATTATATGATATATGGCAATGACTTGCGCCGGTAGTTCACGATCGCCAAGGTTTAAGCAGTAATTCTCGATCCGGCGGTTTCCTTACGTGACTGTAGCCTCTTGCAATATCTCTCGTAGTTTATCAGCCTTATTTGCAATGTCACGTCCCTACTCTCAAACTGCCACGATGCTTTGTATACCGAAGCCTAGACTGACGGTATTTTGTACGTGTTACGTCCGTATAAACTAGTTTTATTTCAATGTGTAATATTCGCGTAAACATAAGAAATCACTATGAAAAAATGTGTTCGCAATTGAAGTATTTATTGTATATCTAGCATTGCTCGCGGCTCCGCGCGCGGGTACGTTATTTATCCCGGATAAAATGTAGCCAATGTCCTAATCCAGCTCATGTTCTACCTGTGAGCCAAATTTCATCCAATACCGTTCAGTTGTTGAGGCGTGATTGACTAATAAACATCAAAATTCACTTAAATGAGTAAAGTCTGGACTTTCATATTTATAATAGTAGTAAGATAAGTGTCATAAAATTGATTTTTTTGTTGCAGATAACGGCAAACCAGCAAGTGAGTCATCTGATGGTAAGTGAACTCTACCTCTCCACAATACCTGAGGAATCATGGAAATATTGCGGACCTTAAATGAAAAGGATAATTAATGAATTAAGAAAGGGAGGGGGATTTGGGCCTCCCCATATCTCACTCACCGTACGAAAGCAACACGCTGCTACTTTACGTTAATTTTCTGTGAGACAGTAGTAACAAGCGTACGTTTACAGCGAAAATAAAGTATGTAAGTCATATCAGAGCACATCTGTGAAGGTCTACCCATCTAAGCAAAATCACCGTGGCCGAAATCAGTCTGTAAAATACCATCATAATGTTACAACACCAAAAATCCACTCAATTGTTAAAAAACAATCAAAAAACCCTAGCAAATTGAAAGATAATGCCAAAACTCAAAGTGTACATTGGGCAGACACGTAAATTGAACTTCACGCGATCGTAGGTGGGTTGAATTATGAAGTCCCGATAACCCGGGGTTGGCGTGCATTAATTAAATAATTATGACATATTGTCCATTCGTTCAATGGGAGGGTGCGGCTGATAAGACGAGCGTGTTCATTATAGATTCCGAATGCATGTTTCGGTTCATGTTATGATATCTACATATTTATGGGATTTTGAGAATGCGATCTGAATTGCAAATCAGTTTATTGTTTTTAATGGTGTATCATTAACGTGGACGTCGGTAGATGGAGTTGCTTTATCAACCTTTGCTCGTACAATGGAGCGTGTCATGAAAAAATTGCAATTGTTGATTCCAGTTAGTTCATAATGCCTTTGTGTATTGTCAATGACCTCTTTGTGATGTGTTCGCTTTAATAATATCAAAACTGTATTAAAAAGACTGCCTCGGTGGCGCAGTTGTAATGCGTACGCGTTACGATTGAGGCCAACGCTGAGGTCTCGGGTTCGATCCCCGGGTCGGGTAAAGTGGTATTGGGTTTTTCTATTACGAAATGCTCAATATGAGCCCGGAGTTTGGAATTTGTGCCCGGTATGGCGATAGGCTCGCCCCCTATCACATAAGGGACGGAGATAGGCTCGGCGAAATGTGGGTGTACTGGTTACACCTCTGCCTACCCCTTCGGGGATTACAGGCGTGAGAGCGTATGTATGTATGTATTAAAAACTATACGACTGCTGGGCATGGGCTTCATCTATACAAATTTGAGGTGTTTATAGAATCGGCCGGCAAAAAAGGAAGTGGGTCACCTGATAGTAAGTGATCTTCACCTTACGCCCACAATACCAGATTAATCATGGGCGCGTTGCCAACCTTAAAGGAAAGGGATAATTAATTAGGGAGGAGAGGCGGATTTGAGCGTCTGTATATCCTACCGTACGAAATGCAAGCCGCTACTTTACGTCGGTTTTCTGTGTGAAGGTGGCAACAACCCGGTCAAGCCGGCCTATTCGTGATTCCAACAAAACTGTCTACAGCGTGGCTCTACCACTCAAACGTGGTACCACTATCTCATAGAAAACAAACGTAAAATTGCAGCTTTAGGTTATATTTTGTCTGGAAAATTAGATTACCAGAAGCCCAAAACCCCTCGCAATCCCTACTCCTTTCTCTAAAGATCAGCGACACAAGAAATCTAGTATTCTTCATGGGCCTTGGTTTACAATAGGATAGTTTCCTATGTTGAATGTTATACACTACTAGGGGCGTTGCCCATGTTTTTCCACAAAACATAAAATAAAAAAAACTTAAAGTCCGACGAATATGAGACATATCTTACTTTCTTCCCCACATTATTCTGCATCGATTAGTATCGGTCTCGACCCCATTCCCCCAGCGGTTTCGGAGGAGATAGCGTGACAAGCTTTTGGCAGCGGCGGCGCCGGCGTCAGTTACTTTTTTTTTAGAATAGAGTGATTTTATAAGCAACAGAAAATAATAAGCAAAACCCACTCATTAAAATATAATTAAAATTGGTTCAGAAATGAGCTCGCAATTATAACTTTAAATATTGGTATGAGGAAAAGTGGGTGCGTAGTGGGGATATCACACTATCTCTCTTGCACGTGTGCAACGTAATGGCCATTTTACATGGTGACGTCAAAGTTTACGTCATCTGTCATTTGACAATTACCCCTTCTACCAGATTCGAATGGCTTCTAACTTATTTATTTTTGAACGGATTTATAAAATTCTTTCTGCAATAGGTTTTGGGTAGCGTAACTTATTGATTTAAATATTAATATAAAAACAAATCAACCACCCTATTGACAGCTACCATCAGTGACCTACTTGCTCAATTGCGGGTTTTCAGCTATTAAAAAGAATATAAAGTTGATTAACAAAGGAAATAATAATAAATTAAGTTTTCATCGTAGATTCATATCAGTTTATTTATGTTATACTGCAGGGCAAGCCTACCCTTATATTGAGGGTTATAAAATAGGGCTGTCTAATGGTCAGCCGAATATGATTATATTTCGCGAGTCGGTACTTGTTTTTAACCTCCTCAAAAAACAAATGTTCTCAATTGTTCTGTAAGTATGTATATACAACGTGCTAAAGAAAGGTGTGGTCATATTTAAGGTTCGTTACATACACCGGATCTTAACAAAATCTAAACATTCTATTTCACGCAAATTTTAATCACTCGTTTATTACGATCTGTAAGATCGATCATAAAACACTATAAATTAAGTGAAATGCGTGTGCGAGAACAATAATGCTGGAGCGAGACAAAAACTCAGCGGTTTGTCATTTAGTATTGTCCAAAGTCGTAAGTCGAATATGTTACTTATTTGATAAAAATAAAATGCTTCATTTAATGTCCGATCAATCGGATTTGGTAGTACGGAAGGTGAAATACTGTGTCTGAATGTACGGAGGGTGATACTGAACATGTCGTACACTATACGTTGCTTAAATTTGACCACACCGTTTTGTAACACGTTGTATTTTTTTATGTATGTTCACACATAACTTCTCCAAATGGGGACAATAGTCACAAGTAGCGACGCGCTTTAAGATTATTAAAAAGTAAATAATATATTGAATATACACTGCGGGATCAAGTAAGTATTTTGACTGAAGAAGCCTACACACAACTACAATAAAAGTAAGTAATTTATGTAAAATTCATTAATACCCTACTGTGCCTATGGCGATAAAAACACACCAGAAACATCATTCCCCCAAAATAAGGTATATTTAATATGCAACATACTTCATAATATATAAAAACATTTTAATTAATAGAGTCGTAAATTAGATTATCATATTTAACGTGTCGTATTACGACATTATGTTTTGCAAAACGATAGATAATATTTGACTCGACGGTAATTTTTCTCTTGACCTCTCAATCCGGTTTATAGAAGGATGAAGTTCATTCATATAAAATTCATATAAATAAAATTTAAAAAATCATTATCACTTACTCGAATCTCCTATATTTTTGCAGTTGACTAGAAGGTCACCGAAATTATTAGAATAAATGAGAAAATAATACACTATATTAAACTATATAGTGATAAACTTTTCTTAGCTTAGCAGAAGCAACCGCTTTATTAGCGACTTCAACGATTGTTCAGTGTTATATTTTAAAATTGAATCAAATAAACGGGGATTAAATATTTTGTACCTTCTATGATTATAACAAGTATTGTGAAGCTCTATTTAAGCAACGCTAAAATATGATGAATTTTACCATAGAAACAATAATTACATTAATAGATTTTTAACACAATTATGTCTAACGTTAACTAGACGAACAGTTAAAATATCCCGATATCACATTTAAGTGCTACAAACACGTCAAAGTTGTAAAACCATTATTTGTTGTCGGGGGTCAAAAAATCCAATATAATGCTTCTCAGGAATTTTATTCTAAAAATCGTTTTCAAATCGGATGACATCATGAAGCCTTACTGTAAGCCCTATTTGTTTTTTCTCCACATTAGCCGATCCCAGGCGGTCCCAAAACGTCCTCATTTGCATTTTAATTGTGGACCGACCGTATCACAATCATTTCGCCATTTCGACCCGTAGGCGTGTATAAAATCCCAAATGTCTTTATTATGAGACCGGATTTCATATTAGTATTTTAAAAGGTAATTTATTATCGTTCTATGAATATAATCTTTTAATCAATTAGCGATTTCGTGGCTGTCTTTAATGATTTAGATTAGTTTAATTTATTTTAATGTCATTACTTTAAAATTTGTGTATAATCGATTATTTGATATTAGGCGTTGGTATATATGCATGTTAATAAAGTGATTAAGTTCTTTAATGATTTCAAATAAAGTTTGACATCAGACATGGATCTGATAAATAAATAAATAAATAAATAAATAAATACACCCAACAGTCACACACATAGTCCTGACCCCACACTAGGTTAACCTGTATCGTGGGTATCAAGAACTACGAGGGACTTGCGGTCCCACAACACCCAGACCCGAGACAAATATTAGTGGATCACACAAACATTTGTCTCGGTGCGGGAATCGAACCCACGGCCTCTCGCTTCGCAGCCGGCTACTCACCCGCTGCGCCACGGAGGCTGTCATATCTGGTAATCCCTATCCAGTTGGGTAAAAAATGATCAGAGGGGCTAGCACGGAAAACTATCGAAATCGTAATGTAAAGGTATCGAGGGCTCGATAGATAATTCCATAAATATCATTGGTCTATATTCCATATATATTAGTTTTTTTTTACGTACGATAGAGGCGCTGTACTAAAATCTCATAGAAATTGTTGTCGATGACAGCTCGAATAACTTTTCGCAAGTTTCCGTGCTAGCCTCTCAGATACCCGCTAACCAGCACCTGTTTTAACACGAAACCATTTCTTTAAAAAAACTGAGAAAGACTGTCTTTCTTTGTTATTGAAGAATGTACGCATATCCATCGAAACTCCCACGACTTTTACTTTATCCTTCATTGCATTCTTTCCAAAATAAACTTTTTTTATTTATTAGATTGAATGACGAGACGAGCAGGTCGCTCGCCTGATAGTAAGCGCCACGCCTGCTCATAAACAGAAGCAACGCCACACAGAACTTTAAAAAACAAAGCACTGCATGTCACTGGACTGCGCTCGTCACCCTGAGACATAAGGTGTTAAGTCTCATAATGCCCAGTAATTTCACTGGCTTCAATGTCCTTCTAACCGGAACACAACAGTGCTTACAAACTGTTGCTTGGCGGCAGAAATAGAAAAAGCGGTGGTACCAATCCAGCTGGCCTCTCGCATACGAGGGACCTATCACCTTGTACAAACTAATTATGTTTAACTTATACACACACATATATAGCTTGATCATAATCTCTCTATTCTAAAAAAAGTAACTGGCTCCGCCGCCGCCGCCGCTGCCAAAAGCTTGTCACGCTATCTCCTCCTAAACCGGTGGGGGTATGGGGTCGAGACCGATACCAATCGATGCAGAATAATGTGGGGAAGAAAGTAAGATATGTCTCATATTCGTCGGACTTTAATTTTTTTTATTATTTTATGTTTTGTGGAAAAACATGGCCAACGCCCCCAGTATATAACATTGTAACTTCAAGCGATGATTCCATAAATCACGTCAACAAAAAACTTAGACTAAGTCACAATAAAAACAAATAGACAAGCAAATTCAGACTCATTATAATGCCGAAGACATCGATTACGTCAGCGCCTTTGATGGATAACTTCCTTCAATCGAAATAATGAGGACAAATCATAAACACCTTTAAATACATGGACATAAAGATTACAATCTGGCGCGACAGTTAAGGTAATAATTTAATATTCTGGATATGACATGAGTTAGTAATGCCTTCTCTAGGAACTTATATCCACGTGCGCAGCTGAGGTTGTGTAAGTAAATGATAGGCGAAAATAAGTTGTGATGAAGTGCTGCAAAAATATATCATATTAACATTTAAAAGTTGTAAGTTAGCAAGTGCATATGTTGATATTTCATAACGAAAAAATATTCATATAAATCTCTCTATTCTAAAAAAAAAGTAACTGGTGCCGCCGCCGCCGCCGCTGCCAAAAGCTTGTCACGCTATCTCCTCCGAAACCGCTGAGGGTATGGGGTCGAGACCGATACCAATCGATGCAGAATAATGTTGGGAAGGAAGTAAGATATGTCTCATATTCGTCGGACTTTAAGTTTTTTTTATTTTATGTTTTATGGAAAAACATGGGCAAAGCCCAGTAGTAATTTAAAAAAATCCTTTTTCAGTGTTAGAGCCTCGCTGTAGACAGTTTTGCCTACTGCACGAATGGGCCGGCTCGACCGGGTGGTTAGCACTGTCTCACAGAAAACCGACATTAAGTACCCGCTTGCTGCTGCGTTTCGTACGGTGAGATATACGGAGGCCCAAATCCCCCTTGCCATCCCAATCCCTTTTCTTCAAGGGCGACAACGCGCATATGATTCTTCTGGTATTGTGGGCGTACATGGGCTGTGGGGATCACTTACAATCAGGTGACCCACTTGCTCGTTTGCCGGCTTAAGCTATGAAAAAGGAAAAAACGTTCGTACTTTCAAAATAGACGAAGATTTGCCGAAGAAGATCTTGGTGAACTTTGCTCAGATCAAATCGGAGATGAAAGGGCAGGTCAGAAATACCCTAAACAGACGAACATGCTTGACAATTTATTGAGAGTGAAGGAGGCTAAAGTGTTGTACAAGGATCATAGGAAGTGGAAATCCGTTGTATCTGCCTACCCTTATGGGAAACCGGCGTGAATCTATGCATGTATGTTTGCCGAAACACGTAATTGTAAACGTAGTATCTATTTGTAGAGATTAAACCATACACAAGGTGATAGGACCCTCGTATGCGAGAGGCCGTCTGGATCGGTACCACCGCTTTGTCTATTTCTGTCGCCAAGCAGCAGTATGTAAGGACTGTTGTGTTTCGGTTTAAAGGACATTGAAGCTAGTGAAATTAATGGGCATTATTTTTGTATGTGCGTTGCTACTGTTTATGGGCAGGCTTGTCATTTAATATAAAGCGAGCGATGGACGCGAGGCTGCTCGTCTGGTCATTCGAGCAAATAAAAGAATGACCTATGTTTTAATAAAAACACACGTTGGTTGTTGCGACAAGACAAGACTTAACGGTTTTTATTAGAAAACTATAGAGAACAAAACAATAGACGATAAGGCCATAGACAATACAATAAAAGTTATTAATATGGCAAAATGTGCAATTTGTGAGTGGTAGAGCCACGCTGTAGACACTTTTGTCTACAGCATGTATGGGCCGGCTCGTCCGGGTCATTACCACTGTCTCACAGAAAACCGGCGTAAAGTAGCAGCTTGCTGCTGCGTTTCGTACGGTGAGTGAGATATCCGGAGGCCCAAACCCTCTCCCCTTCCCAATCCCTTAATTATTCCTTTCCTTTAATGTCGCCAACGCGCCCATGATTCTTCTGGTATTGTGGACGTATATGGGCGGTGGAGATGACTTACCTGAGGGCCAATTCTCGTAATTTTAATTGTTCAAAATATCATTCCGATCTAATCTCAGCGACAAGAAAGTTGCAAATGGTATTCTGCTAAACCAATATTCAAGAACTTAGAACGCAATGATATCGAAAGTAGAATACAAGTTGACTGAACCAAAACGGCATTCTGGTAACAATTTTGACACTTAACTATCTTCTTCTTCTTTTAATTGTGTTTGGCTCCACCGTAGATTGGTGATTTCGCCAGTGTCCATTGTGAGACACTTAACTATATAAAATGCATTTCGTCTACAGACAAACGTCAAAATATTGAGAACGAAATGTGACTGAAGGTGAAGCAGTGTTGCCAAGTGCACTGTAATTACAGCAGATCTGCCGTATTTTCATGCCATCTACTGGACACGGTATTTTTATAAATACCTTATATGGAGACACAGTATTTTTTTATAGTAAAAATTTCGTATTATTATTGTATACTACTAGACAGGTTATTTAGAAGTAAAACTGCGTCACATAACGCGGGAGTTTGACAGTTCACAAACAGGGAGCGCAATAGGGGTTCTAGTTGAGAGTAAGCGAGATGATAATATTGAGTTACGGTCAATTGACTGCAACTTAGTAATACAACTAATTTACTATACTACAATTTATTATACTACTATTTCTATGTACCGCGCAGCTTGTCTAGTAGTATACATAAAACTCTTTGATTAAACACATTAAAAAAAATAAACCGATATCATCATCATCGCAGCCATCCATTTCTGCAGCGATCGATATATACAAATAAAATGTTAAGTTAGTTTAGGATATAAAGTTTAAAATAAATTTATATTTTATTTAATAATTTAATTATTTCCTTTTTTGTATGACATTTTATTGCACTGTAAAATAGACTGTATTTTTTCCCATCAAGCACTGTATTTTTGACGCAAATGCCGTATTTTAATGTGGACAACACGGTATTTTCAAAAATCTGACTTGGCAACACTGAGGTGAAGTGACTGTGAGTTAACTGCAGACAAATTCAGTTAACTTTATTCTCTTTTACTGCAAGCAACTAAAAGTAGTCAAAATTGTGCGACTTTGTGTGCTCGTTATTCCAGTAAAGTATTAGAAATGAGTTTACAGCCTATGTTACTCAGTGATAATGTAGCTTTCTAACGGCCAAATTATTTTTGAAATCGGCCCAGTAGTTTTTAAGTTTATTTGTTACATACAAAAATACAAAAAAATCTTTCCTGTCTAGAATATTAGTGTAGATTAAATTATGAGAGCAATCGCACTGTCAAAATTCCCGCCAAAACTCTCGCACAATTTTTATTTAGTATAGATATGTCCTCAGCAGTGTTGCAAAATAAAAAAAACCGCAATTCGGTAGAATTTCAAATTTCAATAAAATAATCGCGATTGTGGTTATTTCCGGAAAGGACTGCCTGAGTGGTGCTGTTGTGCCGTTTTCCTTCAGTTATGCCATGGAATAGATAAATTAATGAAATAAATAAAATACATGGAATTAGTCAAATCAATTAATTAAAAAATCATAACCTCCAGTTACGTAATTTTTTAATCACTGAAATTAGTCATATTGTGGGTATTTTATTGTGGGTTGGTAACATTGATTTTGTCGCTTAGGTCATTTTAATTTCTAGAATTTAGTCTATGGCAGCTGATACGTAAAATTCGGTAAAATACTTGTCATTGGCGAAATGCATAATAATGCGAAGCCATATTTTCAACAAAAGAAAGACATTGAAAGTTGATCGAATTGACAGTTTATATGCAATTTAACTGAGATGATATCGAATTTTTAAAGGAGCAGAATGCCATATTTTTAATTAATTCAAAATGTAATCTCAGTTCGGTTAAAATTCATTCGCAGTGTCAGTTAAAATAGCAGAATTGGCCCTCTGATGGTAAGTGTGTCCCTCTTGCTCGTTTACCGGCCTATGCAAGAAAATACAATAAAATAAAACTATCGTAATTTTATCTTTCTAAACAATGTACCTGGAATATGACGATGCAAGCAGGTCTTCTGATTGTAAGTGCCATAAAAAAAAAACACTAGATGACGTTAGTGATGAACTAAATACCATTATTTTGATATATTTTAACATGTTTGACATGCATAGGTTTATCACGTCATTATTACTGAAGCGCCATATAAAACACGATATCATAGCGAGCATAATTATAAAAATATTTCAATAGTCATAAATTAAAAATGCTCGTCAAATTGTGGCGCAAATTAATTACTATACCAGAGCGGTACGGTCGCTACGGTGACATAGTTGTGGTTTCCCACATTTTGCGAGCGTAAACACTGAGGGCCTTACTTATAAAAGTTGTTCAAGCACTGACACTCTTTTGTCTTTATCTATCAATGCCATTTGTAAAGTCGCTAGAAAGAGACAAAACTAGGTGGTAGATCGCTCGTATGCGAGAGGCCGACTGGGTTGGTCCCACAGCTTTGTATATTTCTGCCGCCGAACAGCAGTATGTAAGCACTGATGTATTTGGGTTTAAAAGACATTGAAGCCAGTGAAATGACTGGGTATTATGACTTATGCCTCTGGGTGACGAGCGCAGACCATTGCCATGTAGTGCTTTTGAAATTTAAAGTTCAGTGTTGTGTTGCTTCTGTTTATGGGCAGGCGTGGCACTTATATCAGGCGGGCGACCATCTCGTCTCGTCATTCAAGCTAATAGAAAAATCAGTGTTTAATTAATTAGTCCTTGAATAACTTTTATAAGTAAGGTTCTGCTTGTGCGTGGTATAAACCAAAATCGCTTTATAACCGCCAACGTGGCAAATTTCAAATACTTTCACAAAAGACTTGCATAAAACTTTATTAGTTCATGCATCATGTACTTTTAATATAAATTAAAATTAATGAATATCAAAAATTTAAAACGAAACTCTTCAAAGCGGCTAAGTAGTTTTCTTTTTCTAATCCTACAAAATCAATCCTTAGGTCTCACAAAAGTCTTAGACGACAATATAGTCTAGGAGCTTTGATTTAAAATTCAATTAAGCAGTATTTTATACGTGAATGAGATTTTTAAATCTTTTCTTACTAAAAATAGGCGAATACTACTAATGACACATTTATTTATTCAAGACATGACCCCCAGCGTGTGCTACAGTGCTGACAAAAAAATCGATTTACATCTATTTTACGATGCTTCAAGCTGTTTTAAACTTAAATAATGAAGATAAATATAATTTATTCGTTTCGTTTTGATAACCTTTTGAACTTTTAGAACATTTGTGTTGTAAAGTGGAATATAATTAAGTATGGCTAGATTGCTCTGAGTTAGTTTTCATAACATGTGTAGGAGTTACTAAGTGTTTTTACTTTACTTTTTTGACTAGTTTGAATGATGTAGCGAACAGGTCGCTCGCCTGATGGTAAGTGCTCACGCCCATAAACAAACAGTAACACCACACGAACATGGAATTTCAAAACACTGCAGTGCTCTGGACAGGGCTCATCACCCTGAGACATATCAAGTCTCATAATGCTCAGTAATTTCACTGGTTTAATATCTTTCAAACCGGAATAACACAGTTCTTACACAAGTCTGCTTGAAGGCAGAAATAGAGAAAGCGGTGGTACCAGCCCAGACGGCCTCTCGCAAACGAAGGATCTACCTTGTACCACCTTGGATAACTTTAATTATTTTTATGTTTTTTGTTACATGACACTAAAATATTACAAAATAATCACTCACCTCAAGTGTCAACCAACACTGAACCAATAAAATCCAGCCAACCAACAAAGACCCAAAAAAGTACGACCAAAACACGATAATATTTTCCACTATTGATAAAATGTGACAACGATAAAAAGACGCTTTCCGGACACCATTGATTTCAGCATAAAATATATCCGAAGGAAGACAATGTATTTTAAAAACTAAATGATTTACAGCGAGTTGATAGGACACTGCATCCTCCGATATCGTATCGGACGTGAAAATAAAAACACCAAAGAATCCCTTTTGTTCTTTATCGCCCCACACGTATGGAAATACGGTGACGTTGCGGTAGATTTAGAGCCTGAAAAAGTGATAAAATGTGCATGCTTTTAGTGAGTTAAATACTTTAGTATTTTTCATATAAAATATAACGTGGAAGATGTATGTTTCCTGTAGTGAAGTAATGTTGTGTATTTTGGCAATATGGGAAGTGGTTTAATAATACATACGCATTCACGCCTGTAACCCACGAAGGGGTAGGCAGGGGTGTAACCAGTACACCCACCTTTCGCCGAGCTTATTTCCGTCCCTTGATGTAATAGGGGGCGAGTCTATCGCCATACCGGACACAAGTTCCAGACTCCGGGCTGATACTGAACATTTCGTAATAGAAAAACCCAATATCACTTTTACTCGACCCAGGGATCGAACCCGAGACCGCATGCGTACGCATTACAACTGCGCCACCGAGGCAGTGGTTTAATAAATCCATATAATGATATACTTAACAAAATTATGTACTTCTAGTACTTGTTACTATATTTTTTTCCTGAATCTATCTTATTCTTAGCGTTATTTCCAATTGCATTTCTAAATATTATTATATCGACTGTTAAGTGTTTCCATTATGTGATTTATGACTACATACATATTTAATTACGTTCCTGTATCCCGAAGGGATAGGTAGAGACGCAACTATTCAACCACGGTTTGGCGTTTCATGATAGGAAAAATATCTAGATGTCTCAGTACTAATATCAATGAAAAATCAACGACAGTCAATTGAAGCTAGCAAGAATATATTGAATAGAACTACAAAAAGAACAAATGATCTTGTAAGCGATATTTTACAGCATTATATGAAATACATTAAAAAACAGTTTTTTTTATAAAAATGCAATTCGTAACTCGCATGCCCGTATATCAAAGGAGCGGTCGTGGTAATATTTAACGCAAGCGGCGATTTATGGAGTATGATATGGCACGGCGGGACAAATTGTCCGGCACTCGGTGTACGCACTCTAGGTCTTATTGTCGCAAGTTATCGCGGTTGAACTCAGACCCAATTTTGATTTACTACCATTCACTGATCATGACATGCTGTGGGAGTAAAAACTATCCTTCAGCCTCCGTGGCGCAGTGGCGGAGTAGCCGGCTGCGAAGCGAGAGGCCGTGGGTACGTTTCCCGTACTGAGACAAATGTTTGTGTGATCCGCAAAAAAATGTTTTAGCTCTGGGTGTTGTGAGACCGCAAGTCCCTCGTAGTTCCCGATACGCACGATACAGGTTTACCTATTTTCAGGACTATGTGCGTGATTGTTGGGTGTATGTATTTATTTATTTATTATCCACAATTATATTTTAATTCGAAAAACCTGGCATGAAATTAAAATAAAGGTTTGGTTCGTGGAAAATTATTTGGAAGGAATAATGCCGCACTTACTTGTTGATTTTGTTGACTCCCCGTGATTCCGTAGTCTTCAGTTTTCCCAGGTCTCAGATCATGCTTCTGTGGTGATTCGAGATGTTGTCGGCGAAGTGTAAAGGCGAAGTATACCTATATCAAATTTAAATGCCGGTTATTTTACTGGTTCACGGCAACTAATCCTAACTTACATACATACATACAGAGACTCACGCCTGTTTCCCATAGGGGTAGGCAGAGACAACGGATTTCCACTTGCTACGATCCTTGCATACCTCTTTGGCCTCATTCACTCTCATTAAATTTTTCATACATGCACGTCGGCTTAGGGTACTCTTGACCTGCCCTTTCTCGAAAATATCTCCAACCCTAACTTGTCAGCTTGCAATTGCAAAAAGCATATTTGTAATGTGTTGTATTGTCATCCACATTGTAATAGTTGTAATGCGTACGCAGTACGACAGCTGTGCTGAGACCTCGGGTTCCATCCCCGGGTCGGGTAAAACCCCCTATCACATTGTGGGATGGACATGAGCTTGGCGAAATATGGGTGTACTGGTCACCTCTGCCTACCCATTCGGGGTTTACAGGTGTGAATGCGTATGTATTTATTAGATATCCACAATTCCTTTATTAATCCAAACGAATACTTAAATAGATATGTTATTACTAAATCCACGATCGTTATTCGTTTATCGTAAAATCTTATTTTTTTTTTATAAATATACTAGGGGCGTTGCCCATGTTTTCCACAAAACATAAAATTAAAAAAAAACTTAAAGTCCGACGAATATGAGACATATCTTACTTTCTTCCCCACATTATTCTGCATCGATTGGTATCGGTCTGGACCCCATACCCCCAGCGGTTTCGGACTAGATAGTGTGACAAGCTTTTGGCAGCGGCGGCGGCGGCGCCAGTTACTTTTTTTTTAGAAAAGAGAGATATTATAAACTACATAAAATATGAAGTAGAGCGATAATTCAGAATTAAAATTGATTTACATTAAAAATTATTTAATGATGAATAAAATATTTTGTTCAATTACAGTTTCAATGCTTAGAGCGCTATCAATGTGTGTGACAGGTGGTTTGTAAATAATATATGAGTGAACCAAATTTATTTTTAACTGACTTCAAAGAAGGAGAAGTATTTGAAAAGTAAGCGTTTTAAAGATGCACACGTACGCTCTCACGCCTGTAATCCCTCAAGGGGTTGGCAGAGGTACAACCAGTACACCCACATTTCGCCGATCGTATCTCCGTCCCACGATGTGATACGGGGCGAGCCTATCGCCATTTAGCGTTTTAAAGATCCGCAATGTTTTTTGCTTTATGTACATAAAATATAAATAAAAGCCTTTATTCAGCTATCAATTATTTAAACATTAGGACTGCCTCGGTGGCGCAGTTGTAATGCGTACGCGTTACGATTGAGGCTGACGCTGAGGTCTCGGGTTCGATCCCCGGGTCGGGTAAAGTGGTATTGGGTTTTTCTATTACGAAATGCTCAATAACGATAGGATAGCCCCCTATCATATCGTGGGACGGACATACGCTCGGCGAAATGTGGGTGTACTGGTTACACCTCTGTCTATCCCTTTGGGGACTACAGGCGAGAGTTCGTATATGTATGTAAATATTTTAAACAATATAAAAATCCAATTTAACATGTATAGCATTTAAGTGATTTAAATACATTAATTATTTTTCACTGGCTTCATTGTCCTTCAAACCGAAAAACACAACTTCAATTCACGTCACTTTTGTGGGTACTCTTTCTAATAGCGGGTACGTACTGCTAAATCGCATGGGATGGAACAATCTGAATCATCGATTGATCGAAAGTCTGACCAGAATCTCGATCAAATTTATCAAGAAATCCATACAGATTTTGCTGAATCATTTCAGTCGTTCAACTAAAATCGAACCATGTGAACTCTATAATTCTGCTTTTTTATGTTATGTTGAACTTACCAATAATTTTGGCGAAATCATGTTATCGAACGTTCATGAAAGTATACCTCACGCACAGCTATCGTAACATTAACTAACCAGTCGGAAATGAATAAAATATATTCAATGACTTTTCGCCGTGTTTCGATTTCGTTACAGAAGAAACTATATCCAACTGACATCATTAATTTGGTCCTAGTGCTGCGTATGTTCACATTATCTCGACGTTTGCCAGTGGATTATAGACTTTAATGTTTTGACATAAGTTGCAAACAAAGTAGGAAATATATTGAAGAACAAATAGTGGTGTTTGGTTCACTTTTCATACGTTTATTACATCTCGGCACGGTATGAGAGTACTATTGATTCTGTTTTATCATGTTACTAAGTAGAATAAGGATTTGTTCATGGTTAAGTGTCGTAAAGTTAAACATTGTGTTTTTATTAGTTTTATCGAGAATTGTTCGAGTTTAGGACGTGGAAAATATTGCGTGGGTATAAATATTTTTATCACCTTACATTGTAGCTACTATAAGGTAACTTCTAAATTACGAATTTCTTTTCTTGATAGTCATCTACAGAGTAGGTGAGTAATGCAATTGCTATATAAACAAACACAAACAATAAGTTTACCAATAAGAACTTCCATATAAATAAACATTCACATGTACCTACAAACTAGGGTGGTAGAGCCACGCTGTTGACAGTTTTGTCTACAGCTTGAATAGGCCGGCTCGACTACCACTGTGTTACAGAAAACCGACGTAAATTAGCGGCTTGCTGCTGCGTTTCGGACTGAGTATGAGATACCCGGAGGCCCAAATGGGTAATTTGCGCATCTCCTTCTCAGCCTTTAATTATCTCATTCCTTTAAGGTCGGTAACACATCCATAATCTTCAGATATTGTGGATGTTCATGGGCGGTGAAGATAAGCAGGCGACCCTCATGCTTGATTTAAAAAAAAATAGAAAAAGATTTGTTGTTACAAATCTTTGAAAATGCTGAATTTTTGTTACAAATAATGAATCGATTAATACAGGTTTTAAATGAATAATTACCAAATTCAAATCGCTGCCCTCGTTCAGGCGCTACTATGCTAAAGATACGTACATATGGGGATCAAACTTCCCTCTTATACACCGAATGTTAAAAGTGTCAAGTGGAAGTCCAGAGGACACTTAGAGTTGCAATGAGTGAGTAACATCCATCTTTGCAGACCGCTCAAAATAATAAGTATTAAAAATTATAATAGGTAGCATACCGATAAAAATTTGGATGACCATTTATATGGAAGCTCCTAATTAATTTAATAATTATATACACATAACCAATAATCACACGCACATGACCCTACAATATGTAAACTTGTATCGAAACCTACGAGGGACTTACAGACCCACAAAAAAACTGCACGCCATCAAATCAAATAATGGGTCTCACAAAACAATACCCATGAAGCACAAGCGGATAAACCACAAAACCAATATGTCTACACCTTTACATACCTTAGCGTGTGATTTATGAAGCATCAACGCAAGTACATGCAAGTTTGAGCGATAAAAGATGAATCACAACAAGATTAATATTGTTCCCGTGGCTTTCTTATCTCGAAACATTATGTTGGCAAATGGTTGGCAAGGTCTCGTAAGACAAATTGTACTGGATTATACCGGATTTACTATTTATCTGATGCATTACACTGTGCATACTGGTGTTTACTATCTGTTTAATGTTACTTTAGTAGAACAGATTTCGAGTTTTGCTCTCTGAGTGTTTTGTCCGCTATGATGAGATTTCAAAGTATACCTACTACTAGACGGGCTGTTTAGAAGTAAAGTTGCGTCACATAACGTGGGAGTTTGACAACTGATAGACAGGGAGCAGGAGAGGTGTTCTAGTCAGAGTAAGCGAGATAAGAGATAATAAACCCGGTTTCTGAAAGGCTGATCAATGTAAAAAATAACAAATCAACGCTTCTAGCAACTCAATTTTGACTTGACATGAGATTTGAAAGATGATTAGTTAATTTTATATTGATCAGCCTTTCAGAAACCAAGCGTTAGTGTCGCAAATTCTATAAACCGCTTAACCAGTCTACTAGCACACAAAAGTAATTGGTTATGGTATCGTCAAATAAGAATAAAGCCAAACAATAGTATAGAGAATAAGGAACAATTTTCAGGCAATATGTTGCTCAACATTGTGGAACTTTTGTTTGTTAATGAAAAAAAAAAAAAAAAAAAAATTAAAAAAATGATGAATGAAATGATGTTTAGTAAACATAATATTCTTATGGGTATGTAAGATGTCACGCGTGACGCATAGTTATAAATGTCAATCTGTCACACTTACTGAGCGTCACGAGTTTCGCCCCAATTATTGCCTAGTGGATCCATAGCAACACGAACTTTACACAAGGTAACATAATAACACAAGCTGACGCCTATAGCCCCGGAGTGGTGGGCAGGAATACAACTATTTTGCTGAGCTTATTTCCATCCCATGATGTAATAAGGGGTCCTATAGATAACGAGCCTGTCGCCACAATGGGCACAAATTCTAATCTGTCGCAACTCGCAACTCATGTGTAATTTCTTCGAATCGAAACACAAATATAAATTGTGATCCGACCTGATTCAATTTCAAAATTGTATAATGGACATAAGAATAATTCGTATAATACCGTCCATTCCTGTGAAAAAAATATATATCTTAGTTTATCCCACTGCATGATTGAGGGAGGAAACATTTATTATATATATCATCAATGTTAATTTCTGCAATAGCTATGAAACCGAAATGAAAAGGCCAACCATTCAGACACTGATAAATTTCTAAAGTGTATTCCTCGTTTACTAAACCGGCAATACGGCCTACTATATCGGCAATCAGAAAGGTGAATAGGAGAATATAAATAGTTCTTGCTAAAGTCATTTTGTAAACTGTTCTATAAGACGAAAGTGTCATTTCTTTACAAAAAGATTTTAATGAGATCGCTAAATCTCATCAGAATAACATCATCTTTGAATATGTATTTCCATTTGAGAATTACGATATTTTATGCCTATAATAAAATATTAATCTAATCCTGATATTAATATCGATGTACCGTGATTCCCTTTAAATAGAAATTCCTTTCAAATACCTATTGAATAAACTTTATGAGAGAACCGTACCTATTACAACTTAAATAGAGTGTAATATTCTAGTTTGAACGAAAATGTCAGGGCTATCATGGGAGCTAAATGTGTTGAAGAGGTTTATTATGTAGAAGGTTTAATACTTTTGTATTTACGTTACGCATTCATTTAAAAGAATAATTCGTTTCTTTATCGAATCGAAAAACTGATTATGTAGTCACTTGGTGGTTAATTTCATGGGTTGGATAAATATTGAAGCCAGCGAAATTAACCTTATTCCTCAGTTATGAACGCAGAGCAGTTCCATGCGTTGCTTTGTAATCCAAAGTTCTGGGTAGTGTTTCTACAATTTAGTAGGCGTCGCACTTACAATCAGAAGACCTGCTTGCATCGTCGTATTCCAGGGAATTTTTTTAGAAAGATAAAATTACGATAGTTTTTTTTTTTGCATAGGCCGGTAAACGAGCAAGTGGGTCACCTGATGGTAAGTCATCTCCATCGCCCATAAACGTCCACTATACCAGAAGAATCATGGACGCGTTGCCGACATTAAATGAAAGGAATAATTAAGGGACTGGGAAAGGTAAGGGGATTTGGGCCTCCGGATATCTCACTCACCGTAAGAAACGCAAGGAAGCTGCTATTTTACGTCGGTTTTCTGTGAGACAGTGGTAACGACCCGGTGGAGCCGGCCCATTCGTGCTGTAGACAAAATTGCCTAAAGCGTGCCTCTAACACTCACAGAATAGTTAAAAGATAGATTATATTGTTATTATAGGAAAAGTTGTATGACTTGAAATCTTTTCGGTAGCAATAGCTTTGTTCAGATATGCTCAAGAGTAAGTATAATTGTCGAGCTTTGGCCGCATTAATTAGCATAAAGTAACCGCAAGAACAGCAAGGGCCTGACAGTAATAACAAATTAGGGTAACTGCTTGAAACGTGGATAGCCCACCGCTATTGTACCGTTCACCCTTACGCTTCTGCGTTAATTGTGTTTTTGTTTGCTGCTTTAAAACCCTATGTAGCTTCTATTTTTGCGACCGCGATTCTCTTTCCATAACCAGTTTGCAGGTTAATTTGTTCAACGTGTTTGCCGCAGTAAAAGAATTTAAGAACGATAAGCGCTTCCGAAATTCGATAAAAAATATAAAGGTAAAATTTTGTTTGTATGGAATATTAAAACAATGAACAAATACGTGAATTAAAACCAAACATGCACTGGCAAAATGAAAATACAACGGCACTAATTCCAAGCTTTACTCGTACAATATCGACCTCTCAATATTGGCAATCTGCGCTAAATCTCTCTTGTCATGTCGGCCATATGCCAGAGCGTTAACAATGGAATTAGTCGTCATTCAAAGTACCGAGGCAAATTCACAACATATCTGGATAACGTGTAGCAAGTGCACTCGTCTAGCGAGGGTGACACTTTGAGCCCCTTCTATACTGACATTATGTGACAACATGGAGCTAGGGGCGTGTGTTCGCACAATGGTCGATCATCGGTGCCCGTACCCTATTCATGTCTGCACACACTTTCGACAAGCCATTGAATGTTGAAACTGTGTCATGAATTTTATAGCATCACAGGCAACCTATATAATTCATTTGTGTATCTGTAATTGACAAACAATAATATTGTGTTTATTCTCCAAAACTAGGTAAAAAGTGTCCTCTATAATATTCAAAGCTTTGTTACCCTAATACTTAGCTCCCATTCACTTTAATACTCTGCTGACGTGATGCCACGGAGGTATGCAATATCTTTATACAAGAGCGTTACTTTAAGAATTACGATAGTTGGAAAATCATAAGCATTTCGCCCAAATCATAGATACAAGTTAGGTAGAACGTCAGCCAAAAGGAAATACTAAGAAATATCGTTAATGCGAGAAAAAATTGGAACAACCGAATATAAATCCAAATTGTTGAATCCAATGCCACTCCAGCATACAAAGTGGGAAGAAATAAATTCACCCACAAGGCGCGGTTTGAAATATTCAATGAAGAGATTTTATGAAGAAAAAAATTCTGATTTGCATCTCAAAGCGTTCGCCAGTTAATGGGAGCGTTTCGAATGCTGAGCACGTTATTTCCCAATCGAATGTAACCCTTATACGACACTTGAAGCGGTAACTAAAATGGGTATTGATAAACAAGCGTGAACATTGGATGAAATTAGGACGAGTGGTATTCTATTGTTGATCGTAATTGTTGTAAGATTAAACTACAACACGAATCCTTTTGTACATCGTAAATAATATATTAGTTTAGCTAGGAAATTATATTGAATGTTTGTTTAACAATTGCTGTTTCTAGATAAATCCTTTCCACAATTATTCTAGATAGATAGATTACACTTTATTGTACACCATGCAGAATATTACAGTAAAGAAAAATGTAAATAAAATTATAAATGTTACAATAGGCGCAAATAGCGATCTCTACCAGACAACCTTTCACAGGTATTGTAAGTAGGAAATTTCGCTTAGGAGGGATTTTACTTTGGTTTTCAAAGTTCAGTAAAGGAACATGAAGACTAAATTTACATTATCATCGTACTATGTCACTTAGGACAACATACAATAATGTTTTAGTACACACTGTAGTTTCTAGCTGAAGCAGTACATCACTATTGTGGTGATCTTGCGACAATGAAGTACGGCAAATGTCCTCTTATTTCGATGTTCACACCTAACGTTAAATTAACAGAACTTTATGAGCGTGCATACATCTCAAGTATCATTGTACGCTGCCACTAGTATAATATTTCAAATGAAGAGTTCAGAAATGTAAATTTGCACGTATTTTTTTACAATGAAACCATTCATCAAGAATCCCGCAGCACGGCATAAAGTTGGAGACAATCCGAGTAATTTTGATGTTACTTCGTTAAGTCTGTGGTATTACGAAGTTTCCGTTCAAGCGGCTGCCACAATCGGCTTCATACGGAAGTGAATTCCGTTGAAAGATTTTAATTTGAACATTTACATTGGAACCATTCTGGCTTCCTTCATGCAAATTAATGTTAGGCGGTACTTATGGATCTGGAATTTTAATAACTTCCGAATATAACTGTTTTGAGCACTAAAAAGATACCAGTAATAATTAAAATTATTTCTGAGTTCAGTAATTGAACATGATATATGCTCAATTACTGAACTTATAACTGTGAGCACAGAAAATGTTCTGAACTTAGTAACGGCGCATATAACGTTAACTGGCTCTGGGTGTGACAATAATCGAATATAAGGAAATGACTTAGTAACAATTAAAGTAAATGACATTTTTGAGTGCGGAGTTCGACTTTGGTCTGTATTCACAAACAACACTCACGTGAGCTCTGAGCCGGCATTGTATATCTCATAAGCCGATGTCATAAGCCCCGTGTGAGCAGACGTGTGTAAACATAAAATTAGCAAATAAACGAAATGACAAGTCTCAAGTTGTGTGCATTGAGAAACATTAACTCGTTGTGTTACTAATGTATTTTTAATTGCCCAAATAGTAGCGATATCTCAGCGCAGAGTGGTACGGACTGTCGAGACGAAAGTCGCAGGTTCAAAACCAACCCCAAGAGCATGCACCTGTGACTTTTCTAAGTTACGTGTATATTAATTGTTAATTATCGCTTTACCGGTGATGGAAACATCGTGAGAAATCCTGCATACCTGAGAAGTTCTTCATAAGAATTTCGAAGGTATGTGAAGAATGCCAACCTGCATTATGCCAGCGTGGTGGACTAAGATCTTACCCCTCTCATTGAGTAGAGGAGGCCCATGCCCAGCAGTGGGACGTGTATAATAAAGGGCTAGTAAAAAAAAAAAATGTCGACTGTAAATGACTTTTATTATTCTTGTCTCAGTCGCATACATTAAAACGTACCTAGACATCTGTATACAAATCGACTGTGTCAATGTGGTCGCGCTTTTCGGTCTCCTGTCTCCGTCGCGCACCTATTTTTAAGCACATAAATAACATGTTTGTGGATTTTCGTATACAAAACATTTTATTTGCTTTATCTCATCTGACAAATTTCAACTCACCAAAACTAGTATATTATCTAAAAATGTATAATTCATTCCGGTAGTAAACTTTAGTCAGTAGAGTCACAAAGATTTTTATCTACGTCTGCTATGGTTGTTTATGAGAAGAACTGTGCATATTATTTTAAACTGGTATTTTGGGACAAGGACGTATATATACGATATGATGAATGTTGGAACCAAAATAAGTGTAATTAAATACATACGTATGTACGCATTCACGCCTGTAATCCCCGAAGGGGTAAGCAAAGGTGTAACTAGTACACCCAAATTTCGCCGGGCGTATTTCCGTCCCGTCCCGTGATGTGATAGGGGGCGAGCCTATCGCCATGCCGGGCACAATTTCAGACTCCGAGCTGATACTGAGCATTTCGTATTAGTAAAACCCAATATCACTTTAACCGGAGCCGGGGATCGAACCCGAGACCTCAGCGTCAGCCTCAGTCGAAACCCGTACGCATTACAACTGCGCCACCGAGGCAGTCTAATTAAAGTAGGTTATTACTAAATAATCTGTAATGAAATAAAATTTGAATTGTTGTATTCATTGACTAAGCATGGATTGTTTCAAATTGTCAGTAATAGTTAAAACGTTCGTAACAATGGTTATCATTATTTAAAGCTTTCATTAATTTTCAGTTGTAATAATATGACACATCTGTTTATTTTGTAAACCATTGGTTCTTAGAAACTTTTAACTAGCACTGGCGCCTTGAATGAGTTGAAACAAGGAAAGCTAAATGTGACGTATTTATTATAATTTACTAGCTTTCCCTTGCATTTTCACCGCAGTGAAAATGCACTGGCCTGCTCCCATGGTTCAAAGCGTGATATACATATAACCTTCCGAAATAAATTATCTAAATTATAATGAAAACGGCATCTAAATCAGTTCCATATTTTAGAAGAAAAAGGACTAAAGACAGACAGATGCAGATAGCGATTTTGTTTTATACTATGTATTGATGATTGATGATGAAGTTTAGTAATAATAATAATAATAAAGACTTTATTTCAGACCAAGGTGTCCATTTTGTTAGTACAATGTTCTTACAGACTAGTGTTAATAATATGTATAAACTTCTCACAACAAAAACATAAACATAAACAAATTCATCACTCACTACTGCGTCATTCCATGAGAAATCGCGCAGCAGTGATTGATGTAACTACAGTCCAGCCGACTGGCGATCATGCTAAGGATGCTGTTGGCGCTGCCACGTACTCTGCGCACCAGGGGTGCATATCTTTTACGCATCGTAGCGTAGCAGCAGTCTACGCGATGTTCAGCAAACATCCCTGATGCACTACAGAATCGCCGCAGCCCCATCAGCACCTTAAACGCATTATTAAATTGGACTCGAAGGGCACTGTAAGACTTTTGAGTATAGTCTAGTATAGTATACTTTTTAGTGAATTCTTTGATAATTTATGCATCTTACGTACTACATCATTTTACTCTTTAATTTTACACTATGTTAAGTAACCTAATTTACTAACAAATTTTCTCCGAAATCTGAATTATGCATATTATACCGAAACTTCTTCGAATGAATAATCGCTGCCGAAGTCTGTAATTACGCAACATCTTTCTCGATAGTATCTGGGATATCGATCGAAATATCGATTCTGGAATGCGATTCGAACGAGCGCGACCAATTTTATTCTCGAAACGTTTAGTTTTATCGATAAAATCTCTCGCATCTGCACTAAATTTTGTACAGAGTTTTTGTGCGAACATTACTTAATTGTATTCTTATGAATGTTGAGATGAGCAACTCACTCGCCTGATGGTAAGCGCCACGCCTGCCCATAAACAGTTGTAACACCACTCTTTCAAACACAACAGTGTTTATTTACATATTCCTTCTTGGAGGCATAAATGACGAAACAGAATCCTCTGATTCGGATCAGTCGGATTCTTACATAAAAGAGACGTACCTAATAAATAACATGATAAATAATATACACCCAACAGTCACACACATAGTCCTGAACCCATACTAGGTTAACCTGTATCGTGGGTATCAGGTACTACGAGGGACTTGCGGTCCCACAACACCCAGATCCGAAACAATTATTTGTGAATAACACCAACATTTGTCTCGGTGTGGGAATCGAACCCACGGCCTCACGCTTCGCAGACTGCTACTTGCGAACTGCGCCACGGAGGCTATCAATGTGACATAATAATATGTTGTTTCTTATACTACACCATATCATGAAGCTCTATGTCCTACGGGACTCTCTACCAAGAAATGGTACAAAGATTTTAATATTCAAATAAATCTCAATAGGGAGGTTGTTCAGTAAACGAGTTTATGCTTCTGCAAAGGCTTTTGAATTTACTCGAGCAAATACAGTTGTCGACTTCCGCAATTAGACTACCATTTATTAATTTGCTAGGTTTTGCCCAAGGCTTTAACTTCAGTGGTTTACTGTATCCAGTAGAAAAGCCATGTAGTTTTCGAACAAGAACTAAATAAATCTATTTATACTATTATCCTCTTCGGCAAAATTTATATATTTGCGAATTTGTACGAATATGTAGATATGAGTGGTAGAGCCACACAGTTGACAGTTTTGTCTACAGCATGAATGGGCGGGCTCAACCTAGAGGCCAATTCTCGTAATCTTAAATGTTCAAAATATCATTCCGATCTAGTCTCAGCGTCAAGAAAGTTGCAAATGGCATTTTCTTAAGCCAATAATCAACGTCAAATGCTCCTAGCAATCCTAGCATTATACCGTTTTGGCTTCAGTCAACTTTTATTCTACATTCAATCTCATTACGATCTATGTTCACATTTGACGTTACGTATGGTCATTACCACTGTCTTACAGATAACAGTAGCGGCTTGCTACTGAGTTTCGTAAGGTGAGTGAGAT